>CM053032.1:134184796-134784796 GCA_028564925.1 Lithobates sylvaticus
CTATGTATAGGAGAGAAGTGTGTAGGATATGACAGCGGGCGCTATGTATAGGAGAGAAGTGTGGAGGGTATGACAGTGAGCAGTATGTACAGGAGAGAAGTGTGGAGAGTATGACAGTGGGCATTATGTATAGGAGAGGAGGATGAAGGAATCTGGAAAGGAAAAATGTAAAGGTTTGTGGAAGGATGTTTAGGGACTGTGTAGTGGTTAAGCGGGCCATACATGGATTGAAATGACACCAATTAAGCAGAGACCAGCCATAGTCGATCTATGTATGGGCTAGCTGGTTTTACACAAGTCAACCTATTAACCGACTTGAGTACAACCAGCCTGTCAGGTTTTCCCTAAAACAATCAGTGCTGCCAGCTATAGTTAGCAACACTGATCATCGTATTCACTGACAGAACACAATAACACTGCAGGAGTGATTCCCCCATCCACAGGTAAGCAGGTGAGAGGGTGTGTGGGGACAGGCTGGGGAGAGATACTAGTCAGTCCCTGGGAAGGCACTGGCTAGTATCAGAGTCATATACACACAGGTTACATACGCCGCGATCGTTAGAGCGAGAGCCATAATTCTAGCACTAGACCTCCTCTGTAAGTCTAAACATGTAACCTGTAAAAAAATGTAAAGCATCGCTTAGTACACAAAAAAAATCGTGCTAACTTTAGTGTTTTTTTTATGAATGAAACAGTTTCTTTCCAAAAAAAATTGCTGTGCAAATATCGTGTGTAGCGATACCCCAGTTAAGAGGGCCGCTGGTTTGTTTTGGGTCCCTGAGTACAGCTCCACCAACCCCCGGCAATTTGCTCTACCCGCTCTGGCACAGTTAGTAAAGGGGTATGTATCTATGCACATATAAACATCACTTATACTCTAAGTGTAATGGGTATGAACTCACAAGCAGACTGCTGAGATAAGAATAACTGGCTTTACTTTGTCAGTAAGGAAAAGAAACAGTAACATGCATTTAAACATTTGACTTACAACACATTAGCAGGTCCCTGCAATATGCACTTCAACATGTACACATATATGTAACAAACTAGCAATGGGGAAACGGAGCGCCAAGTGTGGCGACCGTCTGATATGCACCCCTGAGGTGCAATAAATCTATCTGCGCCTACCTAACGGACCAGGCCTGATCCCTAGTAATAGAGCTCAGTCCTTGTACAAGTACAGTGTTCTTCACCGCAATAAATCTGTAGAGGTGGTGCACATGTAGCTTTAAATGGTGTATTTGTAATCCACAGAAAGTAACATTTGCTGCTCTGAGGTAAATTGTGCCTAGGCAGTTCAACAGGCATAAACGTGTGTATAGCAATGCAGGATGAGCCTTTCAGCTCTCTCACCAATCCTGGGGTACCGTCCTCAGCTCCGGTCCCTCTAATGGCGGCTCCGGCCTCCTCCGTCACAGCCCCTGCGCTCCGGTCCTCAGCTCCGACCGACCGACTGTAGGGAAGAGTCTCCGCTCCGCTGCTGCTGACTCTGAGGGATGAGAGTCTCACTCTGTCTGCTGCAAGGCCCAGGCTTCAGGCCTTCAGCAGTCCCGGTCCGCACAGGTGTCTCCTCACTTAGAAGTGTCTGCGTCACCAGCCCAGTCAGAAGAGGAAGAGGCGGTCTCTCCTCTTCCCTTTTAACACCTCCCCCAGAAGCCTCTCGGGCGGAAGCAATCCTCCCGGGAGCCAGGGGAATTATGGGGAATGTAGTCTTTTCCCCTAAAAGGGGTACGACCCCGCTACACACTCCCCCCACTTTGAATCTTTGGTCCCCAAAGACATTGTTCAAACTACAAGCTTTCTTGGAGACAACACGTTCACATAATTCAGACAGGGGAGCTTCCCACCAACTAGCATAAGATGGGGAGCTGTCCTGTCTACAGGTAACTTCAGTGTGGGCGACCTGTTTAACTGTGCCAGAGAGTGAGCTGGGGTTGCCCTCCACCAAATGAACAGTGGATGGGTCAGGGCGTTCAGCACTTCTCCTTGCTGTGGTAACAGAGTCCTCTGAACTTTCTCCCATTCTTGTAAGGCCTGCGTGGCACCATCTAACCACTCTTCAAACCTCTCTTCTCCCGAGGGTACAGGTGTCCTCCCTGAAAACATCCGGAGTTTCCTGTATCCCGACATTGGGTAGTCCCCGGGGTCTCTTCTGCACTGAGTCACAATCTCCCCTAAGACAGTACACAGTTCTGCACTAAGAGTAGTCTGTGCGGGACTTTCCGCGCCCTTCTGCCCTTCCTTCTTTGGGGATAGCATAGTTTTCACAGGAGAACAGTCTCCCTTGCGCGGCAGCGCATGCAGCACTTGGTAGGCCTGACCATTCGGTGCTTGTATGCTTTGGCTCCTGAACTGCTCTGGAGTCTGTTCCTGCCATTCTACTAGGGCGTATGTATACCCGGCATCATTTCTCATGTCCATTATCCATGACTTTTGGCATGGGGATAGGGACATTATGAGCTGCTTGACTGCCTCTCTCTGCCATATCCCTGGCAGTTCAATGACTGTTGCTGTGGCTGGGTCAGTGGCCCATAGTGTGTACCACCGTCCCACTTCTATCGGGTCCATGCCGGTACCTTCCGGCGGCTTTTCCCGCTGACTCAGGATCCCGGATTACGAGCCCCCACGTGTAGCGATACCCCCAGTTAAGAGGGCCGCTGGTTTGTTTTGGGTCCCTGAGTACAGCTCCACCAACCCCCGGCAATTTGCTCTACCCGCTCTGGCACAGTTAGTAAAGGGGTATGTATCTATGCACATATAAACATCACTTATACTCTAAGTGTAATGGTATGAACTCACAAGCAGACTGCTGAGATAAGAATAACTGGCTTTACTTTGTCAGTAAGGAAAAGAAATAGCAACATGCATTTAAACATTTGACTTACAACACATTAGCAGGTCCCTGCAATATGCACTTCAACATGTACACATATATGTAACAAACTAGCAATGGGGAAACGGAGCGCCAAGTGTGGCGACCGTCTGCTATGCACCCCTGAGGTGCAATAAATCTATCTGCGCCTACCTAACGGACCAGGCCTGATCCCTAGTAATAGAGCTCAGTCCTTGTACAAGTACAGTGTTCTTCACCGGCAATAAATCTGTAGAGGTGGTGCACATGTAGCTTTAAATGGTGTATTTGTAATCCACAGAAAGTAACATTTGCTGCTCTGAGGTAAATTGTGCCTAGGCAGTTCAACAGGCATAAACGTGTGTATAGCAATGCAGGATGAGCCTTTCAGCTCTCTCACCAATCCTGGGGTACCGTCCTCAGCTCCGGTCCCTCTAATGGCGGCTCCGGCCTCCTCCGTCACAGCCCCTGCGCTCCGGTCCTCAGCTCCAACCGACCGACTGTAGGGAAGAGTCTCCGCTCCGCTGCTGCTGACTCTGAGGGATGAGAGTCTCACTCTGTCTGCTGCAAGGCCCAGGCTTCAGGCCTTCAGCAGTCCCGGTCCGCACAGGTGTCTCCTCACTTAGAAGTGTCTGCGTCACCAGCCCAGTCAGAAGAGGAAGAGGCGGTCTCTCCTCTTCCCTTTTAACACCTCCCCCAGAAGCCTCTCGGGCGGAAGCAATCCTCCCGGGAGCCAGGGGAATTATGGGGAATGTAGTCTTTTCCCCTAAAAGGGGTACGACCCCGCTACACGTGTAACATAAAAAGTTGCAAAGACCACAATTTTATTCCATAGGGTGTCTGCTAAAACAATATATATAATGCTTGAGGGTTCTGAGTTATTTCCTATCAAAAAATAATGATGATTTTTACATGTAGGAGAGAAGTGTCAGAATTGGCCCGGTGGCAAGGGGTTGATTATCATAAGTAATATGCAAATAATTATTATAAGCACTGTGAGTTCATCCTCTCAGCCTGCTGCAGAGTGTTCCAGCTTGTATTTAAACTGGCTGCTCTGTATGTAGCTTCTGACCGACTGTGCAAGCAGCCCTGTATCTCCGGAACCATAGATGATAGCAGCCCCAAAAATGTAACCAGTACTGGAGTGGGTCTTTAGCTACCTACCCCCCTGTGGGGTCTCTGTGACTCCTGATCGCTGAGCTACAACCCTCAAAGTCGATCTTTTTTTTTATTTATTTTTGGGGGCAAATTGGCCTATCTTGAGAAAGGGGCCTGGAGCTGCAGCTCCAATAGCCCCTATGTTAATCCGGCCCTGCTCAGAATAGGCAGTCTTCAAGGGATCTCACATTCATAGAAAAATGTATTGGTTACATCCACATCAGGTGCTTGGTAGCTGGTGATAAAAGACTGATTCATTTTTATGAAGGTGAGCCGATCAACTGAGTCTGTGGAGAGGCGCACTCTGTGATCGGTTACAAAGCCTCCAGCAGCACTGAATGTGCGTTACGAAAGAACACTGGATGCAGGACAGGCCAGTAGCTCAATTGCATATTGTGCAAGCTCTGGCCAGTGATCCATCCTCAAGACCCAGTAACCCAGTGGATTGTTGGTTGGAAAGGTCTCCAAGTGTGATCTTGTCCCTAGGTATTCCTGCACCATGTAAATCAGATGCTGGTGATGGTTGCTGGAACCAATCAGACCTTGGGGCTGCGGACAAAAAAGTTGTCTGAACGCATCGGTCAGACGGCCACCTTCTCCACCGCTCCTTCTGTGACTGACCAAAGCCTCAACAACACGTTGTCCAGGAGGACCAGGAAATTGTAACCTCCCAGGCTCTGGAAACGCATTGCACAAACCTTTCTGCAAAGCCTCCCGAAGATGTTTCATCCTCTGCTCCCTCTGCAAAGGCTGGATAAGTTTCACAACCTTACCCTTGTAACGTGGATCAAGGAGGGTTGCCAGCCAGTAATGATCCCTCTCCTTAATACCACAAATCCAAGGGTCCTTTCGCAGGCTTTGCAGGATCAGGGAGGCCATGCAGCAAAGGTTTGCTGAGGCATTCGATCAGGAGTTCTCTGGGTCACTAAGGATGACGTGATCCACAGCAACCTCCTCCCAGCCACATACAAGTCCATGGGTTTCTGGGGACTGAAAACGATCCCTTGTAGACTGCTGCTGATTCTGAGTGCTAGGCTCCACCTCCATGCTGACACAATCCTCCTCCTCCTCTTCCTGTGTGATTGGCGGGCCCACAGGAATAAATGAAAATCAATGGGTGGTGTCACGCTCCAGAAACTGGGTCAATATAAATGGTCCTAGTATCACTAAAAGGAATAAGTCCATAAGTCCACTGATTATGGGTGATCAACGAGGAAACTACAAATATGCGAGATAAAGTGACTGTTGTGCATCAATGGCTAAAACATCAATATAAACAATGATAAACAAATAAATATACAATAAATAAAGTAACTGTTGTGACTGTAGTGCATCAATAGCTAAAACGTGGGTATAGACATTGATATGCAGACCAATAAATAGATCAATATGCAGATAAATAAATAAAGTGACTGTTGTGCATATATTGCCAGAACAGCAATATAAAGCAGTGGTGTGATATTATATGAAGTGACTGTTAGGTATTAAAATCAACCATAAAGTCAGCCATAAAATATAAGTGGGAATAAAAGCAGCAAATATAGGTGAACGATGGTGGTATGAGCAGCGAATAAAAATGAATAAATCAACAAATGGATAAATCAATTAATCATCGGTAACTGTTCATATAAATATGTGCAACATGGTGCAGGATGGTGCAACTGTAATCTGGTCTGAAGATTCCAGTGATATAAAGGTGCAGGGTGCAGGTCTAGAGGTGCTGATTAACTTGCACGTGGTGATGAAAGTGCTGTGCATCTTCGGTGCTAGCGACACCCGTGGATGTCCTAATGTCTTACCTTACTGCTGTAAGGTAAGCAGCGTTATATAGAAAACAGGGAGATGGACATTCAGGGGGAGGATTTTCTAGGGTCTCCTATTCATTCTTCCTCTGTGTTTCCAGTGTGTATGGAGCCTACGGGGTGATTGGGTCTGGATGCTTTCTCTCAGGTAGGGCCAGGCACCGCTCAGCATACACCATACATATCAGGTTGGAGAAAGGAGAGAACAACAAGGGACCTCTATAGTGTGGTAATTTAGTTAACCAACTTGCTTTATTATAACCAAGAAGCAGGTATTCACATTTAGACAATGAACAATGTATAAAAACGAAACGAGCGGCAAGCTCGCGACCAGTGCGTCACTTCCGGGGTCCGTGTATCCAAAGCGTGTCGTCACCGTCACGTGACTTCATCAAGGATAGGGCCCACAGGGATACTGTCAGGATAAAGGGGGCCTCGAGAGGTAAGGAAGTCCTCCTCTTCCTCCCTCTGTTCTGCCTCAAGTGCCCTGTCCATTATTCCACGATGAGTGTGCTCCAACAAGAAGACAAGAGGGATCACTGATGCATACACTATCACTGCTCACCATCCTTGTGGCCTCCTTAAATGGTGCCAGGACAGTGCATGCATCCTTGATCAGTAGCCACTGGCGTGGTGAAAAAAGCCAAGCTCCTCTGACCCTGTCCTGGTGCCATACACAGGTACACATTGATGGCCCTCTGCTGCATGTGCAGCCACTGCAGCATTGCCAATGTTGAGTTCCACCTGGTGGACATGTCACAAATGAGGAGGTTCTAGGGTAGGTTGTATTCCTTTTGAAGGTCAGCCAGCCGAGCACTGGCATTAAATGACCGGCAGAAATGCCCACAGACTTTCCTGGCCTGCCTCAGGAGATCCTGTAAGCCTAGGTACCTTCACCACCAAATTAAAGATGTGAGCCTGGGTCAAGTGTCCCTGATGGAGGGCAGAGAGGAGGTTTGTTCCATTGTCGCAAACCACCATTCCTGGCTGAAGCTGGCATGGCGTCAACCACCTCTGAGTCTGCCCCTGCAGAGCTGCTAGAATCTCTGCCCCAGTGTGGCTCCTGTCCCCTAAGCATACTAACTCAAGCACTGCATGGCATCTTTTTGCCTGAGTTCTTGTGTAGCCCCTTGAACGCTGCTGGTTCAGAGGAGAAATCTACAGAGGAAGAGGCCATAGAGGAAGAAGAATAGGAGGAGGTGGAGGAGAGAGGTGTGGCAAAATCACCACTACTAGCATTTTGGAGGCCTGGTGGCGGAACAAGCTCCAACAATACTGCACCCTGTCCTGCATCCTTCCCAGCTGCCAGCAGAGTTACCCCGTGCACCGTGAAAGAAAGGTAACGTCCCTGTCCATGTCTGCTGGACCATGAGTCAGCGGTAATATGCACCTTATCACTGACCGCCTTATCCAACGAGGACAAGACATTGCCTTCCACATGCCAGTAGAGAGACGGAATGGCCTTCCGTGAAAAGAAATGGCGTTTGGGAACCTGCCACTGAGGTACCACACATTCCACAAATTCACGAAAGGGGGCAGATTCTACCAGCTGAAAAGGCAGCAGTTGGAGTGCTAGCTATTTAGCCAAGCTAGCATTCAGCTGCTGAGCATGTGGATGGCTGGGACCGAATTTCTTTAGACGGTTTAGCAACCGAGGTAGGGAAATTTGCGTGCTATAATTGGATGTTGGTGTAGCGATAGCAGATTGCCCGCAAGTACTTGGCACACCTAATTCTACACCTTCATTCCTCTGAGTGCAGGTTTCTGAGAGGATTGAAGGTATAGTTGCAGATCCCAGCTCATGAGGAGCAAGGAAAGGTCTGCCTTGTTCTTTGGTGTGGGTCTTTTAAGTACTGTTGCCAATGGACTGCATGGGAGGTCGACATATGTGTGGTCAAGCATGTGGTGCCCAAGCGGCTGCTGTTTTGGCCATGCTTGATATGCTTCAGACATATGTTGCAAACAGCAACGGTGTGATCTGCTGCACACATATCAAAAAAAGGCCCACACCAAAGAACTTTTCAAAATACGCGGGGAGTCAGCAGTGCTCTGCACATGCGGAGTTCTGCAGTGTGTTGCAGTCGGGTGGCTGCCCTTAAGCTAGCCCCTGGAGGGCAAGCTGCCTCGTTGGAGATGTGCCTTCTCCTCCTCTCCTCTATCAGGCACCCACGTAGAGTCAGTGACCTCATCATTCCCTCCCTCCTCGTCACTGGAGCAAACCTGGCAGTATACTGCAGCTGGGGGAACATGACTGCCAGTTTCTTGTCCTTCTTGGGCACCCCCTCTCTCTCTTGGCTCACGTTACTGCCTTCCTCAACCTGGGTACCATCATCGGAGCCTTCAAAACGCTGAGCATCCTCCTGCAGCATGTACCCGACACTGTGGTTGAACAGTTTGGGGGACTCCTCCGTGCATGATGGTGGGGCTAGGGAAGGAGTGACTGATGACATTGAGTCGATGGAATAAGCTAGACTGGAATGCCGTGGATATATATATGTAGGAGACTGTATATATATATATATATATATATATATATATATATATATATATATATATACACATATATAATGCACTGCAGATCACTGAATCACCTGCCTGAAAGTGTATTTGAAAACATACACCAGGAATAGCCTGCAGTCAGATATAGGCTTGGCTAGACTAGAATGCAGTAGATATATATGTAGGAGACTGTATATATATGTTATGTACTGCAGATCACTGAATCACCTGCCTGCCTGAAAGTGTATTTGAAAACGTACACCAGGAATGGCCTGCAGTCAGATATAGGCTTGGCTAGACTAGAATGCAGTGGATATACATGTAGGAGACTGTGTATATATTGAATGCACTGCAAATTGCTGAATCACCTGCCTGAAAGTATATTTGAAGACGTACACCAGGAATGGCCTGCAGTCAGATATAGGCTTGGCTAGACTAGAATGTAGTGGATATATATGTAGGACACTGTATATATATTTTATGCACTGCAGATCACTGAATCGCCTGCCTGAAAGTATATTTGAAAACGTACACCAGGAATAGGGATGGGCCCGGTGCTCGATGCGAACCCATGTTCGCATCGAGCACCGGGTGTTCGCTCGCTCGGCGAGCCCAGAACTATTTTGGCCACTCGCATCACGTTCGTGTGATGCGAGCGGCCCCGCAATGCATTGCGGCCGGCGCGGCCGGCGCAGTGCATTGCTGGCTGATGATTGGCCAAGCATGCACTGTGACCCCGCATGCTTGGCCAATCACAGTGCCGGAAACTCGAAGAGCCATAATTGGCTACAGGCAGGACGCCTGTAGCCAATTACAGCTCAGGGGCTTTAGTACACGCCCCCTCTTATAAAAGGCCGCCACGCCGTCGGCGCCGGTCACATGCGTTCCGGCGTTAGAGAGAGCAGGATCATTCTGTGTCACTCTGCTAGATTCAGTTAGAAAGATTTAGTTAGAGAGATTTAGTTAGAAAGATTCATTTAGAAAGATTCATTTAGAAAGAGGGGCTTGTAGTGTGTTCGTGGCAGGCAGGCACTGGCAGGCAGTGGCAGCAAACAGAGCTCCTATATTTTGTTCCCAGAAGCACCTATAGGACTTGTAGTGTGTTCGTGGCAGGCAGGCAGTGGCAGCAAACAGAGCTCCTATATTTTGTTCCCAGAAGCACCTATAGGACTTGTAGTGTGTTCGTGGCAGGCAGGCAGTGGCAGCAAACAGAGCTCCTATATTTTGTTCCCAGAAGCACCTATAGGACTTGTAGTGTGTTCGTGGCAGGCAGGCAGTGGCAGCAAACAGAGCTCCTATATTTTGTTCCCAGAAGCACCTATAGGACTTGTAGTGTGTTCGTGGCAGGCAGGCACTGGCAGCAAACAGAGCTCCTATATTTTGTTCCCAGAAGCACCTATAGGACTTGAAGTGTGTTAGTCCCATCACACAGAGCTATATTTTCTTCCCAGAAGCACCTATAGGACTTGTAGTGTGTTAGTCCCATCACACAGAGATCATATATTTTGTTCCCAGAAGCACCTATAGGACTTGAAGTGTGTTAGTCCCATCACACAGAGCTATATTTTCTTCCCAGAAGCACCTATAGGACTTGAAGTGTGTTAGTCCCATCACACAGAGATCATATATTTTGTTCCCAGAAGCACCTATAGGACTTGAAGTGTGTTAGTCCCATCACACAGAGCTATATTTTCTTCCCAGAAGCACCTATAGAACTTGAAGTGTGTTAGTCCCATCACACAGAGATCATATATTTTGTTCCCAGAAGCACCTATAGGACTTGAAGTGTGTTAGTCCCATCACACAGAGCTATATTTTCTTCCCAGAAGCACCTATAGGACTTGTAGTGTGTTAGTCCTATCACACAGAGATCATATATTTTGTTCCCAGAAGCACCTATAGGACTTGAAGTGTGTTAGTCCCATCACACAGAGATCATATATTTTGTTCCCAGAAGCACCTATAGGACTTGTAGTGTGTTAGTCCCATCACACAGAGATCATATATTTTGTTCCCAGAAGCACCTATAGGACTTGTAGTGTGTTAGTCCCATCACACAGAGCTATATTTTTGTTCCCAGAAGCACCTATAGGACTTGAAGTGTGTTAGTCCCATCACACAGAGATCCTATATTTTGTTCCCAGAAGCACCTATAGGACTTGTAGTGTGTTAGTCCCATCACACAGAGATCATATATGTTGTTCCCAGAAGCACCTATAGGACTTGAAGTGTGTTAGTCCCATCACACAGAGCTATATTTTTCTTCCCAGAAGCACCTATAGGACTTGTAGTGTGTTAGTCCCATCACACAGAGATCATATATTTTGTTCCCAGAAGCACCTATAGGACTTGAAGTGTGTTAGTCCCATCACACAGAGCTATATTTTGTTCCCAGAAGCACCTATAGGACTTGAAGTGTGTTAGTCCCATCACACAGAGATCCTATATTTTGTTCCCAGAAGCACCTATAGGACTTGAAGTGTGTTAGTCCCATCACACAGACCTATATTTTGTTCCCAGAAGCACCTATAGGACTTGAAGTGTGTTAGTCCCATCACACAGAGATCCTATATTTTGTTCCCAGAAGCACCTATAGGACTTGAAGTGTGTTAGTCCCATCACACAGAGATCCTATATTTTGTTCCCAGAAGCACCTATAGGACTTGAAGTGTGTTAGTCCCATCACACAGAGATCCTCTATTTTCTTTGCAGAAGCACCCATAGGACTTCTAGTGTGTTAGTGGCATCACACAGAGCTCCTATATTTTCTTCTCAGCAGCACCCACAGGACTTCTAGTGTGTTAGTGGCATCACACAGAGCTCCTATATTTTCTTTGCAGAAGCACCCATAGGACTTCTAGTGTGTTAGTGGCATCACACAGAGCTCCTATATTTTCTTTGCAGAAGCACCCATAGGACTTCTAGTGTGTTAGTGGCATCACACAGAGCTCCTATATATTCTTCTCAGCAGCACCCACAGGACTACCGACTACAATGGCTGGAAGACCGCCAAGGGGAGGCAGAGCGTGCAGAGCCAAGAACACAGGGCAGGCAGGCTCTGTTTCTAGTGGACGTGGCCGTGGCCGTGGACGTGGTCGTGCATCGTCATCAGCACGTGGCCATGGGACACGCGCGTCTTTGTTTTCGGCAGCTGGACATGTGGAGCCGCATCATGCTGAAGGCTTGGTAGAATGGATGACCAAGCCCTCCTCATCCTCCTTATCCTCTCTCACCCAGGCTCAGGGTACTGGCAGAGCAGCTGCCAATGCGTACTCAATGGCATCATCAGCCACCCCTTCCCTAGACCCACCATGTCCTCCTGAGGAGTCCCCCGAACTCTTTGAGCACAGTGTTGGGTACATGCTCCAGGAGGATGCCCAACGATTCGAAGGCTCGGATGATGATACCCAGCTTGAGGAATCTGGCAGTACTGTTCCACCAGCTGCAGCTTACTGCCAGGTTTGCTCTAGTGGTGAAGAGGGAGGGGATGATGAGGTCACTGACTCCACGTGGGTGCCTGAAGGGAGAGAGGATGAGGACGAGGAGGAGGAGGATGCAGCGTCACATGTCCAACGAGGCAGGATGCCCCCTGGAGGCCAGGTAGAGGCCAGCACAGCAACTGTACAACACCGCAGAGCTCCGCCTGTGCAGGGCGCTGCCTCTGCACGTTATCAGAAAAGTTCTTTGGTGTGGGCCTTTTTTGAGACGAGTGCATCAGATCGCACCACTGCTATTTGCAATATTTGTCTCAAGCGTATCTCGCGTGGCCAAAACATCAGCCGCTTGGGCACCACAAGCATGACCAGACATATGTCGACCTGCCATGCAGCTCGTTGGCAGGCACACATAAAAGACCCACACCAAAGAACTAAGCGGACCTCTCCTTGCTCCTCATCAGCTGGGATCTCCATCCCCACTACACCTTCAGTCCTCTCTGAAAGCTGCTCTGAGAGGACTGAAGGTGTAGAATTAGGTGTGTCACAACCAAGTACTTGCAGTACACCGACGTCCGATTGCAGCAGGCAAATTTCCCTGCCCCAGCTGCTGGACCGTAGAAAAAAGTACACTCCCAGCCATCCACATGCCCAGCGGTTGAATGCTAGCTTGGCTAAATTGCTAGCACTTCAACTGCTGCCTTTTCAGTTGGTAGACTCGGCCCCCTTCCGTGAGTTTGTTCAATGTGCGGTTCCTCAGTGGCAGGTTCCCAAACGCCACTTTTTCTCACGGAAGGCGATTCCGTCTCTCTACCGGCATGTGGAAGGCAATGTCCATGCCTCGCTGGACAGGGCGGTCAGCGGTAAGGTGCATATTACCGCTGACTCATGGTCCAGCAGGCATGGACAGGGACGGTACCTTTCTTTCACGGCCCATTGGGTCACTCTATTGGCAGCTGGGAGGGATGCAGGACAAGGTGCAGTAGTGTTGGAGGTTGTTCCGCCACCACGCCTCCAAAACGCTACTACTGCTACTGGTTGTGACACACCTCTCTCCTCCACCCCCTCCTCTTCTTCTTCCTCCAGTGCTCTGTCCTTGGAACCAGCGGTGCTCCGTAGGCGTACAAGGGGCTACGCAAGTACGCAGGCAAAAAGATGCCATGCCGTGCTTCCGCTGGTGTGTTTGGGGGACAGGAGCCACACTGGGCCAGAGGTTCTGGCAGCTCTGCAGGGCAGGCCGAGAGGTGGTTGACGCCACGTCAGCTTAAGCCAGGAATGGTCGTTTCTGACAATGGCACCAACCTCCTCTCCGCCCTGCGACAGGGGCAGCTCACCCATGTGCCCTGCATGGCTCACGTCCTCAACCTGGTGGTGCAGCGGTTCTTGGGCAGGTTCCCAGGCTTACAGGATGTCCTGAGGCAGGCCAGGAAAGTCTGTGTGCATTTCCGCCGATCTTATAATGCCAGTGCTCGGCTGACTGAGCTGCAAAAGGAGCTGAACCTGCCCAAGAACCGCCTAATATGTGACATGCCCACCAGGTGGAACTCAACGTTGGCCATGCTGCAGCGACTGCACACGCAGCAGAGGGCCATCAATGAGTACCTTTGCGACTACGGCACCAGGACAGGGTCAGGGGAGCTTGGTTTTTTTCCCCCACGTCAGTGGAGCATGATCAGGGATGCATGCACTGTCCTCTCACCATTTGAGGAGGCCACGAGGATGGTGAGCAGTGACAGTGCATGCATCAGTGACACTGTACCTCTTGTCCACCTGTTGGAGCATACGCTGCGTGGGATAATGGACAGGGCACTTGAGGCAGAACAGAGGCAGGAAGAGGAGGACTTCCTTGCCTCTCAAGGCCCCCTTTATCCGGACAGTGTTCCTTCTGTCCCACCCATCACACAGGAAGAGGATGAGGAGGAGGAGGAGGAGGAGGAGGAGGATTGTGTGAGCATGGAGGTGGAGCCTGGCACTCAGCATCAGCAGCAGCAGTCTTTTAGGGATGATGTACAGTCCCAACAAACCAGTGGACTTGTACGTGGCTGGGAGGAGGTGGCTGGCGATCATGTCATCCTCAGTGACCCAGAAGACTCCGGACCGAATGCCTCAGCTAACCTACGCTGCATGGCCTCCCTGATCCTGCAAAGCCTGCGGAAGGATCCTCGTGTTCTTCGGATCAAGGAGAGGGACCATTACTGGCTGGCCACTCTCCTTGATCCACGGTACAAGGGTAAGGTTGCGGACCTTATCTTGCCGTCGCAGAGGGAGCAGAGGATGAGACATCTCAGGGAGGCCTTGCAGAAAGGTCTGTGCAACGCGTTCCCAGAAACTGGGAGGTTACAAACTCCTGGTCCTGGGCGACGAGTTGCTGAGGCTTCGGTCAGTAGCAGAAGGAGCGGTGGGGAAGGTGGACGTCTGACCAATGCGTTCAGACAATTTTTTAGTCCGCAGCCCCAAGGTATGATCGGTTCCAGCAACCATCGCCAGCGTCTGATATACATGGTGCAGGAATACCTTGGGGCAAGGTCAGACTTGGACACCTTTCCCACCGAAAATCCTCTGGCTTACTGGGTCCTGAGGATGGATCACTGGCCAGAGCTTGCACAGTATGCAATTGAGCTACTGGCCTGTCCTGCCTCCAGCGTTCTTTCCGAACGCACATTCAGTGCTGCTGGAGGATTTGTCACCGATCATAGGGTGCGCCTGTCCACCGCCTCGGTTGATCGACTGACCTTTATCAAAATGAATCAGTCTTGGATCACCACCAGCTACCAGGCACCTGAAGCGGATATAACGGAATAATTTATAATGTCACATCCCTTCAAGACTGCCTATGCTGATGCTGAGTGACTGTCCTCTTATGTTCACTGACTATCCTCTTCCTCCTCCTCAATGATCCATGCCACCACACCAGTGCCTAAGGCACAATTTTTCAGCCCCTGTTTAACAGGGGCGTGTACATACAATTTTTATAAAAAAATGCTTCGCAACACGTGTGACTGCTGTGCTCCAAGTACAGTATCTGTGAGGGGTTGCAGTGTTGTGGCACCAGCACCAGTGCCTAAGGCACAATTTTTCAGCCCCTGTTTAACAGGGGCGTGTACATACAATTTTTATAAAAAAAAGCTTCGCAACACGTGTGACTGCTGTGCTCCAAGTACAGTATCTGTGAGGGGTTGCAGTGTTGTGGCACCAGCACCAGTGCCTAAGGCACAATTTTTCAGCCCCTGTTTAACAGGGGCGTGTACTTACAATTTTTTAAAAAAATGCTTCGCAACACGTGTGACTGCTGTGCTCCAAGTACAGTATCTGTGAGGGGTTGCAGTGTTGTGGCACCAGCACCAGTGCCTAAGGCACAATTTTTCAGCCCCTGTTTAACAGGGGCGTGTACTTACAATTTTTTTTAAAAAATGCTTCGCAACACGTGTGACTGCTGTGCTCCAAGTACAGTATCTGTGAGGGGTTGCAGTGTTGTGGCACCAGCACCAGTGCCTAAGGCACAATTTTTCAGCCCCTGTTTAACAGGGCGGGTAATTACAAATCTTGATCTAATAGTTCACAGCAGGGCCCATTCCTGCGCCCACCAAGAGTAACTATGAGGGCCTACAGTCTTGTGGCAACACCGTCCACCACCACCGCCAAAGGCCCAATTTTTTCTGCCCTGTTCATCAGGTGCTTGCAATTACAAATCTTAATCTAATAACTCACAGCAGGGCCCATTCCTGCGCCCACCAAGAGTAACTGTGAGAGCTTACAGTCTTGTGGCAACACCGTCCACCACCACCTCCAATTTTTCTGCCCTGTTCAACAGGTGCATGCAATTACAAATCTTGATCTATTAACTCACAGCAGGGCCCATTCCTGTGCCCACCAGTCTTGTGGCTACACCAACATCTAATAGGGCAAATTTCTGCAGAGTATATACGCCAGGCCCCTACTTTCAAACATCCAACTTACAAACGACTCCTACTTGCAAATGGAAAGAGAAAACAGGAAGTGAGAGGAAATCTACCCCTAGGAAGGGAAATTCTATCCTGTTAGATTTAATTTGGGAAAAAGGTATCTCCTCTCTACTGATACTTTATCACCAATCCTTGTTTCAATTAAAACCCCACTTTTCCAAAAACATTTGTCATTGGGACGGAAAGTGAGGTGACATGTTCTGAACAGATGTGCAAAGACAGCAAATGTTACAGGGGTGATAACCCCTCCCTATGTTCTCCAAAAAGCTTAAAAATAGATTTTTTTGGGATGGAGCTACACTTCATAATGTACCTGTTCAGATTCTACTTAAGAACAAACCTAAAGCCGCAAGTGGTTTTAAATGGCTTCTTTTTTTCCTTTACAAATGTCATTTTGTGCAAGGACAGTTCTAAACACGGGAAACACATGCCACTTCACAGGCATACTTTAGACACCCCCCAGGTACCATATTTAAAGGAAAAAATTTTTTTTTTCACTTTATGCATCATTAAAATGACTGCTCCCGAAAAAACGTTAGTTTTTAAAAGTTCTTTTTGCATTGATATATGTCCCCTGGGGCAGGACCCGGGTCCCCAAACCTGTTTTTATGACATTAACATGCATATTGGCCGTTGTAATTAGCACTTTTGATTTCGAACGTTCGCGTCCATTATAACGTATAGGGTTCGAAAATTTGCGCGAACTTTCGGTCCGTTCGAAGGTTCTGGTGCGAACCGAACCCGGGGGTGTTCGGCTCATCCCTAACCAGGAATGGCCTGTAGTCAGATATAGGCTTGGCTAGACTGGAATGCAGTAGATATATATATGTAGGAGACTGTATATATATTTAATGCACTGCAGATCACTGAATCACTTGCCTGCCTGAAAGTGTATTTGAATACGTACACCAGGAATGGCCTGCAGTCAGATATAGGCTTGGCTAGACTAGAATGTAGGTGATATATATGTAGGAGACCAGTGTTGGTCATCTTACTTTTAAAAAGTAATTAGTTAAGTTACAAATTACTTCTCCCAAAAAGTAATTGCGTTAGTAACTGAGTTACTACATTGGAAAAGTAATTAGTTACGCAGCAAAGTAACTGACTTTTTTTTTATATTCTATACGTGTAACTAAGGGGCGGGTCTAGTATTACTGTAACCAAGGGGCGCATTTATTATTATTGTTATATATCGTGTAACCAAGGGGCTGCTCTATTATTACTGTAACCAAGGGCAGATCTGTTATAGCGTGTAAGCAAGTGGCGGGTCTATTATTATTATATTGTGTAAGGGGCGGATGGCTACAGAAGAGGGCGAATGTTAAATTAATGGGCAGAGCTCGATATATAACAATAATAATAAATGCGCCCCTTGGTTACAGTAATACTAGACCCGCCCCTTACTTACACAATAGACGCCCCTTGCAGAGTAGCATGAGCATCAGGAGCGTGCGGCATCGCCTCGTACAATTACATGTTAACTGCACCTGCGCGGTGTAGAGTTCACTCAGAGCTGTTTAGGTTCGGCAATTTTCGGAAGCTCCGTAGTCCTTCGTACTGCGCAAGCCCTGTGCCCTGTGCCTTTCCCCCGCGGGGGAACTTTTTCGGCAGGACACCAGAATTACACTACTGCCATCTAGTGGCGGTAGATGTAATTGGGGTAACTAAGCCAAAGTAATGGGAACTGAGTTACCATGAGGGGAAAAGTAATCAGTTAGATTACTCGTTACCCTCTAAAGTAACTGCGGTAGGTAACTCAGTTTATTTTAACTCAGTTACTTACATCACTGTAGGAGACTGTATATATATTTTATGAAATGCAGATCACTGAATCGCCTGCCTGAAAGTATATTTGAAAGCGTACACCAGGAATTGCCTGCAGTCAGATATAGGCTTGGCTAGACTAGAATGCAGTGGATATTTATGTAGGAGATTGTATTTATATTTTATGCACTGCAGATCACTGAATCACCTACCTGCCTGCCTAAAAGTGTATTTGAAAACGTACACCAGGTATGGCCTGCAGTCAGATATAGGCTTGGCTACACTAGAATGCAGTGGATATATATATGTAGGAGACTGTATATATATATATATATATATATATATATATATATATATATATATTCTATGCACTGCAGCTCACTGAATCACCTGCCTGCCTGAAAGTATATTTGAAAACGTACACCAGGAATGGCCTGCAGTCAGATATAGGCTTGGCTAGACTATAATGCAGTGGATATATATATATATATGTAGGAGACTGTATATATATTTTATGCACTGCAGCTCACTGAATCACCTGCCTAAAAGTATATTTGAAAACGTACACCAGGAATAGGGATGGGCCCGCTGTTCGATTCAAACCCATGTTCGAATCGAACATCGGCCGTTCGTCCGCTCGTCGAGGGCAGAACTCTGAGGGCCGTTCGCATTAATTTCGTGTGATGTGAACGGTCCACAATGCACTGCGCCAGTCGCAGTGCATTTCTGGCTAATGATTGGCCAAGCATGCACTGTGACCCCACATGCTTGGGCAAACATAGAGCCAGCGGCGAGGAGAGCAATAATAGCTCAGGGGGTTTAGTACACGCCCCACACTATATAAGGCCGCTGTGCCGGCGGCCTCATGTAGTGTGTTCCGGCGTTGAGGAACAGTGACAGTGTACTGTACACACCATATGTGAATCATTTCTGTATGGGGAAAGTGTAGGGAAAGAGGAAAAATAGGCAGGGATAGTGTATTCTTCTCAGCCTTTGCTTGTGGGGAAAGTGTAGGGATAGAGGAAAAATAGGCAGGGATAGTGTGTTCTTCTCAGTGCTGTTCTCTACCAATCCAGCCATCTGCAGGAGTTAGTGTGTGTGTGCTGTGTGAGTGTAGCACAGCACACTAAACCAGCTCACCCTGTATCTGCCCTTCTGCCCTGTTGTCATCTAAGACAGCCATCTGCAGGAGTTAGTGTGTGTGTGCTGTGTGAGTCTAGCACAGCACACTAAACTACCTCACCCTGTATCTGCCCTTCTGCCCTGTTGTCATCTAAGACAGCCATCTGCAGGAGTTAGTGTGTGTGTGCTGTGTGAGTCTAGCACAGCGCACTAAACCACCTTACCGTGTATCTGCCCTTCTGCCCTGTTGTCATCTAAGACAGCCATCTGCAGGAGTGTCACGTACCTAGGGATGGAGCCCAGAATGCAGGGAGCGGCCTCTCGTATGCCTCTGGCTCGTGAACCCCTGAAGGTGGGAACAGGGGCCCGCAAGTGCAGGGGTGCACAAGTGCCTGGCAGATGGCAGCTGTGGGCTTGACTGGAACCGTGCAGGTAACAGGAACACGGGAACTGCAGACAGCACTGTAGGTTCTGAGGTTTGCAGGAACTTCTGGAACAGCAGGCTGAAGAGAACACGTGCTTGAACACTGGAACGCCGGACGTGGTCAGGCAGGCCGGGTCAACACTGGCAGACAGAGCAGTTTCAGGCAGAGGCAGACACTGGCAGACAGAACAGGTCCAGGCAGAGGCAGGCGTAATTAGCACTTTTGATTTTGAACGTTCGCGTCCATTATAACGTATAGGGTTCGAAAATTCGCGCGAACTTTCGGTCCGTTCGAAGGTTCTGGTGCGAACCGAACCCGGGGGTGTTCGGCTCATCCCTAACCAGGAATGGCCTGTAGTCAGATATAGGCTTGGCTAGACTGGAATGCAGTAGATATATATATGTAGGAGACTGTATATATATTTAATGCACTGCAGATCACTGAATCACTTGCCTGCCTGAAAGTGTATTTGAATACGTACACCAGGAATGGCCTGCAGTCAGATATAGGCTTGGCTAGACTAGAATGTAGTGGATATATATGTAGGAGACCAGTGTTGGTCATCTTACTTTTAAAAAGTAATTAGTTAAGTTACAAATTACTTCTCCCAAAAGTAATTGCGTTAGTAACTGAGTTACTACATTGGAAAAGTAATTAGTTACGCAGCAAAGTAACTGACTTTTTTTTTATATTCTATACGTGTAACTAAGGGGCGGGTCTAGTATTACTGTAACCAAGGGGCGCATTTATTATTATTGTTATATATCGTGTAACCAAGGGGCTGCTCTATTATTACTGTAACCAAGGGGCAGATCTGTTATAGCGTGTAAGCAAGTGGCGGGTCTATTATTATTATATTGTGTAAGGGGCGGATGGCTACAGAAGAGGGCGAATGTTAAATTAATGGGCAGAGCTCGATATATAACAATAATAATAAATGCGCCCCTTGGTTACAGTAATACTAGACCCGCCCCTTACTTACACAATAGACGCCCCTTGCAGAGTAGCATGAGCATCAGGAGCGTGCGGCATCGCCTCGTACAATTACATGTTAACTGCACCTGCGCGGTGTAGAGTTCACTCAGAGCTGTTTAGGTTCGGCAATTTTCGGAAGCTCCGTAGTCCTTCGTACTGCGCAAGCCCTGTGCCCTGTGCCTGTCCCCCGCGGGGGAACTTTTTCGGCAGGACACCAGAATTACACTACTGCCATCTAGTGGCGGTAGATGTAATTGGGGTAACTAAGCCAAAGTAATGGGAACTGAGTTACCATGAGGGGAAAAGTAATCAGTTAGATTACTCGTTACCCTCTAAAGTAACTGCGGTAGGTAACTCAGTTTATTTTAACTCAGTTACTTACATCACTGTAGGAGACTGTATATATATTTTATGAAATGCAGATCACTGAATCGCCTGCCTGAAAGTATATTTGAAAGCGTACACCAGGAATTGCCTGCAGTCAGATATAGGCTTGGCTAGACTAGAATGCAGTGGATATTTATGTAGGAGATTGTATTTATATTTTATGCACTGCAGATCACTGAATCACCTACCTGCCTGCCTAAAAGTGTATTTGAAAAGGTACACCAGGTATGGCCTGCAGTCAGATATAGGCTTGGCTACACTAGAATGCAGTGGATATATATATGTAGGAGACTGTATATATATATATATATATTCTATGCACTGCAGCTCACTGAATCACCTGCCTGCCTGAAAGTATATTTGAAAACGTACACCAGGAATGGCCTGCAGTCAGATATAGGCTTGGCTAGACTATAATGCAGTGGATATATATATATATATGTAGGAGACTGTATATATATTTTATGCACTGCAGCTCACTGAATCACCTGCCTAAAAGTATATTTGAAAACGTACACCAGGAATAGGGATGGGCCCGCTGTTCGATTCAAACCCATGTTCGAATCGAACATCGGCCGTTCGTCCGCTCGTCGAGGGCAGAACTCTAAGGGCCGTTCGCATTAATTTCGTGTGATGTGAACGGTCCACAATGCACTGCGCCAGTCGCAGTGCATTTCTGGCTAATGATTGGCCAAGCATGCACTGTGACCCCACATGCTTGGGCAAACATAGAGCCAGCGGCGAGGAGAGCAATAATAGCTCAGGGGGTTTAGTACACGCCCCACACTATATAAGGCCGCTGTGCTGGTGGCCTCATGTAGTGTGTTCCGGCGTTGCGGAACAGTGACAGTGTACTGTACACACCATATGTGAATCATTTCTGTATGGGGAAAGTGTAGGGAAAGAGGAAAAATAGGCAGGGATAGTGTATTCTTCTCAGCCTTTGCTTGTGGGGAAAGTGTAGGGATAGAGGAAAAATAGGCAGGGATAGTGTGTTCTTCTCAGTGCTGTTCTCTACCAATCCAGCCATCTGCAGGAGTTAGTGTGTGTGTGCTGTGTGAGTGTAGCACAGCACACTAAACCAGCTCACCCTGTATCTGCCCTTCTGCCCTGTTGTCATCTAAGACAGCCATCTGCAGGAGTTAGTGTGTGTGTGCTGTGTGAGTCTAGCACAGCACACTAAACTACCTCACCCTGTATCTGCCCTTCTGCCCTGTTGTCATCTAAGACAGCCATCTGCAGGAGTTAGTGTGTGTGTGCTGTGTGAGTCTAGCACAGCGCACTAAACCACCTTACCGTGTATCTGCCCTTCTGCCCTGTTGTCATCTAAGACAGCCATCTGCAGGAGTGTCACGTACCTAGGGATGGAGCCCAGAATGCAGGGAGCGGCCTCTCATATGCCTCTGGCTCGTGAACCCCTGAAGGTGGGAACAGGGGCCTGCGAGTGCAGGGGTGCACAAGTGCCTGGCAGATGGCAGCTGTGGGCTTGACTGGAACCGTGCAGGTAACAGGAACACGGGAACTGCAGACAGCACTGTAGGTTCTGAGGTTTGCAGGAACTTCTGGAACAGCAGGCTGAAGAGAACACGTGCTTGAACACTGGAACGCCGGACGTGGTCAGGCAGGCCGGGTCAACACTGGCAGACAGAGCAGTTTCAGGCAGAGGCAGACACTGGCAGACAGAACAGGTCCAGGCAGAGGCAGGCGGGTTGTCAGAGTACAGGCAGGGTCGGCAACAGACGGGCAACAACAGGACCAGAGGAGCAGGCAGAGAATAGTCAGACAAGCCGGGGTCGGAGGCAGGCAGCAGGCAGGTGAAGTCAGGAACAAGCCGGGAAACAGGAATCAGCAGGTACTTAGTGATAGCAGGGGTCTCAGGAAACGCTGTAGACCGGACAGCAAGAGGCCTCAGTTACAAGCTTCCTCTTATAGGCTCTTGGGCGTCAATGGCTAATTGACGGCGCGTCAGCGCACATGCGCGCCCACGCGCCCGCGAAGCGGGCGCGCGCGCCCGCCGACGCCAATGCGCGCCGACAACCGCTGATTGGGTTTGAAGGAAGTTCTGTGGGCAGGCCCTCCTTGGTCACTGGGATGTCTTCCTTGACATTGCCCCCCCCAAGGGGCAACCTCCGGATGCCCAATTGTGCCATCTTACTGGGATGGGACCTCTTGAAGGCAAGGATCAGTCTTCTGGCGTGTATGTTGGCCTCCGGTTCCCAGGAGTTCTCCTCGGGTCCATACCCCTTCCATTTTACCAGAAACTGAACCTGGTTACCCCTTCTCCTACAATCCAGGATGGATTCTACTTCGAATTCCATCTCTCCGTTAATGATTACAGGTGCGGGGGGAACGACCTTTCGGTTGGCAAATGGGTCTGGCACCACAGGCTTGAGCAGGGCCACATGAAAGACCGGGTGAATCCGGAAGGACTCCGGTAACTTCAGCTCGTAGGCTACATTGTTGATTCTCCTCACTACGGGAAAGGGCCCCACGAACTTGGGACCTAGTTTCCTGGATGGGCATGCTAATTTTAAATTCAGGGTGGATAACCAGGCTTGGTCTCCAGGTTTGAGGTCAAGCTCCCCTCTTCTCTTTTTATCATAAACCTCCTTGTTGTAACTCTGTGTCCTTGCCATAGTCTCTTGTAGTAGCTTGTTGTTGGACTCCAAAAATTTGAGGTGTTCCTGGGCGGCTGGTACCGGGCACTCCGGAAAATTGTTCGATAGAAATAGAGGGTGGAACCCGTAATTTGCAAAAAACGGGGATTGCCTAGTGGCTGAATGGACAGAGTTATTATAAGCAAATTCAGCAAGGGGAAGCAGCGGGACCCAGTCATCCTGGGAAAATGAGGAAAAGCAGCGCAGGTACTGCTCCAGTGTTTGATTGGTTCTTTCCGTCTGACCGTTCGTTTGAGGGTAGTAAGCAGAGGAGAAAGACAGGTCAATCCTTAGTGACCCACACAGAGCTTTCCAGAACTTAGACGTGAATTGTGACCCCCGATCCGACGTGATATTTGCTGGTATGCCATGGAGCCTCACTATTTCCCTGATGAAGGTCTTCACCGTCTCGGCGGCAGATGGTGTGCCCCTCATGGGCAGAAAGTGGGACATCTTGGATAGTCTATCCACTACCACAAAGATGGTAGTGCAATTTTCTGAGGGCGGTAGCTCCACAATAAAATCCATGGAGATCATCCTCCATGGTCTCTCCGGGACGGGGAGCGGCTTCAACAACCCCCACGCTCTGGTCTTGCTGCCCTTATTCTGGATGCAGGTAACGCACGCCTCCACATACTCCTTACAGTCCCTTCGCCATTGCGGCCACCAGAACGTGCGCTGGAGCAGATCGGAGGTCTTGTACACCCCGAAATGGCCAGCCAGCATATGGTCGTGGCAAGAGCTGAGGACCGAGGCCCGTGCTTCCTGGGGCACGATGATCCTGTCCCCGAACCATAAGAGACCATCTCTGGCTAGTAGAGCAGTGTCAGGTGGGAGAGGAGCGCCGGTGGACGCTTGTCTAATCTGGGTAAGTAAGTCCCCCTGGAGTAGGAGGAAATTCCCTGAAGACAGGACAGTGTCTGGGGACGAAAGGGCTTCAGGCTCGCTGTACATCCGTGACAACGCGTCAGGCTTGGTGTTCTTCGATCCGGGACGGTAAGTTATATGGAACTGGAATCTGGTAAAAAAAAGTGCCCACCTGTCCTGCCGCGGTCTCAGTCTTCTGGCGGCTTTCAGGTATTCCAAGTTCTTATGGTCAGTATAGATAAGAATCGGATGGGTTGCTCCTTCCAGGAGGTAGCGCCACTCCTCGAGTGCCGCCTTGATTGCCAACAACTCCCGATCGCCGACATCGTAGTTCCGTTCTGCCTCTGATAATTTACGTGAAAAAAAGGCGACCGGGTGCAAAAGGGCTTTGGGTCCCTGTCTCTGGGAGAGCACTGCCCCCACTGCTATTTCTGAGGCATCCACTTCCAGAATGTATGGCAGGGTGGAGTCGGGGTGTTTCAGGACTGAGGCAGAAACGAACAGGTTCTTCAGCGTGGTGAAGGCCGCCTGGGCTTCGGTGGACCACTGGAACTTGAGACCCTGTTTGGTTAACCTGGTTATGGGGGAAATGATGGTGGAGAATCCTCTTATAAATTTTCTATAAAAATTTGCGAAGCCCACAAACCGTTGCACTCCTTTCTTATCGGTGGGGGCTGGCCAATCTAGGATGGCTGAAATCTTCTGAGGGTCCATCTCAATGCCCTCCACGGAGATGATGAGACCGAGGAAGGGGATACTCCGCTGTTCAAAGACACACTTTTCGGGCTTGGCATAAAGTCCATGGAGTCGTAGTCGTGTCAGTACGTTCTTGACGTGTTCTCGGTGCTCAGCTAGAGAGGAGGAAAAGATTAGAATGTCATCAAGATAAATAACAACAAATAGGTCGAGAAAGTCTCTGAAGATGTCATTCACGAAGTGTTGGAATGTGGCGGGGGCATTACACAGGCCGAAGGGCATAACTAAGTACTCAAAATGCCCGAAGCGTGTGCGGAAGGCAGTTTTCCACTCATCTCCACTCCGTATACGAACAAGGTTGTAGGCCCCGCGAAGGTCCAACTTGGAAAACACTGCTGCAGACCCCAGTCTCTGGAAAAGTTCTGGCACTAGGGGCAGGGGGTAACGGTTCTTAACCGTAATCTTGTTGAGAGCCCGGTAGTCCACGCATGGGCGTAATGAGTGGTCCTTCTTCTCCACAAAGAAGATCCCCGCTCCTGCAGGTGAGGTGGAAGGTCGGATGAACCCCTTCTGTAGATTGTCGTCAAGGTAGGTCTTTAATGTCCCCAGTTCCAGTTCAGATAAGGGGAAGATTCTCCCAAAAGGGATTTCTGCTCCTGGGAGGAGATCAATGGGACAGTCGTATGGCCTGTGTGGCGGGAGAGTCTCTGCACCCTTCTTGCTAAAGACGTCCAGGAAATGGTGATAAACTTCGGGTACCGCTTGACGGGTTTCGGCCTCGACCTCCAGGCACAGTAGGGAAGCAGGCGCCTCACTGGGTCCAGGTGAACAATGCTGATGACAGTAAGGAGAGGGGAACTCAATCTTCCCTAGGACCCAATCGATCTGTGGGTTATGGGCCCTCAACCAGGGCATGCCCAGTATGATGGGAAATAACGGGGACTTGATGACATCTAAGCACAGCAGTTCTTGGTGAATCCCGGCAATGGTAGCTGGTAGAGGAGAGGTCACGTGGGTTACCGGTCCAGATTTAAGAGCGGACCCGTCGGCCAGGTGTACAGAAAGTTCCTTCGCTCTTGGTCGTAGGGGGATGTGGTACCTGGAGGCGAAGGATAAGTCCAAGAAGCCACTGCATGCCCCAGAATCAATAATTGCGCTGGTTTGGATGTTCCCTTCGGGAAGCTGCAAGACAATGGGAACAGCCAGGTGAGACATAAGGTTAGGTGACACAGGAATACAGGCGGGAGAGAAAGAGAAGCACTTACGGAGCTTTGCTGGGCAGGCTCGTACAAAATGTCCTGGTTCTCCGCAATACAGGCAAAGGTTGCCGACCCGGCGGCGTTGACGTTCCTCAGGGGTCAGAGAAGGGCGGAGCAAGCCCAGCTGCATGGGCTCCGGGGCATCGAACCTGGCGGTAGCGGGAGCTGGGGGAGCTGGATACGGAGGACTGGGCACACGGGGAAGCATCCAAACGGGACGAGAAGACCCGGCGGACCTCTCAGCACGTCGCTCCCGTAGCCGTCTGTCTATTTGGATGGACAGTTCCATGAGGGCCTCCAAGGTGTCTGGTATGCCCACACGGGCTAGTTCATCCTTTAGAGGATCTGAGAGACCCATGCGAAACTGGTGGCGTAATGCAGCATTATTCCAGTCTGTATCGGCGCTCCAGCGCCTGAATTCCGTCGCGTAGTCTTCCACAGACCTGCGTCCTTGCTGCAGGGTATGCAGGGCTGTCTCCGCGGTAGCGGTTAGCTGCGGGTCTTCATAAAGTAAGGACATGGCCTGGAAGAAGGTGTTTAAGGTATTCAGCGAGGGGTCCTTCTTTTCCAAGAGCCGATGGGCCCAGGACTGGGGTTCATCTGACAGCAGGGAAATAACAAACCCAACCTTGGTGGCTTCAAGGGAAAAAGTCCTTGGTTGTAAGGCGAAAAGGAGCTCGCAAGCATTGCGGAATGTCCTGAATTTGCTCCGGTTGCCGGAAAACTTCTCAGGCGGGGGAACCCGGGGTTCCGGTGGCAACATCACCACAGAGGGTGTAGCAGAAGTCCCAGGGGCAGCAGAAGCGGAAGCGGACAGGACTTGGACACGTTCCTCCAGGTTAGCGTAACCTTCCTGCAAATTCTTCACCGCCTGGGTAAGTCCTGCAAGGTGGCGGCAGAGATCTTCCATGGGCGAGACTCCCTGCGTGGGCTCGGACATGGCTGTCCGGTACTGTCACGTACCTAGGGATGGAGCCCAGAATGCAGGGAGCGGCCTCTCGTATGCCTCTGGCTCGTGAACCCCTGAAGGTGGGAACAGGGGCCCGCGAGTGCAGGGGTGCACAAGTGCCTGGCAGATGGCAGCTGTGGGCTTGACTGGAACCGTGCAGGTAACAGGAACACGGGAACTGCAGACAGCACTGTAGGTTCTGAGGTTTGCAGGAACTTCTGGAACAGCAGGCTGAAGAGAACACGTGCTTGAACACTGGAACGCCGGACGTGGTCAGGCAGGCCGGGTCAACACTGGCAGACAGAGCAGTTTCAGGCAGAGGCAGACACTGGCAGACAGAACAGGTCCAGGCAGAGGCAGGCGGGTTGTCAGAGTACAGGCAGGGTCGGCAACAGACGGGCAACAACAGGACCAGAGGAGCAGGCAGAGAATAGTCAGACAAGCCGGGGTCGGAGGCAGGCAGCAGGCAGGTGAAGTCAGGAACAAGCCGGGAAACAGGAATCAGCAGGTACTTAGTGATAGCAGGGGTCTCAGGAAACGCTGTAGACCGGACAGCAAGAGGCCTCAGTTACAAGCTTCCTCTTATAGGCTCTTGGGCGTCAATGGCTAATTGACGGCGCGTCAGCGCACATGCGCGCACACGCGCTGATTGGGTTTGAAGGAAGTTCTGTGGGCAGGCCCTCCGGGGTGACTGGGATGTCTTCCTTGACAAGGAGTTAGTGTGCTGTGTGAGTCTAGCACAGCACACTAAATCACCTCACCCTGTATCTGCCCTTCTGCTCTGTTGTCATCTAAGACAGCCATCTGCAGGAGTTAGTGTGTGTGTGCTGTGTGAGTGTAGCACAGCACACTAAACCACCTCACCCTGTATCTACCATTCTGCCCTGTTGTCATCTAAGACAGCCATCTGCAGGAGTTAGTGTGTGTGTGCTCCCTGCAGGCCATTACAATGTCTGGAAGACCAACAAGGAGAGGCCGACAGTCACGAGCCAGGGCAAGCAGGCTCTGTGTCTAGAGACAACAGTGCTGGTCGTGGACGCGGTGCATTTTCATCAGCTCGTGGTCATGGGACACGCTTGTCCTTACTTTCGGCAGCTGGACATGTTGAGCCGCATCATGCCTAAGGCTTGGTAGAGTGGATGACCAAGCCCCCCTCATCCTCCTCATCCTCTCTCACCCAGGCTCAGGGTACTGGCAAAGCAGCTACCAACGCATACTCAATGTCATCAGGCACCCCTTCCCTAGACCCACCATGTCCTCCTGAGGAGTCCCCCGAACTGTTTGAGCACAGTGTTGGGTACATGCTCCAGGAGGATGCCCAGCGTTTTGAAGGCTCAGATGATGATACCTAGCTAGAGGAAGGCAGTAGCATGAGCGCAGAGAGAGGGGATGCTCAAGGGCAGCAATCTGGCAGTCATGTTCCACCAGCTGCAGCTTACTGTCAGGTTTGCTCCAGTGGTGAAGAGGGAGGGGATGATGAGGTCACTGACTCCATGTGGGTGCCTGAACGGAGAGAGGAGGAGGAGGAGGCGGCACATCTCCAACGAGGCAGGATACCCTCGGGGGGCCAGCTTGAGGCCAGCACACCAACTGAATCACACCGCAGAGCTCCGCCTGTGCAGGGCGCTGCCTCTCCACGTTATTACAAAAGTTCTTTGGTGTGGGCCTTTTTTGAGACGAGTGCATCAGATCGCACCGCTGCTATTTGCAACATATGTCTCAAGCGTATCTCCGTGGCCAAAACATCAGCCGCTTGGGCACCACAAGCATGACCAGACATATGTTGACCTGCCATGCAGCTCGTTGGCAAGCGCACCTTAAAGACCCACACCAAAGAACAATGCAGACCTCTACTTGCTCCTCATCAGCTGGGATCTCCAACCCCACTATACCTTCAGTCCTCTCTGAAAGCTGCACTGAGAGGAATAAAGGTGTAGAATTAGGTGTGTCACAGCCAAGTACTTGTGGGCACTCTGCTAGCAGTACACCGACGTCCGATTGTACCAGGCAAATTTCCCTGCCCCAGCTGCCGGACCGTCGAAAGAAGTTCACTCCCAGCCATCCACATGCCCAGCGGTTGAATGCTAGCTTGGCAAAATTGCTAGCACTTCAACTGCTGCCTTGAAGTTGGTAGATTCGGCCCCCTTCTGTGAGTTTGGTCATTGTGCGGTTCCTCAGTGGCAGGTTCCTAAACGCCACTTTTTCTCATGGAAGGCGATTCCGGCTCTCTACCGGCACGTGGAAGGCAATGTCTTGGCCTCGCTGGACAGGGCGGTCAGCGGTAAGGTGCATATTACCACTGACTCATGGTCCAGCAGGCATGGACAGGGACGTTACCTATCTTTCACGGCCCATTGGGTCACTCTTTTGGCAGCTGGGAAGGATGCAGGACAAGGTGCAGTAGTGTTGGAGGTTGTTCCACCACGCCTCCAAAATTCTACTACTGGTTGTGACACACCTCTCTCCTCCACCCCCTCCTCTTCTTCTTCCTCCATGACCTCTTCAAGTGCTCTGTCCTCGGAACCAGCGGTGCTCTGTAGGCGTCCAAGGGGCTACGCAAATACGCAGGCAAAAAGATGCCATGCCGTGCTTGCGCTGGTGTGTTTGGGGGACAGGAGCCACACTGGCGCAGAGGTTCTGTCAGCTCTGCAGGGGCAGGCCGAGAGGTGGTTGACGCCGCGCCAGTGTTAGGACCTGGACTTGAACCTGGGACCTCAGCTGTGTCTGGCAGTGAGTCTTCTCACTGAGCTATCTGAGATGCGGGACAGCGCCTTGTCAGATGCCTTGGACAACCCTACAACCCTGCCTTGTATCTTGATGTTAGCTGAACCTTGAACTCTTTGCTCCTCCCACGAACTATCTGATAAAAGCCATGTCTCTGCACTTCCTCCTTGCCAGAATATTGTGCTATCTTCAGCCTGTATCTCGCTCCTGTCTTCCCCGCTGCCGTTCATATTTGCTACTGCTCGTTATCGACCCTTGGCTTGTTCCTCGACTACGCTTCTGCCTGATCCCAACCTGCAACTACTTGGTACCGACCTTTTGGCTTTTTTACGGACCACGCTTCTGATTGATCCTTACCTGCTCATCCGCTACTGAACCCCGGCTTACTCACCTCCTGGTGGGGCGATCCTGAGGACCGCGACCTGGTACTAACGCGCAGCTAAATCCATCTCCACCATCAGGAGCTCTGGTAAACACCGGTTAGTACTTAGACTCTGCACCTCAGGTGAGCCTGTGTCATCTGCCAGGGTGACTGCCTGTTTAACTATCCTGCTGGTTAGTGGTAGTCCTGCAACTGCTATAGCAATTGGTCTTCGAGCCTGACCCCTGATCGTGACAGAATATTCTGGCCCAAAACATGGAGGCTGCTATAGCAAATGCTGTGGCTCCATTCAGGCAGCAAATTGCAAAGCTGCAGGAGTTCGGTGTCACTTACCAAGAAAAGTTCTCTGTACTGGAAGGTGTGGTGGAGGAGCAACACAAAGAGATCCGTGCTCTGACAAAACAATTGCTGGACCTACGTTCCCGAGATGATAACGCACATATGCCTTACCCACCCAAGTTTAATGGAGACCGCCACCATTACAGAGGTTTTCTTAACCAGTGTCGCATCTATTTCTAAATGCAACCCACTGCAATTTGTTCAGAAGGATCCAAGAGTTTCTCCAGATTCTGACACAGCTGAACCTATGCAGGTTGATGCAATCAAGAGATCCATTTCTTTTCAGGAGAAAGAAAGAAGACGTGCAGAGAACCTCTGTCTATATTGCGGGGACTCTGGGCATTACGCAGTTAACTGTCCTAACAAGGTTAGAAGAACAATTGCGGTGACTGATGTGATCCTGCCTGCACAAATAAACTCTATTACCCAGTCTATCTCCCCATTAATTCTCGAAGAAAATAAAGTAAATTCTCCACTGTTTCATTTTGTCATCCCTATTAAGCTTATTTCTGAGGGCCGTGAAATCCCCTGCTCTGCTATGCCTGACTCTGGGGCTGGAGGAAACTTTATGGACATAGAGTTTGCCCACCGCAATAACATTCAAGCCAGAAATACATCTGCTCCTAATGAGATGGAGACGGTTGATGGTTCACCTTTATCTTCAGGACCTGTTACCCATAAAACCGTTCCTCTGTTAACCCAGTTTGAGGCTGACCATCGTGAGACCATCAGCTTTCAGTTGATCACATCACCCAAATTTCCCATCATTTTGGGCATTCCTTGGTTCTCCACTCACAATCCCTCTATCAACTGGGGAACACGGACCATAGATTTCACATCCTCCCATTGCAAGGAACAAGGAACAATGTAGGGAATCTTACCAAACAAGTTCTCCGCTGGTCAAGGAATTGCAAGTTGGTGTGGTAACTACCCAGTCATATGAGAACTTGCCTCCACAATACCATGCATTCCGGGATGTCTGTGATAAGAAAAATGCAGATCAATTACCTCCTCACCGCCCATACGATTGCCCCATTGAGTTGCTCTCAGGGGCCAAAATACCTTTTGGCCGCCTTTTTAATATGTCAGAACCTGAATTAAAAGTGCTCAGGGAGTGTCTTGATGAAAATTTAGAGAAGGGTTTTATTAGACACTCAACATCTCCTGCAGGAGCAGCCCTATTCTTTGTTGAAAAGAAAGACTCCGCCTTGCATTGATTACAGGCACATAAATAAGGTCACTATTAAAAACCGTTATCCACTCCCCTTGATCTCGGAAATGTTGGAAAGACTGCGTTCTGCAAAAGTGTTTACAAAACTTGACCTACGGGGGGCATATAACCTGGTCCGTATTCGTCCAGGAGACGAATGGAAAACCGCCTTTAGAACCAGATATGGACACTTTGAGTCCTTGGTTATGCCTTTTGGTCTCTGCAATACCCCTGCGACCTTTCAACACTTCATAAACGATGTTTTTCGAGATCTGTTGGACCAATATGTCATTGCTTATCTGGATGACATCCTTATCTTTTCCGATAACCTGGAAGAGCACCGCAAGCATGTTTGCATTGTCTTTGAAAGATTACGGCAGAATCGACTTTATATCAAACTGGAGAAATGTGAGTTTGAACAAGCCCAGATCCAGTTTTTATTTCTCCAGAAGGAGTGAGCATGGATCCTGAGAAGATTAAAGCGGTGGTAGATTGGCCTGCCCCCGGAAACATTAAGGAAATCCAACGATTTGTTGGGTTTGCCAACTTTTACAGAAAATTCATAAGGAACTTCTCTAAGGTGATAGCTCCAATTACCCAACTAACAAAGAAAGGGGTGCCCTTTGTGTTGTCATCTGAGGCACAGGCTGCTTTTGGAAAGTTAAAAACTCTTTTTACTTCTTCACCAGTATTGGTACATCCCAACCCTGAATTACCTTTTATAGTGGAAATGGATGCTTCGGACTCTGCCGTGGGAGCCATCCTCTCTCAACGACGTGGTGAAAAGATGCAGCTTCATCCCTGCGCTTACTTCTCTTGTTTAATGTCTTCAGCCAAAAGAAATTATGATATTGGGCATAAGGAGTTATTGGCAATTAAGGAAGCATTTTCTGAATGGAGGCATTTGCTGGAAGGCGCTAAGCATCCTGTGACACAGATCATAAGAATCTGGAATTAATTTGTTCTGCCAAGAGATTGTCTTCTAGACAAGCACGTTGGTCATTGTTCTTTTCCAGGTTCAATTTTATTATCTCATATCGACCTGGGTCAAGGAATGGTAAGGCTGATGCCTCATCACGAATGTTGTCTGGGCCTCTCCAGGAAAAGAACTCTGAATACACAGTCCTGCCTCAAAAGAACTTTCTAGGTGCCACAAGTTCTAAAGCACTCTTGAGTCTCCTCAAGGAAGGGTACGAGAATGACCCACTCCTCAAAAATCCTCCTATGGACATCATCCTTGAGTACAAAAACGGCTTCTGGACTCAAGCACATCGCCTCTATGTACCTGAAGTTGCTCGGGTTGAAGTCCTCAAGTTGGTTCATGACTCCAAACTTGCTGGACATGTTGGAGTTTCTAAGACAGAGGAACTTTGACCCCGTTCCTTTTGGTGGCCTGGGTACAAAAGAGATGTCAAAGGTTATGTAACCTCGTGCCTGGTCTGTGCTCGCAATAAGACACCCCGAGTTTCTCCTTTGGGGTTGCTCCAGCCACTCCCTGTCCCATCAAGACCATGGGGATCAATTTCTATGGACTTTGTAGTTGATTTACCCCCCTCTAAAGAAATGACCACTATCTTGGTTGTTATTGACCGCTTCCCAAAGATGGCTCACTTTATACCGGTCAAGGGGGTACCCTCTGCAGAACAAACTGCAGAGTTAATGGTTCGAGAAATTTTTAGACTACATGGAGTTCCAGAAGATGTAGTTTCTGACAGAGGAGTACAGTTCACTTCAAAATTTTGTAAAAGCTTTTGTTCAGCACTAGGAGTAACAATTAATCTATCTTCTGCTTTTCATCCTCAGTCTAATGGTCAGACCGAGAGGACCAATCAAACGTTAGAGTAGTACCGTTGATGTTTTGTTAGTTATCTTCTGGATGACTGGGTGGACTATATTCCTACAGCGGAGTTTGCTTATAACAATTCTAAACATAGCTCCACCTCTCAGACCCCTTTTTTCCTAAATACCGGGCATCATCCAGCTTTTATCCCTGATCTCCCTATCTCAACTCCAATTCCTGCTGTTACCAAGAGATTAACTGCTTTACAGGAGATCCAGGAGAAATTGATCGAGACTTTGAGGGAAGATCAGGAGAGTTACAAGAAGGCTGCAGATAGACATCGCAGAGCACTTCCTACCTTTCATGTGGGTGATCAAGTTTGGTTGTCTACTACAAATCTGAAGGTTCATGTTCCATCTGCAAAGTTGGGACAAAAGTTTGTGGGACCTTTCCAGATCTCGGCCCAGATCAACCCATTCGCCTTTCGACCATCTCGACCATCAAAACTATCTTGATGTCAGCTGAACCTTGAACTCTTTGCTCCTCCCACAAACTTCCTGATAAAAGCCATGTCTCTGCACTTCCTCCTTGCCAGAATATTGTGCTATCTCCAGCCTGTATCTCGCTCATGTCTTCCCTGCTGCCGTTCATATTTGCTACTGCTCGTTATCGACCCTTGGCTTGTTCCTCGACTACGCTTCTGCCTGATCCCAACCTGCAACTACTCAGTACCGACCTTTTGGCTTGTTTACGGACCACGCTTCTGATTGATCCTTACCTGCTCATCTGCTACTGAACCCCGGCTTACTCACTTCCTGGTGGGGCGATCCTGAGGACCGCGACCTGGTACTAACACGCAGCTAAATCCATCTCCACCATCAGGAGCTCTGGTGAACACCGGTTAGTACTTAGACACCCGCACCTCAGGTGAGCCTGTGTCATCTGCAAGGGTGACTGCCTGTTTAACTATCCTGCTGGTTAGTGGTAGTCCTGCAACTGCTATAGCAATTGGTCTTCGAGCCTGACCCCTGATCGTGACAGCCAGCTTAAGCCAGGAATGGTGGTTTGTGACAATGGCACCAACCTCATCTCTGCCCTGCGACAGGGACAACTGACCCATGTGCCCTGTATGGCTCACGTCCTTAACCTGGTGGTGCAGCTGTTCTTGTGCAGGTACCCAGGCTTACAGGATATCCTGAGGTAGGCCAGGAAAGTCTGTGTGCATTTCCGCCGATCATATAATGCCAGTGCTCGGCTGCCTGAGCTGCAAAAGGAGTTGAACCTGCCCAAGAACCGCCTTATATGTGACATGCCCACCAGGTGGAGCTCAACGTTGGCCATGCTGCAGCGACTGCACACGCAGCAGAGGGCCATCAATGAGTACCTGTGCGACTACGGCACCAGGACAGGGTCAGGGGAGCTCAGATTTTTTTCACCACGCCAGTGGAGCATGATCAGGGATGCATGCACTGTCCTGTCACCTTTTGAGGAGGCCACGAGGATGGTGAGCAGTGCCAGTGCATGCATCAGTGACACTGTACCTCTTGTCCACCTGTTGGAGCACACGCTGCGTGAAATAATGGACAGGGCACTTGAGGCAGAACAGAGGCAGGAAGAGGAGGACTTCCTTGCCTCTCAAGGCCCCCTTTATCCAGACAGTGTTCCTTCTCTCCCACCCATCACACAGGAAGAGGACGAGGAGGAGGAGGATTGTGTCAGCATGGAGGTGGAGCCTGGCACTCAGCATCAGCAGCAGCAGTCTTTTAGGGATGATTTACAGTCCCAAGAAACCGTGGACTTGTACGTGGCTGGGAGGAGGTGGCTGCGGATCATGTCGTCCTCAGTGACCCAAAAGACTCCGGACCGAATGCCTCAGCTAACCTACGTTGCATGGCCTCCCTGATCCTTCAAAGCCTGCGGAAGGATCCTCGTATTCTTCGGATCAAGGAGAGGGACCATTACTGGCTGGCCACTCTCCTTGATCCACGGTACAAGGGTAAGGTTGCGGACCTTATCTTGCCATCGCAGAGGGAGCAGAGGATGAGACATCTCCAGGAGGCCTTGCAGAATGGTCTGTGCAACGCGTTCCCAGAGACTGGGAGGTTACAAACTCCTGGTCCTGGATGACGAGTTGCTGAGGCTTCGGTCAGTAGCAGAAGGAGCGGTGGGGAAGGTGGACGTCTGATTGATGCATTCAGACAATTTTTTAGTCCGCAGCCCCAAGGTATGATCGGTTCCAGCAACCATCGCCAGCGTCTGATGTACATGGTGCAGGAATAACTAGGGGCAAGGTCAGACTTGGACACCTTTCCCACCGAAAATCCTCTGGCTTACTGGGTCTTGAGGATGGATCACTGGCAGAGCTTGCACAGTATGCAATTGAGCTACTGGCTTGTCCTGCATCTAGAGTTCTTTCGGAACGCACATTCAGTGCTGCTGGAGGCTTTGTCACAGATCACAGGGTGCGCCTGTCCACTGACTCGGTTGATCGACTGACCTTCATAAAGATGAATCAGTCTTGGATCACCACCAGCTACCAGTCACCTGAAGCTGATATAACAGAATAATTTATTTTGAAATGTCACATCCCTTCAAAACTGCCTATGCTGATGCTGAGTGACTGTCCTGTTATGTTGACTGACTATCCTCTTCCGCCTCAATGATCCTGATGATAGCTTGGAAGAACATTTTTCTTTCTGGGTGCCACCACCAGTGGCTAAGGCCCACTTTTTCAGCCCCTGTTTAACAGGGCCTTGTAATTACAATTTTTTATGCAATGCTTTGCAACAGGTCTCATTGCTGTGCTCCAAGTACAGTATCTGTGAGGGGTTGCAGTGTTGTGGCACCAGCACCAGTGCCTAAGGCACAATTTTTCAGCCCCTGTTTAACAGGGGCGTGTAATTAAAAAATGTTATGCAATGCTTTGCAACAGGTCTCATTGCTGTGCTCCAAGTACAGTATCTGTGAGGGGTTGCAGTGTTGTGGCACCAGCACCAGTTCCTAAGGCACAATTTTTCAGCCCCTGTTTAACAGGGGCGTGTAATTACAATTTTCTATGCAATGCTTTGCAACAGGTCTCATTGCTGTGCTCCAAGTACAGTATCTGTGAGGGGTTGCAGTGTTGTGGCATCAGCACCTGTTTAACAGGGGCTTGTAATTACAAATCTTGATCTAATAATTCACAGCAGGGCCCATTCCTGCGCCCATCAAGAGCAACTGTGAGGGCTTACAGTTTGTGGCAACACCGTCCACCACCACCTCCAAAGGCCCAATTTTTCTGCCCCTGTTCAAGAGGTGCTTGCAATTACAATTATTGATCTAATAATTCACAGCAGGGCCCATTCCTGTGCCCACCAAGAGTAACTGTGAGGGCTTACAGTGTTGTGGCAACACCGTCCACCACCACCACCAAAGGCCCAATTTTTCCTAACACTGTCCAACAATGGCATGTAATTACAATTCCTGATATAATAGTTCACAGCAGGGCGTTCCAGCACCCACCAAGAGTAGCTGTGAGGGCTTACAGTGTTGTGGCAACACCAACATCTAATGGGGCAAATTTCTGCAGAGTGTATATGGCAGGCCCCTACTTTCAAACATCCAACTTAGAAACGACTCCTACTTGCAAACGGAAGGAGAAAACAGGAAGTGAGAGGAAATCTACACCTAGGAAGGAAAATTCTATCCTGTTAGATTTAATTTGGGAAAAAGGTATCTCCTCTCTACTGATGCTTTATCACCAATCCTTGTTTCAATAAAAACCACACTTTTCCAAAAACATTTTTCATTGGGACGGAAAGTGAGGTGAAATGTTCTGAACAGGTGCACAGACAGCAAAACAAATATTACAGGGGCAAATTTACCTGTTCAAAATTACAAACAGATTCTACTTAAGAACAAACCTACAGTCCCTGTCTTGTTTGCACCGCCTGTATATTGCTGTTCAGAGTATATAGGGTTGTAGGTATAGGGTTTTATTTTGGGTGCGGGGTTCCCCTTAATATCCATACAAGACCCAAAGGGGCTGGTAATGGGCTGGGGTGATGGGGTAGCCATGCCATTTTTCTAAAAGATTTCCATCCATATTGCCAGGACAAGACAAGACATTAAAGCCGCAAGCAGTTTTAAATGGCTTATTTTTTTCCTTTACAAATGTCATTTTGTGCAGGGACAGTTCTAAACACGGGAAACACATGCCACTTCACAGGCATACTTTAGACACCCCCCAGGTACCATATTTAAAGGATTTTTTCACTTTTTTTTTTCACTTTATGCATCATTAAAATGACTGCTCCAGAAAAAACGTCTTTTTGCATTGATACATGTCCCCTGGGGCAGGACCCGGGTCCCCAAACCTGTTTTATGACAATAACATGCATATTGGCCATTATAATTAGCACCTTAGATTTCGAACGTTCGCGTCCATTGTAACTAATAGGGTTCTAACGTTCGCGCAAACTTTCGGTCCGTTTGCAGGTTCTGGTGCGAACTGAACCCGGGGTTGTTCGGCTCATCCCTAACCAGGAATGGCCTGCAGTCAGATATAGGCTTGGCTAGACTGGAACGCAGTGGATATATATATGTAGGAGACTGTATATATATTTTATGCACTGCAGATCACTGAATCACCTGCCTGAAAGTGTATTTGAAAACGTACACCAGGAATGGCCTGCAGTCAGATATAGGCTTGGCTAGACTAGAATGTAGTGGATTTATATATGTAGGTGACTGTAACTGCAGATTACTGAATCACCTGCCTGCCTGCAAGTATATTTAAAAATGTATACCATGAATAGGGATGAGCTTCGAGTTCGAGTCAAACTCATGTTCGACTCGAACATGGCCTGTTCGCCTGTTCAGCGAACAGCGAACAATTCGGTGTGTTCGCGGGAAAATTGGAAAAGCCGCGAGCACCCTGTAAAAGTCTATGGGAGAAATCTTAAGTGCTAATTTTAAAAGCCTATATGCAAGTTATTGCCAGAAAAAGTGTTTGGGGACCTGGACCCTGCCCCAGGGGACATGTATCAATGCAATTTTTTTTTTTAAAACGCCCGTTTTTTCAGGAGCAGTGATTTTAATAATGCTTAAAGTGAAACAATAAAAGTGTAATATTCCTTTAAATTTCGTACCTGGGGGGTGTCTATAGTATGCCTGTAAAGGGGCACATGTTTCCCGTGCTTAAAACTGTCCCTGCACAAAGTGTAATTTTTGCAGGAAAAAAAAGCTATTTAAAATCACTCGCGGCTAATGAATTGCCGGGTCCCGTAACACAGAGAACAGTCGTTCATTGAAAGTCATTGATAAAACAAAAAAAAAGCGTGGGGTTTTCCCCAAATTCAATTACCAGGCCCTTCAGGTCTATAAAATATGGGGTATGCGGCGCTAACCCCTATATAAATAATCTATAAAACTCGAAATAACCGAAAGATGGGTGACCTTTGACAAATATGTAAATTATACCGCCTAAATAAATGAGAATAAAAATACATACAATTCCTCAACAATGATAAAATGTGGGTGAGATTGTGAAATAAAAATAGAATGTGCATGAAAGTGACCAATAAATAAAATCTTCAGTATAAATTAGCCGTGCTAAAATATAAATATGCGTGCTGGGATAAAAGTGGTATTGGTAATGGAATAAAGAAATCCAATAAAATAATAATAATAGGTCTAAAATCAATACGCAGAAAATCTTCTGTAGACCTATAAAATCAATAAAGACTAAAGTGCACAGTGAAACGTGCAAGATGTGAAAATATAGAACCGCTGAATGGTTCTGAAAGTGCAGAGAAAATAAATAAATGAACGTGCATAAATATCCAAGTGACTATACAGATGATTTAAGCTAAATCACTGTTGGAATGGTAAGTCAAAAAAAAAATAAAAAGTAAAATCTGGTGCACTACAAGTCCCAGCTTGCAATCAATAATGTATAGATGGTGAAAAAACAATTGAGTCCACAATCCGTAGTAATACTAAGGAGCAAATGCTCTTTAGTAGGTGCAAATATATAAGAAATTTCAGGAGTCTTTGTGTTAATCACAGTGATGATCCGTGCAGAAAGTGCTCCGTGTTGACTTCAGGGGTGCACCCCACTATTTCCCCCAGCCTCTCACCTCTATTAGCGGCCCCTACAGGCCTAGTATAGCAGATAGCCTCTAAGGTGGCAAGCCTGGTAACTCCCAGGGTAGGTCCTCCTTCCTATTGGCTCCTATGGGCTCTCACTCCGGTCCTCATAATCTATCCACAAGGCACTCCAGGGGGGAAGGGGTCACTCCCAAATCGGGTTGGCATGTAAGGGTTAAGGGTACAAGAAAGCGCTCCAATGTGTAGTAATTTTAAATAAATTTATTATAACAAAAAATATCCACTCACATTTAAAATCACTTGGATCAGCATGGGCGAACTTCCGGTCGCGGCCGCAAACCGGAAGTAGACAATAGGCACCTGACTTCCTCCCTCACGCGTATCGTCACCGCACACGTGACTTTGTCAAAGGGTCTGCTATGGTTATTAAGGGGAACCCGGCTTCAAATTTTAAAAAAATTACGTAGGGGTCCCCCTAAATATTCATCCCAGACCCTTCAGGTCTGGGATGGATTTTAAGGGGAACCCCGGCCCAAAGAAAAATGGCGTGGTGTCCCCCTCAAAATCCATACCAGATCCTTATCCGAGCACGCAACCTGGCAGGCCGCAGGAAAAGAGGGGGGATGAGAGTGGCCCCCCTCCCTCCTGAACCATACCAGGCCACATGCCCTCAACATTGGGAGGGTGCTTTGGGGGTCTGTGACCCCTCAAAGCACCATGTCCCCATGTTGATGGGGACAAGGGCCTCATCCCCACAACCCTGGCCATTGGTTGTGGGGGTCTGCGGGCGGGGGGCTTATTGGAATTTGGAAGCCCCCTTTAACAAGGGGACCCCCAGATCCCGGCCCCCCCTGTGTGAAATGGTAAGGGGGTACAAAAGTACCCCTACCATTTCACCAAAAAAGTGACAAAAATGTTAAAAATGACAGGAGACGGTCTTTGACAATTCCTTTATTAAAATCTTCTTTTTTCTGGTCTTCCTTCTTCCTTTCTTCATCCTTCGGTTTCTTCATCTTCTTCTTCTTCTTCCATCTTTTTCTTCCATCTTCTTCTTCCTCCGATCCGCTTCTTCTTGCTCTGGTCTTCTCGTCCGGCATCTTCTTCCACGGCGTCGACGTCTCTTCTTGGGCTGCTCCGCGCAATGGGAGGCTCCCGCTGTGTGAGGCTTCGCTGACGTTGTGGGGAAAGCCATAGGGAAGTCCCCATGACGTCCCCGTGCGTCAGAGGGGGGCGGGGTCACCAGGTGGCCCCGCCCTCCGTTATAAAAGAGCTGTCAGACGCAGCGAAGCCTCACACAGCGGGAGCCTCCCATTGCGCGGAGCGGCCCAAGAAGAGATGCCGACGCCGTGGAAGAAGATGCCAGATGAGAAGACCAGAGCAAGAAGAAGCGGATCGGAGGAAGAAGAAGATGGAAGAAGAAGATGGTAGAAGATGGAAGAAGAAGAAGATGAAGAAACCGAAGGATAAAGAAAGGAAGAAGGAAGACCAGAAGAAAGAAGATTTTAATAAAGGAATTGTCAAAGACAGTCTCCTGTAATTTTTAACATTTTTGTCACTTTTTTGGTGAAATAGTAGGGGTACTTTTGTACCCCCTTACCATTTCACACAGGGGGGGGCTGGGATCTGGGGGTCCCCTTGTTAAAGGGGGCTTCCAGATTCCGATAAGCCCCCTGCCCGCAGACCCCCACAACCAATGGCCAGGGTTGTGGGGACGAGGCCCTTGTCCCCATCAACATGGGGACATGGTGCTTTGAGGGGTCACAGACCCCCAAAGCACCCTCCCAATGTTGAGGGCATGTGGCCTGGTATGGTTCAGGAGGGAGGCCGCTCTCGTCCCCCCCCCTCTTTTCCTGCGGCCTGCCAGGTTGCGTGCTCGGAGAAGGGTCTGGTATGGATTTTGAGGGGGACCCCACGCCATTTTTTAATTTTTTTTGGCCAGGGTTCCCCTTAAAATCCATCCCAGACCTGAAGGGTCTGGTATGAATATTTAGGGGGACCCCTACGTCATTTTTTTTTTAAATTTGAAGCGGGGTTCCCCTTAATATCCATAGCAGACCTGAAGGGCCTGGTAATTGAATTTGGGGGAAACCCCACGCTTTTTAAATTTTTTTTTTTTTTTTTTTTTATTAATGACTTTTTTTATTAATGACTTTCAATGAATGACTGTTCTCTGTGTTACGGGAGCCGGCAATTCATTAGCCGCGAGTGACTTTAAATACTTTTTTTTCTGCAAAAATGACACTTTGTGCAGGGACAGTTCTAAGCACGGGAAACATGCGCCCCTTCACAGGCATACTATACTCACCCCCCAGGTACGAAATTAAAAGGAATATTACACTTTTATTGTTTCACATTAAGCATTATTGAAATCACTGCTCCTTAAAAAACAGCCGTTTTAAAAAAAAAAATTAGCATTGATACATGTCCCCTGGGGCAGGACCCAGGTCCCCAAACACTTTTTATGACAATAACATGCATATTAGCCTTTAAAATTAGCACTTTTGATTTTGAACGTTCGAGTCCTATAGAGTCCTATAGACTTTATTAGGGTTCTAAAGTTCGCAGGTTTAGGTCTGTTCGCAGGTTCTGGTGCGAACCGAACAGGGGGGTGTTCGGCTCATCCCTAACCAGGAATGGCCTGCAGTCAGATATAGGCTTGACTAGACTGGAATGCAGTGGATATATATATATATATATATATATATATATATATATATATCTATATAGGGGACTATGTGTATATATATATATATATATATATATATATAGGGGACTATGTGTATATATATATATATATATATATATATATATATATATAAATGCACTGCAGATCACTGAATCTCCTGCCTGAAAGTATATTTGAAAACGTACACCAGGAATGGCCTGCAGTCAGATATAGGCTTGGCTAGACTGGAATGCAGTGGATATATATATGTAGGAGACTGTACATATATTGTATGCACTGCAGCTCACTGAATCACCTGCCTGCCTGCAAGTATATTTAAAATCGTACACCAGGAATGGCCTTCAGTCAGATTTAGGCTTGGCTAGACTGGAATGCAGTGGATATATATATGTAGGAGACTGTATATATATTTATTGCACTGCAGATCACTCTTACACTCTACACTCTACACTCTCTCTTGGTCAACGTCAGCAACACACTACACAAGGCCAACGTGCAAGTGGCCTTATATCGTGTGGGGCATGGACTTAACCCCTGAGCCATAATTGGCCAAAGGCACCCTGCCTTTGGCCAATTATGGCTCTCTTTGCTGACGGAGCTGTTATTGGCCAAAGCATGCAGGTCATAGTGCATGCTTGGCCAATCATCAGACAGCAATGCACTGCGATGTCGCAGTGCATTATGGGGCATGACGGGCCACTCGAATTTGGCACGAACGCTCCATAATGTTCATATTTCGACGAACGATCGAACAGCCAATGTTCGAGTCGAACCCATGTTCGAGTCGAACATAAAGCTCATCCCTAGCCATGACCCACATGTATTTTCCAAACGATATTTCTTGGGCATTGTATAAGGCACATGAAAACCCACCTTTTTTCAAGACATGCTAGAGTGATCAGGAATCTTCAAACTGTGGCTCTCCAGCTGTTGCGGAACTACACATCCCATGAGGCATTGAAATCTCCGACATTCACAGACATGACTAGGCATGATGGGAATTGTAGTTCCTGAACAACTAAAGGGCCATAGTTTGACGACCCCTGTGCTAGACCATTATTATGCCTCCAGAATTGGGATTGTGGCATCTACCCAACTTCTCTCTGCTGGTGGACACAAGAACCTACATCTATAGATATATCTATATATAGATATATCTATATATACACACACACTGAAGCAGGAAGCAATATACATTGGCCCGGAAGTGAATCTGTACACAGGAAGTACACCCCATGTAAAAATAAATAAAAAAATATCCTAATTTGCAAATAAGGATCATCTCTTCCTCAGAGAACAGTGAGCATGGTATGGTGGTGTGAAGAAATTAGCAGCAGTACAGGTCAATCTAAATAGTTTCCCCATTAGGGAAATTGTACCCTAGCATTTTGCTTTGTACATCCCAAATTATTATTAGGTATCTTGGACTTTGGGGTTTATTTGCTTAAGGCAAATCCACTTTGCACTACAAGTGCACTTGTGCATCTTTTCTTCTACATGATTGGATGATAAAATCCCCAGTGCTTCCCCTCAGATTTACAGTGAGTACACTTGTATTGCAGAGTAGATTTTCCTTTAATAAACCCCAAAATACCTAATAATTTGGGGTGTACACAACAAAGTGCTAGAGTGCAATTTACTTAATGGGGACACTAGTTAGATTGACCCGTGTGTCAAGGAAAGACATTGGTAGGGTTTTACCCTCACTTCCTGTTTGGCTATGTGACAGGAAGTGAAGCCAATTTTCAGAAAAGGGACACAAAGCCCAACCTAAAAATGACAAGCAGGGGTTCTAACACTCACTTGGTTTCCCTAAAATGCCCATATTTAGAATAGGATTGTGTTGAGCTAGATTTTAGCTCAGTGATCTAAATCATTGGTTCTCCACCCTGTCCTCAAGTACCCCAACAGGCCATGTTTGCAGGTTTTCCTTCATCTTGCACAGGTGCTTTAAATCAGAGTCAATGGATTGGTATTTTGGACAGCTATTTTAGCTAAGATAGAATCTCAAAACATGTCCTGACGGGGGTACTTGAGGACTGAGGCTAAGAACCACTGCGCTAAAATGGAAAATTGAATACTTACCTCTCTGTAATTTCCCTTTCCTGGTGCCTATCCATGGCAGCAACGCACATATAATGCTACCATGAAGGTGCCAGGAAAGTATCTTTTATGCGGCGTACACACGTGCGGACTTTTGCCGGCGGACTTAGTCCAGCGGACAATCTGCTGAACTTTCCAGCTGGGTCCGCCGGACTTTCCGAGCGTGTGACTTGACCACACACGCACGGACTTCTCCGGCGGGACTTTTGAAAATGAACGGACTTGCCCACACACGGAGCAGTCCGTTCATTTAGAACGTAACTTCAGGTTACGTAGCTAGCGTAGGCAGTAAATGCCGCCGCGCTAGCTCCGTGACCTGGCATGGATTTAAAGGGACTCCCCACGCCGAAAAACGGCGTGGGGGTTCCCCCCAAATCCATGTCAGACCCTCATCCGAGCACGCAGCCTGGCAGGCCAGGAAAGGGGTGGGGACGAATGAGCGCCCCCCCCTCCTGAGCCGTACCAGGCCGCGTGCCCTCAACATGGGGGGTGCCCTGGGGAAAGGGGGGCCGTGCGGCCCCCCCACCCCAAAGCACCTTGTCCCCATGTTGATGAGGACAAGGGCCTCTTCCCGACAACCCTGGCCGTTGGTTGTCGGGGTCTGCGGGCGGGGGCTTATCGGAATCTGGGAGCCCCCTTTAATAAGGGGGCCCCCAGATACCGGCCCCCCACCCTATGTGAATGAGTATGGGGTACGATGTACCCCTACCCATTCACCTAAGGTGTAAAATGTAAAGTACAAAAACACACACACTTTTGAAAAAATATTTTATTGCACTGCTCCGGGGTCTTCTTCCGTCTTGGGGGTCTTCTTGCCGGACTCCTCTGCCATTTACCAAGCTCTTTTACCGAGCGGAGAAGTCCGGCTACCTTCTTCGTCGTCGCCGCCGTCGTCTGGGGGTCTCGATCCGCCTTCGGGGGTCTTCCGGGGTCTTCCGGGGGTCTCTTCTGTTCTTGCGGCGGTCGTCGTCTTCCGCGCCGCCGCCGCCGCCTTCTTCTTCTTGTCCTTCTTCTTGTTCTTCTTGTTCTTCTTCCGATGTTGACCCGTCGCTGTCTCTGCCCGGAATGCCAGAACCGCGCTGCGCTGGGACTTATATAGGGACATGGGGACAGGGTCACATGTTCATGTCACATGGTGACCCCGCCCCCTTGTGATGTCACAGTCCCAGCATCCTCCGGGACTGTGACATTGCAAGGGGGCGGGGTCACCATGTGACATGAGCATGTGACCCTGTCCCCATGTCCCTATATAAGTCCCAGCGCAGCGCGGTTCTGGCATTCCGGCAGAGACAGCGACGGGTCAACATCGGAAGAAGAAGAACAAGAAGAAGAACAAGAAGAAGAACAAGAAGAAGAAGGCGCCGGCGGTGCAGAAGACGACGACCGCCGCAAGAACCGAAGAGACCCCCGGAAGACCCCCGAAGGCGGATCGAGACCCCCAGACGACGGCGGCGACGACGACGAAGAAGGTAGCCGGCCTCCTCCGCTCGTGAAAGAGCTAGGTAAAAGAGCAGAAGAGAGCGGAGGAGTCCGGCGAGAAGACCCCCAAGACTGAAGAAGACCCCCAGAGCAGTGCAATAAAATATTTTGTCAAAAGTGTGTGTGTTTTTGTACTTTACATTTTACACCTTAGGTGAATGGGTAGGGGTACATCGTACCCCATACTCATTCACATAGGGTGGGGGCCGGTATCTGGGGGCCCCCTTATTAAAGGGGGCTCCCAGATTCCGATAAGCCCCCGCCCGCAGACCCCGACAACCAACGGCCAGGGTTGTCGGGAAGAGGCCCTTGTCCTCATCAACATGGGGACAAGGTGCTTTGGGGTGGGGGGGCCGCACGGCCCCCTTTCCCCAGGGCACCCCCCATGTTGAGGGCACGCGGCCTGGTACGGCTCAGGAGGGGGGGCGCTCGTTCGTCCCCACCCCTTTCCTGGCCTGCCAGGCTACGTGCTCGGATAAGGGTCTGACATGGATTTGGGGGGAACCCCCACGCCGTTTTTCGGCGTGGGGAGTCCCTTTAAATCCATGCCAGCTTACTAGCCTACTAACGGCGGGATTGTCTGCCGGACTGCCAAGTCCAGCGGATAGTTTTAAAACAAAACTTAAAACTTTGGTCCACCGGACTTTGGCGCCAAAAAGTCCGCCGATGCCCACACACGAGGGGATTGTCCGCTGGACTTGAGTCCAGAGGATAATCCCGCGGGATTGTCCCTTCGTGTGTACGCCGCATTAGACAAATCACAGTTTTGCCATACCAATCAGCCTAGTTAAAGCGGAGTTCCACCCTAAAGTGGAACTTCCGCTCATCGGAACCCTCCCCCCTCCGGTGCCACAGTTGGGACCTTTCAGGGGGGAGGGGGTGCAGATACCTGTCTAAGACAGGTATTTGCACCCACTTCCGGGCATAGACTCTTCCTGTCCTGCCGCGCTGTCTGCTGGGACACACATGGGTCCCAAAGACAGCGTGGAGCATTCTCATTGCGCTGCGCGACTCGCGCATGCGCAGTAGGGAACTGGGAACTGAAGCCGCAACGCTTCACTTCCTGATTCCCTCACCGAGAATGACGGCAGCAGCAGCCGAGAGCCGAGCGATTGATCGGCCTCGGCTGCCGACATCGCTGGACTCCAGGAAAGGTAAGTGTCCATTTATTAAAAGTCAACAGCTGTAGTATTTGTAGCTGCTGGCTTTTAATAATTTTTTTTGGGTGGACTCCCTCTTTAACCACTTGCTTACTGGGCACTTAAACACCCTTCCTGCCCAGACCAATTTTCAGCTTTCGGTGCTCTCACACTTTGAATGACAATTACTCAGTCATGCAACACTGTACCCAAATTAATTTTTTGTCCTTTTTTTCCCACAAAATAGAGCTTTCTTTTGGTGGTATTTGATCACCTCTGGGTTTTTTATTTTTTGCGCTATAAATGAAAAAAGACCGAAAATTTTCTGTGATAAAATTTTGCAAATTATTAATTTTTCTTCATAAATTTTGGCCACAATTTATACTGCTACATATCTTTGGTAAAAATAACCCAAATTAGTGGATATTATTTGGTCTTTGTGAAAGTTACAGACTCTACAAACTGTGGTGCGAATCATACAAAATTGATCACACCTGATGCACTGGTGACCTGGTGAAATCTCATTTCTTGTGACCCGAGCAAGCCAGGAAAGAGCAAATACCCCCCAAATGACCCCTTTTTTGAAAATAGACATTCCAAGGTATTTAGAAAGAGGCATGGTGAGCTTTTTGATGTTGTCATTTTTTCCCACAATTCTTTGAAAAATTGTATTTATTTTATTTTTTATTTTTTCCCACAAAATTGTCATTGTAATAGGTTATTTCTCTCACATGGCATGTGTATACCACAAATGACACCTGTGACAGACCTAGCCGGGACACAGGCTTTTTGAGAGGACTAACTACGAGCCTCCTGCCCACCGATTATGGGCCCTGGATTTTAAGGGGCACAGGGTGAAGGAGAACCCCAGTCAGATTCAATGCTGTACATATGTGTATATATATATAATGTGTGTGTCTCATGCTGTTGGGACATACGCTCTCAGATGCTAGTGTCATGAACTCAAGATGTTAATTGAGTTGGCTGATCCCATTGTCCTCTGCACAATGCAGGAGACGCTCCGTCTGTTACTGGTGGTCTCCTGCTATTGTGATGAAATGTTGTGTGGTTGTAATTATGATAATTTATAATCAACTGTGTTTATCTCGGTGACAAGAAGTCTGGCCTGTAGTGAAATCCTGAGTCACATCGGCTGCTTAAAAGGAATTAGCTAATTAGTTTATGTTAAGTTGTTACAGGTGTATTGTTAGAGTAATATGAGAGGAAGGGGGGATCTCCTCTTCTACTCTGTATAAATGTGAGCTTGGCTTTGTAATAAAGTTCAGTCCATGTTGGCACCAAGCAAGTGTTGTCTCGTTTGGTGCTTGGGAGCGGTTGGAATATCTTATACCTATATCCAGACTGAGAGGAAGTGATATATGACAAACGCACTCAAGAGGAGTGTAGGGACGTTCCGTCACAACACCCCAAAATGAATTCTTCTACTCCTCCTGAGTATTACAATACAAGACTTTTCCACAGCCTGGCCACTTAGATAGGCCCAAAATGCAGGGAGCGCCATCACGTGTTCTGGGAGCATAAATTACACATCTAACTTGTTGACTACCTATTACACTTTTGAAGGCCCTGGAGCACCAGGACAATGACACGTGACACTGACGTGGCACTGACGACAGGTGGCACTGATACGTGGCACTGATGACACGTGACACTGATGTGGCACTTATGACAGATGGCACTAATACGGGGCACTGATGACACGTGACACTGATGACAGATGGCACTAATACGGGGCACTGATGACACGTGACACTGATTACAGATGGCACTAATATGTGGCACTGGTGACAGATGGCACTGATATCATGTGGCACTAATACGTGGCACTGATGAGAGATGGCACTAATACTTGGCACTGATGACAGATGGCACCGATACGTGGCACTGATGACACGTGACACTGATGACAGATGGCACTGATATGTGGCATTGATGACACGTGACACTGATTACAGATGGCACTGACACTGACAGGTGGCACTGATGACAGATGGCACTGATACGTGGCACTGATGACAGATGGCACTAATATGTGGCACTGATGACACGTGACACTGATATGGCACTGATGACAGATGGCACTGACGTGGCACTGATGACACGTGGGACTGACGTGGCACTGATGACATATGGCACTTATACATGGCACTGGGGACAGGTGGCACTGTGGACAAGTGTGGCACTGGGGACAAATGGCACTGGGGACAGATGGCCATGGGGACAGATGGCCATGGGGACAAGTGGCACTGGGGACAAGTGGCACTGGGGACAAGTGGCAGTGGGGACAAGTGGCACTGGGGACAGGTGGCAGCGGGGACAGATGGCACTTTATTTTTCTTTTTTTTTTTCTTTTTTACTCACGGCGCCGCTGCAGCCATTCATCTCTTCCTCCTCACACGCTGTCTCTGTGTGAGGAGGGAGAGCGGCGCTGACAGATGATCTCATATGTTTACATATGAGATCATCTCTCATTGGACACGACGATCGCCCTGTAAACGGCCACTGTGATTGGCCGTTTACAGCGATCTGTGATTGGCTGTGTCCGACGGACACGGCCAGCACAGAACTTCCCTGATGCGCGCTCTCAGGAGCGCGCATTAGAGAAGTAAACAGCAGGACGTCCAGGGACGTCCACCCTGCAGGGAGTGTCCGCGCTGCAGCTGTCTTTCGGCTATAGCGCGGGCGCGAAGTGGTTAAGCTGCAGCTGGGAAATCTGTTGCATGAAAATTGTTTGGGGGGGAGTGTAAAATGCATTACTTGGATTGAGCATGCATCTGCAAAACAAATGATTAACAAAACACATAAAACATAAAAATTTGCTACAAATTTTATTGATCATCAAAACAGGAACGAAAAGAGCAACGAAAGCAAAAAACACATGTATGTTAATTTGAGACACTAACAGAATATGGTTTTGAGGTCTGACTATTTTGCAGAGGAAATTAACAGGAGTTAAAAGGACTGCGCCCACAAATGAACAGTCTCTTAAGGATTTAAACATTTATTAGTCACGACATCGTGAGGAAGATTTTGCAAAATAATGCAGCACAGACAATTAAATCAAAGTGAAACTAACAACCTACAAACAACACACATTGACAACATAAAAAATATTTCAGGGAAAAATACCCCCCCCCCCCCAAAATAAACAAAAGTAAAAATACTTGCTCTAAAACACATCTGTTTTGCAAAGACATGACAAGACAAGATACACGCCTCTTTTCAAGGTAAAGAATGCTATCCGCAAGCTTTATATAACATAGGTTTGTGTGCTAATGAGGCAATTGAAAACACATGCACAGTGCATGAAACACACAAAATGCAAGTTCACCCAATGTAGAGACTTTACTTCAAAGTGGGTACACCTGTTAAGATGTCCTTAAATTACTAACCCAAACAACACACTCTCTGAGCATGCCCAGAAAAATCCAAGTGCTGTTCACACACAAAAAGCACAAAAAAAAAAAACAAAGTCCCGGAGCATGCCCAGACCAACCCAAATGCAGCACATGCACAAAATAAGCCACCCCCTGTCCAAAATTAAGCACATCATCAAGCATGCTACAAAATTACAGATGTGGGGAAAACAAAGAGCCTAACATGGGCAAAAGTTATACAACAAATACCATTGCAGTCTATGGGAACGGACTTGTTAATTTTGCTAGTCCCCACTTGGCTTGCTTATATTCTAGTTATTGGCCTTAAAATGGGTATGGGGGCCCAGGTGCCACCCTGAGGAACATATATCAATGTCACCAATTTGGACAACCACAAAAACGAAACATGGAGAAGTGCCTTTAAAAATGCAAAATTGCTTAAAAGCTAGTAACTTGGGGGGGGGGGGGGCTTACTCTGCCTGTAAACTGGTGCATCTGTAGCATGTAACCAAAATGCTGCTTCAAAGATGTACACACCAAGCCAGCCCATGAAAGGGGGGTGAATGCTTGGGGGTAGGAGGGCTTGTGCACACCAAAAGTCAACCACCTTGTTCCCATATTCAGGGGGACAAGGGCCTCTTCCACACAACCCTAGGCTGGGGTTGTGGGGGGCTGCAGACATGGCGCTTTACAGAATGTGGAAAGCCCCTTTAAACTAGTGGGTACAAGGTGCTTTGTGGTTGGTATTGGGCTGATCCCAAAGGCAGCCAGCTATGTTGAGTGCATGTGGCATTGTACGGTTCAGGAGGGGGTTGGGCGATCGATCTTCTCGCACCTTTCCTAGCTGGCCCTGTTATATGCTCTGAAAAAGGATAATGGAGTGTGGAGTTCCCCTTTAAAAGAAAAAGTTAGCCCATAAAAATCCAAGGGATTAGAGAGGGGAGACAAGAGCATTGGAGAATGGAGTGTGGAGTTCCCCTTTAAAAGCAAAAGTTAGCCCATAGAAATCCAAGGGATTAGAGGGGGGAGATAATAGCATTGGCGAATGGAATGTGGAGTTCTCCTTTAAAAGCAAAAGCTAGCCCAAGGAAATCATATGCATTAGAGGGGGAAGGTTAAATGCCCTTTTAGGAGGAGCTAGAGGAGCGAGAGTCTTTTTACATAATTTTAACAAGGTGCATGTCACATGTTGGCAACGTAACATACTAACATGACGCACTGCTTACATTGATCTCACGCAGTTCTAAATGTACTTGCAGGTACAGCAGGCTTTCTCTGAAAAAGTTACTTTCTCATTTTATTTTGGGCATATTTGTTACTTGGGCAGTTGTTACTAAACTTGTTTTTTTATATATTCTTTATTTTAATTTGTTATATAAATTACACAAAGATACATTAATATCCATAAAACCACTAATAATCCTTATTGATATCACATATTACTCCTCCCCCCCCCCCAAAAAATAAAAAATCCCCCCTCTATACCTTCATCAATTCCATGTACCTCTCCGTATTCCTAAATTCAAGCCATTGTCGCCATATCTTTTGGTATTTCTCCCATGTATCTTCTGTCAGGTGTATTGACTCTTCGATAGATCTCACCAACTCCACCCTTACTACCCACTCCTTCATCCTCTGGGCCTCCTGAATTTTCCACAGGCATGGAATTAGGGCTTTAGCTGCATTCAAAAGATATGGGACTAAATTCTTTCTATACTGGGACACCGCCTTCCCCTTGTCATGAAACAAACATGCCCAAGGTTTTTTTTTTATTTGTTCGCCATTTATATAGAGGATTGCTTCTATGATTCCATCCCAATAAGATTGTATTTTACTACATTCCCACCAGAGATGCGCAAAAGTCCCCAGAGCATCACAATCCATCCAACAAGTTGGGGGGTTTTCTCTGGGGGGTCATGAACCACCTCGCCAGCAACTTGTAGCACATTTCAAATGTCTGAATGTCTCTTGCTGATAGGCAAGCCAGTCTAAGTATCTTATTCCTATGTTACTCATCTCTCAAGGGGCCTATTTCCCTTTCTCATTTTTCAAGGTAGGATAGATATTCATGTTCTGCTTCCCTAATCACTATTTTATATATTTTAGATATGCTTCTAGTTAAGCTTAAGGGGGAACTTAGCAGTTTCTCTAGTGGTCTCCATTGTCCCCTACCCCGCAGTGGTTGTGGTAATGACTGTGTAAAGTGCTGTAATTGAGTATACCTCCATTTGTCTAATGGTTTATTTCCCCATTCCCGTGTGATTTCTGTGTATTGTGTATAATCTATTCCCCTTCATCACATCCTGCAATATTATCACCTCCTTTTTTATGTTTACAAAAGTTTTTATTGAAAAATCATAAAGGAAAACAGTAACTGTGTCAGACAAAGTTCAAAAACGAGAACAAGATACAGTATTTTGTTACATGATGGGGAATAGGGACATAAAGAGAAGGGAATGTTGTAAAAAAGACATACAATATACAATATATTTCTCTGTAGATATATGGCATTTTTCTAATCACAAAGTTGTTGTATTCCAGTGTATCCATTTGCTATTGAAGGTATGTAAAGTATCATACAAAGTGTGATGGATACGTTCTGAAAGTTTGATTGCTTCCATTCTGGCTATTACTTGTGACCAAGGGAGAGCTGGGGAGCGCCAGTTGAAAGCTATAACCCAGTGTATGGCAACAAAAAGGGTAAAAATTGGTGTTTCACAAGGTGCGGGGATATTGGGAATGGAAGAGAAACATAAACACATTTTTATCGTTGGGGTGATTGAACGACCTGTGATAGAGGATATTTTGTGGGACACTTTCTGCCAAATAGAGTTAAGATGATTACAACTCCAAAAAATATGTGTTAGGGTGCCTAGTTCGTTACAACCTCTGAAGCATAGTGGTGATACTGCAGGATATATGGAGTGAATTCTGGTGGGTGTCATATACCACCTTGTGTGCAGTTTAACTGCTGTTTCACGTACTGAGTATGATCTTGTGTTTTTAAACATGTTAACTAACATTTCTGACCATTCATGCGGTTCAAAGGTAAGGCCTATGTTGTTTTCCCAGCTTAGCATCTGTTTGTTTTTTTCTGCTAGGGCGAACTCATTAAGCATGCAGTATAGTTTGGAAATAATCCCCCTATCTCTGGAAGAGGAACGGCATAGGCGTTCAAAATGAGTGCTTTCTACACGGGAATCTAATGAGCCTCATCTAAGATAAAATTGTTTAATGTGTGCGTATCTGTGTATCTCAGAGTGGGGGAAATCGTGGATTGCTTGTAGTTAGGGAAAAGTTCTAAAATGAGGTCCTATTTTAAAGGCTTGGTATGTGGTGACCCCGGCTAAGTGCCAAAGGAGAAACTGGGAGCTATCTTGGAACGCTTGTGGAAAGTCTGGATCTCCTATAAATGAGAGAAGGGGAGAGAGGGGAGATGACAGTTGAAATTTCTTTCCATATAATGACCAAAGGTATAATTATTGATATACTATAGTGTTATGGGTGATAAATTGGTTAGGTTTGATAGATTTGGACCATAGTAGTCCTGAAGGGATAAAGGGGAGAATGGCTTGTGACTCGAATTTTAACCATGGGATGTGAGAAGACGGAGCATGCCATTGGGTTGTTTGCGCGAGTCTAGCTGATAAATAGTAGCGCCATAGATCTGGGAGCCCAAATCCTCCAAGAGTTTGGGGTCTATATAATATGGATTTGTGAAATCTTGTTTTTTTATGGTGCCAAATAAATTTGTTTACGTCTCTTTGAATTGAATCGATGTAAGATTTGGAAACATAAATGGGGAGAGCTCTAAAATAAAAAAGAAGTTTAGGTAAAATTGCCATTTTGATAGCGGTGACTCAACCCAGAAATGAGATGTGGTATTTGTCCCAGATTAGTAAGAGTGATCTGATGTTAGAAACTATGGGGTGATAATTTGTTTGGAAAAGCGTCTGAAAGTCGGGGGTAAGTTGTATCCCCAGATAGCGGAAACTATGGGTGCACCAGGTAAATGAAAAATAGTTCTGTAATGAGGATGCAACATCGTTAGGGATATTTATTGGCATGGCTGAGCATTTGGATAAGTTTACCCCAAGGCCTGAGATTGTGTGGAATGATTCTAATAAGGAGATTAGATTGGGTAATGCTATGAGGTGATTTGTTAGAAACAAGAGGACATCATCAGCATAAAGGCTGAGTTTGAACTCTTCGGGGCCTTTGTGATAGCCTTTAATGTTGACATTTTCTGAGATGGCACGGGATAAGGGTTCAATAGCAAGGGCGAAAAGGAGGGGGGATAGTGGGCAACCTTGCCTGGTGCCTTTTTGGAGAGGAAAAAATTGGGAATTGTTACCTGGGAGTTTAATTCTAGTTTGAGGGTCTCTATATAAGGCATGGAATCCCTGTAGGAATTCACCCGAGATACCATATTTGGGTAGTATTTGGTCCAGGTATGACCAACTGACTCTGTCAAACGCCTTATGAATGTCTAGGCTAAGGAGGAGTGTTTGTTTGGAGTGTAGGTCGGCGTCTTGTATTATAACTAGACGTATATTGTCAGTGATTTGCCTTCCTGGGATGAACCCAGTTTGATCTGGGGAGATTAGGGAAGTGATAACTGATGCTAATCTGTTCGCTAGTAATTTGCCGAATATTTTTAAGTCATTGTTGATGACAGAGATAGGGCGAAAATGTTGTGGTAGGGTGTGATCTTTATGGGGTTTGGGGATGAGAGACATATTGGCTAATAGCATTTCTGCAGGGAAGTTGTTCCCAAGATATGGTTATATAGAAGGGCCAGCTTAGGTGATAAAATGTGTGAATTTTTTTTTATAATAGGAGGCAGAAAATCCATCAGGGCCTGGGGCTGTGGAGGATTTAAGGGATTTAATAATTGATGTAATTTCCATTACGGTGCAAGGGGCATTTAATTGTTCAGATTGTAACTTAGATAGAGAGGGTAGTGTCAGGTTTGAAAACCAAGATTGGGAGGTTGGGTTTTTAGTGGGATGGGAAACTGTATAAAGCTTCTTGTAGTAATCGACAAATATATCCATTATATCATTTGGATGTGAGACCAGAGTTCCTGCTGAATTACGGAGTTTATATGAGTGTGTTGGTTTTTTGGCTTGATTGAGTTTTCGTGCAAACATTGTGGATGCTGAATTGCTATATAACATAAATTTGGCTTTTGCCCATCTTAGAGCTTTTTCTGTTTTATCTGAGAGTAGAAGGTCTAAGGCTTGTTTTTTGTCGGTTATCTGTTGTAGGATGTCAGGGGTCGGAAGTTGATTATATTGGTTATATAACTTATCTAATGTTTTTGTGAGAGAGCGGAGCTCAAGAAGTTTAGCCCTATTCTTTTTGGAGGCTATATTGATAATATGACCTCTCATAACGCCCTTATGGGCGGTCCAAAGTGTGTCGGGTTGGGTGTCTGGGAGCTGGTTTTCAGTAAAGTAATCATTTATATTCATGGTGAGAGTGTCAAGTGGAAGTGTCCGTTAATAGGGAGTCATTAAGTCTCCAGGTGTAAGTCATGGGTTTAAGACCTATTCTGGTGAGTGTGGAAGCAACAATATGATGGTCTGACCATGGGCAGACATGTATTTCTGCATTAATAGAGTTGGCCAGTATTGTAGGGGTACAGAAAATGTAATCTATACGAGCTGAGCTGTCGTGTGGGTTGGAATAGAACGTATAAGATCTGCATCCAATGTTATGTGCTCGCCATGCGTCAATAAGTTGGAGTGTGTTTAGGTTGCGGGTCAGAGATTTGGGAAAAGCCTTGGAGGAGGGGGTAGTTCTGCTTCTGTCCAGGGTGGGGTGAGCTGTAAGGTTAAAATTGCCTCCAACTAGTAAGTGAGGTGATAGATAGCGATCTAGAATGGTAAAAAATTGTTGGAAAAATGTTGCTTGAGCTACATTTGGAGCATATATAGAGGCAATAGTTGTAGAGCGACCTTGTAGACTACCTTGTAATATAATAAATCTACTATCAGGATCTTTGTAAATATGTTCAACATCGAATATTGTGGAATTTTTTATGAATACGGCCACTCCGCGAGACTTAGTGGTGTAAGTAGTATAATAGTGTTGTTTGAAAGCTTTGTCAAAATATTGGGGATGGTTTGCGTCAGAAAAATGGGTCTCTTGTAGTAAGAGGATGTCAGCATTTAAATTTTTGTAATGACAAAACGCTTTCTTTCGTTTCTGTGGAAGATTAAAGCCTTGTACGTTATGTGAAATTACTTTTAATGTCATTGGGGAATATTTAAATATATAGCTTGGTGCTTATTATAATGAAAATGAGCGGAGTAGTGTCGCGAAATTGCCAGACCCACATCATGAGGTATGAGGGAAAATCGAATTATCTTAATAGAAAGCAAAATCTTTGTCTGATACACAACCATAAATGTTAATACTAGTGATAAACGTATCATATACAGTATTGAAAAAGACTTGTTGGAGGTGCATGTGCAGAGGCTAGCAGGGCGGTAATGTCTGGCTAGAGCTCTGCTCTGTGAGGGGAACAAACCGCGATATAAAGACGACTCACGGACACGGAATCTTTCCACATCTACGTCTTATCCTCCTGTGAGGTGAGGGGAACATTTACACATCAAAATGGTGTTAGGTGGTGCCAGGAACAAATCTAAAATCAACCCCCATAACAGTGCTCAGGGGAAAAGTATAGTGAAGAAGGCCCCGCTCCCCTCAGGCAATTTCACCTCAGGTGCTTTTACCTCAGACCAGAAAACTAAACTAAAACAGACAAAAATTATCTCCTCTGAATCTGACTCTGAAACCAATTTAAACATGCAAAATACCTCACAAACAGGCTCTACTATCCCATCCAGCATTTTGAAGCAATTTGAAAGAATGCTTCATAAAGCATTACAACAAACCTCAGAGCAAATTACTAACAATCTTACTAAAGAAATTAGAGAGCTGGGACGACGAACTGAAACATTAGAAATGAAAGTAGAAGATTTTGAAATAAATACACAAGAAGTTTTCACAGAATTGGAAAACCTCAAAGAGGAAAATATTACTCTGCAGAACAGACTTGAAGATTTTGAGAATCGCGCCAGAAGGTCTAATCTGCGCTTCAGAGGCTTACCTGAGTCAATCACAGACCTGCAATCAACTATAACAGCACTCTATCAGGAGCTACAACCAGCAATACCCATTGAAAGGTTGGAGATGGACAGAATACATAGAGCTCTTACATCCAAAAAAGCTGATGGCCCCCCTAGAGATATTATTGCAAAATTTCATTTTTACCGAACGAAAGAACAACTTCTAGAAGCAGCAAGAGAAAAGAACGATTTATCCTTTCAAGGTCACAATTTTCAGATTTTTGCAGACCTATCCCAATTAACAATATCTAAACGGCGGGCAATGAAACCCCATTTATTGGAACTCCAAAATCATAACATCAAATACCAATGGGGCTTCCCATTCTCCCTTCGTTTCACCCATCAAGGGACCAGATTCTCTTGCAGAACCCCTGACGAACTTCATCAAGCACTCCAAAACCTCAACCTGATTGACAGGACACCTTCAACCTCTACTTCAAGAAGAAGATCAGCATCTGCCTTTTCCCTCCGGAACACATCCCAATCTGAAACAAGAAACGGCAACCACCATACACACAAAAGAGGAAGATTCGTACCCTCACACCAAGGACAAGATGACGCCATGGACTAATGATGCATACCTAGGAACTGTGCCTAATTGACTCCGACTGATGCTAAGCTATATAGAAACACAGTAATGAAAATGAATTATTGAATTTATTTTCTAAACTATAGCGAAAATATCGATTTTGGTTAACCAGTAAACAGAAATTACTGGGAAAACTGTAATTTTAAAATGTAAAATTATTCCCTAGCACTAATTGTCCATATTAAAAGGACAAGTTTTCTTTTTATATTTTTGCATTTTATATATTTTTTTTATTTTTTTATTTAAATATATTTTTTTTAAATCTAATTACTTCTTAGTGAGAAAGTAAAATTACAGAGAAGTAAATATTTTCACTTTATATTTTTTCTCATTTTTTATTTTTATTTTTTATCTTCTCACAATTATTTTTAACATGAATGGTTAAAATCAGTAGTTGGGCTACATACTTTATGGGAAAACAGTAATGAAATTGAATTACTGGATTTATTCCCTAAAATACTGCAAATTATCTTTCCTGGTTAAACAGATAACAGAGATAAAAAAATAAATAAATAAATAAAAATGATAAGGTAAATTATACCCTATTATTAAATGTCCAAATTTAATGGATACGTTTATTTTCTATATTTTTGTATTTTATTCTTCAAATCTAAATTACTTCTTAGTAATGAAATAAAATTACTAATAAGTGAATACTTTCATTTTTTATTTATTTTATTTTTTTTTTTTTATCCTCTCCCACTCATTTTTAATCTGAATGGTTACCTTTAGTAGTTGGGCTGATTTTTTTTTTTTTTTTATAATTAAATCTTTATTGATAATTTTATTTATACAGTTTACATTTTGCTGATTACATATCCTTAGTCTATCCAGTCATTTAATACCCCCGTGGTCTGAAGATTGGCCCTTCCAGCGGCCCCCATCCCCCGGGAGAGGAGCAGCAAAAAGCCAAAAAAAAAAAAAAAACCAACCTTCCGGTTCTTTAATTCAGGTGATATAACCCCTATATCCCAAAATAATATTTGTTTACTTTTTTACTACGTGTCCTTAGTGTCTTCCCACCTGTTGAATAAAAGTGTTTAAGTGTCCTACAGTCTCCCCCGGCCAGATCAGGGTCTCCCGCCCTCCCTCTCGGTCTTCCCCTTACTCCCCCCCTCCCTCCCTCTATACTCTACTCCATTAAGTGTTGTGTTGCTTTCTCTCAGTGCTCCATCCTTGTGCCTTCCCACTCAAGTGTGGTTTTCCTTAGTTTGTGGTGAGAAAAAAAAAAAAAAAAAGGACTTACTATGTATATATTTATATGTGTTTGTTTGATTAGGGGGAGAAGACTCATTCCTCCCTAAATGTTTCCTTGTGGGAGTGTGCGTTTCCCAATTACTCCGCAATCCGTGTTTCCAACTCAAATTTCCCCTCTTAACCTCCCCCTGTTACCCCCCCCCCCCCCCCCCCCCTCCCTACACACCACTCAATCTATGTGTTATTTTCTCCTTATACCCCATCCTTTTACCTACCTAATTAAGTGTAGTTTGTCTTATGTTTGTGGAGGTGTCAGTAAAAAAAAAAAATTAAAAAAAAAATTAAAAGGTTTTAATTTGTTCCTCATCCCTATGGTTCCCGGCCGCCGAGAGCGCCCCTCTCCCTCACAACAAGCATCCCTCAACTTTGTATTCAGCAATTCCTTATACATTTCTGTTTTTAAGACAAAAGACATAAAAACTATTTTTTATACATTCCCCGAATAGGTTTCCCAGGTTGTGGTCTCCTCCCCATTTATTTACTTCCGTCCCCTACGCTTTTCCTGATTTGTATTTCAATTTCTATTTCCTTAGCCTGTTCTTCCCACCCCTCCCAGATTGCATCCTATTTCTCTTGTTTATTTCTCGTTTTATATACCCACCTCTCTGCTTCTTGGGTTTTATCTACCTCTCTTTTCCAGTCCTCCAATGTTGGGCCCTTGATCTGTTTCCAATTTCTTGGTATTAGTTTTTTAGCTGCGTTCAGTAAGTGCTGTATTATATTTTCTTTGTGTGCTGCCTTGGTGTTCATAGCCCCATGGAACAGGTAATGTTCTGGTTTCATCTCCATCTTCTCTTTTTCCATTTTCCTGATCCATGGGGCTATTTCACCCCAATATTTCTCTATCTCAGGGCAGGTCCACCATATATGGAGGTGAGTTCCCTTTTCTCCGCATCCTCTCCAACAGGAGCTCTCTGCGGTTGGGTATATTTGTGCCAGTCGGGCAGGGGTTCTATGCCATCTGGTTAAAAATTTATATGACATTTCCTGTGTGGCTGAGCTTGTTGACGATGAGTACGTGGCTTCTATTACCCTTTTTATTTGTAGTGTCGTGAATTTGTACCCTAATTCTCTTTCCCATTCCCTTATAAAGTATGGTATTGTATTTTCCTCCTCGCTAAGTACAATTTTATACATCTGAGATAATAGATGGTTGGGCTTTGATATATCTATACACATTTTCTCGAACACCGTTAAGGAATCCTGTGATCGGATTTGTTTATCTTTTTTCTTGTAAAACTGTTTCATTTCATTATACCTCCACCCCGTCCATCTCGTGCTTCCATACCTTGATTCTAAGTCCCTCTGTGACAGGAGAACCCCATCCGGTGCGTATTTTAAACTCATCGTTTTTCCTTCTGTTTCCCAGGGTCCTAGCGCTCCTTTTTCCTCACCTGGAGGGAACCATGGATACCCACCCAATGGGGCTAAGGGTGATATTTTCGGGGCATATCTTCCCGTTTTGTTCATTCTGTCCCATACCGACAGCGTGTTCTTCGTTATTGGTGATATCCATTCCGATAGCCCCCTATCTTTAGTTGGTATCCATGGTGCCCCTGCTAAGTCTCTGCCGGCCAGATTCTTTTCCAGCAGCACCCATGCTTTATTATCCTGATCATGACACCAGTTCAAGATTCTGACTAATGTCATTGCTCTGTAATATTTTAGCATGTCCGGTAGGCCTGCCCCTCCTTCTCTCTTGTTCCTACATAAAATCTTATGTGCTAGCCTTGCTCTCCCATTTTCCCATATGAAAGCCGTGAATATTTTCCGTATTTTTCTAAAAAAAGTTTGGGGTACTGGGATTGGTAGTGTATATAGGACGTATAGGAGCCTAGGCACTATATTCATTTTTATCGTATTTATTCTACCGAATAAGGTAAATATCTTTCCTTTCCATTTCTTCAGGTCTTCTTCTATCCTTACTAATAGAGGGGTATAATTTTGTTCGAACATTGTTTTTACATCTGCTGAGATATGTACTCCCAGATAAAACAGTGATTTTTCTTGCCACTCAAATGGGTAATCATTTTGTATTTTTGTTCTCAAATCTCTTGATATATGTATCGGTAGTATTATCGATTTCTCCACATTAATCTTGAAATTTGAGAGATTTCCAAATCTCTTCACCTCCCCCATTACCTCTCTCACTGACTCTTGTGGGTCTGATAGAAAGAACAGTAGATCATCAGCATATGCTGAGACCTTGTATTCCTTTATACCCATTTCTACTCCCTTTATCCTACTGTTTTCCCTTATTTTGCATAGGAAGGGTTCTAATACCAGTGAGAATAATAAGGGGGACAGTGGGCAGCCCTGTCTTGTTCCGTTTGTGATTTCAAATCCTTCTGACAGTGCCCCATTTACTTTAACCCGTGCTTTTGGTCCGGTGTATAGTGCTGTCACCCATCCCATCATCCGCTCTCCCAGTCCCATCTCCCTTAATACCTCTAGCATGAAGACCCAGTTTACTCTGTCAAAGGCCTTTTCGGCATCCATTGACAGAGTAACTCTTGGGCTCTTTTGAGGGCCATTCTGCATCCAGTGTAGCAGGTGTATAGCACTTATAGTGTTGTCTTTAGCCTCTCTGCCTACCATAAAACCTGTCTGATCGTTATGTACCACCCTTGTTATTTTTTCTTGTAGTCTGTTTGCTAGGATCTTTGCTAGTAGTTTCGTGTCTGTATTCAAGAGGGAGGTGGGTCTGTAATTAGAGCAGTATTTCGGGTCTTTTCCTTGTTTTGGGATTACTGTCAGAAAGGCTGTCAAGGATTCCGGGGACATTCTCTGGTTAACTGTTATCTGATTAAAGTATTCACTTAGCGGTGTTGCCAGTATGTTTTAAAATTTTTTATAATATGCGCTCGTCAACCCGTCAGGGCCCGGGCTCTTGCCATTGGGGAGACTTTCTATTATGCCTTTTATCTCTTCCTCGGTTATCTGCACTTCCATCCCCTCTACCACTTCTCGAGCCAAGTTCGGCAGTGAGGCTTCTCTGATATATTCCCTAATTCTTTCAGCTTGTTCCTTCTTATCCCCATCTCCCCCTTCCATTTTTATATTATATAATTTTTTATAGAAGTTTTCAAATTCTTTTGCTATCGATTTGGTATCTGTTATTAATTTGTCCCTGGATTGGATACCGTGTACGTGGGAAATTTCTTGTTGTTTTTTAAGTTGGTTAGCCAACAGCTTCCCGCATTTATTCCCATTTTCATAGAATTTATGCGCCGCATATCTATATTTATTTTGCGTTTTCCTATCCAGGTGCAAATTATACTCTAATCTGTATTTTTCCAACTGTCTGGCCTCTTCCGGGTTCCTGCTGTTTTTATGTTTCTGTTCCATTTTGCATATCTTTCCAATCAGTTCCTCCAGCTCCTTTTTATTTTCTTTCTTTTTCCTAATTCCATGGGCTATTAATACTCCTCTTACCACTGCTTTATGGGCGTCCCATCTTACTTGTTCTGATGTTTCCCCCAATCTATTTTCTTCAAAATAGCCCACCAATTTATTTTCTATGTCTTCTGATATCTGATTGTCATCTAATAGTGACTCGTTTAATCTCCAAGTTCTTTCCTTCTGACCTCCGGGTAGCGATCGGAACCTCATGACTACTGGGGCGTGGTCCGAGATTGTTATGGCTCTTATTTTTACTTCTTGTACATTATCCAGGTAATACTGGTCTACCATCAAGATATCCAGCCTTGAGTATACCCCATGGGTTTTAGAAAAATAACTGTAATCTCTTTTTCCTTCATTGAGTGCTCTCCAGGTATCTACCCAGTGCACTCGTTTCAAATATTCTTTCACCCGTTTCCATATCTTGAATGGTAGGCCAGTTCTCTGCAATGTAGTGTCTAGGTCGGGGTCCATAATTATGTTATAGTCCCCCCCCCAGAATCACACACCCCTCCTTGAACCCATCTAGCTTTTTCCATTTTTTTACATTAAAAATTCTGCCTTGCCCACATTTGGTGCGTAAATGGATGCCAGCGTGTACATTGATCCCAGGAGAGACCCTTTTATAAATATAAACCTTCCTTCCGTCCGCCTGCACCTCAGTTATCCTCATGGGGCAAGTTTTCCCGAGGGCTATGGATACTCCTCTTGCTCTCGCTATTGGGGACGTAGCATGGAACCACTGATTATATAGGAATACTGGTAGTTTGGGGACCGGTCCTGGCCCGAAGTGAGTCTCCTGTAGAAAAATTATGTCCACCTCCTGGTGACTCACCTCGTGCCATAAGCGGTCCCTTTTTTGGGGAGAGTTCAGCCCTCTCACATTATATGTCATTATTTTCATCACCGTATCCATCATCTGGTTTCTCTTTGAAATACATTTCTCTGTTTTTCTCTTTTACATTTGGGTATTTTTCTTTTTTTCCTGGGAGTTTCTGTTCCACAACCTGTCTTCCTATTCCCTTTTCCCCTTGGCCCGTTTTCCCTATCCCGAGCCCACTAATAGAGGGGGTCCCCTGCTCGGGCAACCCTTGCCCTTCCCTCCCCCTCCCTTTTATCCGCATGCTGCAGATTACAAGTCCGACCTCCGGACCTTCCTAATTGTATCAAGAACGTTAGAACTTACCCACCCTTACCCTAGAGCCCCCCTCTCCGCCCGGACCTGTTGCTTTTATTATTCTTCTTACGTTACACCTTTTTCTCCCTTTCTTGTTCCCCCTCCTCCTCCCTCCCCTCACCCCCCCCCCCCCCCCCCACCTCCGTCCAGCGTATTTATTGGCTTACCCTTTAATCAAGCAGAAAAGAACAGAAAATAACATATTCCCACATTGTACAAGCCCCCAATAATAAAAGCCATCAATAATTTCTTGTGCAGTCCTTACAGAACCGCCTGTTGGGCTCGTTTACATTTTAAACTTAAGTCCATATTAACATTCCTTCCTCCCTCCCCCTTCCCCCCTCCCAAAAATGGGGGAAAGGGGGAGGGAGAGAGAAAAAAAGAAGAAAAAAAAAAAAAGAAGAAAAGGGGGGTAGAGGAGTAGGAGGGGGGGTGGCAAAGGGTGGTTCCCGTTGCCCTCGCCCCTCATCATCTCTTTGTCACAGTGGACCATTGCACCGGGGGTTGTTTTATGTTCGTCTTCGTATCGACTCTCCAGTCCTCAAAATCTGTTTGGGGTAGTTCCAGTGTTTCACAAAACTTTACCAGATCGTCTTTAGTGCGTAACACCGCAGTCTTACCATCTTTCGTTGCTATTAATGAGAAAGGATATCCCCATTGGTATCTTATTTCTTTTTTTCCATCCTTCGCTGCATTAGAGTCCTGCGTGTGATATCGGGATATAATGATATCTCCGCCCCTTCAAAATTAATTATTGCTAGTTCTCGTGCAGCCTTCATGATCTTCTCTTTTTCAGTGTAATTGTGTATTTTACAAATTATATCTCTTGGCCTTTCTTTATCCTGTCTTGTCTGGGTGGCCCGGTAAGTTATGCGATGTACTCTGTCTATCTCGATATGCTCCTTCCCGTTAAGCCCCAGTATCTGTTGAAAGATCCTCTGTACTATTTCGGGTAGCTCCTTATTACTGTGGGCCTCAGGTAGGTCTTTTATCCTAATGTTCTGGCGGCGGTCTCTGTTCTCTAAGTCATCTAATTGGTCTCTGTAAGAGTTCAGTGTGTCTTCTTGTTTCTTGATAAGCCCTTGGACTTCTCCTACTGCGATTTTCATCTCATCCTGTTCTGCTTCCAAATTTTCCACTCGGTAGCCCACCGCCCCTATCTCTTCCTTTAATTCCTCTGCTGACTGCTTGCATGCCCTGTCAACTGATGCTATTAGGCCTTGTATGTCCTCTTTTGTTGGTAGAGCTTTTATCAAACTTCTTAGTTCGGTGAATTCCGAGTCTCGGTCTCTACCCGTTTCCCCTGTCTTCCCGTCTGTCTGTTTTATCTCTCGCTCTTGTGACTTTTCTTTTGGGGGTTCTGTCGCCTGGGTTTTTTTCCCCCTATATCCCTCTCTTCTGGCACCCTCAATCCACTTGAGTCTTCCTCTCTTTGTTCTCCGCCTGGATTGTCTATTAAAACTTGTGGGGAGTCTGTGTCTTCCCTCTCAGGGCAAGCATATTGAAGGCCTTGAGAATAGGGGGGATAGGGGGGATGGGTAAGTTGGTTTTGGGGATTCCCGTGCGTCCCCTGGGCTTCCTCCCCTGGTTGTACCAGTGTTGCTTCTCCTGCCTCTGAAGGAGTATGTCCCAGCTCAGGGAATTCCCTCTTGCCACTGTCCATGTTTGGGCCTATGTCCTTCCTCCCTCCATAATCTTTCATGTTTTTAGGGGTGCTTATAGTATGTAGGTTCCCCTCTTGCTCCATCACTGCCTCCAGGTCTCTCTGATATATCGCCCCCGATTCTACTTGGCTCGCCTCCAACAGCTGTCTGCCTCTACCTCCAGATAGTTTACTGTGGGGTTGTGTTTTGCATGATGTTAGCCCCGGGGATCCTCTACCACCGTTCTCCTGCATCCCTTGTCTTCTTGCCACCTAGTTGGGCTGATTACTTAATTTTTTTTGTAGCACTTTTAGCTACAATTGTTGAGCAACCACCCTTGTTGAGAATCATTTCTAAAATGATACTTCAATGTATAACTCTATAATTTAAACATAATATTTTCTTTTCTGGATTTTTCCCCACAATTTAGTTTATTTTTCTCGTTATATCCTCACTATGGGTAGACTGGTCCTCTTACTCCCTATTTTTAATCTATTCTTATGTTTTTTTTTTATTTTTATTATGTGTTTCTTCTTCAACATAAATGATCTCAACAACAAACAATTATTTATAATCCTTAGTCATTTCCCCCCCTTTTTTTTTATATGTATGTGTGTATGTATATGTGTATGTGTATGTATATATATATATATATATATATATATATATATATATATATATATATATATATATATATATATATATATATATATATATATATATATATATATATATATATATATATATATATATATATATATATATATATATGTGTATATGTGTGTATATATGTATATGTATATATATTTATATATCCTAGGACGTATATCCCACAAAATAATATTAGTCCTCAACAAATATACATTAAGAGGACACACTTCCCTATAATTTTATAATGACAAAACTTATTTTCTTGAAATGAACCACTGTTTTTTTTATTTTTAAGGCGGATTCCCCATACACAGGTTTAACATGTGCCTCACCTGGCTTTCCTCAGTTCCCCATAAGAAATTGTGGGGATCTGACGAAGGTCTTCTGTCCCCTGTTGGGGGGTTTCTAACCCCAACACGGGTACTTCTCCAATCTTTTTATTCTTACATAATATTTAATTGCTTTATGACTTCTACTATATTTTACTCTCTTTTTAAGTTAATCCACCCTACTTCTGGATACCTTTTCCTTTTCTTCATGTCCGCGAAGGCTAGGCCGAATAGTCACTGCACCTTGACAACTAGTAAGTATAGATTGTTGTTTCAGCAGCCATGGCTCCTTTAAATATTTTATCCTTAAATGCACAGGGTCTCAATGTGCCACAAAAACGTATAAAAGCCTTTCGATCATTTCGAGCTAAAAAAGCGCACATAGTATGTCTACAAGAAACACATTTTACCCCGACCTCAACTCCCAAATTTTTCAATACTTCATATCCACAAGTATACACAGCCTCAGCACTAATAAAAAAACGTGGTACTCTCATCGCATTCCACCATACCACTCCATTCACTAAACACTCAGAAATAAAAGATCCGGAAGGCCGTTACCTAATCCTAACAGGATATATTATGGACACAGCAGTAACTGTGGTCTCGTACTATGCTCCAAATTATCAACCTTTACCCTTTTTATCACATCTATTCCAAGTCATAAAAAACCATAAAATGGGATCAATCTTTGTATGTGGAGACTCCAATTAGGTTGTCTTCCCATTTCTGGACAAAACCCCCTACACCTCTTTACACTCTCAGAACAAAAAATCTTTATCCCAACTCCTCTCTAGACAAAATTTGATAGACTCTTGGAGAGAATCTAACCCAACAAGAAGAAATTACACATATTTCTCAAACCCCCACCAATCGTTTAGTCGCATAGATCACATTTTTATAACAACAGGGATGGTACCTGAAATAATCGCATCCAACATTATCCCCATACCTTGGTCTGACCATAATGCTGTCTTTACTTCAGTGGCTTCTATTATGCCCAAGGGGCGTGACCCTACATGGTATCTACCTGACGTATTGCTTAAACATCCCTCTCACTGCCTCACGATCCAACAGGCTCTAAAAGAATACTTAACAAATAACACTAGTACTGACATTTCTTCTCTTACACTATGGGAGGCCCACAAACCTGTCTTAAGAGGAGTTATCCAGCGACAGTCAGGAATACTTAAACGTGAACGAATATTGCTTATGCGACAACTAGAAACAGAGTTCAACTCATCATTTTTAGCTTTTCAAAATAATCCTACCCCTAAGGCAAAAACTCGTTTAGAAAAAGCACGATTGGAATTCAACCTTTTTCTAACCGAATCAGCTGATAAATCACTACGGAGAACCAAACATGCATTCTATAAGAATTCTAACAAACCAAGTACATATTTATCAAGGGCATTAAATTCTATTAATAAATCCTTTAAACCTATTAGTCTTAAAATAGCAGACAATACGTACACCAACAATCCCCTCAAAACTGTACAAAAATTCAGCTCTTATCTGAAAACCCTATATTCAAAATCTAATACATTTAATATTGATACAGCTGATTCCTTTTTCTCAAATATTAACTTACCCCAAATGACTGAGCCCCAAATGATGTCACTAGAAAAACCCATCACCGGAAACGAGGTAGCAGAAGCTATTAAATCACTAAAAATTAACAAAAGACCTGGTCCAGATGGTTTCTCGGCCCTCTATTATCGTACTTTTTCGGATTGTTTCTCCCCCTTACTCGCAGAAGCTTTCAATGACTTATTAAAAAACAAATCTTTTAGACCTGAATCCCTATTAGCTATCATTTGTATGATACCTAAACCCCAATCAGATGATACTTTATGCTCAAATTTTCGCCCCATTTCAATGTTAAATATAGACATTAAAATATTAGCAAAACTTCTAGCATCTCGTCTGAATAAAATCATTGGTACCCTTGTGCATAGAGACCAAGTAGGCTTCATACCCTCCCGACAGGCTAGTGATAACGTACGTAGAGCGACCCTTCTAGCACATATAGCCAAAAAACGCCGTATTCCTGCTTGCTTTCTCTCACTTGACATCAAAAAAGCGTTTGACTCTATATCATGGCCATACTTGAATTATACACTACAGAAATGGGGGTTTGGCCCAAACTTTACAAATTGGATTATGGCATTATATAATGAACCAAAAGCTTACGTAAAATATGCTGGGTACAAATCCAATTTTTTCAACATAGAAAGAGGCACGAGACAAGGCTGTCCACTATCTCCTTTATTATTTGCCCTACGAATAGAGCCGCTTGCACAAGCAATTAGAACAAATTCCAACATAACTGGAATTGAAATAGGAGGTTATCAACACAAACTTTGTCTTTTTGCAGATGATATACTCCTATTTCTTTCCTCTCCACAAGTATCAGGCCCAAACCTCATTCCTACTCTTGATGTATTTGCCAAAATCTCTGGATTATATATAAATCCCAAAAAATGCCAAGCACTAAATGTATCTCTTTCCAACATAGAACTGAACTCAGCAAAAATTTGCCTCCCCTTTACTTGGTCAGACAGATCAATCCCATATTTAGGAGTTCATCTAACAGCATCTTTAGAGGACCTATTTGAAATTAACTATCCCCCACTCTTAAAAAAGCTCTTTAACTTAATGAATTCATGGTCCCATCTTCCAAAAAGACAATATTTGATGACCAACTCTTCAATTCCTGCATTATTTGGTGCCTTTTATTGGGACTATTTAAACCTCTCACATTGTAAGTAACTAATTTTAAAGACATTCTCTCTCAAATGTGTGAGGCATAAGCTGAAAGAGGCATTTGGCCATAGGAGAAAGATATAATTCTTCCCCTTCCTTTAGGATGATCCATTTAACTAGCAAAAAAAATTAACACATACCCATGGTCCCATCTTCCATTGTCATGGTTCGGAAGAATCAACTCTGTAAAAATGTCGATATTACCGAAACTACTTTATTTATTTAGAGTACTACCAATACCGATCCCAGCTTATCATTTAAGAATAATACAAAGGAAAGTGTCGTCATTTATATGGGGAGCATCCAAACCAAGAATACAATTGCACACATTATATCTCCCCAAGATTAACGGAGGCCTAGGCTGTCGCAATTTTGTATATTACTATAGAGCCGCACATATAGCGAGTCTTGCTAAATACCATGCATATCAAGAAACCCCATTATGGGTATCAATTGAAGCCAAGGAATGTGATCCTATTCCAATATCCAATTTATTATGGATCTCATCTAAAGACCGAAAAGACCTAAAAAATCCTATTACCAAACACTATATATCCCTTTGGGATAGATTCAAAAAGAGCAATCAATTACAATCTTTACACAATCCATTATTGTCATTTTATAGAAACCCTGCCTTCTATCCAGCATGGGTGTCCCCTAAATCTTTTAAAGAATGGACATCCCGAAATGTTCTAAATTTGTATACATTTATACACTCATCATCATTTATCCCTTTTACCACCCTTTGTGAAAAATATGGTTTACCACAATCGGAATTATTCAGATATTTCCAAATCAAAAATTTTTTCACACCCTTAGTCAACAATCACCCCAATTAGCACATATGTCCAGTTTTGAAAACATTTGTAAAAAGGATCCCCACGCTAGAGGAACAATTTCTACCTTATATTCTCACTTACTGGTCTATTCCAATAAAAATAGCCCGTCTTATGTCCAGAAATGGGGAGAAGACGTAGAGCGTACACTAGGTATTTCTGATTGGAACCAAATATGGTCCACAGTTAAAACAGCTTCCCCTAATGTATTAGCGGTTGAAGCTAATTATAAAGTGATGACAAGGTGGTATTTGGTTCCATCTAGAGTGGCTAAATATGTACAAAACTATTCAGCACAATGCTTCCGAGGATGCTCAGATTTGGGCACTTTTTTTCATATCTGGTGGACGTGTCCATTAGCACAAGCATTTTGGAAGGAAATATTCATAATTGCAACTAAAATGCTTGGTAAAACAGTTCCTGTTGATCCAGCAACGGCATTACTCAATTTGAAGCCTGAATTCATAACATATTCCCAATTTAAGTTGTTAGTGCAACTCTTCACAGCAGCTAAACAAACTTTAGCAAAAGCTTGGAAAACTCCAACATTAGTTCTAAATGAAACAAAAGCCCAAATTAATTATTATATGACCCATGCCAAGATGATAGCTATCGAAATGGACACGATCACCAGTTTTGAAAAGATTTGGCAACCTTGGATTACATATACCACGCCAACCCTTGACAAAAATGTGCTGCTGCCATGGTAACTCAAATGATAACTAATAATCATTAACCTGGATTAATTCTGATTGTAGTGGTGACTCTCGACCTAGCCTCGCGGACTCCCCTCTTCTTCTCTTCTAGCTTCTATACTCTCTTCTTCCCCCCTTTTTTCCTACTCACCTTCTTTCTCACTCTTTATAACTATTTCTTTGTACTACCCTCCCTTATGATTTTGAAGCTCTATATCTTATCTAAATGACAATCTCTTTGCTTGTCTAAAAAATGAATTGAGACAACAGTCTATATAAATACATAATAATTCTTTTATTTTTTTATTTTTTTTGAACAAATATACTATTATATTCTTCCCTTTTTTCTCTCATCATTTCACATGCTTTATTGCTTATAGTTATTTATATTGTCCCATTTCACTGTATATGATTGTATATCTGAACACTAGCAAACGAGCTTCCCTATGCTGAATGTGTTGTAATCTTTCTATGTTACTTGTATACATTCCTTGTACTTAAATAAAATACTTTTGACAAGAAAAAGACTTGTTGAGAAAAATGGAAGGAAAAATAAAAAAAACAAAAATAAAAAAAATTAACAGTTTGTTCAGAAATAAGCAATGAACATGGGGGTCAAAAGAAAACCTTCTTAATGACCAATGAAAACATTTCTTTGGACAAACTTGTCCAATACCAACCATAGGGTTCAGGAAATCCTGAGGAGCCAACATGAGTTGGGCCCAATGGTTGGCAGGGGGGGATGACTGCGAACACGGGGAGACTTACCGCCCTAAGGCATCAGTATAGTGTAAAAAGTTATTTGGTGCGGCTAAGCCGTACGGAAAGTTGCATTGTTCCATTGTTGCAAAATCAGGGGGGGAGAAGAGAGCCTCAAGGGTTCATAGTGGGAACTACAAGATATTGGTAGGTGTAACAGGTAGGTCCACCTGAGTTGTGGGAGTTTCATCTTTGTGGTGTGAAAGATGAGGTTGCTGTAGGTAAGTACCAAACACTATGAAGATTGGTAGAAAAAAATAAAAATGAAAAATAATCTCTCTTTTCCCGGGAGGGTAGATTAAGCTGGTTTGTCTCTGAAGGATAGGCGCCAATTACCCTGGTTCCGACGTGAGGATGGAGTGTTCCAGATTGGGCTGGATCCTGGTGTGGGGGACGTCAGTTTTGTGGGTCCGGTTCCAGAAGGCCCAATTTAATTAGGATTTCTTTTCCCTCAGATGCATTATATGCAGTATAAGTGGTTCCATTAAGTGGTACTGTGAGCTTGAAAGGGAAGCCCCATCGGTAACGGATATGGGCTGATTGGAGAACTGATGTGACCTTTTTCATTTTGCGCCTGCAATCCAAAGTGGCTTGTGAAATGTCAGGATAGATTTGTATCTTGACTCCTTCGAGCTCAATGGCTGCAGAATTTCTTGCGGAACGCAAGATATCTTCTTTGGTGAGATAATCCTTTAGGCAAAGGACTATATCACGTGGCGGTTTATCTGCGCGAGGTTTGAGGCGGAGAGCCCTATGGATCCTGTCGCAGACAAATGCTGATGGTAGTGCAGAGGGAAGGAGTGTTTGGAATATCTTGTTAGCGGCTGCAGGGAGGTCGGTAACCGTTTCTGGGATGCCACGCAGTCGCAGATTATTCCTGCGATTTCGGTTATCAAGATCTTTGACCTGCGACTGCACCAAATGGAAATTTTCAGCTAGGGATTCATAGTCTTTGCGGAGGTCAGCGTGTGCTAAAGCAAGTTCGTTGTGTTTAGTCTCTAAGAGATCTGTGCGATTTCCCAGGGAAGTGATCTCCAGGGATAAAGTGTTAGTTGCTTTATGCAGTTCTGACTGAAATGTCCCTGCTATCTTCTCATACATCAATGACAAGCTGTCCTCCAGATCAGCTTTAGTTAAATGTGCCGAGCTCTCACCTTCATCACGGACTGAGGCCGAGATCCCTGGGCTGGTGTCAGTAGGTGGGGAGTCACGCTGGGTCCGGGCACCTTCTTTAGCCATGCTTCCTTTCTTAGCAGTTCGGAGGAGATAAGTTGTTAAAGACCCTTGCGGCTTGTTTTTTGTGCCTCTTTTCCGTGACGGCATACACCTGGTGTTCCCACAGGGGTGCAGGTGAATTTTAATATAGTTATTATAGCTATAGTGAGCAAGATTAGGCCCTGTGGGATGCGATTTGTTTCCGTACAGCCAGAGCCTCAGTCATAGGCGTCCGCACTCCATCGCGCCGCACATGTACCCCCTTTAGTTCATCTTGTCATTCTTGTCATAGGGTTATTGATTGCATCAGGATCTCTGTTTGGTTAACTATTGCCTGATGGGGTGTGTATGGGGCCTTGTTTGGGTAGCAGGGGGGTATCAATTTAGTTGGGCAGCTTTGGGGTCCCCTCAGATAGTCGATCTGGACTGTTTGGATGTAATAAGGAGGTATTTGCAAAAGGGACTGATTCTGGAAGGACCGGGGAGCTGTTGGTGGGCTTAGGGTGTCCCAAGATGGCCGCCTCTCACCTCTGACTTTGGAGCTTCTGTTTGTGCAGGGTATCCACAGCCGCCCCTGGGGTCCACAGGTAGCCTGTTCTGCGGGCACCGCCGCCTGTGAGCGTGGAGGTGACTGTCGATGGATACAGTAATCTGGTCTGGCAGCTCCAGAAAGGCCCCAATGATATTGCTGTCGGGTGGAGCAAGATGGCCGCTGCACGTGGCTATGGGAACAGGGCCTCTATGTCCACCTTTGCTAACTCCTTTGTGTTCTCTCCAAAATGTCCAGGGACCGGATCCGCGGATCCCAACAATCAGGGGGGCTATGTGGAACCCCCCCGATCCGTTTATGAGGAGGGGAACAGGCTGGGAGAGTCCGGAGTGTTTAAATGCCAGCGCCGGGTGTAGCAAGATGGCCGCTCCCCGAGAGTAGGCCAGAGCCGCGGAATATAGTGCACCTCACTACGTTGGCCCAGTGTCTCCCCTGTCTAGATGGCCAAGGGGGGGATCTCTGGTGATATCAGCGGCAGATGCTTTCAAGGGGGGATTCGTGGTGTTTCTAAGGGCTGATGGCTGGTACTCACTGCGTCCCTGGAGGTAGTGGAGCCTGGGCCTGCAGGCCTGAGAGGTGGCGCCGGGATGCTGAGGAGCGGAGCCTGATGGAGGCGGCTTCCAATTACTGGTGTTACACTCAAATCCCCTCCGATGCTGCGGATGATGGCCGGCTGAGGTATGGTGGTGTGGTGGGTCCGGGATGGGTGTAGCAGAGGGCCGCCAGGATCGTCGGGCCTGTAGGCCGCAAGATGGCGCCGGACGCCTCGTGTGTAGTTCCTGCTATAAGGCAGAGTGCGGTCTCGGGCAGCTGTAAACCCCCAAATAGTGTGCCCACAGGGTAGGGTGAGGGTGAGATGTCCTGCAGGTTCCCTGGGGTGTATGAAGCTTGATTGGGGTATTTTAAGCCGATGATGGCGTTGGATGGTAATTGTCTGTGCGGAGCTCAGCTTCCACACGTCTTCCCTGCTCAATGTCCGGACACGCCCCCTATCACCTCATTTTTAGCCCACCTAATGAAATATATGTACTCCTCCTTCCCTGGCTTAAAGTAATTTGTGTCTATTAGTGACATCAGTGGTGAATTATAGTCCCAATGGTGTCTCCTACCTAATCCATCCCAAATCTTTAATGTGTTCCTCGTCAAGGAATTTGTGCTAGGTCCTAAGTCACAAAATTGTGGTGGTATCCATATAATTTTCCCTATATCTGTTCTACTTTGTGAAGTTTCTAAATCAGCCCAACTTTTCTCCTTTTTATTATATATGCAATCTGTGATTCTAGAAATAGAGATCGCTTGATAATATTTTTTAAAATCTAGCGCTGCTATTCCCCCTGCTCTTTTCCTTTAAAAATTGTATCTTACGCAACCCGGGGGTGTTTACACGCCCAAATATATTTTAATACCATAGATTTTAATTTTCTGAAATAATCTTGGGGAAGTGCTATTGGGATCATTTGAAAAATATAAATTAACATTGGGAGTATAAACATTTTTACTGCATTTATCCTGCCAATCCATGAGAGAGTTTTATATCTCATCATATTCAATTGGTCATTGATCTTATTGAGCAAAGGGATGTAATTAGCTTTAAACATATAGTCCAGGGCTGATGTAAATTTTATGCCAAAATACCCTAACTCCTCCTTACACCACACGAAAGGGAACTTAGGTTGGATTGCCCTCTGCTCTTCCATCAATAAAATTATGTTCAGGATCTCATATTTAGCCAAATTTATTTTAAAGTTTGTTAATTTTCCATATCGCTTTAACTCCTTCAGTACTCTAGGGATTGTTGTTCTAGGGTTGGAAATATAACAGAGCAGATCATCCGCAAACGCGGCTACTCTGTACTCCCTTTCTCTCACCCAAATTCTTTTAATATCTAGGTTTTTGCGGATTGCAGCTAATAGGGGTTCCAATGCTATTATAAACAAAATTGGGGAGAGGGGGCAACCCTGTCTTGTTCCGTTAAATAATTCAAGGAGAGAAGATAGGGTTCCATTTATTCTGATTCTGGCCGTTGGTTGGTGGTAGAGGGATGAGATCCATCTCATCATCCTCTCCCCCAACCCTAGATGTTTCAATGTTTCGAACATGAACCCCCATTCAACTCTGTCAAAAGCCTTTTTGGCATCAATTGACATGAGAACTGCCAAGGTGCCCCTCCTAATTCCTTCCTGAATCAGAAAAGTAGATTTCAGGGAGTTATCTCTCCCTTCCCTCCCAGGCACGAACCCTACTTCTTATGTATCCACTTCGGTAGCCATGGTTTCAATCTTTCTGCTATTATTTTAGCAAAAATCTTTATATCTGTATTTAATAGCGATATTGGCCTATAACTACCAGGGGATGCTGGATCCTTTCCATCTTTCAAAATAAGTGTAATATGTGCCAATAGTGACTCATGGAGCCTCTCTCCTTCTCCCAATGTATTCAAATAGTCGCACAATTTAGGAACCAGAAACTTGGAGAACTTTTTGTCGTATAAAATGCAGTATCCATCAGGGACCGGGGCCCTTTCCCAGGGCTGTATTCTTTATCGCTCTATCCACCTCCTCCTGCGTGATAGGAGCTTCAAGAAGTTCCATCTCTTCCTTCTCTACCCTGGGAAGGTCTAGGTCCTGCAGATACTCCATTGCTTCTTCCCTCCGCTTCTCCCTATCCTCCCCCCTCTGATTTACATTATATAAAGCACTGTAATAGGAATGTAATATTCTTGCGATGTTAGGAGAAGAGAATTATATCCCTCCCATATCATCTCTGATCTTAGGTATGAAAGTCCTATTCTTATTTCCTTTAAAGCGGAAGTAAACCCATCGATTTAACAGTCTAAAAAAAAAAAGGCATGCCGTGAATGCTAACATCACATTGGCTGTGCTCTCAACCAAACAGTCAAACCATCCAATGGCTGGTGTCATAACGGATCACATGTGCAGCACTGTGGCAGTTGAAGATTAAACAGAGGCAAAGATGGCAGCTTCCTTGGCTGAAAACGATAGGGGTGTTTACTTCCACTTTAACCTTCTCGCCATCCATTTTCCTGATTTATTGCCCCACTGGTATCTTTCCTTATTTATTGAATGGAAGGCACGTTTCCTCTCCTGTTCTAAAAGCTCTTCTATCTCTCTTTTTACTATTAATTCTTGCCTTTATGGGATCCCTTTAGGTCTCGTTCTTTGCTCAAGTTCTTGAATCTCTCTATATAAAAGGGCCTTCTTTTTTCCCCTTTCTTTCTTTTTCCCTGCTCCCATCCCAGTCAAGACCCCCCTTATAAAAGCTTTGTGAGTTTCCCAGACAGTTGCCCTAGATAATTCTGGCGTGTCATTGATCTCAAAAAAGGCCTCCAGTTCCTGCTCTATCCTTTTAATTGATTCCGGGTCCTGAATAACGGAGTCATTCAGCTTCCAATTTTTCCCCATCAAAGCATCCCCCAATATTTCCAGTTGGATTTTCACTAGGGCATGATCGGACAAGGTAATTGCTTTAATTTCGGCTCCCTTAAGGAATGGGACTAATTTATGTTCTATTAGGATATAGTCAATCCTTGAAAATGACCGCTGGACAGGAGAATAATAAGTATAATCTCGCTGTCTTGGGTGACTAATCCTGCATGCATCCAACAGCTGAAAATCCAACAATACTTTTTTTAATGCCTTCTGCCTTTGAGCTGTAGATCTAAGAACACCCCCTGAAGTATCAACTCTTGGGTCGATGCTCCAGTTTAAGTCACCTGCAATAACTAATTTACCTTCCTTAAATACTTCAAGTTTTTTCAATACTTTCTTCAGAAATTTATCAGGAGAGTAGATATTCACTATTGTACACATCATGTTAAACAGTTTCCCTTTTATAAAGAGGTACCTTCCCTCCGAATTGGCCAGACGCTCCTCATCCACAAACATCATCGTCCTATCAAATCCAATGGCTACACCCCTTGACAGTGGCGGCTGGTGAAGTTTTAGGATGGGGGGGCGTCAGACCCCGCCCTTCCTTTTTGACCCCTCCCACTTGGTGACAATGGGCGTGGTTTCAGCAAAATAGTGGGCGTGGCTCTAATGTGGTGTGATTAGTGTCTGAGATGAACGAGGGACGGAGGGAGAGAGGGATGGAGGGACAGCAGGGACAAATCCTACACAACAATATAAATGTGTATTCTAGAAAGTTTAACAATCAGCAGATAAAGTCCCGTAGCTAACAGCCGCAGGGGGTGGGCGCAGGGACGGCATGACATGTGCTGGACTGCACAGTCGCCATTTTAAGGGGGAGGTTTGTGGCCGATTTAAGAAAAGGGGTAGGCGGAGCTGGGGGCGAAGCCATGGCATAGTCCGTGATAGCAGCGTGTAATGCTATCACTCGGAGAGCGGAAGAGGAAGTGATCCCCACCCACCCTCCCTGGTTACAATGGGGTTTTAGGTCAAGGTGAATTATGAGGGGATTCTAGGCGGTTCTTGGGGCTTTAGAAGAGGTGAAGTGAGGTACAGGTAGAAAACCTGTTGTACCCATTCATGGGATGGGGGTAGTTTAATGGTACTTCCAGGTTACGAGGGGTTAACCTGGAAGTGTTAAAAGGGGTAGGTCATGGTCGACAGTTTGGGTATAGCCTCCGTGACAGGGGATTCCGTCTGGAGGTCGAGAGGTCAAAAGTTGGAAGTCGTTTGCAGTGACCAGTATGTTTGTTATGCTATTTACCCATGACCCATCTAAAAGGCTGGGAATGTTTACAGTATTTAAAGTTATTTATGGAATTTTATTAAAGTATATTTGGTTAATAAATTAAGGCCGGATGGCCATTTGCTCCAAATCTAGTCCAGTCGTTTGTTAATGTGGGATGGGGTTTGGAGAGGGTTGCCGGTTATGGGGGAAGGTTATATATACATCACACTGGGCCTAAGTCCTACAAATGTCAAGATATTTCAAACACCTGGTGTTAGCACTTCAATCATCCCGGCATCATGGTTGTTATGGTGTCAGGATGATTTAAGCGCATTATTTCTATTATAACATTGTAATATAAAATGAAATCATTCAATTCACCATAATGCAGAATCAGTGGGAGCCCTGAGCGTGTCACTAGCCACGTGGCCTGCCACCAGATGCCATCAGGTGTCCGCAGCGGAGTCCCTCCTTACATGCAGCCTGTGTCCCACCAAATGCAGCCTGTGTCACCATCAATTGCAGCAGTATGTGTCATCACCAAATTGCAGCAGCATGTGTCATCACCAAATTGCAGCAGCATGTGTCATCACCAAATTGCAGCAGCATGTGTCCCCATCAAATTGCAGCAGAATGTGTCACCATCAAATTGCAGCAGCATGTGTCCCACCAAATTGCAACAGCATGTGTCCCACCAATTGCAGCAGCATGCGTCCCACCAAATTGCAGCAGCATGCGTCCCACAAAGTTGCAGAAGCATGTGTCACCAGCAATTGCAGCACCATGCGTCCCACCAAATTGCAGCAGCATGTGTCCCACCAAGTTGCAGCAGAATGTGTCACCAAGTTGCAGCAGCATGTGTCACCAAGTTGCAGCAGCATGTGTCACCAAGTTGCAGCAGCATGTGTCACCAAGTTGCAGCAGAATGTGTCACCAAGTTGTGGCAGAATGTGTCACCAAGTTGCAGCAGAATGTGTCACCAAGTTGCGGCAGAATGTGTCACCAAGTTGCAGCAGAATGTGTCACCAAGTTGCAGCAGAATGTGTCACCAAGTTAGAGCAGAATGTGTCACCAAGTTGTAGCAGAATGTGTCACCAAGTTGCAGCATCATGTGTCACCAAGTTAGAGCAGCAGCATGTGTCACCAAGTTAGAGCAGCATGTGTCACCAAGTTGCAGCAGAATGTGTCACCAAGTTGCAGCAGAATGTATCACCAAGTTGCAGCCGAATTTACAACCAAGTTGCAGCAGCATGTGTCACCAAGTTAGAGCAGAATGTGTCACCAAGTTGTAGCAGAATGTGTCACCAAGTTGCAGCAGCATGTGTCACCAAGTTAGAGCAGCATGTGTCACCAAGTTAGAGCAGCATGTGTCACCAAGTTGCAGCAGAATGTGTCACCAAGTTGCAGCAGAATGTGTCACCAAGTTGCAGCAGAATGTATCACCAAGTTGCAGCAGAATGTGTCACCAAGTTGCAGCAGAATGTATCACCAAGTTGCAGCAGAATTTATCACCAAGTTGCAGCAGCATGTGTCACCAAGTTTCAGCAGAATGTGTCACCAAGTTAGAGCAGCATGTGTCACCAAGTTGGAGCAGCATGTGTCACCAAGTTGCAGCAGAATGTGTCACCAAGTTAGAGCAGCATGTGTCACCCCGTTGCAGCAGCATGTGTCACCAAGTTGCAGCAGCCTCACATCAAACCTCCCCTTACTGCATAGCACTGCTGAGTTAAAGCCTGTGAATACAAGCTCTGGGCAACATCCAGTATTGTTACAATTATTTGAAATGCCTTTGTACTATTATCATTGTGAAGAAATAATGCAGAGTACAGTCTCCTCAAGCTATAACCTAACCTTTATTACTTCTGTAAGTACATCACTATACTGTATAGAGGAAGGAACTTTCCAAACTTATTTTATTTTATTTTTAAAAATCGGAAACCTTTACAGTCACAGTGGCAATTTATCATAAGAATAGTCTAGCAGATTACATAAAATTTTACTGTTCTTGTTGGTGCCGCCGACATTAAAGAATTTTTTTTTTTTTGTATTACTATCTGCATAACTGGCGTGGACTCTGCTCACTGGTATGCTCTACACAGACGCTATAGAACCCCCCAATATTACAACACACTGCCTGAAATTAGAGTATTTCAAGAGTTTTGGCCGCCGACAGTTTGGGGGGGGGGGAGGGTGTGGAGGGGGGGAGGGGGGGGGGGGGGTTGTCACTGGAAATTAAATAAAGACATTAACCAACTTCAGCCCCGGACCATTTGGCAGCCAAAGGGGACCAGAGGTCTCTTTTTCGCTCAATTTCGCACTGCACTGCTTTAATCTGGTAATTGCGCGGTCATGCAATGTTGTAACCAAAAAAACGAAATTTGCGTCCTTTTCTTCCCACAAAATAGAGCTTTCTTTTTATGGTATTTGATTGCCTCTGTGATTTTTATTTTTTGCGCTATATAAACGGAGAAAAAAGACCGCAAAACTTTTGAAAAAAAAAGATTATTTTCTACTTTTTGCTTATACGAAAAAATCCAATAAAAAACTCAATTTTAGTCAAACAGTTTGGGCCAAAATGTTATTCAGCCACATGTCATTAGTAAAAAAAAAATGCCAATAAGCGTATATTTATTGGTTTGCGCAAAAGTTTATAGCGTCTACAAACTAGAGTACATTTTCTGGAATTGACACCGCTTTTAATTTATGACTGCCTATCTCTTTCTTGAGGTGCTAAAATGGCAGGGGGAAGTACAAACCCCCCCAAATGACCCCATTTTGGAAAGTAGACACCCCAAGCTATTGCTGAGAGGCATGTTGAGCCATTGAATATTTTTTTTTTAGTCCCAAGGGATTGAATAAAGACTATTGAATATTTTTTTTTTAGTCCCAAGTGATTGAATAAGACAAAAAAAATAAATAAAAAAATTTATTCAAAAGTTGTCACTAATTGATATATTGCTCACACATGCCCATGGTTATATGTGGAATTGCCCCAAAATACATTTGCTGCTTCTCCTGAGTTGGGGATACCACATGTGTGGGACTTTTTTAGGAGCCTAGCCGCGTACGGGGCCCCGAAACCCAAGCACCGCCTTCAGGATTTCTAAGGGTGCAAATTTTTGATTTCACTCCTCACTACCTATCACAGTTTCGAAGGCCATTAAAATGCCAAAATAGCACAAAACCCCCCCAAATGACCCCATTTTGGAAAGTTAGACACCCAAGCTATTTGTTGAGAGGCATGGTGAGTATTTTACATCTCATGTGTCTTTTGAAAATGAAGAAAGTAAAGAAAAATTTTTTTTTTTTTTCAATTTTCAAAACATTGTGACAAAAAAGCGAGATCTGCAAAATACTCACCCATACCTCTCATCAAATAGCTTGGGTGTCTACTTTCCAAAATGGGGTCATATTGGGGGTGGTTTGTGCCATCTGGGCATTCCATGGCTCCGAAACTGTGATTGGCAGTGAGGAGTGAAATAAAAAAATTACACCCTTAGAAAGCCTGAAGGCGGGTGCTTGGATTTTGGGGTCCCGTACGCGGCTAGGCTCCCAAAAAGTCCCACACATGTGGTATCCCCGTACTCAGGAGAAGCAAACAGAATGTATTTTGGGGTGTATCTCCCACATATGCCCATGGCATGTTTGAGCAAAATAGCTTGGGGTGTCTACTTTCCAAAATGGGGTCATTTGGGGGGGGTTTGAACTGTCCTGGCACTAACTTTTTGTAAAAAAAATTAACAGTTTTACTGTATAGAGGAAGGAACTGTCCAAACTTATTTTATTTTTAAAAATCGGAAACCTTTACAGTCACAGTGGCAATTTATCATAAGAATAGTCTAGCAGATTACATAAAATGTTACTGTTCTTGTTGGTGCCGCCGACATTAAAGAATTTTTGTAATGAAAAACTTGACTATATACACACTGCCTGAAATTAGAGTATTTCAAGAGTTTTGGCCGCCGACAGTAAAACAAAGCGGGGGGGGGGGGGGGTGTGTGCCGCCGAGATTACAAATACATTACAAATGTACATTAAATTGTCTCAGATCATTTGTTGGAGGGGGGGGGGGGGGTTGTCACTGGAAATAAATAAAGACATTAAGTTAGCAATGGAGCCTTACCTGTTCCTCTCAGGCAGGACGTTGCACTGATCAGCAGTGGCAACGTCACTTCCTTCAGAGACGTCGGAAACGCCGCCCATCTCACTCATAGTGCAAGTCTATGCACTAGCCCGGCAAGGCAATCGCGCCCGGAAGCTGTGGCGCGATCGGGAGCGCCACAGAGCGTCTTTTTTTTGGCCAAATGGAGTGCCTCGTCTGCAATATTGTGATTGCATTGACGTGGCGTTTCCCATACTGCACTGTGCCCGGCGCTCGGCGCCAGGATACAGTGCACATAAAAACCTTCCTGCTTTGGGGGGGGGGTTTCGGCGCCCAGGCGCCCCCTATGGACGGGCCGCCACTGCCCCTTGAGTGCGGTGATGTTGTGTCTCCATAGAAAAATCAATAAGTGATGTCGCGCTCCAAATACTGTAACAATATGAATTTCCTGATGGTTTTCAAAGGAATATTGTACAGTGAATAATTTACCACATATACTTTTAAAATGTATAACCCCTAAGAATCTAAACTAATATGCGACAAAAAAAACGCATGGAACCACTGGTAAAATGGATCCGCTAGATATTGGAAGTCAGCACAGTGAATGGAGGGCTATGGCGTATATGCAATAAAATAACTAAAGTGCATCAATAGAAGGTTTTAAAGTGCACGCAATAAAGTGACTGTTGTGCATTAGTGATGTCAAAATCAAATAAAGTGACTGGTGTGTATATATTTCAACCAAACTGGTGAAAGGCAAAATACAATAAAACCAGTGGCGTCTCCAGCTTTCATATTTAGGGGGGGCACATGGGGGGACAGGGACAAAAGTAGGGGGGCAACTATAAAATGCAATTTTACTACGATCCCCAGGGTGGCAGAAAACAAGAGATATATGTCACCAGCATACCAAGAAAATATAAGGGTCCAAAGCAGTGGGAGAACTATCAGGGTTGCAAAGGTTGTCTTGCCACCGGGCCTTGGTGTTCTGCCACTGTGGTGTTCCCCAGCCTCCTCTTGCTGTCCTGCCCCTGCTATTGACAGTGCTGGTCTGGCATCTGTCTCCTTGTCAATGGCAGCAGTCTATTAGGACCTAGGGCTGGTGACATTATGGGTGCATGCAGGGGAGGGCTGGCACTATTGTAATGGATGTGACTTTGGTGTGAGAAGGATTATGATAAAATGCTAAAATGCCTATTTCGAATATATGATAAGTTACTGCTGCTGCTTAAATCATCCTTAACTTTACTTAGAGATGACTGCTTATTGCAAAGCTGAACTGCAAAGAGTTAAGAAGAATTGTGTGCCTTTTCCGAGAATTACAACCGAGACAGACATGGCATCAGCATCATCCTATATATACATTTGTTACAGTAATATGCCACAATAATATGTTTTGCATATGTCTCGCCTTGTTTGTTTGAAAGTCCACCCATTCTTATATAAACTTCAAAAAGAGGAAATAAAAACAGAAAGTAATTTCACACTGGACTTAGTGTGTCAGAGTGGTTACTTCAGCGTGTGCACGCATTATATGCAATAATTTGATCAGGGGCAGATATAAAAATATCAGACCTTGGTTCTGGTTCTCATCCAATCCATAACAGCTGGCGCCCAACGTGGGGCTATTTGGGTTCTGTACCGGGGGAGCCGATCGAGAAGGGACTGAGACAGGCCAACTCACGGAGACTGGATGGAGATGGATCACCTCTAAAGAATGGTAAGGCTCATTTGATATCTTGCATATCTAGTCTACTGTTTATCCTGTACCCGTGATTGGCTAGTCTCTGTCTATATCGGCTCTCCACGGTCAGCAAAGACACAGGTACATATCTTGCCCATAGCCTATCGAACCTGTACTAATTATATCTGCCGCCTGTTTTGTTCTGTCCTGTTTTGTTGATCGATCTTGTGTCTTGTGACGGCTGTTGGGAGTGAGGGATTGATTACATAGTCACGGATGAAGACGTGGTTAAACTTCTCCTGGGAAGTGCGGTAAAGCACGGGAACACCAGGAGAAGGCGTCAGGACGTGGTTTAAACTTCTCCTGGGAAATGTATTGTGCGGTAGAGCACGGGTGCAGTAAAGCACGGGAAACCAGGAGGGGGCGTCAGTTACACGCACAGTGGCGTGGGGGATCCTGTGACAATTTGAGTAATCCTGTACTTCACTGCGGCCGTCACATATCTTGTTGGTCATATCTTGTTGGTAATGTCATGTCCTAAGTGTGTTTGTGTACTGTTGTTTGTCGTAAATGAAGAAGGCAGGGGTCTTGTCGAAGTAGTAGAGCCAGGATAAAGAACTGAGTCTCTTGGTTATAAACCCCTATTCCTGGAGACGGCACACGTATTGGTGTTCAGATTAAATGTGCATTACCCAGTCAAATTTGTTTGTGGTAAATCATTGAAAGTTATAGAAGCTGGATCTAGAATAGGGAGACGAGAGGTGTCCCTTACAGGTTGACCTTGAACAACCAGAAAAGAGGAAGTCAAGTAGTCAGCCACCGCCCTATAATGGCGTCTGGTCCCCAGGAAGTAGACACTGCCCTTCGTCTACCGCCCCTCTGTTCCAAGTGACACCTCCCCCACTGTGCTCCCCCACTGTCCTCCGGGACATACTACAAGGGTGTCTTGAATATTTCAGCCATAGTCTGACTTTAAGGACTGTTTTAGTTGTAGTTACCTATCCTTGCATTATTGAAGTTAAAAGGTGTTTCTTTTCTAATAACAGCACATGTAGCAAATGTGCTATATTTGTGCAAATGGTTTTAATTGTGTTTAAGCTGTATTAGCAATAATTTGGGAATTTAAATGTTGATTTTTAACCAGATATAAGTTTTAAGAATATTATAATGGAGAAGTTATATATATATTCTGGGCGTTATGCCAGATGAATTGTGGTCAGTAAAAAAAAAAAAGGGAAGTGATTTAAAGTTGCATAATCCTATACAATAGGATAACACAAGTGTTTATTGATTTGGGTTTTAGCACACTGACTAAAGCACATAAACACATGCTGTCTGCCGCATTTGCCTTAGGTCTTAAAGAGTCAGTCCAAAAGGGTCTGTTCCTATCATGCCCAGAGTATAGAGTAATGGATTTTGAGATGTTGTTATTAGTAGCAAAGGGCCTAGAATCTGCACAGAGCAGTAAAAAGGTAGCTCCTCTCATGATGGCCTCTGACACACCGTATTCACACCCACCCGTACCAACCCTGTGTGTTTGTTACAACTGCACTCCAGAAGGGAACGCCGGAGCGGAAGACCCAGAGTCTGCCCACAAGCAACTAGTCCCCAAACCATGACCCACATGAAAGCGCTCAGTACCAGGGACATGACTGCCCACCTCGTCTACCACCCCGCCCTTCTCTGGATCCCATGTACCTTCTCCGCTAGGATTCAGGCAAGCCTGTGTCACCTGCCTGCTACACTGCTACACCTGGACTGTTATGCCACAAAGTGCCCAGAACTCCCCCTCCCAATTCAATCCAAGGCAATGGCCCTCATCCTGCACACCTGGATGAAGTTACACCCAGACATTGTACTCCTTCAGTATCTAGATGACCTCCTGCTTTGTTCGGATACCCTCCAACGTGGTGACATCTCAAACTTCTCTGAAGGCCTCTTACCTGCTACCTCTCTCCTCTTTCCGGTGTGGGGACCTGAGATAGGCTGTGCAGACATGAAGCTTAATATCTCTTTCCCAGCCACTGGCTGCCAGAAACTTATTGAAGTTGATGATGAACGCAAGCTGCATACTTTTTATGAGAAAAGCATGGCCACAGCAAGGAGGTTTCCCCATGAAACAGGGAGTTCTCACCCACGGCCATGTTCGTCTGCTATTGAGTAAGGGTCACTCTTGTTACCACCCCAGGAGGACTGGCGAGCGCAAACGCAAGTCTGTGCGTGGCTGAATTGTAGATTCCAACTTAAGTGTGTTGAACTTGGTGATTGTCAGGAAAGGTGAGGAGGACATCCCTGGCCTCACAGACAACACTGTTCCACGTCGTTTGGGTCCTAAAAGGGCAAGCAGAGTCTGCAAGCTCTTCAACCTGTCCAAAGAAGATGATGTGCACCAATATGTGGTTAGAAAACCTCTTGCTAAGAAAGGGAAGAAGGCCAGGACTAAGGCCCCCAAGATCCAGCGTAGAGTTCAACACAAGCACAGACGTATTGCCCTGAAGAAGCAGCGCACTCAGAAGATTGAGGAAGAAGCATCAGAGTATGCCAAGCTCCTTGCTTAGAGAACAAAGGAAGCTAAGGAGAAGCGCCAGGAGCTGATTGCCAAGAGGCGTAGACTTTTATCACTGAAAGCCTCCTCCACTACGTAGCCAAGCAAGGATGCAAGGCCTCAAAGCAAAAGTTCCGGTGGTGTAAAGAGAAGGTGGTTTTTCTAGGTCACTGCATCTCCCAAGGCACTCGACATCTTACTGAAGAAAGAGTTGCTACAATCAAAGCCACCCCCTTGCCTCAAGGTCAGAAGCCCCTACATGCTTTCCTAGGATTAATCTTCTATTGCCTCTCTTGGATCCCGGGCACCTCCCTCTTGATGCAACCTCTCTATGACGTCCTGAAATCCCATCCCTTCTCACTTTCCCCAGAAGCTGTGGACAATTTTGAAGTTCTGAAGGAGATTCTCTCCACGGCCCCTGCATTGGGCCTCCCGGACTATGAAAAGACTCTCAAACTGTTTGTCTCAGAGAGACAAGGGCATGCCACAGGAGTTTTGGCTCAGGCCCGTGGCAACAGGCTCAGACCCATTAGGTATTTCTCTTGCCAACTGGACCCAGTGGCCAAGGGGGGACTCTCCTGTCTTAGAGCCGTCTTTGCGGCCCAAGCCCTTTTGGACAAAACCACTGACTTGGTGCTGGGCCATCCTTTAATCCTCCTTGCCCCTCATGACATAACTGCCATACTAAACCAAGTACAGCCCAAACACCTGTCTCCAGCAAGACACCTCAGACTCCAGTGTGCCTTGCTTCTCCCCGATAATATCACTCTCCTCCGATGTGATACCCTCAACCCATCCACTCTACTTCCACTTCTTGAGGGGGGAACCTCTTTGGAGAATGACAATCAACAAGCACATAGATCTGTATTTTACCAAGGAGTTCAGGCTGACCATTGAAAATCCTAGCCCAGGAGACAGCGGGACCTATATTCTGGGCCTATGGTGGGGAAGTGGGACTTCCAGTTTTAGAAAACATTTCCAGCTGAAAGATATGTTCAATAATCCAGAGTGGGGAGTTCCTCAATCTACATCCAGCTCCAATCCCCTGAGGCCCCACATACAGACATTAAAGGATATGGTGGCCATAGCAGACCCTACCTTTGAGGATACTATGGCAGCAGAAACCGGGTTCTCAAATGTCAACCTATGGCTAGAGTGGATGAGATCCAATGCAGAGAAACATAACAAAACCAATTGTTATGTAGGTGGGGGGGCTAGGCCTCATTTGGGGACAGTGCCCCTAAACATTCCCCCAGAACATGAGACATGTTTCCTTAGTCTGTTTACCAATACAACCACTAACTACTCCCTGTGTGAACATTGGAAAAAGGAGTATCCCATAGTCACCAAGACCCCCAAGCCAGGAGAAGGTATCACCATATATCCTGGCAATTACACATGCTATGGACAATATCAGGGAGTGGGGAAATCTCTTGGGAATTTCAATAAGGGTTACTGTGAATCTTATAGTGAGGTCTCTACAGATCTAGTGCAAAATCAAGTCCAGTCTTTGGGAGACGTGTACTGGATCTGTGGAGGCGTGAAAATCAGAAGCAGATTGACAGGAGAATGGGCACTGGCCAAGGCCATAATGCCTCTGCATATTTTCTCAGAGGCCACTCCACAGATAGAACCAGACGCAAATAAGACACCCAGGCCTAGGATGCGTAGGAACGCCCCAGCAGGAAGCTTTGACCCTCATGTATACATAGATGCCATAGGGGTCCCCAGAGGTGTCCCAGATGAGTTCAAAGCAAGAGAACAAGTCGCAGCAGGATTTGAGTGTCTAATCCCCATCATCAGTGTAAACAAGAATGTAGATTGGATAAATGACATTTACTACAACCAACAAAGGTTTGTCAATTACACCAGAGATGCACTCCGAGGCTTAGCTGAACAACTAGAAGCCGCTTCACATATGACCTTCCAAAACCGCATGGCCTTAGATATGGTCCTAGCTGAAAAGGGGGGTGTGTGTAAAATGATACCTGAAACAAGTACATGCTGTACTTATATCCCAGCTAACACTGGTCCAAATGGTAAAGTGACCTTAGCCATCAGGAAACTTGAGAATTTGTCCAAGGAATTAAAACAGAATTCAGGGCTCACCAACCCCTGGGATCAATACTTCACCTGGATTAAAGGAGGGTGGCAGGGATTATTAACACAGATAGGAATAACCATCCTGATAATTTTAGTGACTTTGGCTGTCATTGTCTGCTGTATTCTCCCCTGTCTTAAAAAGTGTGTAGAAAAAGCTGTTGACCAATCTACTACCACATTTGTGAACCAGGAAATACCAGATGAAGATTATGAAATGCACTCCATTACAGACACTCCCTCCCCGAGATGTAACACCATAGGGTTATAGGGACAGACAGCACCTGACTGTCCTTCTCCAGGCTGTATCGAGGGGGGTAGTGAGTTAGTCGCTGTCTTTCTCTATATACAGTCCAAAAGAGTTGCTGAAGAGAATGGGCCAGGTGTAGGATTTTAGTGTAAGGGATAGATTAAAAATAGACATTTTAAGGGGGGACTGTAATGGATGTGACTTTGGTGTGAGAAGGATTATGATAAAATGCTAAAATGCCTATTTCGAATATATGATAAGTTACTGCTGCTGCTTAAATCATCCTTAACTTTACTTAGAGATGACTGCTTATTGCAAAGCTGAACTGCAAAGAGTTAAGAAGAATTGTGTGCCTTTTCCGAGAATTACAACCGAGACAGACATGGCATCAGCATCATCCTATATATACATTTGTTACAGTAATATGCCACAATAATATGTTTTGCATATGTCTCGCCTTGTTTGTTTGAAAGTCCACCCATTCTTATATAAACTTCAAAAAGAGGAAATAAAAACAGAAAGTAATTTCACACTGGACTTAGTGTGTCAGAGTGGTTACTTCAGCGTGTGCACGCATTATATGCAATAATTTGATCAGGGGCAGATATAAAAATACCAGACCTTGGTTCTGGTTCTCATCCAATCCATAACACTATTGGTTGTAAAGCGCCGAGCCCCCAGCTCGTCACCTAGCAGCAGTAATGCTGTATAACCTTCTCTGTTGACATGCTGATCGGGATGTGATCCAGGTGATGCTCCCAGTCAGATCTAATAAACACAGTATTTATTAGCATCAACAGTACAACCACATCCACCGTATGTTCAGCAGCTATGTGGGCTCTTTGCCTGTAAGGTGTGGGCTTTGATCAATAAAATCCCTATGATATTTAACACTAGGATTTAACTAGGAGCATCACCTGGATTGCATCACGATCAGCATGTCAGAGAAGGCTGCACTGCTGCTAAGCAACCTGCAGGGAGGTCAACTGTCTACTCTACAACCATTAGAGATGGGCTCGGGTGTGTTTGAAATCCCACATGCCCGATCCCACCAGGAAGCCGACACTGCACATGGCTAATCACAGGCAGTGAGACATTCCTGATCTGTGCAGCTGCGGACCGGGAAATGTCTCACTGCCTGTGATTAGCGCTGTGCAGTGTGGGCTTCCTGGTGGGCTCGGGCATATGGGATTTTGAACATGCCCTGCCCATCTCTAACAACAAATTGTGCTGGCTCTCCTGTACATTAGCCCCATAAAGTAACCAGCACTGGGTTCCAATGTGCCGCCACTGCCATGGAGACAGAGACCAGCGCTGTGAATAGCCAGGACAGGACAGCAACCCTGGTAGTTCCACCACTGGTCCACATTGCAAGGATTCCCCCATCCACCTATAATGTGTAGATGGGAGAATTGGATCATTTCTTTTTTTTTTAATGCAACCTACTAGTTAAATTAAAAAACTGGGGCTGCCTGTCACGTACCTTAAGGCAGAGCCCGTATTGCAGGGAGCGGCCACTCGTAAACCCCTGGTTCGGGAACCCCTGATAGGGAAGACAGGAGCTCGGGAGCACAGGGGAGCACAAGTGCCTGGCTGATAAGCTGGGTAGAGGGCTGGAGATCTGTGCAGACGGGAACCAGGAGGTATCCTGTAGTCCAGCAGCAGGAGACAAGCAGGTAATGTGCAGCAGACACAAGGAGGTGTCCTGTAGTCCAGCAGCAGGAAGCAAGCAGGTAATATGCAGCAGACACAAGGAGGTGTCCTGTAGTCCAGCAGCAGGAAGCAAGCAGGTAATGTGCAGCAGACACAAGGAGGTGTCCTGTAGTCCAGCAGCAGGAAGCAAGCAGGTAATGTGCAGCAGACACAAGGAGGTGTCCTGTAGTCCAGCAGCAGGAAGCAAGTAGGTAATGTGCAGCAGACACAAGGAGGTGTCCTGTAGTCCAGCAGCAGGAAGCAAGCAGGTAATGTGCAGCAGACACAAGGAGGTGTCCTGTAGTCCAGCAGCAGGAAGCAAGTAGGTAATGTGCAGCAGACACAAGGAGGTGTCCTGTAGTCCAGCAGCAGGAAGCAAGCAGGTAATGTGCAGCAGACACAAGGAGGTGTCCTGTAGTCCAGCAGCAGGAAGCAAGCAGGTAATGTGCAGCAGACACAAGGAGGTGTCCTGTAGTCCAGCAGCAGGAAGCAAGCAGGTAATGTGCAGGCGGGTCTCAAACAGGCAGGGTGGGTCCTGTAGTCCAGCAGCAGGAAGCAAGCAGGTAATGTGCAGGCGGGTCTCAAACAGGCAGGGTCAAACACAGACGGGCAGATCAGGTACAAGGGAGCATCCAAAGGGGTAGTCAAAGTCCAGAACCGGGATCAGGGCAGGCAGAAGTCAGAAGAGTCAGAGACAAGCCAGGTTTCAGCAGGGATCAGGTGAATCAGGTTTTGCAGGTAAACAGAGCACATACAGGGAACGCTGTTGATCGGGCAGCAAGGCAACAGGGACTGGGTTTGGTTTAAATAGCGCTCTTGGCGCCAAACAGCGTCAGGGCAGCCGCGCGCGCGCCCGGCGCCGCGCGTGCACAAGCGTGTTCCCGTGCGCGCTCGTGCGCGCTCCTGCGCGTCCGTGCGCACTGACAGTCGCGCTATTGCGCATGTGTGGGCGCAGCAGGCCCGTTCTGAGCCGGGGAATCCTTCTCCTCCTGGGGATGTTGGGACGCCCGCTGGAGGGGCTTTCCTGACACTGCCTAAGTGCTAAGACCAGCCATAGGCAGTTTAAATCTCAGCTGGTTCATCAGGAACTGGCTGAGGTTTGAACCATTAATGAGCAGGCTGAATGTACCAAGTTGATTGATCAAATTGGGAACAACCAGCCTGCCAGATACTCTTATGATTATCACTAGTGGTTGCTATAGCCACTAGTGAAAATGACTGTTTGTTGGGAGAATACAATTGCTGGGCAGGAAGGATATTCCCCTGTCACCACTGTCTGTGTTGATGGGGGAATCATGCAAGTTTCTTTCCTGCACTCTGTGGATGCAGGAAATAAATTTGCATAGTCTATTACCTGCCTAACTGAAAGTGAAAGTAAGTTGTGAAGGTCTTGAAAGAACAGGAGAGGGGAGGGACAGATGGGGGAGAGAAGAGATGGAGATAATGCAGTTCAGTGATTGCAGTGTACTGCAGTGCACACACTTACCCACGCGTCCAGGCTAGAAGAATACTCCCCCTCTCAATAGAGACTGTGTTACTCCAGCGGCGGCCTGAGTAAGATGTGGCACATCCGCTATGAATGCAAACAAAATGACATTGCCTTTTTGTAAGAAAAAAAAAATGTTTTTTTTTTTTTGGGGGGGGGGGGCACATGGTGGGGCACAGCATAATTTTTGGGGGGGTCAGGGCCCCCTCTGGCCCCCCCTAGGAAGCCATTGAATAAAACCAGCGGTGAACAATAAGCAAAACAATAAATGAATGGATGGTGTTCAAAGCAAAGTAAACCAATACATAAAAAAATAAATATAATCAGATCAATTGATCAGTAAACAAGTGTTCGTTTAAAGCTTGTGCAGAGTGATGTAATCTGGTAATTCCAGTGGTGCAGAGGTGCTGGGTGCAGATCTACAGGTGCTGATATGCTGCAACAAAGTGGCACTGTGGTAAGAGTGCTGTGCGTCTTCTGTGTTGTGGACACCCGTAGGTGTCCTAACTTCTTACCTTACTGCTGTAAGGTAAGCAGCGTTGTTAAATACCAGGGAGGTGGTCACTTGGGGGAGGTTAGTGTGGTCTTTTATCTTTATATCTTACTGACCCTCAATCCCATCCATTCCTGCAGCCAATATGGAAGTATTTTCGTTTATGGAAAAAAGAAAAGTCGGTTTAGAAAGTGTTTTTAGTACTGGAGATCCAGTCACAAAAAACAATGAAGATTTAGAGAGCCTAATGAGAAAGTTGGGCCATAATATGGAGAAAAAGGTCAGTCTGTGACACGACGACCTTTGAACAATACCTGAAAGATAGCCTGGTCCCTAGACGCCTCCCTCCAAATGACGGTCTTGTGGACCAAGAATCGATCGATGAGTGGTTTAAGTTTTTTAATGAAAAAGGTCTGGAATTACTCAGATTTTTAATGCAAAGAAAACAGAGAAAAATAAGGAAGATAGACCAAACCATAGGAGAGATAAAAGAAGAATTGGAAATACATAAAGATTCAGCTGAATTCATTACACTCACTGCACAATTAAATAAAGATTTAATGAAAAAAGACAAAGAGGTCCAAAATAGAAAAAGCTAAAAATATGTAAGGGATATTAATGATTTTAAGAATGATCAAGTTTTTTAAGTGGCAGAGTCAATTAGGACACCTGGATCCAATTTCCACTTACTCTACGCCTGAAAAAAACAATAGAATTAACACACCACATGCCAACCCCCAAACCGATCGGAATGTATCGTATAGACTACCTCAACAAAGTGAACCATCAAACAGGAATAGGACTGATTCACTGAGAACCGTCCGTCCTAATGATGGACAGGGCTACCCCAAACATCAAACCCCACAAAGAAGACCTCCCTAACATAACCAAACCCCACACAATGGGGGTAAAAAACCTCATTGGAAGAACAATAATAAAAAAACGCATAATGGGAATAAATGGTATAAACCACCATACGAGCAAAGAGGCCCCCCATACAATACACATGGCACACAAGGGAAGTATCCCATGCCCTACTATGAGAATACCCATAGGGAAAGAGAGAATTGGGGTCCCCCTCCTGCACAAGGACAGAACCGCTCCTACAAATATTACCCTCCATCTACTTACAACCATTATGCACCTTTAAGAGATTATCCAGATGAAGATGACAGATACCATCACACCTATTATCCGGAACCCCAGTACAATAAGGCTTTTTTATGGAGGGGAGCAGAGAATCACCCACCAAGACTAATGGACGAAGGACCATGGAGAAAAAGCCCCGCAAGAAGAGAGGACAGTGATCAGGCAAGAGAACTCAAAAGAAAAAGAGAGTAAAAGGTGAAGACATTTTTAATCTAAGCGGAACCCCCCTGACACAGGAAGAAATAGGAGTCCTAGATAGAGGTTTGAAATTTGCGCCAATAAAAAATCTGGACAAATTCCAGACCTATATAGGCATACAAAAATATGTGAGAAGCGTAAATATTAAGAAATACATTGCGAGCAACCCTTTTAAAAATAAATCCATTGCCACAGGCAATGAGACTGTACACAGTTCATTGAGAAATAAATCAGTTTTTAACCCTCAGATTAGTAACAACAAATTTGTAGACGTTTTTAAAAAAAAGTTGTACTGGAAGATTTGAAAGCATTGAAAATAAAGAAGCAAGAAGAACCAAAGTTCATAAAAAGCGGCATCAAGAAACTAACCAAAAGAAAGGATATAGTGATCCGACCGGCCGACAAAGGAGGAGGCATTGTGATTTTATCCAAAAAACAATACCATGATTGCATGGTCAACCTCCTGAAAGATGAAGACACTAAAGCCCCATACACACGGTCGGATTTTCGCATGGATTCTGTCCGATCGGACAATGTTGTCGAAAAATCCGACCGTGTGTATGCACCATCGGACAGTGTACGTCGGATTGTCCGACGGACAAAGTCCTATCTCCTGCTGGATAGATTTTTTGACAACAAGGTCCGATCACACCAAATCCGATCGTGTGTATGGTAGTCCGACGGACAAAGTGCTACGCATGCTCAGATCACATTACAAGACCAAAGCTATTGGCTACTAGCCTCTACGTAGTCCCGTCGTAGGCAACAAACGTCACCACGTTCAGAATGATCGGATTTTCCGACAACTTTGTCCGACCGTGTGTACGCAAAACCAACATCGGACAAAGTATGACAGACATGATCCGACGGACCTGGTCCTCGGATAATCCGCGCGTGTGTATGGGGCTTTACAGTAAACTGCCCAGTAATCCTATTTTTAAATGTCAGAAAGAACTCGAACTAGTGGTCCATTTGGGGATGAAAAAGAATATCCTAAATAAAAAAGAGGCTAAATACCTCATCCCTGAAGCATGTCGAACACCAATCATCTACTCATTGCCCAAACTACACAAGGATAATGTAAACCCTCCCCATAGTAAATTGAATAGACTCTTTAACTGCCAGAATGGGTCAATATATTGATAACTACTTTCAACCGGCAGTAAAAAACACACAAGCCTACTTAAGGGATACGAATGCATTTGGCTCCATCCATCTTCCCATCAACTCTGACCAGCTCCCCTACCCCTGCTGAAGAAAAGCATTCACACAACATGATGCTGCCACCACCATGTTAACGGTGGGGATGGTTTGTTCAGGGTGATGTGCAGTGTTAGTTTTCCGCCACACATAGCGATTTGCTTTTAGGCCAAAAAGTTTGATTTTGATCTCATCTGAGTAACGCACCTTCTTTCACATGTTTGCTGTCTCCTCCACATGTCTACTCGCAAACTGCAAACGGGACTTCTTATGGCTTTCTTTTAACAACGGCTTTCTTCTTGCTACTCTTCAATAAAGGCCAGATTTATGGAGTGCACCGCTAATAGTTGTCCTGTGGACAGATTCTCCCACCTGAGCTGTGGATTCTGAGTTACCATGGGCCTCTTGGCTGCTTCTATGAGTAATGCTCTCTTTGACAGGCCTGTCAGTGTAAGTGTCTTGGTAGGTTTGCAGTTGTACCATACTCTTTCCATTTTCGGATGATGGATTAAACAGTGCTCTGTAAGATGTTCAAAGCTTGGGATATAATTTTTTTTTTTTTTTTCTTGATTCAAAGTTTTTATTAGAGATTTTGCATATTACAGACAGTACATGCAGTAAAACATTGGATAAAGTATTTTAACATGGGAATACACCATGCGTCATAGCGTGCAAGTACAAAAGCTTAAAAGTAAACTCAACTCGCGTTAAACAAAACTCGACGATAACAGCAGTGACATTGAGGAGTCATATGATGGAGGTGGAGCGTTTCAATTGTGGAAAGCGCTCATGGTTCCTTCACTGCACTTGTTGTACCAGAAGATCAGGGGTTTGGCCATCCTGCCCAGGCACCCCTATTGGGATCTAACTGTGCCTGGGTGGGAGGTCGTCCAATACAGCTGTGGTCGTCATGGTAGCGATCTCTGGAATGTGTGAGTCAGTAATCTGGATCCGTTATTACAATCCAGGTCAGTCACCCATGTCTGATTGCGATACGGTAGTGGAAAATAAAGGGTCTGTTCGTAAGATCTTTAAATGAACACAGGGGATGAGGATTGGTGAGGGGGGGTGTCAAGTGGGGGGGGGTGCAGGGAGGGTATGTCTGCCGGAAGGTGCCAGATGTCGCTCTTTGTGTGACCGGGGAGTCCCCTCTGGTAAGGCTATAGGGATGTTGATGTGAGGTTGTGATATTCTGCGGTTTCTTTGAAGTGTAGCCAGCATGCCCAAGTGGCATGATACTTGGAAGGGGTGTCATTCGCTTGGTGTATGAGGTCCTCCATTTCCGCTATCTTACCTACTCTGAGCAGCCATTCCGGAATGGTGGGGGGGGGAGATGTCCTCCAGTGTGTGGGTATGCAAAGTTTTGCCGCATTTATCATATGCAGAGTCAGGGATTTTGAGTATACCTTTTGTGGTATAGAAGTGTGACGGAGTAGGTATTGGGCTGGGGTGAAATCAGGAGTATAGGTAGTGACTTGGGAGATGAGACGGTGGATTTCTTTCCAGTAGGGTTGGATAAGGGAACATTCCCACCAGATGTGTAGCAGTGATCCATGCGCACCGCTGCACCTCCAGCCCTGCAGTTAAACACTGGGATGGAATTTGTGAATTTTATCAGGGTTTCTGTACCACCTCGAGAAGAGTTTGTACCCGTTTTCCTGAGCGGATACATTTAGGGAGCCTTTGTGAATATGAGTAAGGATGTGGTCCCACTCTTCTTAAAGCAGGTTGGTCTGTAGGTCCGTTTCCCATTTTTGGCAGACCATGTCACTGGAGGTGGAGGGTTTGGCGCTTAGTAAGGCGTAGATGCTTGATATGACGTGTCTTATGGGTTCAGAGGTGGTGCACAGAGTTTCGAAAGGAGTTAGTTCTCTGTCTCATTGAGTAGGCTGAGTGGGGTTAGTCAGAAAGTGCCTGATCTGGAGAAATTTAAAGAAGGGGGTGGTTAAGTTTGGAAACTTAGACGGGAGAACTTGGAAGGGGATCATCTTCCCTTTGTCGAAGAAGGACCCTCCCCTTACTGCGTGTTGTATGGGTCTGCCCTCCATACGAGGAGCTGGTACACCTGGCGGGAAATCCGGATTTCGGTCCAGTGGGGTTAGCGGGCCGGGCGAGGAAGCCACTTTTAGCTTGTTACAGACGGTTTGAAAAATTAGTAGAGTTCGGACCGATTAGGGTGTGTGTCTTACTTTGCCGTGGGCTGAATACAAATGCAGGCCACACTTTTCAGATATTTATTTATAAAAAATGTGGAAAACCATTTTTCATTTTTCTTCCACTTCCCAATTGTGTGTCACTTTGTGTTGGTCTATCAAATAAAATCCCAATAAAATACATTTATGTTTTTGGTTGTAACATGACAAAATGTAGAAAACTTCAAGGGGTATAAATACTTTTTCAAGGCACTGTAGATGTGCAATTTATGCCCCTAGAAAGCTTAAAGGTGCTCTTTGGATTTTGGGCTCCTCTGTATGGCTAGGCTGTGAAAAAGTCTCATGCATGTGGTATAGCAACACTCGTGATAAGTAGCATAATGGATTTTGGGGTGTATTTCTAAGTATGTAAAGTCCGCAATTTGACCTAAAAATATATAAATATATCTAGGAAAAACTAGTAGCGCTTATGTGAAAAAAACTCATACAAATTTCAAAGTACAAACAAGTGATATACAAATAGTTTCATATAATCAATAAAACTATTAAAATCAGAATACATATAAATCACCCAGTGAAAAAGTGATAAAAAGTAGTGATAAAAAATAGTCCAAACTTGTACAAAATACAGTGAGAGAAAAGAAGCAAATTATATCTTCAAATTGTGTCTTCAATTCAAAAAATCTTCAAACAATCTTGAATCAGCCACCACACCACGTGCTCTGTGACACCTCTCCCTCTGAAGAGCAAACTCACCAGCTCACAAGGCCTCCAACTCTCGTGTTTGGCTGTAGCGTTTTTTCCCACTCCAGGGGTTAATAGTGATTGTCCACTCGTTCTGCTTATTGCGTATCAATGTGACTCCATATGCAAGAAAATAAATAAGTGCCCCACATAGTGTAATAAAATTCAACCAGTTTATTATATCACACTAAAACTTCCAATGGTAAAAATCACATTTCTCCAAATAAAATCACGCCTTCAATACAAACACAGCAACGAACTGTAGTGGACCAATAGTGTACTGCGGCCACGGCGGACCAGAGGTGTGTGCAAAACCGTCGTTTCTCACCCACTCCTAGATCTCTCCGTTAAACAGCAGTATAACTTCCAAGCAGAGCAGCGTCTCACATCAGTACAAGTGTTTGTCCTGTAGCCACGCCCCCAACATGTTTTGTCGTATAGACTTCCTCATGGGGTTGGCTACACAACCCATCAATCAGTTATTTATAGTGACTTAATGACTGTCACGTGATCAATGATGCAACCTATCAATCAGCTGTTTGTAGTGACTTAATGACTATCACATGATCACACTCAACTGCACACACATAGTGCGGGATAGCGCACGAATATGTCAATATGCGTACACACACGCGCATTAGCAGCTGTAGTCGGTCATCACATAATACAAGCCAGCGAACTCGCCCCCACATAGGTGTGCACATATGTCAGTCATTATGCCCCAATAGTACACAGCCATAATACTAGCTGTATGTTATACCATTTAAATTTGTGTCAGTCGCGCGCGCCATTAATCCCTTAGATGGGCGCGCGCTGACACAAAGGTGCTTCCGCACAAGCCTGGTCTGTCACCCTCTCCCAAATGTCCGCGCACGCTCACGCGTGATGCCTATGATCTGTGTTAGTGAATAATTGTCATTCAAGGTATGTTGGTACCGAAAACTGAAAAATAGCCTGGACTGGAAGGGGATGAAAGTGTCCGGACTTGAAGTGGTTAAAAGCACAAAGTTAAAGAGAGTCTGAGATTACGTACAGTATATACCGCACACATTTGCTGCATTCCAAATACTACTACTAGAATACTTAATAACTAGTAACTGTGAAAACAACGAACACTTTGGTCAAGAGAGCTGCCAGGGCCTTCCCATTAATAAACCTCCTGTTTCCATTAACGCCCCTTCCCCCCAGGGCCCACAACCAGTGTCAGGAGAAAATATAATCACCATTCAGGACAATTCCCTGGAGTACTTTACATATACTGTATTATATATATATATATATGTATGTATGTGTCTGTGTAAGTGTGATTTTTTTTTTAACAATTTTATTTCTTTGTTGACAGCTGTATCATGTATAGACCTACAAATTCCAGCAAATGTAAAGATCAACTGCACTCATGAGTATGGAAAATCACAATATAAATCATTTTGCAACTTCTCTTGTGATGAAGGATATGAACTAAATGGAACAAGATCTGTATTTTGCCAGAAAACAGGAGAATGGTCTGACTCCACACCTACATGTTTAGGTACCTGAAGCCCAAGTTAACACCTTAATGACGCATTTTTCCTATTTGCATACAACACTGTCAATATGTGTCATTTTTTTTTGCCTAAGGTATGGGATGTATATCATTGTTGGTACACCTGCAATTGCGGGAGATGTTTTTCGAGAAATCTGTTCTGCACATAACTCACAGCAGTGTGAAAGAAAAGTGGACTTGGCTACATCCTGGTGTTTTAGTGCATCCAAAATGTGATAGGTAGTAAGGAAATTAGATGTGTAATTTACGTCCCTAGAAAGCCTGAAGGTGCTCCTTGGATTTTGGGCCTTTCTGTATGGCTAGGCTGGGATGGTCTGACTCCACACCTACATGTTTAGGTAGCTGAAGCTCAAGTTAACACCTTAATGACACATTTTTCTTATCGCATACAACACAGTCAATATTTGTCAGTATTTTTTCTATGGTATGGGATGTGTATCATTGTGGTTACACCTGCAAACTGCAGGATGTGTTTTTCCAGAAATCTGTTCTGCACATAACTCGTAGCAGCATGACTAAAAAGTTGGCTTGGCTACATCCTGGTGTATGAGGGCATCCAAAATAATTTATGCCCCTAGAAAGCTTGAAGGTGTTTCTTGGATTTTGGCTAGGCTGTGACAAAGTCTCATGCATGTGGTAATGCCACACTCGGGATAAGTGGCAGAATGGGTTTTCGGGTGTATTTCTAGTGGCAGAATGGGTTTTCGGGTGTATTTCTAAGTATGCCTATGATGTGTGTTAGAAAAGTCTTATTAATTGTGTGTAAAAAAATTAATTTTCTTGCCTGCATTTTCTAAAAACTAGTGGCAAAAGTTACATTTTCAAAAGATTCACTATGCCTTTCAGAAAATACATTGGTGTCATGTGACTCATTAGTGTTACAAGGTCTCAGGTGTAAATACATTGGAGTTCCAAAATGCTTTCCAAAATGGGAAAATTTTGTGGGTGTTTCCACTGTCCTGGTGCCCCAGGGCCTCAAAAATATGATAAGTAGTCAGAAAATTAGATGCGTAATTTATGCCTGTAAAATGCCTGAAGGTGCTCCTTGGATATTGGGCCGATCTAGGATGCAAAAAAGTCTCACAGTCTCAAAGCACTCGGGCTTTCACACTGGTGCAAAAAAGTCTCACAGTCTCAAAGCACTCGGGCTTTCACACTGGAGTGAGAGGAGAGGCTCTTTACAGGTGCTATTTTTAGCGCTATAGAGCCTGTAAAGCACCTCCAGTGTGAAAGCAGCCTAAGTTTCACACAGACTAAATAATATATCCCTTGATTTGGGTTATTTTTTTACTAAAGAAGTGTAGCAGAATACATTTTTGCCTAAATTTATAAAGTAAGATTATTTATATTTATTTTCAACATTTTATAACAGAAACAAAAAAACTTGTTTTTAAAAAAAAAAAAAAAAATCTGACTTATTAAATACCACCAAAAGAAAGCTCTGTCTCAAAAAAAATGATAAAAATATAATTTGGATACAGTGTTGCATGACTGAGTAATTGTCTTTCAAGGTATGGCAGTGCTGAAAACTAGAAAATGGCCTCTACTGGAAGGGGGTGAAAATGTCAGGAGTTGAAGTGGTTGAAAGTAACATAGTTAGTAAGGTTAAATAAAGACAGGTTGAATAAAGACACCAGTCCATCCAGTTCAACCTGAGTGAGTGTGGGTGCATGTCTACAATTGTCCCTATGCCTGTACATTGTACATCGCACACTCACATCGGTCCCTAACTTCAAGGCACCCACAATCCAAGGTCCCCATTCATATACTAGGGCCAATTTTGGACAGAAGCCAATTAACCTACCAGCATGTCTTTGGAGTTCAAAGTTAAATAGAGTCTGAGTCTACACACAGTATACTGTACACTCCCAACTAATAAACCTCCTGTTCCCATTAAAGCCCCTTTCTCCCCAGGGCCCACAACCAGTATCAGGAGAAAATATAATCACCGTTCAGGACCTATCACTGGAGTACTTTAAATATACTGTTTTATATACACTAAATTGTCAAAAGTATTGTGATGCCTGCCTTTACACGCACATGAGCCTTAATGTCACCCCAGTCTTATTCCATAGGGCTCAATATTGAGTTGGCCCACCATGTATGTGTCTGTGTAATTTTTTAACAATTCAATTTCTTTGTTGACAGCTGTATCTTGTATAGACCTACAAATTCCAGTAAATGTAAAGATCAACTGTAAAATTAATTTTGTTTCCTGCATTTTCTAAAAACTTGCCTACTGTTTTTTTTTTTTTTTTTAACAATTTCATTAATAATTACATTTTAATCTCTTTTTTGACAGTTGTATCATGTATAGACCTACAAATTCCAGCAAATGGCAATATCAGCTGTACTGGTGAGCATGGAAAATCCCAATATAAATCATTTTGCAACTTCTCTTGTGATGAAGGATATGAACTAAATGGAACAAGATCTGTATTTTGCCAGAAAACAGGAGAATGGTCTGAATCCACACCTACATGTTTAGGTAGCTGAAGCCCAAGTTACCACCTTAATGATGCATTTTTCTTATTGCATACAACACTGTCAATATGTCAGTTTTTTCCTATGGTGTGGGATGTGTATCGTTGTTGGTACACCTGCAAACTGCAGGGTGTGCTTTTCCAGAAATCTGTTCTGCACATAACTCTTAGGGCTCATGCATACAGGGCATTAGAAAAAAATGAGCTGCAAAGCCACTACCAATGGCAGGAAAAAGCAGCTGTAAAAACATGCTTTTAGTAGCTTTTTGTATTCGCGTCAATGCACGTTTAGCCCCGCTAGCTTTTAGTGGCGTTTCTCTGCCTCTATTCAAAATCAATTGTTCCCTATGAGAGCTCATTTATTTAAATAGAAGTCGCACTAGAAGTCGGATCATGATGATCCGACTTGCAGTGTGACTTGTGTGCTGAGGATATTGAAGAGAAACCCCACGCCAAAATGCCAACAAAAAAAGAAAAAACAGCGTGGGGTCCCCCCAAGATCCATACCAGACCCTTCACTCTGGTATGGATTTTAAGGGGAACCCCCACGCCATTTTTTGTTATGTGGTTCCCCTTAAAATCCATACCAGACCCTTATCCCAGTATGCAGCCTGGCAGGTCAGGAAAGGAGGGGGGTACGAGAGCGCCCCCCCCCTGAGCCATTCCAGGCCACATGCCCTCGACAAAGCACCTTGTCCCCATGTTGATGGGGACAAGGGCCTCTTCCCAACAACCCTGGCTATTGATTTAGAGGAAGAACAGAGGTATAAAACAGTGGGAGAAGATAGCGGAGAGAGGAGAACCAGCAGAGAGAGAAGACAGTGGAGAGAGGAGACAGCGGCGACAGAAGTCATCAGCGGTGAGAGGAGAAGAACCGGAGGATGAAGAGATCGCTGGAGGGAGAAGAAATCAGAAGATGAAGAGATGGCTTTTTTTGGGGTGAATGGGTGGGGGTACGATGTACCCCATACTCATTCATATAGGGTGGTGGGCTGGGATCTGGGGGATCTGAGGGCAACAGTCAGGGTTGTCGGGAAGAGGCACTTGTCAGCATCATTATGAGGACAAGGTGGTTTGGGATGGGGGGAAGGTGCCCCCGCCCCAAAGCACCTACCCCCCATGTTGAGTGCATGTGGCCTGGTATGGTCCAGGAAGGTGGGGCACTCGATCGCCCCCCCTTTCCTGACCTGCCGGGCTGCATGCTTGGATAAGGGACATGGATCTTGGTTTTTTTCATTTCTTTTATTTTGGTATGGTGTACCTCTTCAAGATCCTCAGCGCACAAGTCGGATCATCATGATACGACTTCTGGTGCTACTTTTATTCAAATCAATGTGTTCTCATAGGGAACCATTGATTTTGACATGTAAAAAAAAATGCTTGGCGCAGCTTAACAGCGTTAAGCCACGTTTAGCAGCTTTTAGGGGCGTCAGACGTTTTTATACCTCAACAGCCCCTGCTCCTGAACACACAGGCTGTCATTTTTTTTTTACTGCCCCTAAACGCTTATGCCTCCAAGCGCCTCTGACAGTTTGTGTGCATCGACGCATAGGCTAATATGGAGGGGCATTTAGAAGCAGTTAAAAAACGTCAGATGCCCATAACAGCAGCTGAAAAAAAGTCCTGTGTGCATGACCCCTTAGCGGCATGATAGAAAAGTGGGCTTGGCTACATACTGCAGACAATAGAGCATTGTTAAATAGTGCAGAAAAAAGTACATAGAGTCTGAGTCTACACACAGTATAGTATAGCAGTCCTTGTACTATTACTGGTTTACTTTGTAGACAGCAACTGTTTAAACAAGCACTTTGGTCAGGAGTATGTAATAAACTACACATTATAAAGATTGCCATAGTTAAGAATATGTAATAGTACCCCTTCCATTGCTGGTCAATCAAAAGAAAAAAAATTCCTAGCATGCATGGTCAATGGGAGAAAAAAAACACTCCACTGTTGGTGGTCACTAGCAGTGGTCTCCTGGTCTTAACAAAAATCGGAGACTTATAGACAACATTTCTCATAGTTCTATCTCTATGTATTTAGTCATCTTGGTTATGGGATATCTAGTGATAGTAAATCAAATACAAATTGACCTGCTAATTTTTCTGCTTTGATTTACTACAGAAAGTGACGTTTACCATGACATAATGGTTTATCCAAGGTTTACCTCCTACTTTGGGGAGCATGATGTTATAAAATCTGTGTTGGTGTTTAGGAAGTGGGATCACATTTTTGGCCTGTCTCTTAAAAAGTACTTATTCTGTGTTTGTGGGTATATCGGCTTGGTTTACAAAGCAACCAGAATCACATTTCAACCACCCCAGCTAATGGGAAGTTGGTAATATGTCTAGTGAGCTAGTTTAGTATTGTTGTGGGTGAGACTAAAGATTTTTCTTTTATTACAAAAATAAATAATACTTTGATAAAGAAATATTCTGATCAGTTTGGTTATTTATGTTATGACATCAGTAATGTACTCTATGCTCTATTAGAGTTAATAGTACTGTTTTGTGTTTCTCTTTTCTAGCTTGGAATGGTTCCTTTGGAAAACAAAATCAAGTTGCCATAGTAAGCTCAGTTTCAGGAACCGTTGGGCTACTTTTATCTGGTATACCATTTATATATTTATTAAGTTACCTTCGTAAAAAAAGTAAGTATCTTTCACTGCTTTTAAACAGATAATGTAATTATGTAAAATAACTTATTATTTTAAATTAAATTTAAAATTGAATTTTGACATTTTACATTTTACACATTTAATGCGTGACAAGTAGTGTTGGGGACCGGTTAAGCCCGAGCATGAGTTCGGGCCAAACATTGGCTGTTCGGCCCGTTCGTCCAACACCTGAATTTGCAGGGTGTTCAGGTGGGTGTTTGCCCGGTCAAACGCCCTGCAACGTTGCACAGTGCATATTGCGCCCTGATTGGGCAAAGCTTTTCCCAAAATCAGGGCACAGTATAATTTAAGCTGCTGTGTCCTTAACAACCAATGAGTCATCAGCTGTCAATGGGTTTCCCCCCTGACAGCTGAATATAAAAAAGAATTACCGGTTAAAAAAAAAAAGAAGAAGAAAAAAACACCAAAATTAAAACCGGTGTGGGGTCCCCATCAGAATCCATACCAGACCCTTATCTGGGCATGCAGCCCGGCAGGTCAGAAAAGGGGGGGGGCAATGAGTGAGCACCCCCCCCCCCCAAACCATACCAGGGCACATTAAATATGAAGTATTGTGCGCTGCTATTGACCTCACAACCAACAAAAACTAATATGGAAAATAAATACCAGAGAATCACCCTAAAAATACACATGAAAAAGCTGCAACCATTAGCAAGTGACCTCAACACTCTAAAACAAGTAATGATAATAAAAAATTGTGTACTAATTCAAGGAGCTAAGCAGACAAAAAAAATACAAAAATGCAGTAATATGTGATAATACGTGATAATGTTATAAAACAATGATAAAGTGCCCTAATTCAAGAATATATGCAGCAAAAATAGACAAATAATCTTCAGGATTTCCAGGATAAGACTGAATTTTGAAAATGTCTAATATTTATAGTATAAACACATTTTTATTCTATAAAGGTTTAACTGTGTTAATTTTACCTGGAAGAAATGTAACTATCCTTTTCTGATGGTTCTGTGATTTTGAATTTGTGGTATTCAATCTTTTGCTGTAGAAGCATCTAAACGGGAACTTTTAGCTACAAAGAGGTGTAATTCCATACATAGCGATTCATAATTAAAATATTAATTATACAAAGAAAAATTGTTTATACACTTTAAACTATTTCCATTTTCACTACTTAATAACACACATATTTCTAAGTACTTTTTAGATAAGATTTTATGTCTTAATTACACCTTTTCATATATCATTATATCATATCATATATGAAAATAGTGATGTTGCTTTTTGTACCCTTTTACCAAAAATAAATGAGCCCCAACAGTGTCAATGGTTTCATCTTATCAAATAATGAAATGTACATCTTTTTTACTGAAAAGGTTGCAATCACCTATAAACATAATAATCATGACTGAGCTTGTATGTCTTGTATGGATCTATATACACTGAAAAGTGTCTGCATATTATTAGATTTAACAGTTGTACTAAATTCCATGATGTTTTGAATTATTTTGTCCTTGTAACATTGGAATATAGAGGATCCCAACCACATCAGTAGAAACGTTACCCTCCGTTCATTCTTGTTAGGTGTGTTGTTTCTTGTATATTTTCCCAGCTTGTTAATTGCTTTGTCCACAAGTGACACAATGCGTGGAATTTTCCCTTTACAAGAAGTTCTGTTTCATTCAGCTGGTAAAATAACATTTGTTGGTTTGTAAACAAAGACCAGTTTCAAATTAAAAAGATGTCCCTCTACTGGGCTTCAGGTGTGTGTGAATAAGAGCACCCCATTGTTCAGAGGTGGATTTTTGCTCTTTTTACAAACCTATTTGAATCACACACTATGCCGTTTCTTTCTCTTTGGGAAAGTTACACGTTAATAAGACCCTTGTCTCATGGCCTATTTAGAAATCTTCCATAGTTTAAAATTAGAGAAATTATGACATTTTTTTTTTTATTATTCAGAGAAACTCTAACAAAATGCATAATTAGACACCTGCACCACAACTACTTTATTGCTTCAGATTCTGCCTTTTACAATATTCTCTCCACTTTTATACACCAGGTCCCCATGGATTCAGTCTATGATTTATAATTTAAAGTAGCAACTGGCAATGAAACAGAGTAGAGTTTTTTTTAACTAATGGGATGGCATTGTGCTAGGCATGCTAAAGAATTTCATGTGTTAAAATAAAACTACTGTAATATCCTAGCAAATCATCAAAAGTTCACATTTCATAGCAAAAGGCTACTGGGAAAGAAAGAGTAGTGTTTTTAAACCAATGGGACTGGCATTGTGCAAGGAATGTTAAGTATTTTCATGGGTTGGCAGAGCAACAGAACTTCACATGTCATAGTTGACCATTTTAAAATTAGCCTTCTATAGTTCTTTTATTGTTTTTAACACGTGTAATTCGATAATAAAAAACATTTTCTACAATGTATTCAGTTACAACATTTCGCATCTCAATGTTCTGTTATTTTTTTCAGAAAAAGAAAATTCCCATATCCTGAAAACAAACAAGTAAGCTTTGTTAATGTGCTTAGACCTCAATAAATAAATTGGTAATTAGAGTTACTAAATAAACTACAGCATTTCAGCTGGAAACATGGAAAACTGTTTAGGCTACATTCACACCTGGGTTTTGGGCCGACAGCATGTACCTTCAAGAAACCCAACAGGGATTCAGGTGGCAGCCTCATTGAAAGCAATCGGAGGCCCTGGTTGCAGCAGCTTGCATGTAATTGCTATGTGGCAATTACCTGTGAGTGATTGGCCCTGGAACCAGACAGCCCAAGGCCAAAATGCAGTTGTGAATGTGGCCTTAGGAAATAAAACTATAGAACACATTATTTAATGTTACCAGTACATTTAAACTGTGGATTGTAATGTAGGTTTTAGATTTTAGATTTTAGATTTAGATTCTCCTGTTTTATTGCAAAAATGATGCCACTTTATCTAAATAAATTATGTACCGGTAGTATTAATCCATTACATCCCACCAGAGTTGCCAACCCTCCGAAGCAAAATTTACTAGCAGGATGCCAAAAATTTACAAACGGCACCAATTTTTTACTGCCACTGCAAAAAGGTACCTAAAATTACAGTTTTCAGTGCTAAACAGTGCAAATATCAATATTTAAACTATAAACTATGAAAATGTACTTAAAGTGGCGTTCCAACCAAAAAAAAAAAAAATTGCATTAATTTGCATGAAAATTTATTTTTTTTACTTACCTTATTATGCCTGTTACTATGTGGTCCCTCAAAATCTGCCTCCTTCAGTGCCTGGGCTCCTAACGTCACTTCCCTCAGCGCAGGTAGGGAAATCACCTCTCACCCCTCCCTCTAGGCAATCATCTTGGACACGTCACAGGTCCCAGATGATTGCGCGGCCAGTAATGGCGAGCGGCGCAGCTCGCGCATGCGCAGTGGGTGCACGGCTGTGAAGCCACAGCCGGGAGCCGCTGAGTGGAGGGGGGAACGAGCAGGGCTTTGATCCCCCGCATCGCTGGACCCTGGGACAGGTAAGTGTCCGATTATTAAAAGTCAGCAGCTGCAGTATTTGTAGCTGCTGACTTTAAATTTTTTTTTGTGGTAACTCAGCTTTAATGTGAAGCAATAATTTACTTCTGGGGTGTCGGGGCTGTAGAGGGGGGGTCAGGGGCTGTAGAACGGGGGGTTCAGGAAGTGTGTTTCTAAGTAACAGGGACTCTGAACTATCCCAGCACGGAATACTGAGATGCAGCTTTAGCTTGGGAGCCACTTTACATACACTCGTGGGTATGTCTGTACTCGCGGGTGTACGTAAAGTGAGTGTACTTAAAGCGGGGTATGCCTGTATCTAGTGCTATTAGCAATGTGTTTAAGTTTAACAAAAGTAAAAAAAACATATTTCTGTATTGACACGAAGGTCAGGTTACTATAACCCAGCCAATACAGAGTTCCCCCTTACATCAGAGTCTGCGGGATTCCCCCTTACAGTGAAACAAAACTCTTCTGTAAAGGGGAATGCTGCAAATCATGATCTAAGGGGGAACTCTGATGTAGAGGGGGGCTCTGATGACCAGGGACCAACTTATATCAGAGTCAACTTTTATCTCTTTACATCAGAGTTCCCAATTACATCAGGGTCCGCAGATTGAGTTCCCCCTTGCACTGTAAGGGGAAATCCTGCAGACTCTGATGTAAAGGGGAACGCCAGGAACTCAGATGTGGGGGGGCACTCTGGTGACCAGAGACCACCTTCCATACAGGGAATACACTAAGGTAAGGGGAGACCACTAATATAGGGGGGAGACCTTTATATCAGTGCCCCATTACATCAGTGACTCCCCCTCAGATTGGCCTGGCGGCACTGTCACTGACCTCCTCTCAGGTGCACCATGCAGGGCTCAGTCAGATGGCTCCAGCTTGGTGGCTCTGGGTTTTATCCTACAGGAGACGGTCAGAGGCTGCGGACATGCTAAAAGGAGACGGTCAGAGACTGCGGACATGCTAAAGGAGACAGTCAGAGATTGTGGACATGCTAAAGGAGACAGTCAGAGACTGCGGACATGATACAGGAGACGGTCAGAGATTGCGGACATGATATAAGAGATAATTAGAGGCTGCAGACATGATACAGGAGGTGGTCAGAGGCTGCAGACAGGATACAGGAGGTGGTCAGAGGATGTGGACAGGATACAGGATATAGCCTTCCCACTGTAACCCTAGAGAGGTACTCTTGATGAAAGCAAGAATTGGCCTTGCTGTAAAAAATTGCAATGATTTGCACCTGTCTAACAGGTGCAGAAAAATTGGTCTTTGGGTGTCGGTGGCATCTTCCCACAGTAACCCTATAGAGGCACTTTTGATGAAAGCAAGAATTGGCCTTGCTGTAAAAAATTGCAATGATATGCACCTGTCAAACAGGTGCTATAAAATTGGTCTTTGGTTGTTAATTGTGCCCATGAAAACTATACCAAAAACATTCATCCAGATGAAGTGATTGAACAACCTCAAAGCTAGGCAGCCTCGAAGCCCTGCAGAGATTCCACATCCCAAAATGACCTAATCAGTGACATCAGCACCAGGGCTGATTCATTTTTATAAAAGTCAAACAGTCCACGGAGTCTGTGGACAGACGCGTTCTATGATCAGTAACAAAATCTCCTGCAGCACTGAATGCCCATTCTGAAAGCACACTGGATGCAGGGCAGCCCAACAACTCATGACCCAGTAAATCAGTGGATCATCAGCTGGAAAGCTCTCCATCTCTGTTTTGGCCCCGAGGTAATCGTTCACCATGTGATGCAGACGCTGCCGATGGGATGTGGAAACTGACAGCCCTGGGCGGCGAGAACTAAAAAAATCCCGAAATGCCTCACTAAGGCGGACGCCTTCTCCAACGCTCCTCTCTTGACCAACAGAAGACTCAAAACTACGTTTTCCACGACATCGTAACCTACTGGAGTCAGGAAAAACGTTCAATAAAATCCTCTTTAACGTGCCCTCAAAAGATTTTATCTTCTGCACTCTCTGTGGGGACGGGATGAGTTCTGAGACCTTACCCTTATAACGGTGGTCAAGGAGGGTTAGAGAGCCAACAGCTTTGAATACATGGGCAATCATTACAATATGAGCTCAGCAAACAGGCAATTGTGACAATATGTGAAGTTAAATGGGCAATTGTAAAGAGAGGTTTGCCACACACTGGCAATTGTGACAATATGTGGGCAACAAATGGGCAATCTTGACAATCCGTGGGCAAAAAATGGACAGCTGTGACAATATGTGGCAATCATTGCAATGCGGGCAACATACAGGAAATCCTGACACAATATGCAGACAACAAATGGGCACAGATGACACTTGACAGAGTCTGCTGTGCAGGCAGTGGGGGGAATTCAATAAAGCCGCTACGCTACTTTTCTGGCATTAACCCCTCTTGTACATGTATTGTGCCAAATTTCATGAAGCACATGTAACATTTTTTATTCTGACAGTGGCTCATGCATCAAATTCAGATTCTTCTACTTTTACATTGTGGCACAATGAATGCGCCAAATTCAAAATAATATACCGACAGTTCATATCATACATAAGTGACGCTAATTAAGACCGACTCTAATTTGATGTAGAGAGAGAAACTGGTGCAGAAAGATTTTGCTTTCTAAAAGTGAGGCAACATGCGCCAAATTCAAGTACAAGTTCTAGACAGGTACAGTACATGAATGTCGAACATGCTGCACCACCTTTAGAATGATTTATTATCATTATGAATTCCAGGGACTGTATAAGTATAAGCTTAACCTGTCAGACAATGTAGGAGTAGATTGGCACAGGCACACTGCCAGTGACTGTACCCAGGGTGTATCACACCCACCGCTCCACCCAAGGTACAAAACCAGAGCCCTGCAATAGAAGCCTCAATATTTCTGCTAGTACAAATACAGATTTGGACATTCATGCTGTTTTTATATTCTACATGACAAAATTATCTTTTATTTTTAGAGAACCGGAAAATACTTTTGAAAATCCTGCATTTGAAGGTTGGTGGTTTGTTTTACATCATATTTTTATATGTACCAGTTAAATGTTTTCAACTTTATATTATATACAGAGCTGTCAAATAAATGTGTTTATATATATATATATATATTTAATGAAATTGTCATGAAAAAAATCAGGGGTTACCATTGGAGGCCTTCTCCCGCAAATGCTACTTACCTGACTTTAATGCTGGTCCTCTGGCTTTAGTAATTTGAGTTAATGTCACAGAACAATTATGCAGATAGGGAAGAAAAAACGATCTGCATGCTTGCTCCAGTGACTCAATTAATTAAAGACACTAGATTTGTATAACAGCCAAGTAACTTAGCATTTATAGAGAAGGGAGCAACAACTTTAGGCTTTTCCTCAGTTACAAAGGAGTCTTTGATCAGGAAGAAATATGAAGTAAGGACTTCTAACTTCTTCAGCAACATACTGAACCACCAGGAATAATGACAAAATAATGTAAAATCCATTCTGCCAGGGTTTTGTATAAAGCACCTTTTCCTCCTCATATTACTTTTTTCACACATAAAATTATTTAAAAATATTTCCACATCACATCTTCCTTCACGACTTTGTTCTCACAGCACAGTGCCAAAAAAGACCTGGTGGTATTTCAATCTGACCTGTATAAGGCAGATAAATACTGCTTTTCTAACATAAAAGGGGTGAGGACAGCATTTTCTATAATGACAACATAAGGAAGATTACCTTCCAGGATTAAGGGACTTTAGAGGCATCATACTCAAACTAACAAATTAAGTAAAACAATATTTATTCAATCCCATGAAAACAGATGGTGGAATGATGCATAACCACCACATATACAGTGCCTTGAAAAAGTATTCATACCCCTTGAAATTTTCCACATTTTGTCATTTGTCATTTTGTCAAAGTGTTTGTTGGTTTCACAGTTACTAGTTATTAAGTATTCTAGTAGTAGTATTTGGAATGCAGCAAATGTGTGCGGTATATACTGTACGTAATCTCAGACTCTCTTTAACTTTGTGCTTTTAACCACTTCAAGTCCGGACATTTTCATCCCCTTCCAGTCCAGGCTATTTTTCAGTTTTCGGTACCAACATACCTTGAATGACAATCATTCACTAACACAGATCATAGGCATACTTAGAAATACACCCCAAAACCCATTCTGCTACTTATCACGAGTGTGGCTATACCACATGCATGAGACTTTTTCACAGCCTAGTCATACAGAGGAGCCCAAAATCCAAAGAGCACCTTTAAGCTTTCTAGGGGCATAAATTGCACATCTACTGTGCCTTGAAAAAGTATTCATACCCCTTGAAGTTTTATTAGGATTTTATGTGATAGACCAACACATTATTAAAAATAACAAACACGCTATACTCACATCCTCTGTGCAGTGGATTTGCAGTAGCCCGGATCCTCATCTTCTCCGGTCCCTGGCTGTAGCTCCCTCTTGTTGGGTGCCCTTACAGCAAGCAGCTTGCTATGGGGGCACCCGAGCCGAGTCACAGCTGCCTGTGTCCACTCAGACACGGAGCTGTGGCCCGGCCCTGTCCCCTTCCTAACCTCATTGGCTGACTGACTTTGATTGACAGTCTGTCTCAGCCAATAAGGTGGGGAGTCCCGAGCAGCCAAGACATTCCTAGAACATCGCTGGAGCTAGAGGGACCTCAGGTAAGTATTAGGGCGGCTGAGGGGGATGCTGCAAACAAAAGGCTTTTCAGCCAATGAGGAGGGGAGTCCCAGGCAGCCAAGATATTCATATAACATCGCTGGAGCTAGAGAGTCCTCAGGTAAGTATTAAGGGGGCTGAGGGGGGCTGCTGCAAACAATGTATTTTATTGGGATTTTTTGTGATAGACCAACACAAAGTGGCACATAATTGTCTAATGGAAGGAAAATTTATAAATAGGTTTTCAATTTTTTTTACAAATAAATAAGTGAAAAGTGTTGCGTGCATTTGTATTCAGCCCCCCTAAGTCAATACTATTTAGAATCACCTTTCGTTGCAATTACAGCTGTAAGTCTTTTTGGGGATGTCTCTACCAGCTTTGCACATCTAGAGTGATATTTTTGCCCATTCTTCTTCGCAAAATAGCTCAAGCTCTGCTAGATTGTATGGAGAGTGTCTGTAAACAGCAATTTTTAAATCTTGCCACAGATTCTCAATTGGATTTAGGTCTAGACTTTGACTGGGTCATTCTTATGCCGCGCACACACGGTCGGAATTCTCGTCGGAAAAAGCTCTGATGGTTTTTCCGTCGGAATTCCGACAGAATTTCGGTCAAACTGTCTTGCCTACACACGGTCAGACCAAATTCCGACGGTCAATAACACCGCGGCATACAACACGTTCGACGGCACTATAAAAGGGAAGTTTCATGCTTTTGAGCATGCGTCGAATTGTTTCCGAGCATGCGTCGGAATTTTGCGTGTCGGAATTGCATACACACGATCGGAAAATCCGATAGAAAGGTTTTCCAATGGAAAAATTAAGAACAGGTTCTCAATCCAAAGTCCGTCGGAAATTCCGACAGAAAAAGACAGATGGGCATACACACGGTCGGAAAATCCGATGAAAAGCTCCCATCGGACTGTTTCCATCGGAAATTCTGACCGTGTGTACGTGGCATAACACATGAATATGCTTTGATCTAAACCAGGGATATGCAATTAGCGGACCTCCAGCTTTTGCAAAACTACAAGTCCCATGAGGCATAGCAAGACTCTGACAGCCACAAGCATGGCATCCAGAGGCAGAGGCATGATGGGACTTGTAGTTTTGCAACAGCTGAAGGTCCGCTAATTGCATATCCCTGATCTAAACCATTCCATCACAGGTCTGGCTGTATGTTTAGGGTTGTAGTCCCGCTGGAAGGTGAACCTCTGCCCCAGTCTCAAGTCTTTTTCAGACTCAAACCAGTTTTCTTCTAAGATTGCCCTTTATTTGGCTCCATCCATCTTCCCATCAACTTTGACCAGCTTCCCTGTCCCTACTGAAGAAAAGCATCCCCACAACATGATGCTGCCACCACCATGTTTCACGGTGGGGATGGTGTGTTCAGGGTGATGTGCAGTGTTAGTTTTCCGCCACACATAGTGTTTTTGCTTTTAGGCCAAAAAGTTACATTTTGGTCTCATCTGATCAGAGCACCTTCTTCCACATGTTTGCTGTGTTCCCCACATGGCTTCCGCAAACTGCATACTGGACTTCTTATGGCTTTCTTTCAACAATGGCTTTCTTCTTGCCACTCTTGTGGAGTGCACGACTAATACTTGTCCTGTGGACAGATTCTCCCACCTGAGCTGTGGATCTCTGCAGAGAGACGGAGGAAATAGAATCATACAATAAAATGCCCTAATAAAAGCCTGGTTTAAACAACTTAAGAAACTATAATAAAACAAATACTTTGAGCGATTATGTAATAAGTAACAGAAAAATGCAACATTCCGGATAAATAATAAATAGTAAATAGTGCCATTTGCGGGCATAGAATATCTATTTCAATAATATATGACCATATAGTAAAGATATATCTCTTAAAACACCTCGGGCACTGATAATACAATATGAATATATTCTCTATAAACTATATTGTATTCCAATAAATTAAGCATATGTATATCTATAACATATATATATATATATATATATATATATATATATATATATATATATATATATATATATATATATATATATATATATATAAATTATAAACTTAATAATAGAAAATATATTGAAATACATTAAAAATGAATATAAAATAATATATTAATTTATTTAAAATTAATTTTGATGTTTCCAAAAAATATCCAATCGAGAATAAATCAATAATCACTAATAAAACAATTTATGTCCAAATCGACATTTAACCCCTTCGGCAATAATGTATCTACCAAGAATATCCACTGGGTCTCACGTTTGGATAATTCTCGCACCAGATTTGAGCCCCTCCAAAAAGGTTTTAAATGGTCAATACCCCAAAATTTTAACCCTGAGGGGTCTTTATTGTGGTGAATTTTAAAATGTAATGACACATTATAATCCTTAAAGCCTAATTTGATATTGGCTATGTGTTCTGCAATCCGGATTCTCAGTATCTTTTCGTGAGGCCTATATAAATGAACCCACATGGGCACTGCAGGGCACAGACTACTATGCAATGTTACATGTGATAAACTCTTTTTTGTTTATAGTGCAGAAACATCGGCCGATCGTTTGTTCTTTGTGGGCCGTTCGCATCAAATTCGTGTGATACGAATGGCCCACAATGCACTGCGCCAGTAGCAGTGCATTGCTGGCTGAATGATTGGCCAAGCATGCACTGTGACCCCGCATGCTTGGCCAATCACAGCACTGGCAGTGAGGAGAGCCATAATTGTTATAGCTCAGGGGGGTTTAGTACACGCCCCACACTTTATAAGGCTGCCAGCGCGGCGGCCTTGTGTAGTGTGTTGCGGCGTTCATAGAGAGAAGGATAGGCAGGGACCGTGTCAGTGTCAGCTGTGCTTTTCTACTTAAGATAGTGCTGTTACAGTGGGTTTAGTGTTCAGGGAGAGAGCAGGATAAGCAGGGACAGTGTCAGTGTCAGCTGTGCTTTTTAACCTAGCGCTGTTACAGTGGGTGTAGTGTGCCTCCTGCACAGCATACACCTGAATCTACCCCCTCATTGCTGGTGTTGTGTAGTTCATTTGTGCAACACAGGCATCTGCCTAATATTCAGTGAGTGTAGTGTGCCTCCTGCACAGCATACACCTGAATCTACCCACTCATTGCTGGTGTTGTGTAGTTCATTTGTGCAACACAGGCTTCTGCCTAAACTTAAGTGGGTGTAGTGTGCCTCCTGCACAGCATACACCTGAATCTACCCCCTCATTGCTGGTGTTGTGTAGTTCATTTGTGCAACACAGGCATCTGCCTAATATTCAGTGAGTGTAGTGTGCCTCCTGAACAGCATACACCTGAATCTACCCCCTCATTGCTGGTGTTGTGTAGTTCATTTGTGCAACACAGGCATCTGCCTAATCTTCAGTGGGTGTAGTGTGCCTCCTGCACAGCATACACCTGAATCTACCTCAACATTGCTGGTATTGTGTAGTTCAGTTGTGCAACACAGGCATCTGCCTAATATTCGGTGGGTGTAATGTGCCTCCTGCACAGTATACACCTGAAGTTACCCCTTATTGCTGTTTTTTTCCATCTCCCTGCAGGCCATTAGTATGTCTGGAAGGCCAACAAGGAGAGGCAGACAGTCACAAGCCAATAAAAGAGGGCAGACAGGCTCTGTGTCTAGAGGCAACAGTGCTGGTCGTGGATGTGGTGCATCGTCATCAGCACGTGGCCATGGGGACACGCTTGTCCTTATTTTTGGCAGCTGGATGTGTTGAGCCGCATCATGCCGAAGACTTGGTAGAGTGGATGACCAAGCCCTCCTCATCCTCCTCATCCTCTCTCACCCATGCTCAGGGTACTGGCAAAGCAGCTGCCAACGCATCCTCTTCCCTCGTCTCAATGACGTCACTCCTTCCCTAGACCCCCCATGTCCTCCAGAGGAGTCCCCCGAACTGTTTGATCACAGTGTTGGGTACATGCTCCAGGAGGATGCCCAGCGTTTTGAAGGCTCTGATTAGGATACCCAGCTAGAGGAAGGCAGTAGCGTGAGCGCAGAGAGAGGGGATGCTCAAGGACAGCAATCTGGCAGTCATGTTCCACCAGCTGCAGCATACTGCCAGGTTTGCTCCAGTGGTGAAGAGGGAGGGGATGATGAGGTCACTGACTCCACGTGGGTGCCTGATAGTAGAGAGGAGGAGGAGGAGGAGGCATATCTCCAACGAGGCAGGATACCCTCCGGGGGCCAGCTTAAGTGCAGTACACTGACTGAATCACACCATAGACCTCCGCCTGTGCAGGGCGCTGCCTCTGCGCATTATTCCAAAAGTTCTTTGGTTTGGGCCTCTTTTGAGACGAGTGCAGCAGATCGCACCGCTGCTATTTGCAACATATGTCTCAAGCGTATCTCGCGTGGCCAAAACATCAGCCGCTTGGGAACCACATGCTTGACCAGACATATGTTGACCTGCCATGCAGCTCGTTGGCAAGCAAACCTTAAAGACCCGCACCAAAGAACAAAGCGGACCTCTCCTTGCTCCTCATCAGCTGGGATCTCCAACCCAACTATACCTTCAGTCCTCTCTGAAAGCTGCACTGAGAGGAATGAAGGTGTAGAATTAGGTGTGTCACAGCCAAGTACTTGTGGGCTCTCTGCTAGCAGTACACCGACGTCCGATTGTACCAGGCAAATTGTCCTGCCCCAGCTGCTGGACCGTTGAAAGAAGTTCACTCCCAGCCATCCACAAGCCCAGCGGTTGAATGCTAGCTTGGCTAAATTGCTAGCACTTCAACTGCTGCCTTTTCAGTTGGTAGACTCGCCCCCCTTCCGTGAGTTTGTGCAATGTGCGGTTCCTCAGTGGCAGGTTCCCAAACGCCACTTTTTCTCACGGAAGGTGATTCCGGCTCTCTACCAGCATGTGGAAGGCAATGTCCATGCCTCGCTGGACAGGGCGGTCAGTGGTAAGGTGCATATTACAGCTGACTCATGGTCCAGCAGGTATGGACAGGGACGTTACCTATCTTTCATGGCCCATTGGCAGCTGGGAAGGATGCAGGACAAGGTGCAGTAGTGTTGGAGGTTGTTCCGCCACCATGCCTCCAAAATGCTACTACTGGTTGTGACACACCTCTCTCCTCCACCCCCTCCTCTTCTTCTTCCTCCATGGCCTGTTCCTGTGCTTTGTCTTCGGAACCAGCAGGGCTCCGTAGGCGTTCAAGGGGCTACGCAAGTACGCAGGCAAAAAGATGCCATGCCGTGCTTGCGCTGGTGTGTTTGGGGGACAGGAGCCACACTGGGGCAGAGGTTCTGTCAGCTCTGCAGGGGCAGGCCGAGAGGTGGTTGACACCACGCCAGCTTAAGCCAGGAATGGTGGTTTGCGACAATGGCACCAACCTCCTCTCCGCCCTGCGACAGGGACAACTGACCCACGTGCCCTGTGTGGCTCATGTCCTTAAGCTGGTGGTGCAGCGGTCCTTGGCCAGATACCCAGGCTTACAGGATGTCCTGAGGCAGGCCAGGAAAGTTTGTGTGCATTTCCGCCGATCATATAATGCCAGTGCTCGGCTGGCTGAGCTGCAAAAGGAGTTGAACCTGACCAAGAACCGCCTTATATGTGACATGCCCACCAGGTGGAACTCAAAGTTGGACATGCTGCAGCGACTGCACACGCAGCAGAGGGCCATCAATGAATACCTGTGCGACTATGGCACCAGGACAGGGTCAGGGGAGCTCAGATTTTTTTCAACAAGCCAGTGGGGCATGATCAGGGATGCATGCACTGTCCTGTCACCATTTGAGGAGGCCACGAGGATGGTGAGCAGTGACAGTGCATGCATCAGTGACACTGTACCTCTTGTCCACCTGTTGGAGCATACGCTGCGTGGAATAATGGACAGGGCACTTGAGGCAGAACAGAGGCATGTTCCTTCTGTCCCACCCATCACACAGGAAGAGGATGAGGAGGAGGAGGAGGATTGTGTCAGCATGGAGGTGGAGTCTGGCACTCAGCATCAGCAGCAGCAGTCTTTTAGGGATGATTTACAGTCCCAAGAAACCGGTGAACTTGTACGTGGCTGGGAGGAGGTGGCTGCGAATCATGTTGTCCTTAGTGACCCAGAGGACTCCGGACCGAATGCCTCAGCTAACCTATGCTGCATGGCCTCCCTGATCCTGCAAAGCCTGTGGAATGATCCTCGTATTCTTCGGATCAAGGAGAGGGCACATTACTGGCTGGCCACTCTCCTTGATCCATGGTACAAGGGTAAAGTTGCGGACCTTATCTTGCCATCGCAGAGGGAGCAGAGGATGAGACATCTCCGGTAGGCTTGCAGAAAGGTCTGTGCAATGTGTTCACAGAGACTGGGAGGTTACAAAATCCTGGTCCTGGAGAACGTGTTGCTGAGGCTTCGGTTAGTAGCAGAAGGAGCGTTGGAGAAGGTGGCCGTCTGACCGATGCGTTCAGACAATTTTTTTATCCGCAGCCCCAAGGTATGATCGGTTCCAGCAACCATCGCCAGTGTCTGATATACATGGTGCAGGAATACCTAGGGGCAAGGTCAGACTTGGACACCTTTCCCACCAAAAATCCTCTGGCTTACTGGGTCTTGAGGATGGATCACTGGCCAGAGCTTGCACAGTATGCAATTGAGCTACTGGCCTGTCCTGCATCCAGCGTCTTTCGGAACGCACATTCAGTGCTGCTGGAGGCTTTGTCACCAATCACAGGGTGCGCCTGTCCACTGACTCGGTTGATCGACTGACCTTCATAAAGATGATTTTTTTTTTTTTTATAAATTCCTTATTTTTCATAGGTTTCATAGTACAATTCATTACATTTACATGTTGTATACCTAATACAATATATGTTCCAATACTGCATTAAACATTTTAGTTGTACCTCTTGACCCCTATATTGCCTTCCTTTCAAATTTTACCCCCTCATCCCTTCAACATAACCCAAAAAAACAAAACAAAAAAAAAAACCTTCATTCTGTCAGTCTATCCTCCCTCTTCTCTCCCCTCTCCTCCTTCCTCCTCCTATCCTCCCGTTTCTTTAGTTATTCTGATTATCCCTATATGTTAAATACGGGGCCCATATTGCCCTGTATTTCTCATCTTGATCCTTCATTGTCATAGTAAGATTTTCCATCTGTTGTATTTCTGCTATTCTAGCGAACCATTGAGTTCTTGTCGGTGGGCTCTCTATCTTCCAGAGCACAGGTATACATGCCCTCGCTGCAATTATAAGATGTTTTACTAAAGAGTTTTTACGTTTTCCCATTGCTATGGGGAGGTCCAGCAGCAGGAACGTTGCCGGTTTATCCCCTAAAGCGATTCCTGTGATTAGTCTAGTTGTTTCCGTCACCATTTCCCAAAACTCTCTAATTTTTGAACATCCCAAAAAATATGTATGAGTGTCCCTTCTGCTTCATGACATCTCCAACAGAGATCGGAAATTTGGGGATATATCCTATGTAATATACTCAGTGTTCTATACCATCTTGATATCATTTTGTACCCTTCTTCTTGGTATCTGCTTGCCACTGACCCTTTATGATTAAAAATCAATATCCTATTTTCTTGTTCTTGGGAGAATGTTATTTCCAGGTCTCTTTCCCACGCCTGTAGAAAATTAAGTTCCTGGGGCCTCTCTTCCTCTGTCAGAATATTGTAAAAATATGATAATGAATGTCTCATTGGCTCTCCCTTCAGACATATATTTTCAAATTCTGTTGGTTGTTTTATTTCTATACTTTTATTTACTTTTGCTCTGATGAAGGCATCTAACTGCATTATTCTAAAAAAAATCTAAGCCCCCTGCCATTTCTCTCTCAATATCTTTTTTTGACATTACCTGGTTATTTTTTGAAAAATGAACAATTCTGCTATAGCCCTCTTTTCTCAATGCTCTGAATCTCGGGTCTTCAATTCCCGGTTGGAATGCCGGTGTACCTAAGATTGGGAGCATTGGACTGAGACTCTTCGATATAGATGTTTTTTTGAAAAAAAATTTAATCATCTGCACCGTAGCCCCTATTGTTGGGTGTATTCTCACTTCTACTGGTACTTCTGCTTCTGGGATCCATATCAATCCCTCCAATGGGATGTTTGTTATTGCCTGTTCTATCTGTACCCAGGGCTTCCTCTCTATCTGCCCACACCATTCCATCACCCTTGTTAGACGCTGGGCTTCCTGATATCTTATTAGGTCCGGTATCCCTATTCCTCCTTTTCCTTTGGCAAGTGTCAGTATATTTCTTCGTACTTTCGCCGGCTTTCCTGCCCATATAAACTTTAAAAACCTAGATCTTAAATCTCGTAGAAGGCTTTGTTTGATCTTTATTGGAAGAGTTTGTATTACATATAAGAGTCTTGGCATCACATTCATTTTTATAATGTTTGTTCTGCCAAACCATGTGAATATTTCTTTATCCCATCTCACCAAGTCCTTTTTAATCTGTTTTATCATGGGTATATAATTAAGCTCAAGTAGTTCCTTTAAATTTTTTGATATTTTTATACCCAGATAGCTTATGTGCGAGTTAGTCCATCTGAACTTGAACTGAGAGGTTACTAATTTTAACAGGGGTGCATCTGTCTCTATTCCTATCGCTTCTGACTTCCCTTGATTTACCTTAAAAAGGGTTCTACTGCTAGGATAAAGATCAAGGGGGAGAGAGGACAGCCTTGCCGTGTACCATTCTGAATAAGAAAAGGCTCAGAGAATCTGTCCGCAACCTTAACTCTGGCTCTTGGTGTTGAGTATATATTAGATATCCAGCTCATCATCCCTTCTCCCAGTCCTATGTGCTGTAAAACTGTCTTAAGGTAGACCCAATCCACCCGGTCAAAGGCTTTTTCCGCATTCGCAGATACTATCACCATCGGTTTGCGTTGTGTTTGTGCCAGGTGGATTGTGCCCACCACTCGCTGTGTATTCTCTCTTCCTTCTCTCCCCGGTGTAAATCCCACCTGATCAGGATGTATTAAATCTGGGATATATTCTATCAATCTCGTCGCTAATATTCTTGTAAGTATTTTAAGATCCACATTTAAAAGGGAGATAGGGCGATAGCTTGGACGTTGAGAGGGATCCTTCCCTTCCTTCCAGATAACAGTTATATGTGAAATAATACAATAGGGGCGCTATCTTTAAAAGTTTTTTAAGAAAAAAAATATATATAATAAAAAAATGTGATAATTAAATCCTTCTTTCATTAAGTGATCTCACAGGTAGATTTCGCTGTGCCTATAGCTTGGTGTATATATCCCTAATTAACAAAAAAACGTGTTAGTTCTATATAGTAATATTATGTTCTGAGTGTTCCATATGATTGGCAAAAAAATGTGATTTGCCCCTATAAATAATAACTGGTGACACTCTTAGTATTCCTATTTAAAGGTGTACCACTCTAAAGGTTTGGTAGCGATTTGTTGCTGTGAATTGCAACTTTAGCAGTTTTTTTGAAAAAATGCTCTACCCAAGGTGCAACTTCATATATTTGATCTATACAATTCTACGTGCTACCACATACATTGCTCAATCAGATCACAAATTAGAAATACTGCTTCACACCATATTCGCACTATTTGATCATTAATATTGCTGTATCGCCAAAATTACACCATGTACAAAGTCCCAAGGGGTAGTTGTCTCCCTTGACAAAAAAACTTTACATGCAATATCCAAAAAGTGAAAAATTATTTTTAAAAAAACATTAATTTGAAAAGAAAAAAAGTTTGTGACAACAATTCTTTTGTTGGTATGTAATGTTTCCAGAGTTACGTGACACCCTTCACCGCAAAATTCTTTTTTCTTTCACCCAAAAGTGACAAAGCAAATTTATTCTGGCCGCTTACCAGATGTAGTTGATTGCCTTAATTAAAAAACAATCAAATGCGCTTTTACAGGATTTATCCTGTTCACAGATACACCAATACTTTAGACACCTCTTCCTCCTCACAGATCAGTTCAGGTCATGATGGATACATAGGTGGGAGCAGAGAAAAACACACTTCATAGTGTAATCTTGCTTTATTTAAAAATTGAATAAAAAACAGGAAAGCCAAATGGCCACTTACAATTCTCGGTGCCTGCCCGGCACTGGGGCTGCTCGCCTTGTGTTTAATGTATAGGTTGGAGGATCTTTCCGTATCGAATTCCCCGCGTCGCCCCCTGAAGACGTGTCATCACGAAACGTGCGTCGGAGGTGGTACCTGATCACAACTTTGAACGTAACTACCCTAGAATTGTCTGTTTGGCTGGCAGCAGCGGCGGGTGGAACGCACGCTGACTCACAGCGGGGAATTCGAAAGGGAAAGATCCTCCAACCTATACATTAAACACAAGGCGAGCAGCCCCAGTGCCGGCGGGCACCGAGAATTGTAAGTGGCCATTTGGCTTTCCTGTTTTTTATTCAATTTTTAAATAAAGCAAGATTACACTATGAAGTGTGTTTTTCTCTGCTCCCACCTATGTATCCATCATGACCTGAACTGATCTGTGAGGAGGAAGAGGTGTCTAAAGTATTGGTGTATCTGTGAACAGGATAAATCCTGTAAAAGCACATTTGATTGTTTTTTAATTAAGGCAATCAACTACATCTGGTAAGCGGCCAGAAAAAATTTGCTTTGTCACTTTTGGGTGAAAGAAAAAAGAATTTTGCGGTGAAGGGTGTCACGTAACTTTGGAAACATTTTTTTTTTTTTTGAAAATAGTTTTTATTGTACAGAAGAAAATAACATCTGAGAGACATTTCAGTAAGGCACATCTGCTACTGCAGCATATATAACAAAGAATTACAGTTCTCTTGTCCATACATGTACATTACTCTTTTTTTTTTTTTTTTTGAAAACCAAACATAGAACCCCATCCATTCCCGCCCTTTTACCCCTTAACAGAACTATCCCCTCCCACCCCCCCCCCCCCCCCTCCTTGGTCTCTCTGCGTTCACTGCCCACCCACCCAATACTCCACATATCTCCCCTGAGTAAGGAAAAGATTACCAGATCATATTGGAAGAGATATTGCCCTATTATACCTCTGTTTGTCACAAAAAAAACAAACAGTCTGTTAATTCTACACCTCCACATTGCCTTATATTGCCTTATATTCCCATGAAGCCTTCATAGGCCAGTTCCCCGTAAAGGATGCCTAATAATTGACATTTACCCCTCCTCTTCCAGGGTATATTCAGACTCCACCCACCTGGACCACACCCTCCTAAATTTCTTAGGTGCCCCCCTGGCTTCATAGGTCATTTTGTACATTTGAACATCCGCATTAACCACCTTTAGCCACATTCCAATTGTCAGCTGCTCATCATAGATCCACCTCCTGGCAACAAGTTTCCGTACTGCAAAAAACAGGAGTCTGAGAAATAGTTTTGTGTGAGCATTCATCTCCTCCTGATCAAATATCCCCAGAAGGCATCGCATGGGGGAACAAATATTTGGCAGATCAAATTGTTCCGAGATAAAGCCAGTGACCTGGGACCACAGTGGCCTAACTTTGGTGCATTCCCACACCATGTGAAGGAAAGTGCCCTCCCCACTCATACACTTATGACGTAACGCCGAGTCCCTTTTTCTCATTCTATACAATCTCTGCGGGGTATAGTAAATCTGGTGTAGGTATTTCATTTGAATCATTTTGTCCGTGGACGAGATAACCGTCCGTAGGTAAGAATCCGTGGCCTCCTGCCACAGTTCTTCTGACAATTCTGGTATAACTGCCGCCCACCTTGCTTGAGCTTTAGACGTGTTTCCCACTTCCTCCGGTCCCACTGCCCTATAGTACCTAGAAATCCTCTTAGTCGTGTCGGGGTCTATTAGTATCCTTTCCAGGCCTGTATTTTGTACTTTCGGCTTGTAACTTCCAAACTGCGCAACCGCAGCGTGTCTTAACTGCGCATATCTGAAGGACCACGTCCTAGGTATATCAAACTGTTCCCTCAACTGTGTGAAGGTAGAGATATTTCCTTCCTGACATATTTGATGGAGATATTTCACTCCATATTTTGCCCACGTTGCCTGTCCGTCCGGTATCTTTAAGAATTCTCCCATTGACTTATTGCACCATAAGGGGCTGTTTGGAGATAGCCAAAGCGGCTCGTTCTTTCTCCACTGCGCGCAGATATGGAAAATTTTCCCAGGCAGTGCCATAACCGATCCCACCTTCCGCCCCGGGATACCTTTCCTATACACCATATTCTGTAACGTCTCCTGTGAGGAGGCAACCGCTGCCTCCAACAACATGGTGGCGTTCTGAGTCTGGGGGAGAAATCTCCAGTGTAGGAAGGACAGTTGGGATGCAAAAAAATAGGATCGCAAATCTGGCAGGGCCATACCCCCCTGTACAACAGGCGATTTTAGAATCTTCAGTGACAGCCTGGGGGCTCTCCCCCCCCATAAAAGACTCACAATGATGGAGTCGATGAGCTTGAAGACCTGCAGAGTCACAAACACCGGGGAATTAGAGAGGATGTACAGAAACTTGGGGAGAAAGACCATCTTAAACAAATTAATTCGTCCCAGCAGCGTAAGTGGTAGATTCTGCCATTTCTGTACCTTCTCCCGAAACCCCCTGATAGTTGGCGACAGGTTAGCTTCCAAAAAACCCGATATGGGCAGTTGGATATCAATTCCCAGGTAGCGAAAAGTAGATGAGACCGGAATGGGGCATCCCATCGGAGCCACTACTCCGGCATCTATCGGGAACAGGGATGATTTAGTCCAGTTTATCCTAAACCCAGAGTGGTCCCAAAATTCCTGTATTAACTGAAAAGCTCCTGATAGAGAAGGTCCCGGGTCTTGCAGATAAAGCAGCATGTCATCTGCATAGAGAGATACCCGCTCTTCATATGCCCCTATCCTCAGCCCGGTCAAAGTAGTAGTGGATCTCAGTCTTGCCGCTAGGGGCTCTATGGCCAAGGCAAACAAGAGGGGCGAGAGCGGGCACCCCTGCCTAGTCCCTCTAAACACCGAAAAAGGGTCTGAAATGATGCCATTTACTCTTACTCTAACCAGTGGGTCCGTGTACAACAATTTCACCCATGAAATAAAGACAGGTCCAAAGCTGAATGACTCCAGTAAACGGAACAAGTACGCCCACTCCACTGAGTCAAACGCCTTTTTTGTATCTAATGATGCAATAACTCTGGTCCCAGAATTATCATGCTCAGTCTGTAAATTTATAAAAAGTCTCCTGATGTTCATTTGGACACATCTTCCCTGTATAAAGCCTGTCTGATCCGCGTCTATCAGTCTCGGAATGACCGTTTGCAACCTCCCCGCTAATATTTTTGCCAGAATTTTTGTATCTGCATTCATCAGCGAGATCGGACGGTAGGAATCGCACATCTTGGGGTCCTTCCCCCCCTTGGGGATCAGGACAACCAGGGCCTCTCTCATGGAAGGAGGTAGCCTACCATCCGCTCTCGCCGCGTTGAATACCTTCAACAGCCTGGGTGCTAAAACATTGCGGAAGGTATGATACCACTCCGAGGGGATTCCATCTAGACCTGGGGATTTTCGAGGGGCAAAGGAGGCCATTGCTCCTTCTACCTCCTCCACCGTTATACCCGCTTCCAGAACACTGTTTTCTTCCCCCGATACTGTTGGGAGGTCCACCTCATTCAGATACTCCCCTAGCACCCTATTATCCTGCTGGGTCCTAGATTTATAGAGATCAGCATAAAACTGGGTAAACGTCTGAAGTATATCCAGCGATTCACAGACCTCTACTCCCTGCATGTCATATACTGTGTTAATGTAGATCGGGACATATTCCGGTCGTGCAAGAAACGCCAGTAGTCTACCATTTTTATCTCCGAATTCAAATATACGTCTGCGCTGCGCAAGGTTAAGCTTCGTAGTCCGGTCAGTCAATGCAGTCTGGTACTCCCTTGTTTTTGCTCTCAACAGCAAGAGCTTTTCTTTAGTGGGGTCCCTAATGTACTCTGCCTCTGCCAATGTAGTCTCTGTCTCAGTAGTTTGTACCGTAGATGCCAACTGTTTTTTAAACCCATTCACTTCTGCAATAAACACTCCTCTCAGGGTAGCCTTAAAGGCCTCCCATTGAAGAAGGGACTCGGCGTTACCATTTTCGGCCCAGAAAAATTTCATAGCTTCATTGCATTTAATCAGAATATAATCTTCCTTAAGCCAGCTTGCTTCCATCCTCCATTGGCGTATACCTGGTTTGTGCCCCAAGTTCAGCTCTAACATCATAGGAGAGTGGTCTGAAAATGCCCTAGGCAAATATGAGACCTTCCCCACCAATTCCATACCATCTCCCACTGTCAGGATAGTGTCTATTCTGGAGAGCGTCTTGTGCGTTTCGGAGTAGCAGGAGTATGCTTTAGTATCAGGATAGTGGAAACGCCAGACGTCCGTAAACCCATGAGCAGACAACCAGCCAGCCAGTGGGGCTGGTGATCCAGCTGACGCCCCCAGTCTGTCCAGGACTGGGTCCGCCACTGCATTAAAATCTCCCAGAATGTATATCCTCCCTTCCGCTACCTCATATGTCGCTTTAAGCATGTCATCCAAGTGGGACAGCGAGAAGGGAGGAGGGACATACAGATTTACTATTGTCAAAAAAGTATGCATTACTCGGATCACCAGAACAACAAACCTCCCCTTCACATCAATCTTAATTGCATGTATGGAGATAGGCATAGTTTTGGTGACCAAAGTCGCCACCCCCCCTTGCATAGGAGGAATAACTGGCGTGATATACCCCTGCTATGTGAGCCCTTTTTAAGGCGAGAACCCTGGAGCCCTGTAAATGCGTTTCCTGTAGAAGGATTAGGTGCAGCTTGTGCTTTTTAATATAATCAAAAACCAGCGAACGTTTGAATTTAGCATTAAGGCCTCTAACATTCCAGGCCACAACTTTTAAGTTTACCGCCATAGGAGGTTTTTATAGCGGGGCACTGCACCATCCCATTCCCCAGCAATCGCATACCAGCAGGCTTCAGTTTCTTCCTCCCCTCCACACAAGGCAGAGCAGCCGCTCTGCAGCGGGCAATCTTCAGTAGCTACCATGAACGCAGAGAGACCCAAGAGACCACATTCCCCAACTCCCCAACATAGCACCCTTCCCCCCCCCCTCCCCCCACCCGGTACCAAGCCCCAACATGCCAGGCACTTTGTTCCCAAAACCATTGCAAAAAAAAGGGCGCTCAGAGATAGCGCAGCTTAGCTTCTTATCCCACACCCCTCACCCAATGGTAAACATTCGTGAGCATGTAGGAAAAAAAAAACCCCAAAAAGGTAAATGGGGGAGAGAGAAAAAGCCCCCCCCCTCTACTATTATACCAAAGGCTAGTGAAGACTGTCCGGTTGTCTCCTACTATCCTACGTGACTCTGAGAGCAGTCCTTGGGTTCCTGTCAGGAAACAATGAGCGGGAAAGAAAAACGTAGCAAATAAAAATAACTAAAATTAATAACAATTACCGAACCAAGAGACCAGGATTTGCAGGGGGTAGTAGAGAGTCCCCTCCTCCACCCCCCTCAAAAAATAAAAATTGGACTATACCGTCTCATTGGTTGAAAAACCTTTTCCAGGACTGCTAGAAAGTTAGGATATAAGATTCTCAGGGTGTCCATGCAGATTATTTCTCCCCTGATGCTGATAGTTCACCGGATCTTCAGGAGAAACAGTCCTCCAGATGGCATAAAATCTTTGGAGACAAAAAAAACCAGAAGAACAAACCAGGAAGAGATGAAAACAAAAGAATTTTTTGCAAAAAAAATAAAAAATTTTTAGACACAAAATAGAGGGGGGGGGGGAGAGGAGTGGAACAGCGATTTCCACCGTCAGACCTTCAGGTCACCCCTATGCTCCCCCACCCCCTCCCAGTGTGTCAGCTCAAACCGGCCCATAACACTAGGTGGAGCGCTGTGAACTTCGTGCTCGGGGGCGTCCCCGCAAATCCAGCCAGTCTGTGGCTTCAGCAGGGGTCGTGAAGAAATATGCTTTCCCGTCATCCACAATGCGCAATTTTGCAGGGTATAGCATACTGTAAATCAAACTCAGTTCCCTGAGTCTCTTCTTCACAGGGTGGAAGGACGCTCTCTGCTTCTGAGTGGCAGCCGAGAAATCAGGATAGATGGATATACGATTTCCATTATACTCCAGCCCAGGCCCTGTCCTGGCCTCCCGCAGAATGTTCTCACGATCCCTGAAGTGCAGTATCTTGGCAATCATAGGTCTGGGGATAGCTCCCTTTGGTGGTGCCTTGCCCGGGACTCGGTGTGCTCTTTCAATGGCAAACAGGGTAGTAAAGGTGTCTGGGGTCATATGCTCTTTCAGCCAGCTCTCTAAAAACTCCTCAGGTTGCTTCCCCTCTACCCCCTCTGGAAAACCGACCAGTCTGATATTATTTCTTCTCATGCGGTCCTCCATGTCCGCCATTTTTAAAGTGTGCTCAGAGAGGGTCTTTTGAGCGACATGCACTTTAGTGGTCATGGGCCTAACAGTGTCCTCCAAGCCAGCAATACGGCGATCAGACGCCTGTGTTCTTTCCCTCAGCTTCTGCATGTCATTTTTCAGGAATGAGAAATCCATCTGCAGCTGGCCAATGTGATCAGTTAGCTTCTTCTGACACCCCTGTATGGTGGCCATAATCTGCTTCAGGGACGGCTCCTCTCCCTCCTCCTCCACCTCTCCGTTTCCCCTGTGCACCCGTACATCTAGCCTGTCCAGGGAGTTTCCCCTACGCTTGCGGGGTCCCCTGTGTGTCTCTGGACTCACCCGCTGGCTTCGTGGGGACATCCTCTGCTCAGTATCCTCCTGTCTGTGCAGCAGTGGTGGCCATTCCTCCTCCTCCCCGCGCTCTTGCTGGGCGGCGGCGCCATCTTGGGATCCCCAGGCGAAGCGTGCTAGTCGTTCAGCGGCCGTTTTTGGCCAGGGCGGCCCGTATTTCACCATCCCCGGAGTATTGCGGGATGGTCCCGCCGACATATCCCAGCAGTCTTGGGTGTTCTCAAAGCGATTCGCTCTCAGGATCTCTGTCGGATCAGGAACCGGCAGGGAGAGCTCCGGCTTGAGCGTCCTCACATGCCGCGCGCTGGCTCCGCCCCAACTCTGGAAACATTACATACCAACAAAAGAATTGTTGTCACAAACTTTTTTACTTTTCAAATTAATGTTTTTTTAAAAATAATTGTTCACTTTTTGGATATTGCATGTAAAGTTTTTTTGTCAAGGGAGACAACTACCCCTTGGGACTTTGTACATGGTGTAATTTTGGCGATACAGCAATATTAATGATCAAATAGTGCGAATATGGTGTGAAGCAGTATTTCTAATTTGTGATCTGATTGAGCAATGTATGTGGTAGCACGTAGAATTGTATAGATCAAATATATGAAGTTGCACCTTGGGTAGAGCATTTTTTTTAAAAAAATGCTAAAGTTGCAATTCACAGCAACAAATCGCTACCAAACCTTTAGAGTGGTACACCTTTAAATAGGAATACTAAGAGTGTCACCAGTTATTATTTATAGGGGCAAATCACATTTTTTTGCCAATCATATGGAACACTGAAGTCGCATCAGAACATAATATTACTATATAGAACTAACACGTTTTTTTGTTAATTAGGGATATATACACCAAGCTATAGGCACAGCGAAATCTACCTGTGAGATCACTTAATGAAAGAAGGATTTAATTATTTTTTACTTTTTGCTATAATAAATATCCCCAAAAAATATTTATTTATTATACATATTTTTGGTAAAAAAAATTTTTTTTCTTATAACTTTTATAATTTTTATTGATATTTTTTTTTTATTAGTAATGGCGGCGATCAGCGATTTTTATTGTGACTGCGACATTTTGGCGGACACATCGGACATTTTTGACACATTTTTGGGACATTTGTCATTTATACAGCAATCACTGCTATTTAAATAGCACTGATTCCTATGTAAATGACAGTTGTAGTTAGGGGGTTAACCACTAGGGGGCGGGGAGGAGGCGGTCGGGAAGCGGTTAATGAAAGAAGGATTTAATTATCACATATTTATATTATATATATTTTTTTTTTCTTAAAAAACTTTTAAAGATAGCGCCCCCTATTGTATTATTTCACTATCACAAAATCGCACGATTTCAAAGGGAGCGGCACATCATATTATACTTTTGTACACATATATAAACTAAAATCATGTTTGTTGTAGCAATATAATTATACACATTTTTTTCAGAAAATTTAATATTTTCCAAGCGCGGGGTTGAAATAACCAATAACTAATTGACGGTTGTTTATATCCCAAACAGTTATATGTGCCAACAAAATTTCTTTGGTATTGAATTATATGCTGGGCCAATTTCTCTGCAAACTTTCTGTAGTATGATAGGGTATACCCATCTGGCCCCGGGGTCCTCCCCAGTTTCATAAATTCATCTATTGATATTGGTATATCCAGTGCTGCCGCTACCTCCACTGGGAGTTTCGGCATTCCTGAATCTTTAATATACCGTATATACTCGAGTATAAGCCGACCCAAATATAAGCAGAGGCACCTAATTTTACCACAAAAAACTGGGAAAACGTATTGACTCGAGTATAAGCCTAGGGTGAGAAATGCGCAGCTACTGTAAGTGGAAAAGACGGTCAACAATGCCCATTTTGCAGCCTCACTGTGTCCATTTGCATGCCTCACTGTGTCCATTTGCAGCCATAGGTCCCCCAAACTTCAAACTCGTAGTTAAGGGTTCCTAGATGCCCCCTAGCTGCAGGGGTTTCTGGACCCAAAGGGTCCCGAAATTACATTGCTTCAGATGGACACAGTTGACCGACTTTGGGGCCCTGTATCTCGGGGCCACTTAGTGCTAGGAACCCCAGCTTTGGATATATTGTAGTGCCAGTTCCACTGAGTTTGCACACCATTGGGGGTTCCTAGCACCAAGTAGTCCCGAGATATGGGGCCCCAAAGTCGGTTCGGAAAATGTCATTTTCTGCAGCAGAAAAATGCTTGACTCCAGTATAAGCCGAGGGGGGCATTTTCAGCACAAAAAATTGTGCTGAAAAACTCGGCTTATACTCGAGTATATATGGTAGTTATCAGCTGCTTCCTCTTTCCTTTGTACCTCTACTATCTTAGATGCCTTTTTTTCTAACTGGTACAGTTTCTCATAATATTCTTTGAATGTCTGGGCTATTTTATGTGCTGTGTTTACCATTTCTCCTCCCGAAGTTTTAATTTGTACAATATGGTTTTTTCGTACTAGTTTCTTTAAGGGCATTTGCTAATATTTTCCCTGGCTTATTTCCAAATTCGTAGAAAGTTTGTTTCGCCCCTGTTAATTTAGCTTTAGCTCTGTCTATTAATTGGAGATTGAGTTTTTCCCTTAACCCATTAAGTTCCTGTTCTACCGCTTGTGCTTGGGATTTTTTATGCAGTATTTCCAATTCCCCAATATGTTTGAGCAATAAGTCAATTTGAGCATTATATTTTTCCACTTCCTATGTGTCCCCAACGCAATAAATATGCCTCTCATGACACATTTATGTGTTTCCCACAGGCCAAAAGGAGTTATTTCGCCTGTATCATTAATAGAAAAAAAGGAATCTGTGACGAAACGCTCCCACACTCCTCTTGAGTGCTTTCGTCATATACTACTTCCTCCCAGTCTGAATATGGATCTCAGATATTCCAACCGCTCCCAAGCACCAAACGAGACGACACTTGCTTAGCTGCTCAACATGGACTGTTTTATTAGAACCAAACGGACAAGTATTTATATACAGTAGAAGAGGAGACCCCCCCCCCTCCTGCTCATTTTACTCTAAAAATACACCTGTAACAAATTAACATGAGCTAATTAACTAATCCCTTTAAGCAGCCGATGTGACTCTGTGCCCATCAGGATTTCACTACAGGTCAGACTTGTTGTCACCGAGCTTCACACATGTTAGATGCCAATATCATCAACTCCACAAGACAGCAGGAGCTCCATTATGAGTCGGCCGGTCTCCTACATTGTACAGAGGACAATGTGATCAGCTCTCTCAATTAACATCTTGAGTTCATCAACAAACTAAGAATAGTCTTTACATATATCCTGCATTGAATCTGACTAGGACAGATTATAGGGGGGGGGGGGTTCTCATTCACCCTGTGCCCTAGAGACACAGGGTGATTTACACATAAGAAGGTCCGGGGAAGCTGGACAAGGAGCCTCCAGAACTCTCCAGGGCAAGCTGAGTTCCCCAAACCCTCGACCCAAAGTCACTCCTGTCACACATCTCCCCTTTCGGCAGGAGACTAACACAGGAGGATACCCCAGAGGGGTTAACTCCGAAGTTAGTCAGTAGTTCCAGTTTCCCATTGCCGATATCCACACAGTAGCCCAAATATATTGTCCCAAACATAGCATTACTTACCCAGCTGACCTCTGCCTCTCTCAGAGAACATGCCCGCCGCTGGGGAGAGGCCTGGACTGGCCCTTCTCCCTGGAGTCCTTTCAGCCGCTGGAGAGAAGACAGGGTGACTGGGATCACTCCGTCATGCTGTTGGGGATTTGGGCCGACCGCCCAGCCTCCCTGGATTCCCATCCCCCGATATCAGCTCAAGCTGCAGTTGTGTGTAGGGGCCAGTAGCATTCTGCCCTGTTAGCACTTCAGCTGAGGACCCTACCTCATCCACTCCGGCTAACAGTTGGGGAGTGACCATCACCTTCTCACCAAGGGCCCCTAGAACTACTGCAGGTGTGGGGCAGAGGTCTTGGACCCTCTGTCCGGTGACCAGCACTTCAGTTGGAGGAGTCTCTTGTAACTCCACAGTTGCCGGTGCTGAGCAGAGCACAGTGAAGTTTGGCCCTAATATCAGCTCTTCTGCTGGAGGCTCATCAGGTTGTTTTTCCTCAGCAGAAAAGTCTATCAAATCCCCTGTCTCTGCAACTGGTGTCTGGGGATATAGGTTCACCATCTCCTGTCCATGGAACCCAGAAGATGCTATAAGTGCTGAGCAGAGGTTGGCAGAGCTCTGGCCGGTTGTCAGCACTTCAGCTTTGGGGATGGCAACTTCCAGATTTTCCACTGCCGATTCCCTGGCATGCTGCTGGACAGGAACATTCCTCCATCCAAGATCATCCCATGCAGAAACAGGATCATCAAGGTCAGTCAGCACTTGCTGCATCAGCCATAAGACCTCCGCGTCCATAGCTGCAGGGGCAGGTTGGCCAAGCACACTGTTACTCTGCCACATAGCCGACTCTTCAGCCAGGATTTCAGAGTTGTCCACTGGTATTTCCTGATAGTTCCAGGCAAAGGGAGCCCCACCCTGCTGCTGAGCAGAGTCTAGCAGCTGTCTGTAGGCGATCTCCAGCTCCCATTCCTGAGCGGCCAGGAACTCTAAATCTTCCTGTGCCCAGAGCACTTCCGAGATGTTCAATCTTTGCTCTCTGTGCTCCATAATTTCCTCCAAACGCCACTCCAGATCACTCCCAAAGTCAGGGTCCTCGGACAACCTCCAGTACAACATTCCCAGGCCATCATAGTCAAAGCCTTCCGTGGGGCTGTCATCCGCTGTCCACGGGCACACTTGGGCTACATACCACTGGAGGGCTCTGTAGCTCTCGTCCAACCGCATTTCTGCCCAGATCAGCCTGCTTAACTCAGCTTTCCACTCCTGCTTCGGTTGTTCCCCCAATAACAGCATTCTTACTTCATACTGCGACCAGTACCTTACATGGATGGAGGGGAGAACTTTTCCCTGGTGTCGCTGCTCACAGGCTAGCGCTTCCTTCCAGAGTTGTAGGCGGACAGAATCATACCATCCCAGCAGGACCTGCAGCGATAGTGATCCTCTGTGCTGTATCCGCATCTCTCGCAACCTCCTTCCGAATTCCTCTTCCATGGTGGCTGGTATCTGTAACTCTCCTCCTCTCCTGCTATCCGGACCTTGGATCCAGGTGGAGGTTTGGATGTCCCTGACTGCAGGAAGTATCCCACTGCTTGCCAACAATTTGACGAAACGCTCCCACACTTTGAGCATTATATTTTTCCGCTTCCTATGTGTCCCCAACGCAATAAATATGCCTCTCATGACACATTTATGTGTTTCCCACAGGCCAAAAGGAGTTATTTCGCCTGTATCATTAATAGAAAAAAAGGAATCTGTGACGAAACGTTCCCACACTCCTCTTGAGTGCTTTCATCATATACTACTTCCTCCCAGTCTGAATATGGATCTCAGATATTCCAACCGCTCCCAAGCACCAAACGAGACGACACTTGCTTAGCTGCTCACCATGGACTGTTTTATTAGAACCAAACTGACAAGTATTTATATACAGTAGAAGAGGAGACCCCCCCCCTAATGCTCATTTTACTCTAACAATACACCTGTAACAAATTAACAAGAGCTAATTAACTAATCCCTTTAAGCAGTTGATGTGACTCTGTGCCCATCAGGATTTCACTACAGGTCAGACTTGTTGTCGCCGAGCTTCACACATGTTAGATGCTAATATAATCAACTCCACAAGACAGCAGGAGCTCCATTAGGAGTCGGCCCGTCTCCTACATTGTACAGAGGACAATGTGATCAGCTCTCTCAATTAACATCTTGAGTTCATCAACAAACTAAGAATAGTCTTTACATATATCCTGCATTGAATCTGACTAGCACAGATTATAGGGGGGGGTTCTCATTCACCCTGTGCCCTAGAGACACAGGGAGATTTACACATAAGAAGGTCCAGGGAAGCTGGACAAGGAGCCTCCAGAACTCTCCAGGGCAAGCTGAGTTCCACAAACCCCCGACCCAAAGTCACTCCTGTCACAGAATCCAACTCTGATTTAAATTTTTCTTCATATTCACTCTCCTTCAAAAGAGATTAATTTATCTTCCACTGCCATTCCCTAGGTTCTTCCTCTCCTATCTCTATTGTACATTTCATTGGGGCATGATCTGAAAATGTAAATGGTCCAATCATTGCTATTTTTACCGATGTAATTAAGTTTTGCGATACAAAAATGTAATCAATTCTAGAGTATGATTTATATTGTGCTGAAAAAAAAGTGTAGTCCCTGTCCTGTGCATGGACCGCCCTCCAGCTGTCTATTAACTGAAGTTCTTGTAAGTTTTTTTTTTGCTTTACTTAACTTATTATATGAGAGATGTGATGAGCCTTTTGATGTATCTTTCAATGGATCTAGGGCCATATTAAAATCTCCTCCCACTACTAGAACTCCTTCTTTGTGTTGTTGTACTCTCTGTAAATAATCCTCTAACGCATTTACCTGGTGTTTATTTGGCAGATATAGATTTGCCAATGTGATTTTTTGATGGCCTATCATCCCTTTCACTATAAGGAGACGACCCTCTCTGTCCATAATCACTCCCGTTTCCTTCCATGCCATCTATCTTGATATTAGAATCGCAACCCCTCGAAATTTAGAATCCTGCGAGGTGCTATGGTATATATTTGGAAAGTCATAATTTTTCTGCCATGGAATTTTATCGCTTTTAAAATGTGTCTCCTGTAAAGAGATGACTTGTGATTTAGGTCTCTTCAGTTCTATCAGCACTCTTATTTGTTTTTCTGGGTTGTTTAGCCCCTTAACATTATACAATATAAAATTTATTTTTGTCATTTCTGTATCGTTATTATCTATATCCGTCGAGGGAAATAAGAGATGCGCGAGAGGAGGACCTCAAAACTCCCCACGGGGAGGAGAGAGAGAGCGAGAGACCGGGGAAGAGGGAAAAAAAAAAACGTGAATTTATATTTTTTCCTTAACCCTCCCCCCGCCTAAGTAGTGGACTCAATGTAAAAAACGGATCTGTCCTTAAAAAAAAAAAAAACGTCTCCGTTTAAATTGGAGGGTGCAGTTTAGCATGAAAATGTGAGCCAGTATCATCCAGAGCAGCCCCGTGTCCTCTTCACTTCTTATGAAAGGATCCATTATATACAGCATATGTATACTTACATATCTTGCATTTTAATACTCCTTTTCCATAGTGTTTATACCATTTTATATCCCCTCCCTCGTTCTGACCATGTGCTCTGTCTTTCCCCCTCTTCTAACCCTTTCACTCTTCTTTCGCTCATTATATATTTTCTCCCCCCCTCCCCCCTCCCAGAAAACAGCATCCAACCCAGCAAACAACACAAAGAGGAAGGGAAAGGAAAAAAAAAAAGTGAATTTATAATTCCCCCCTTACCCTCCCCCCAACTACGTAGTGGACTTGATATAAAAAAGGAACCTGTCCTCTACACAAAAAAAATGTTCTTTCCTTTTTTTTTCCCTCCCTCCCCTTCCTCCCCTTCCTCCCTCTCCCTCCTCCCCCTCCCTTACATTTTTTTTTAGTGCAGATTATAAACATATCTACAGTGGTGTGAAAAAGTGTTTGCCCCCTTCCTCATTTCCTGTTCCTTTGCATGTTTGTCACACTTAAGTGTTTCGGAACATCAAACCAATTTAAACAATAGTCAAGGACAACACAAGTAAACACAAAATGCAATTTGTAAATGAAGGTGTTTATTATTAAAGGTGAAAAAAAATCCAAACCATCATGGCCCTGTGTGAAAAAGTGATTGCCCCCCTTGTTAAAACATACTATAACTGTGGTTGTCCACACCTGAGTTCAATTTCTCTAGCCACACCCAGGCCTGATTATTGCCACACCTGTTCACAATCAAGGCATCACTTAAATAGGAGCTGCTTGACACAGTAAGGTCCACCAGAAGATCCTTAAAAGCTACACATCATGCCGAGACCCAAAGAAATTCAGGAACAATTGAGAAAGAAAGTAATTGAGATCTATCAGTCTGGAAAGGGTTATAAAGCCATTTCCAAAGCTTTGGGAATCCAGCGAACCACAGTGAGAGCCATTATCCACAAATGGCGAAGACATGGAACAGTGGTGAACCTTCCCAGGAGTGGCCGGCCGCCCAAAATTACCCCAAGAGCGCAGCGACGACTCATCCAAGAGGTCACAAAAGACCCCACAACAACGTCCAAGGAACTGCAGGCCTCACTTGCCTCAGTTAAGGTCAGCGTTCATGCCTCCACCATCAGGAAAAGACTGGGCAAAAATGGCCTGCATGGCAGAGTTCCAAGGAGAAAACCACTGCTGAGCAAAAAGAACATCAAAGCTCGTCTCAATTTCTCCACAACACATCTTGATGATCCCCAAGACTTTTGGGACAACATTCTGTGGACCGATGAGACAAAAGTGGAACTCTTTGGAAGGTGTGTGTCCAAGTATATCTGGCGTAGAAGGAACACTGCATTTCAGAAAAAGAACATTATACCAACAGTAAAATATGGTGGTGGTAGTGTGATGGTCTGGGGCTGTTTTGCTGCTTCAGGACCTGGAAGACTTGCCGTGATAAAAGGAACTATGAATTCTGCTGTCTACCAAGAGATCCTGAAGGAGAATGTCCAACCATCTGTTCGTGTACTCAAGCTGAAACGAACTTGGGTTCTGCAGCAGGAAAATGATCCTAAACACACCAGCAAGTCCACCACCGAATGGCTGAAGAAAAACAAAATGAAGACTTTGGAGTGGCCTAGCCAAAGTCCTGACCTGAATCCTATTGAGATGTTGTGGTATGACCTTAAAAAGGCCGTTCATGCTCGAAAACCCTCTAATGTAACTGAATTAGGACAATTCTGCAAAGATGAGTGGGCCAAAATTCCTCCAGGACGCTGTAAAAGCCTCATTGCACGTTATCGCAAACGCTTGGTTGCAGTTGTTGCTGCTAAGGGTGGCCCAACCAGTTATTAGGTTTAGGGGGCAATCACTTTTTCACACAGGGCCATGATGGTTTGGATTTTTTTTCACCTTTAATAATAAACACCTTCATTTACAAATTGGATTTTGTGTTTACTTGTGTTGTCCTTGACTATTGTTTAAATTGGTTTGATGTTCCAAAACACTTAAGTGTGACAAACATGCAAAGGAACAGGAAATGAGGAAGGGGGCAAACACTTTTTCACACCACTGTATATCACCCTGTCTTTTACACAAATACCATGTGTCATGTGATTATATAAGATCCCCTGCCTCTGCCTCTACCCCCCTCCAATGAGGGGCAGTCAGAGGGGAGAAAAAGCCAAAAAAACAAAAAAAAACAATTACAAGTGTGTTCCACAGTGCCTATTCCCTTACCCTTATCCTTACTCCCCCCCCCCCCCCCTATAAAGTCAACTATTTTAAACTTTTATAGTCGTGTTCACACCTTCCTAATGTGTTATTTATATGCAAGTGACCTCGTTACCCACCCTCCCCCCCATCCATGTTCCTACCACTCCCCCTCTCTAGTCCAACATTTTAAACATTTCTAATCAATTTATACATTCATATTGTGTAATTCAAATACCCCCCCCCCCCCCACCCACATGGAAAAAACAGAACAAAAACAGAAGAAAACCCAATACAGTGCCTCCCTCCCATGTTCCTTCCCACCGCTCTGTCATATCAAGCATTTTAAACATTTATATTATTATTCACGTGATAATCATATACAAATGTCCTCATTGCCCACCACCCCCCCCCCCCCCAAAAAAAAAAGGGACTAGGAATGAGAAGAGGGATAATCCGCCGAGAGTCCTCCCCTTCTCTCCCCCCCCCCCCTCTCCCACCAGGAAAGGGGAGACGGGGAAGACAGGGAGGGAAAAAAAAGATTAAAGCAAAAATTTACAAAAAAATAAATAGAGCCAGGATAATTTAATTCTTCTCTTTCATTTTACCCACCATGCTCTTTCATTTTACCCCTGGGGATAGGGAAAAAAAACACCACAAGAAAAAAAAAAGAAAAAGGAGAAACAGCAAAAACAGAAACGTCACTATTGTGGCTTCCTTAGCACTCCAATCTAGGGTCCAGAATAATTTTACATAGCCGTTTAGACGATAGTCTTTTTCTGAACCGCTCTAGTCAGATCTATCCAGTTGGGTATTTCAAAAGCTTCCGAGTCCAGAAACAGAAATAACTCAGACAATTGCTGTGGGTCATACAATTTGAACACTCGCTGCTCCTTTTTAATTGTCAGGGATATTGAGTATCCCCATCTGTATGTCGCCCCATTTTGTTTCAAATGTTCAAGCAAAGGCCTTAACATCCAGCACCTCTCTTTCGTTTGTTTGCTTAAATCTGAGAATATCTGTATCTCCTGTTTTTCAGTTTCCCTTAAGCTCCTTTGCCATGACGCTTTCATTATTTCTTCCTTAATTTTATAGAAATGTATCCTGCACAAAACATCTCTAGGGTTTTTCTGATCTGGGTTAGGAAATGTGGGGACCCTGTGTACTCGATCCAGTTCAATCTGGGTGTCTGGGTGGCTATCCAGTAATTTATAAAAAATGTCCATCACTATTTGTTTTAGACTCCCAGATTCTACATTCTCTGGAATCCCATTTATACGTATGTTATTCCTCCTGTTTTTATTTTCAGTTTCTTCCATTTGTAATTGTAAAGTCAGAATTTGCTGGTGTTGTTTTTCTAGCTTTTTCTGAAGATCTATTATCTGTGTATCTATTTGTTTGCTTGACACTTCTGAGCTATGCATCTTCTGACTTATTATTTCAAAATTTGACTTTATAGCCTCAATTTCCTTAGTCACAGGTCCTAGTATATCTGCCATCAGTGTTTGTATATCAGCCTTTGAGGGGAGAGCCTGGATCAGTTGTCTGAGATCCTGCTCACCTCCCCCCTCCACACCCGCCATCCCCGGACAATGTACCTGAATAGCAGCCACTGACCTTCTCTGTTCCGGTATCAGCGGTATGTGGGGGAGATTGGGCGTCTGCCCACTCTGTTCAACTCCAAGCCCTCCTCTACTCACTGCCACTAATGTCAATACCTCTGTGGTATTCCACACGTGCTCCACTTGTTCAATGTGCATAGGAATCTCACAGCTCTGTCCTTCCCGGGCACTGGCTCCCGCCGCTTCACAGCTCTCAGTTGGCTTAGCGGTGTCGGCGTCTCTCACCTCTTCTTTCCTCTCATGCTGCCTCTCGCGATACCTTGTGGTGTAGTGATAAGTGGCAGACTCAGACGCTCCGCTCTTACACTCTCGCCCTGGCATAGGCAAGACGTTTAGCTTAATTCCTTTCGGCGTGTCGTCCCGTACAGTTCGCTCTACTCCGTGCTACCGCTCACTCACTGTCTCACTCCCCCATGCTTTGGTCCTTCCCCCCGGAAACGGAAGCCAAGATGAATCAGTCTTGGATCACCACCAGCTACCAGGCACCTGAAGCTGATGTAACCGAATAATTTATTTTGAAATGTCACATCCCTTCAAGACTGCCTATGCTGAGTTACTGTCCTGTTATGTTGACTGACTATCCTCTTCCTCCTCAATGATCCTGATGATAGCTTGGAAGAACATTTTTGTTTCTGGGTGCCGCCACCAGTGGCTAAAGCCCAATTTTTCAGCCCCTGTTTAACAGGGGTATGTAATTACAATTTTTAATGCAATGCTTTGCAGCAGGACTCATTCCTGCACTCCAACTAGAGTATCTGGGAGAGGTTGCAGTGTCGTGGCACCAGTACCAGTGCCTAAGGCCCAATTTTTCAGTCCCTTTTTAACAGGGGCGTGTAATTAAAATTTTTGATGCAATACTTTGCAACAGGGCTCATTGCTGTGCTCCAAGTACAGTGTCTGTGAGGGGTTGCAGTGTTGTGGCACCAGCACCAGTGCCTAATGCCCAATTTTTCAGCCCCTGTTTAACAGGGGCGTGTAATTACAATTTTTGATGCAATACTTTGCAACAGGGCTCATTGCTGTGCTCCAAGTACAGTATCTGTGAGGGGTTGCAGTGTTGGGGCACCAGCACCAGTGCCTAAGGCGAGAGGAAAGAGAAATCTGGATGGCCGCACTTAGTCCATCTCTCTGTTGTGAGCAGAGCCTGCACCAGCTGTACTGAATTAGGGTGGACATCACTTTGCCTCCAGACTAGAGCGGTATTCATATTCTTATTTTGTAAACCAGTGCCTAAGGCCCAATTTTTCAGCCCCTGTTCAACAGGGGCATACAATTACAATTCTTGATCTAATAATTCACAGCAGGGCTCATTCATGCACCCACCAAGAGTAACTGTGAGGGTTTACAGTGTTGTAGCACCAGCACCACCACCAAAGGCCCAATTTTTCCTACCACTGTTCAACAATGGCATGTAATTACAATTCCTGATATAATAGTTCACAGCAGGGTGTTCCAGCGCCCACCAAGAATAACTGTGAGGACTTACAGTGTTGTGGCAACACCAACATCTATGGGGCAAATTTCTGCAGAGTATATACGGCAGGCCCCTACTTTCAAACATCCAACTTACAAACGACTCCTACTTGCAAACGGAAGGAGACAACAGGAAGTGAAAGGAAATCTACCCCTAGGAAGGGAAATTCTCTTCTGTAAAATTTTAATATGGGAAAAAGGTGTCTCCTCTCTACTGATGCTTTATCACCAATCCTTGTTTCAATAAAAACCCCACTGTTCCAAAAACATTTGTCATTGGGATGGAAAGTGAGGTGAAATGTTCTGAACAGGTGCACAGACAGCAAAACAAATGTTACAGGGGTGATAACCCTTCCCTATGTTCTCCAAAAAGCTTAAAAATAGATTTTTTGGCTGGAGCGACACTTAAAAATTTACCTGTTCCAAATTACAAACATATTCTACTTAAGAACAAACCTACAGTCCCTGTCTTGTTTGCACCGCCTGTATACTGCTGTTCGGAGTATATAAGTCTTTAGGTATACGGTTTTATTTTGGGTGTGGGGTTCCCCTTAATATCCGTACAAGACCCAAAGGGGCTGGTAATGTGGGCTGGGGTGGGGGGTGGGGGGGTTATTGGGTAGCCATGCCATTTTTCTCAAAGATTTTCATCCATATTGCCAGGACAAGACATTACATTAAAGCCGCAAGCAGTCTTAAATGGCTTTTTTTCCTTTACAAATGTAATTTTGTGCAGGGACAGTTCTAAACACGGGAAACACATGCCACTTCACAGGCATACTTTAGACACCCCCCAGGTACGATATTTAAAGGAATATTTCACTTTTTTTTCACTTTGTGCATCATTAAAATGACTGCTCCACAAAAACTTCCTTTTTTTTATTATTTTTGCATTGATTCCTGTCCTCTGGGCCAGGACCCGGGTCCCCAAACCCTGTTTAGGACAATAACATGCATATTAGCCGTTATAATTAGCACTTTAGATTTTGAACGTTTGTTTATTGTATTCGCGCAAACTTTTGGTCCGTTCGCAGGTTCTGGTGCGAACCGAACTGGGGGGTGTTCAGCTCATCCCTACTACTGACACTGGATTGGCAGATGTGCTGGAGGGTGGGGAGATATAAGCCCACCTGGATGTCGTGTGTTCATGCCCTCTGTCGAAATCGAAAATGACGAAACGCGTAAGGGCGTGACCTACACGGCATCCCCGGAAGTGGCGTTTGTGCTCCACCGATGGCCGGCTCCATACCAGGAAGCGATTGCAGTGTCTGCAAGGAGGAAGATTGCCAAATATGTACTGTAATTAAGAAGTGCGTCTTGAGTCAAGAAGGGATCATTAAAGTGATTGTAAAGTCTTGTTTTTTTTTAGTTAAAAATAACAAGCATGTTATACTTACCTGCCCTGTGTAATGATTTTGCACAGAGCAGACCCAATCCTTTTCTTCTCGGGTCCCTCTTTGGTGCTCCCGGCCCGCCCTCTTGTTGAATGCCCCCCCAGCAAACAGCTTGCTATGGGAGCTCCCGAGCTGAGCCACAGCTCCCTGTGGCACCACCTCCTTTCTCTCCTCATTGGCTGCCTGAGTTTGATTGGCAACAGTGGGAGCCAATTGCACCGTGCTGCTGTCTCAGCCAATGAGAAGGGGAGTCCCAGGCAGCCGAGACACTCCTTCAACATCGCTGGACCTAGAAGGACCTCAGGTAAGTATTAGGGGGGCTGCTGCACACAGCAGGCTTTTTATCTTAATGCATAAAATGCATTAAGATAAAAAAACATCTGCCTTTACAATCACTTTAAGGCCATGCTCACATCTGTGTGCTTTATGTGTGTTTTAGGTGTGGCATGTTAAAAAGAAGTTTAATGAAAACACATATTATATAGAGTTCAACGGTGATGAACCTAAAACGCATTTAAAATGTGCCTACAATGCATTGTATAGATGTGAACCGGTGTTCTATCACGAAGAGTCCGGCTGTCACCAGGTGTCCGAAGTGTACTGCGCATGCGCAGTACAGAGCATAAAGATTTTCGTAAATTGTCGGAAGATGAACGGCGCCTGCGCCGTGAGTCGAGGTGAAGCCCCTCCATCCAATCGGACAAAGGGTTAGTCATACTTTGAGGGCCCCTCGCGGGCTCGCTTCGCTCGCCACGCTTCGGGCACGGCCTCGCTACGCTCGGCTCCTTTATATTCTAACTCTATGTCCACTTGGATGGTGGGGCTTGAAAGTGGACTCACGGCGCAGGCGCCGTTCATCCTCGGCAATTTTTGGAATTTGGGTGTCCTGTGTACTGCGCATGCGCAGTACACAGCGGACACTTCGTGATGGGGGACGGCTAATGATAGTACACCGGCCCCTATACCTGATTGACCTTGGTCTGAACTATCAAATCCCCCACACGTATACCTAATAGTCCATAACTTGTGTCTTGTTGTATCTCTAAAATGTTTGAATGTCTTTGCTTTTAGACACAGAAATGAACTCATTGGACCTTTAATTTCTGGACTGGACTATGCCTCGGACGAAAGCAGGATACTACAAAGTTGTGAATAATCCTAAAACGTGAATAAAAGTAAAACAGTTGTGAGATTACAATCTAGGATTACCATTTATTTATTATTATTAGTGCACAAAACCACCATGAGAAGACTAGTGCTTTGTTCATGTAGACTGCATTGCTACTGAAATACATGAAAAACAAAATAGGACTTCTGAAATATATTGGTAAAAATCACAACCATTTCCAACAAACTTTGTGTTTTTTTTAATAAATTTGTTCACAAAAAGCCTCATTATTTGTCAGTTGAAGAAAATACAACATTGCTACAGTATATATATATTTTTTATATGTCTGGTTATTGGCTCATAAATACAATGTCACAGACAAGATCAAGCATGCAGCAAAAAACATCAGGTAGACGTTAGAACATCTGCATTATTATTCGGGGTCAGGAACTCAAAAAGTAGTGAATCAATAACAGCATAAATACAAAAGCACCATGCAGAAAGCATTAGAAGGTACTAATGGTTACATTTGTCACATACAGCACAAATAAATATATTGCATGTATGACGTTAACATTTTGTACAGTGAGGATTATATGTATGTAGCATATGGGCTGTTCTTACAAGAGTATTTTATATTTGGTCCAGGTGTGCTTTATAAAAGCAGTGGGCCAGTCAGGGGCATACCTAGTGCATTTGGCACCCGGGGCGGATCCTATATCTGGCACCCCCCCACCTTAAAACGTAAAAACACCCCACTGTGCCCCTTCATACCTCTGCATCCTTAAATATCTCTTTGTCACTACTGTGTACATTACACAGCACCCTGCACCCCTTTACAGTACACAGCACCCTGCACCTCTGGACCCCTTTACATTACACAGCACCTTGCACCTCTGGACCCTTTTACATTAACCACCTCAGTACAGTGCATTTTCACCCCCTTCCTGACCAAGCCATTTTTCAGCTTTCAGCGCTGACGCACTTTGAATGACAATTGCGCGGTCATACGACACTGTACCCAAATGAAATTGTTATCATTTTTTCCCCACAAATAAAGCTTTCTTTTGGTGGTATTTGATCACCTCTGCATTTTTTATTTTTTGCGCAATAAAAAAAAGAAGAGCGACAAATTTTTTAAAAAAAAACTAGATTTTTTTTACTTTTTGCTATACTAAATATCCCCAAAAAATATATAAAAAAAAAACATTTTTTTTTTCCTCAGTTTAGGCCGATACGCATTCTTCTACATATTTTTGGTAAAAAAAAAAATCGCAATTAGCGATTATTGATTAGTTTGCGCAAAAGTTATAGCGTTTACAAAATAGGGGATAGTTTTATAGCATTTTTATTAATATTTTTTTTTTTACTAGTAATGGCGGCGATCAGACTGTGACATTATGGCGGACACAACTGACATTTTTGACACATTACACACACAGATCCACGGTCCCGCTGTGTACCGGGCAATCGCGGGTGCCCAGCGGACATCGCGGCCGCTGGGCACGCGCATCGGGTGCCCAGTGACACGGCGAGAGCGCGCACGCTCCCGGCGGCGCGCGCGCGCTCCCTGGAGTGCACAGAAGGGGAGGACGTCATATGACGCCCTCCCACCACGAGAGCTGCGCCGCCTGGCCGTCATTTGATAGCCGGCGGTCGCAAGGAGGTTAAACAGCACTCTGGACCCCTTTACATTACACAGCACCCTGCACCTCTGGACCCCTTTACATTACACAGCACCCTGCACCTCTGGACCCCTTTACATTACACAGCACTCTGGACCCCTTTACATTACACAGCACCCTGCACCTCTGGACCCCTTTACATTACACAGCACCCTGCACCTCTGGACCCCTTTACATTACACAGCACCTTGCACCTCTGGACCCCTTTTCATTACACAGCACCCTGCACCTCTGGACCCCTTTACATTACACAGCACTCTGGACCCCTTTTCATTACACAGCACCCTGCACCTCTGGACCCCTTTACATTACACAGCACCCTGCACCTCTGGACCCCTTTACATTACACAGCACCCTGCACCTCTGGACCCCTTTACATTACACAGCACCTTGCACCTCTGGACCCCTTTACATTAAACAGCACCCTGCACCTCTGGACCCCTTTACATTGCACATCCCCCTGCACCTCTAGACCCCTTTACATTACACAGCACCCTGCACCTCTGGACCCCTTTACATTACACAGCCCCTGCACCTCTAGACCCCTTTACATTACACAGCACCCTGCACCTCTAGACCCCTTTACATTACACAGCACCTGTATGTTACACAGACCCGCCTGCAATACAGCCCCCCCTGCAATACAGACCCCCCTGCACGACCCCCCTACAGTGCAGCCCCCCCTGCAATACAGACCCCCCTACAGTGGAGACCCCCCTACAGTGCAGACCCCCTACAGTGGAGACCCCCCCTACAGTGGAGACCCCCCTTCAGTACAGACCCCCCCTTCAGTGCAGATCCCCCTACAATTCAGACCCCCCTCTACAGTGCAGACCCCCCCTACAGTGGAGACCCCCCCCTACAATACAGACCCCCCAACTACAATACAGAGCGCCCCCCCCCCCCCCCCTCAGGCCCATAATGTACCTCGGGAGTGTCAGCGCGGGACACACAGCAGCACACTATAGACTACAAGGAGGAGGGGGAGGCGGCGCCGGCGGCTTCACTCTGCTCGGCTGTTTGAGACAGCCGAGACAGAGCAGCGAACACCACCCCCTCCCCCTCACCTCACCTGCCGCTGCCTGTCACCGCACCGCTGCGCAACTTAAATCCGCGCTCTGCGCGCTGTCTCTGCTTCAATCGCGGAGGGGGGTGCTGGCTGACACCCCCGCCAGTGTGTGGCACCGGGTGCGGCCCGCCCCCCCCCGCACACCACTTAGTACGCCACTGGGGCCAGTGTGCAAGATCATACCTTGGGCCCTTCTGCCAGAGAAAAACAAAGTGCAGCACGTACAGCACACCACTGCAAAAATCGAGTGTGGTTTTCTATAACATTTGCTGGCTTTTTGTAGTGCCTGCTGGTTACATAATAAAGATGCTTGACAGTGGTTGGGTTAGTTGCCTTGTACAGCCATTTAGCTTCCGCGCTGCATTTTCCCGACACAGTTGCCAAACCAATCCCCCCAACTTTTTTTCACTGACAAAGATGGAAAATCTACTGGCAACGTTTTTTCCTGATAACTTGAGATATGACAGAAAATTCTATTTAAGAAAAAGAAAATTGATATTTCAAAAATATAAGCAATATGTAAAAATTAACAATGCCCATAACAAGTAATGGGTTTGGCTTTACAATTAAAGAAACAAAACATTTTGTTAACCTCTAAAATCGATATTTCTGATTTATTAATCACAAGATATGATATGGGTTAAATTAGAGTTCTATTGACCAGGAGGAAAAGCTTTAAATATAATAACATTTATTAAAAGTAGTTGAAAGTTAAAAGCTAATACACAAATCTCTATCTATGGTCTTACATCAAGGAAGAAAATACTAGGTTGAAAAAAATATTTACATGAAGGAATACAGAGTATATTCTTTAAGATATACAAGTATATTTAGTTACAAGTAACAGCGCACACCTTTCCCATAATTACCCATCCTTACCAACGTTCCACTCTGATGGCTGGTTTCCCAGAAAGAGAGTGTTACCTCCCCTTTGCTCTGAGTATATGCCTTCATGCTGATGTCCCATAGGCTGGCCTAGCTTGAATCATGATTGGAAGGCTTACTACATAAGTCGGCCCCCTTTCCTGCAAATCCTTGGGGCTATTCTGGGCAGGAGATGTAATTGAATTAGCCAAGGAACCTAGGTATTGATTATGGGTTGGGCTACTTCATTGCATATCCCAGCATGGGGTCCTTTGAAGTTAGTAGATGTAAAACAATGGAATTGGCTCTCCATTGTTTGTATATACAAGCCTCAGCCCGCATTGTCTGCTCTTAACAAGCGCTTGGAGGAAGGCCTTTGCCCAGCTTTCATAGATGCAAGCTAAATGAGACATATTCGTAATTACAATATTTTCCACATCTTAATGGAGATTTCACATAAACTCATAAGGCAACAGATGGCCCCTTGTGGCCAGTTGAGAATATGAGACCCGGCCACCAATAGAATAATGGTTTATGAGCAATCTTCTTTAATATTTGGAACTTTTGGCTTTGCCCTGTGAAATGAAATAAAACTCTTTGAGAAGAAAAAAAAACTTTTAACTACTTGCCTACCAGCCACGAACACCTCCTTACTGACCAAGCCATTTTTCAGCTTTCAGCGCTGTCACATTTTGAATGACAAATGCGCGGTCATGCAACGCTGTACCCAAATAAAATTTTTATCATTTTTTCCCCACAGATAGAGCTTTATTTTGGTGGTATTTGATCACCTCTGCGGTTTTTATTTCTTGCGCTATAAACAAAAGAAGAGGGACAAGTTTGAAAAAACATAATATTTTTTACTATTTATTATAATAAATATCCAATTTTTTTTTTTTTTTTTTAAACAAATTTTTTCCTCAGTTTAGGCCGATACGTATTCTTCTACATATTTTTGGTAAAAAAATCGCAATAAGCGTATATTGATTGGTTTGCGCAAAAGTTATAGCGTCTACAAAATAGGGGATAGATTTTTAGCATTTTTATTATTATTTTTTTTTTTACTAGTAATGGCGGCGATTTGCGATTTTTATCGTGACTGCGACATTGCGGCGGACACTTCGGACACTTTTGACTCATTTTTGGGACCATTCACATTTATACAGCGATCCGTGCTATAAAAATGCATTGATTACTGTATAAATGTGACTGGCAGGGAAGGGGTTAACGCTAGGGGGCGCTGCAGGGGTTAATGTGTACCCTATCTTGGTGATTCTTACTGTGGGGGGAGGGGACTGACTGGGGGAGGAGACCGATCGGTGTCCCTATGTACAAGGGACACACCATCGGTCTCCTCTCCTCTGACAGGACGTGGATCTGTGTGTTTACACACACCGATCCACGTCCTGCTCGATTACCGGGCAATCGCGGGTGCCTGGCGGTCATCGCGACCGCCGGGCACGCGCACCGAGGCCCCAGCTACGCGGCGGGCGCGCGCGCGCGCCCCCAGTGGCGAAATTGTAGACGACGTCATATGACGGCGTCCCGCCACAGTAGCTGAACCGTCCCGCCGTCATTTGACAGTGGGCGGTCAGCTAGTGGTTAAACTCTCCATCTCTACAGTTCACAATTTTGGATCCCAGTATCGGTAGTCATCACTTGTTCTGGATGTAATAAGTCCATAATAATAAGAAAAAAATCATAAGATACAAAACACACCCAAAAAAAAAAACACATAGGGGGAAAAAAAAACATGAGGATATGAGAACAAGTCTCAACTGTCCAATAATAATAGTGCGAAAGTCAATAATGTCAATCTGGTCATGTTGCCCTTGCTTCTGGGACAGCCTTCCATGGTGATTCCAGTTGGATACAGCATACAGTAATGGCCTTTGGAACAGCTTTCCGGGCTTTCTAAGATTATACTTTATTAATGTGGACAGAGGTAGAAAGAAAAACACAAGTACATTTGAGACATATGCATTCAAATGAATGCTTGTCTGGTAAGTCTGAGCAGTAAGGACCTTTGATTAGAATTGCCATAGATATACTGCAACATAAAATGAGACCCCTTTGCCAGTGACATGTGTAACAATTTGAATGGTTACGCCCTTTAGCCAGGTGTCTGATTTCCATCCCATTCCATTTCCATCTTTCTTCCTCCATTGTCATATGCCTGCAAGTAATTCTGCTCCGCCTTCTGCTGAATACCACTGTGTGTGTGTAACACTTCAAGTGTTCAGGGGGATCTTGTTGCCATCACAACTCACCACTAACTCCTTTTACTGAAGCTGTGTTCAGTGCTGGTGCCAAACATTTGGGCATATAGCTCCGTCCTTGGCTACCATGGGTAGCTACTGTACCCGTCCTGCCTTTAGCAGGCTACAGATGAGGTCACCACTTTAAGAGTTCTCAGTGCAGATTAGGCATTGTCGCCTACGCAGACAAAAATAACTTGATTTCAGAATATGGATAAGTGTGATGTCACCAGTCACTAGTGGCTTCAGGAACAATTAAACTAAAATAATCTTAAAGCGGGATTCCACCCTAAAGTGGAACTCCCGCTTTTCGGAACCCTCCCCCCCTCCGGTGTCACATTTGGCACCTTTCAGGGGGGAGGGGGGTGCAGATACCTGTCTAAGACAGGTATCTGCACCCACTTCCGGGCATAAACTCCCACGGGAGTTTACGTCACCTCCTGTCCCGGCGCGCTGTCAGCCGGGACACACACGTGACCCGGCAGACGGCGCTGAAGATTCTCATTGCGCCGCGCGACTCGCGCATGCGCAGTAGGGAATCGGGAAGTGAAGCACTTCCTGATTCCCTCACCGAGAATGGCGCCGAGCGATCGATCGGCCTCTGCTGCAGACACCGCTGGACCCTGGAACAGGTAAGTGTCCATTTTTTAAAAGTCAGCAGCTGCAGTATTTGTAGCTGCTGGCTTTTAAATTTTTTTTTTTCAGTACAGTCCCGCTTTAAGTACAAATGTACTATACTCCCTATACGTTGCTACAGACTTTTCTAGGCAGGACATGGCTGCCATTACCAACAAATAATATGCACAATTTGTAAGCTAGATTAAGTTAAATGTTGCCCTGTACTATACAGTCACTTTGATATTACCGTAAAGAAGTAGGGAAAACTAACAGAAGCTCAAATCGAATAAAATCCAGAAAATACAGTAAAGTGGAGTGAAAAAAAAAAAAAATATATATATATATATTTTTTTTTTTTTCAGCTCTCAATAAAACAATCTTTTAAATTACTGGAGACACACCAAATCTACTCACAATAGCCTGTAGTTTACCTTGTCTGAGCCTACACCCGCAAAACAATAGACCTGGGGGACAATAGGAACAATAGTAAGGCCACAAGTATCAAATAGGGTGAATAACCCTCTCGGTTTACAATAGAAAGGTAAACACAGCCGTGTTTACCCCAATGTTAAACCCAATTCATTTAAAAAAAAAAATAACGAATCTACCACAAACTCAGATTATTAAATTTGTGGTAAGGTTTCATCCTTAAAAAAAATGTCAAGGTATAATACAGTATGCTAGATGCACCTTATTTTACCCTATACTAATAATCTTTCTCAGATATTAGCTTCAGCATTCAGCAACAAGACTTCCACAGTTCTGTACTTTAATTGACAACAAAGAGAATATTACTGCTTGTAAAATTCCATAGCTAAAACAAACAAACTACTCTCTTGTAGCTATTTTCACTGTCCTATACACAAATATTATGCATTTAGTGGACAGACCATTTAAATTAAAATAAAAATCTGTTGAACCTTTTCAACGAAACCAAGACCACACTCAATTGGTGTCTTCACAATGAAACACATGTACTCACCATGCAGCACACTCAAACGATGGTTAGAGAGAGCAATGAAGCTTGGTGAGCACAACAGAACACAATAAATAAAAAATAATTAAAAAAAAACGTTTCCCGCAAAGTTACCTCTTCCCCATCACATTGACCGGCTTATAATGGTACTTCCAAAGAACTTTTTCAATTAAAATGACGGGATATTAAGCAAAACAAAATATGTGGTGTATCCTTCCTCCTTTTTAGAGGTAATCTAATACCCACTGATGCAACAAAACATTTACCTGTATTTTTCCCTAGATAGATTTGCTGTGACCTTCAAACTACAGAACAAACTGACTCAATTTAAATTCCCCAAATAACTTTAATCTGCATTACACAAATTTTGGTATTATATTAAATACTTTCAGTCCTGTACTGGCCTTCGTGGTCACCACTGTTAACCTCTAAAATCTATATTTCTGATTTATTAATCACAAGATCTGATATTGGTTAAATGAGAGTTCTATTGACCAGGAGGAAAAGCTTTAAATATAATAACATTTATTAAAAGTAGTTGAAAGTCTAGCTAATAGACAAATCTCTATCTATGGTCTTACATCAAGGAAGAAAATACTAGGTTTAAAAAAAAAATATTTACATGAAGGAATACAGAGTAAATTCTTCCTTGATGTAAGACAATAGATAGAGATTTGTGTATTAGCTAGACTTTCAACCACTTTTAATAAATGTTATTATATTTAAAGCTTTTCCACCTGGTCAATAGAACTCTCATTTAACCCATATCAGATCTTGTGATTAATAAATCAGAAATATAGATTTTAGAGGTTAACAATTGTGATAAAATGCAAGCAAGTATTATGCATTATGAAATACTTGAGGAACCCTAGGACTGAGCAGAAAACAAGTCCAATGGCACATGTAGCATGCCATGGCAAATGGCGGTCATAATCAGGTTAAACCTAACAGTGGTAGTAGATTAAATGATGTAGAATGATTAAATAGAACCTGAGCATAGTCCCTGTATGCACTCTACTATGCCACAATCCTTGAACCAACAAAATACTCCTAATTACTGTACCACAACTGACAGTCACACAAACTTGAAAGTGCAGTCGCTGTAGATCTGAGGGGAAGATCTGAAATGAGAGGAAGCTCTGCTGATTTTATTATGTATTGCCTTTAGTAAATAAGCCCCATAACCCTTGGGACAAAGGCTCTCTTTAAAAAAAAAAGAAAAAACTTTAAATTACATTTTCTATTATTTCTGCATACAAAAAGATATAATTTTAGCTGACTGAGCTTACCTTAAAAGAGAATTATGGGGTTTATAAAAAAAATCAGATCGATGCTACATCTGTCTCCCATTGCCTCTGCCCTGAGAACTGAGCGTTCAAACACAACTGATCACTCAGTTCTCCCCTCTGCTTTCAGTCACCTTCTCTCTGCTCTGCCCCTCCAGTGGCCAGTGGAGCACTGGGTTGGGGAGGGGAGAGAGTGGCTGGCTCAGTATTCCAGTGGCGCAGCTAAGAGGCTGAGCCACCTGCCCATCCAGGTATCTGGGTGGATACCAACTGTAAAGTCAGGATCTTTCCTCAGCCTAGCTGTTGGTTTAAAATGGGTCACAGGAGTGCAGGACAAACTTCACTCCCATGATTCATAGAAGTGTAGCCAAAAAAGCTTTGACAATACTTCTCCTTTAAAGAAAAATGTTATTAAAACCAGTAACTGTTGAGATAATGAACACTTTGGTCAGGACTGTGTAACATACAATATATATATATATATATATATATATATATATATATATATATATATATATACAGTGGTGTGAAAAAGTGTTTGCCCCTTCCTCATTTCCTGTTCCTTTGCATGTTTGTCACACTTAAGTGTTTCGGAACATCAAACCAATTTAAACAATAGTCAAGGACAACACAAGTAAACACAAAATGCAATTTGTAAATGAAGGTGTTTATTATTAAAGGTGAAAAAAAATCCAAACCATCATGGCCCTGTGTGAAAAAGTGATTGCCCCCCTTGTTAAAACATACTATAACTGTGGTTGTCCACACCTGAGTTCAATTTCTCTAGCCACACCCAGGCCTGATTATTGCCACACCTGTTCACAATCAAGGCATCACTTAAATAGGAGCTGCTTGACACAGTAAGGTCCACCAGAAGATCCTTAAAAGCTACACATCATGCTACACATCATGCCGAGACCCAAAGAAATTCAGGAACAATTGAGAAAGAAAGTAATTGAGATCTATCAGTCTGGAAAGGGTTATAAAGCCATTTCCAAAGCTTTGGGAATCCAGCGAACCACAGTGAGAGCCATTATCCACAAATGGCGAAGACATGGAACAGTGGTGAACCTTCCCAGGAGTGGCCGGCCGCCCAAAATTACCCCAAGAGCGCAGCGACGACTCATCCAAGAGGTCACAAAAGACCCCACAACAACGTCCAAGGAACTGCAGGCCTCACTTGCCTCAGTTAAGCGTTCATGCCTCCACCATCAGAAAAAGACTGGGCAAAAATGGCCTGCATGGCAGAGTTCCAAGGAGAAAACCACTGCTGAGCAAAAAGAACATCAAAGCTCGTCTCAATTTCTCCACAACACATCTTGATGATCCCCAAGACTTTTGGGACAACATTCTGTGGACCGATGAGACAAAAGTGGAACTCTTTGGAAGGTGTGTGTCCAAGTATATCTGGCGTAGAAGGAACACTGCATTTCAGAAAAAGAACATTATACCAACAGTAAAATATGGTGGTGGTAGTGTGATGGTCTGGGGCTGTTTTGCTGCTTCAGGACCTGGAAGACTTGCCGTGATAAAAGGAACTATGAATTCTGCTGTCTACCAAGAGATCCTGAAGGAGAATGTCCGACCATCTGTTCGTGTACTCAAGCTGAAACGAACTTGGGTTCTGCAGCAGGACAATGATCCTAAACATACCAGCAAGTCCACCACCGAATGGCTGAAGAAAAACAAAATGAAGACTTTGGAGTGGCCTAGCCAAAGTCCTGACCTGAATCCTATTGAGATGTTGTGGTATGACCTTAAAAAGGCCTTTCATGCTCGAAAACCCTCTAATGTAACTGAATTAGGACAATTCTGCAAAGATGAGTGGGCCAAAATTCCTCCAGGACGCTGTAAAAGCCTCATTGCACGTTATCGCAAACGCTTGGTTGCAGTTGTTGCTGCTAAGGGTGGCCCAACCAGTTATTAGGTTTAGGGGGCAATCACTTTTTCACACAGGGCCATGATGGTTTGGATTTTTTTTCACCTTTAATAATAAACACCTTCATTTACAAATTGCATTTTGTGTTTACTTGTGTTGTCCTTGACTATTGTTTAAATTGGTTTGATGTTCCGAAACACTTAAAGCGGAAGTAAACCCATCGATTTAACAGTCTAAAAAAAAAAAGGCATGCCGTGAATGCTAACTGCACATTGGCTGTGCTCTCAACCAAACAGTCAAACCATCCAATGGCTGGTGTCATAACGGATCACATGTGCAGCACTGTGGCAGTTGAAGATTAAACAGAGGCAAAGATGGCAGCTTCCTTGGCTGAAAACGATAGGTGGGTTTACTTCCACTTTAAGTGTGACAAACATGCAAAGGAACAGGAAATGAGGAAGGGGGCAAACACTTTTTCACACCACTGTATATATATATATATATATTTTTTTTTTTTTTTTTTTTTTTATTTATACATTTGTGCAGATGTTTATCAAAACAATATTTTTGCTAAAAATACAATAAAATCATTAATAGCAGACACAAACACAGCAAAAACGTACAAATGTCTACTAAATTCCTACTAAATATACAGTAAATGCTAAAACTGTATTGAGTTATTAAACAAAATATATTATATAATCAATATAGTGTAAAATCTGAAGGTTATAATTTTTCACTTTCAGAGTTTGTAAAAGACCACCCAAACCATACATGTGTGAAAGCACATGACCTGTAGAACAAAGAAAAAGTGCTACAGATTTTTTTAGGCCCTACAATAGTTGCACAAATATTTATCCAATCACTATTTTCACTACAAATATGTGAAATCATTATTAGCGCACTTAAACAGAACATAGCTTACAAAATTCCTCATGAATTCCTACTAAGGCCTCGTTCACATGGGGTGTATTAAAGCATACCCCCATACGAGGCTGTGTTTGCTCACATGGGGATACACAGGTGTTCCACGCATCCCTGTGCAGGCAGTTCTATTCATGTAAATTGGGACGCAGTAGCTGCATGGACCCAGTCGCTGCTCCCAATCTGACATCAGTGTGGGTGCATGGCCCTGAATGCAGCCAATGTGAGTTCAGCGACATGCACCCATACCCACGCAGATGTCATATTGGGAGCGGCGCCATTTTCCATGCAGATACTGTGTCCCAATTGACATCAATGGGACTGCCTGCACAGGGATGCATGGAACACCTGTGCATCCCGTGCAGGTAAACACAGCCTCACACAGGCATACTCTGTAGTATTTTTTTTTGGGGGGGGGGGGCTTTGATGAAACATCAGGGGTCTCTTTTTTGAGATAGAGAAATGGACTAAGGCCATAGACTCCCCATTCCCTTTCTCTGCAGCCTCAGATGCTCTGCAGATGAATGAATAGCAGTGAAAACAATTTACTATGCTTCAGTGATGAATGAACACAGCAGCGGTTGGCAGAGAACATTCCATTCAGGAACACAGTTCCAGTCCCAACCACACCCCCACCCCATACACACACCCACTCTCCATCCTGACACCAATCTTCCTCCTCAGCAGCAGCGGCAGCGGGCAGGAGGGCGAGGAGGGGAAGCCGTAAAGCAGTGTTGCAGGGAGGGGGCACCAGGGAATCGGTGCGGAGGGGGGTTGGGGAATCAATTTGCAAAGGTAAATCCCCCTGTGGTTGTCTAGAGGGGAGAGGCAGACAGGCCAGCTGCTGCAGGGGAACCACGGGGGATAAGTGCTGTGGGGAGTCAGTGGTGCTTGGGATGTTCGGCTGGATTACTCCTGGTGTGCATTGTGTGCCCCCCTCCCCGTGTGCCCCACCCACATTTGCACACTGGATTATACAGCACTGATTTGGTCACTGAGGACTTGGTATATTTTCACAAGGTGTTTAATGCCTCTATATATTTTTATGTTATATGACAAAACATAGATACAAAACAGAGTGAACATGGCAATGGATTTCCTCTCACTTTGGAGAGACATATAGTTACATAGTTAGTAAGGTTGAATAAAGACAGCAGTCCATCCAGTTCAACCTGAGTGAGTGTCCACAATTGTCCCTATCCCTGTGCATTGCACACTCACATCGGTCCCTACCCTCAAGGAGCCCACAATCCAAGGTCGCCATTTATATACTAGGGCCAATTTCTGGACAGAAGCCAATTAACCTACCTGCATGTCTTTGGAGTGTGGGAGGAAACCGGAGTACTCAGAGGAAACCCATGCAGACACAGGGAGAACATGCAAACTCCAGGCAGGTAGTGTCGTGTTTGGGATTTGAACCAGCAACCCTTCTTACAGCTAGGTGAGAGTGCTAACCACTACACCTCTGTGCTGCCCTTTATAAGACTGTTTCTTATTTTCTGCTGTATTTTTGGCACAAGAAGTAAAAATTTCCTTGAAAGGGGTCTTAATTATACTGTTTTTAGAATAGTACATACAATGTGTAGTGCTTACCCCTACAGAAGCTGCTGATGTTGATGGGTCCTTTGTTCTGCCACCACTCTTTAAACCGCTCAGTCCCCACTGACACACCCGGTTAGAGGTAAAGGACCATGTACACCTGGACAACTTAAAGCGGGGTTCCACCCTAAAGTGGAACTTCCGCTCATCAGAACCCTCCCCCCCTCCGGTGTCACATTTGGCACCTTTCAGGGGGGTGCAGATACCTGTCTAAGACAGGTATTTGCACCCACTTCCGGGCATAGACTCCCACGGGAGTCTACGCCACTTCCCGTCTCCCCGCACTGTCTGCTGGGACACACGGGTCCCAGAGACAGTGCGGAGCATTCCTATTGCATTGCGCAACTCACGCATGCGCAATAGGGAATCGGGAAGTGAAGCCGCAAGGCTTAATTTCCTGATTCCCATACCCAAGATGGCGGCGGCAGCATCCGAGGACGGAGGGATGGTTCGGCCTCCGGTGCCGACGTCGTTGGACCCTGTGACAGGTGAGTGTCATTATATTAAAAGTCAGCAGCTGCAGTATTTGTAGCTGCTGACTTTAATGTAGCAATGCACAGAAAATTAAATCCAGGCTACCAGATAGTGGGTTAAGTAATTGTATTGTTTTGAAGCAGGTAACAGTAAAAGACTTGATATGAAGCAAATAAACACTGCAAAGTTACAGAACTGAATAAACTGAACACTGGCCTATAAATAGAAGGCCTAACTATATTACAACATTGTTAAACCAAGTTTTAACCAGACTTACCACTATTGAGCTGAAATAGGCCCTACTAACCCAATAATAATGTTCTTGAGTGCACTCTTTTAAGATACCTCAGTTATAGGTATCTGTAAGTGTTCTTGAGCGGAGTAGCCCTTAAAGGTATTGACAAAGTACCTGGCGCATTAATACTAATGCTGGCCAGCTTGCAATGATGCCCTCTGTCAGTAGTGCACAAAAGTCTGTCTCTTTAAGAGTAAGCGAATGTATAGCTGCAGGCTACTAGATATGGGGCAGGTAGGGTTGCCACCTTTTCTTCAAGCCAAACCCGAACACTTTAGCGATGCATGGCAATTTTTTTTGTATTATACACTATAGGATTGTAAAGACCTGGGACACCTTTGGGTACACCAAGGAGAGCAATAATGCGGCACGCTATATTGGACAGTGTTACCTCCTATAACACAGGGGTCATTGTCACCCCCGTCATAAAGTATGGGTCAGTGTTACAACATCCATAATTTAGGGGTCCCCCATTAGGTCCCCTTATATCAGCACCCCCCTGAGAGACCTCTATTAAATCAGGGAACCCCCCCATCAGTGTCCCCTGCCCCTAAAGATCCACATTAGACTGCAACTCAGAGAGAGAGAGAGGGAAGGGGTGGGAGAGAGAAGGGGCTGACAGAGAGGAGAGGATGGGGCTGACAGAGAGGAGAGGAGAGGATGGGGCTGACAGAGAGGAGAGGAGAGGATGGGGCTGACAGAGAGGAGAGGAGAGGATGAGACTGACAGAGAGGAGAGGAGAGGATGGGGCTGACAGAGAGGAGAGGAGAGGATGGGGCTGACAGAGAGGAGAGGAGAGGAAAGGATAGGGCTGACAAAGAGGAGAGGATGGGGCTGACAAAGAGGAGAGGATGGGGCTGACAGAGAGGAGAGGAGAGGATGGGGCTGACAAAGAGGAGAGGATGGGGCTGACAGAGAGGAGAGGAGAGGATGGGGCTGAAGGAGAGGAGAGGAGAGGATGGGACTGACAGAGAGGAGAGGAGAGGATGGGACTGACAGAGAGGAGAGGAGAGGATGGGACTGACAGAGAGGAGAGGAGAGGATGGGACTGACAGAGGAGAGGAGAGGATGGGGCTGACAGAGAGGAGAGGAGAGGATGGGGCTGACAGAGAGGAGAGGAGAGGATGGGGTTTACAGAGAGGAGAGGATGGGGCTGACAGAGAGGAGAGGAGAGGATGGGTCTGACAGAGAGGAGAGGAGAGGATGGGTCTGACAGAGAGGAGAGGAGAGGATGGGGCTGACAGAGAGGAGAGGAGAGGATGGGGCTGACAGAGAGGAGAGGATGGGGCTGACAGAGAGGAGAGGAGAGGATGGGGCTGACAGAGAGGAGAGGGAGGATAGGGGGGAGAGGATGGGGCTGACAGAGAGAGAGAGGAGACAGAGAGGAGAGGAGAGGATGGGGCTGACGGAGAGGAGAGGAGAGGATGGGGCTGACAGAGAGGAGAGGATGGGGCTGACAGAGAGGAGAGGATGGGGCTGACAGAGAGGAGAGGAGAGGGTGGGGCTGACAGAGAGGAGAGGAGAGGGTGGGGCTGACAGAGAGGAGAGGAGAGGATGGGGCTGACAGAGAGGAGAGGATGGGGCTGACGGAGAGGAGAGGATGGGGCTGACAGAGAGGAGAGGATGGGGCTGACAAAGAGGAGAGGGTGGGTCTGACAGAGAGGAGAGGAGTGGATGGGGCTGACAGAGAGGAGAGGATGGGGCTGACAGAGAGGAGAGGAGAGGATGGGGCTGAAAGAGAGGAGAGGAGAGGAGAGGATGGGGCTGACAGAGAGGAGAGGAGAGGATGGGGATGACAGAGAGGAGAGGAGAGGATGGGGCTGACAGAGAGGAGAGGAGAGGAGAGGGTGGGGCTGATAGAGAGGAGAGGAGAGGATGGGGCTGACAGAGAGGAGAGGAGAGGATGGGGCTGACAAAGAGGAGAGGAGAGGGTGGGGCTGACAGAGAGGAGAGGAGAGGGTGGGGCTGAAAGAGAGGAGAGGAGAGGGTGGGGCTGATAGAGAGGAGAGGAGAGGATGGGGCTGGCAGAGAGGAGAGGAGAGGATGGGGCTGACAAAGAGGAGAGGAGAGGAGAGGGTGGGGCTGACAGAGAGGAGAGGAGAGGATGGGGCTGACAGAGAGGAGAGGAGAGGATGGGGCTGACAGAGAGGAGAGGAGAGGATGGGGCTGACAGAGAGGAGGAGAGGATGGGGCTGACAGAGAGGAGAGGATGGGGCTGACAGAGAGGAGAGGATGGGGCTGACAGAGAGGAGAGGATGGGGCTGACGGAGAGGAGAGGATGGGGCTGACAGAGAGGAGAGGATGGAGCTGACAGAGAGGAGAGGAGAGGATGGGGCTGACAGAGAGGAGAGGAGAGGATGGGGCTGACACAGAGGAGAGGATGGGGCTGACAGAGAGGAGAGGAGATGATGGGGCTGACAGAGAGGAGAGGGGGGAGAGGATGGGGCTGACAGAGAGGAGAGGAGAGGATGGGGCTGACAGAGAGGAGAGGATGGGGCTGACAGAGAGGAGAGGAGAGGATGGGGCTGACAGAGAGGAGAGGAGAGGTCACACATATACACACACACTGAGATACATACATGCACTCAGATACACACAAACAGGCATAAATACACTTGACACAACATACTGTGAAATGAATACATACATATGTAGTCTGGTAATGGGCAGCCAGCTTCTCTCCTCCCCTCTCTGTCCTGCTGTCCTCTCACACTCCGTGCAGCTCCTTCCTCTGCCCGGCCACACACATTCACAGATCTCTCCACTAGATTTGTCTGTGAACAGTCCTGACAGGGCTCCAGTAGCTGGGACTAGAAGCAGAGCATCGGCAAATGCGGCCAGGAGGTTCTGTATCCCTCCACAGAGAGAAACAAGTCTCTTGTAATTAGGGCTGTTTCCATCAAGACAGTTACATATATGTAAAGATATGTGACATTCTGATACATGTTATGGATCCTAAATTTTGATTAAGCTTCTTTGGGGGTGTTATAAGTATTTTTGAGGGTGCCCTGGTGGCTGGTGTCCGGGTGACAGGCAGTCAGAAACCCGGGCAGAGGATGGACTGTCCGGGTGAATCCAGGACAGGTGGCAACCCTAGGGGCAGGGAATGCCGATCTGGGTGTAGCAAGGGGTAAAATGTGTATTCTCCTCCCACCACTCCTGGCAGGCGACAGGTTCTGTTCCAAAAGCTTAGCGGTTCCAGACACCAGGTCCCAGAGACTTGGTCCCTTGGCTCTGGTACACGCTTGCATATTCCCTGGTAAGCTGTGGCAGCAAAACTATCCTACCTCAGATTTAGGCAGCCAGACACTGGCAGCATGACATTTCTGTGTGGCCCCTTTTTCTCTGAGGCGGCTGCCTTTTTTGGGGGAAATTTATTTTTATGAAATAATTTTAATGCCGCGTACACACGGTCAGAATTTCCGATAGAAACAGTCCGATGGGAGCTTTTCATCGGATTTTCCGACCGTGTGTATGCCCATCGGTCTTTTTCTGTCGGAATTTCTGAAGGACTTTGGATTGAGAACCTGTTCTTAATTTTTCAGACGGAAAACCTTTCTATCGGATTTTCCGATCGTGTGTATGCAATTCCGACACGCAAAATTCCGACGCATGCGCGGAAACAATTCAACGCATGCTCAGAAGCATTAAACTTCCCTTTTATAGTTCAGTCGAACATTTTTTAAGGCGTTGTGTTATTGACCGTCGGAATTTGGTGTGAGGGGGCCTCCGGGACTGTGACATCACAAGGGGGGCGGGGTCACCATGTGACATGAGCATGTGACCCTGTCCCCTTGTCCCTATATAAGTCCCAGCACAGCGCGGCTCTGGCATTCCGGCCAGAGAGAGCGACGGGTCAACATCGGAAGAAGAAGAAGAAGAAGAAGAAGGCTGAAGACCCCGGAAGACCCCCGAAGGCGGATCGAGACCCCCAGACGACGGCGTCGACGACGAAGAAGGTAGCCGGCCTCCTCCGCTCGGTAAAAGAGCTAGGTAAATGGCGGAGTCCGGCGAGAAGACCCCCAAGACGGAAGAAGACCCCTGGAGCAGTGCAATAAAATATTTTTTTCAAAATTGTGTGGTTTTTTTACTTTACATTTTACACCTTAGGTGAATGGGTAGGGTTATAAAAGGGGGCTCCCAGATTCCGATAAGCCCCCGCCCGCAGACCCCGACAACCAACGGCCAGGGTTGTCGGGAAGAGGCCCTTGTCCTCATCAACATGGGGACAAGGTGCTTTGGGGTGGGGGGGCCGCACGGCCCCCCTTTCCCCAGGGCACCCCCCATGTTGAGGGCACGCGCCCTGGTACGGCTCAGGAGGGGGGGCGCTCGCTCGTCCCCACCCCTTTCCTGGCCTGCCGGGCTGCGTGCTCGGATAAGGGTCTGAGATGGATTTGGGGGGACCCCCACGCCTCTTTTTATCGGCGTGGGGAGTCCCTTAAAATCCATGCCAGGTGACGGGGCTAGCGCGGCGGCATTCACTGCCTTCGCTAGCTCCATCTACCTGCAGTTACGTTCTAAATGAACGGACTGCTCCGTGTGTGGGCAAGTCCGTTCATTTTCAAAAGTCCCGCGGGGACTTTTGTGACACCGGAGGTGGGGAGTACAAAGACAAATGTGTCTTGCTATAGTGAAGCATGGTGGTGGGAATGTCATGGTCTGGGGCTGCATGAGTGCTGCCGGCACTGGGGAGCTACAGTTCATTGAAGGAACCATAAATGTCAACATGTACTGTGACATACTGAAGCAGAGCATGATCCCCTCCCTTCCTCTGCCCGGCCACACACATTCACAGATCTCTCCACTAGATTTGTCTGTGAACAGTCCTGACAGGGCTCCAGTAGCCGGGACTAGAAGCAGAGCATCGGCAAATGCGGCCAGGAGGTTCTGTATCCCTCCACAGAGAGAAACAAGTCCCTTGTAATTAGGGCTGTTTCCATCAAGACAGTTACATATATGTAAAGATATGTGACATTCTGATACATGTTATGGATCCTAAATTTTGATTAAGCTTCTTTGGGGGTGTTATAAGTATTTTTGAGGGTGCCCTGGTGGCTGGTGTCCGGGTGACAGGCAGTCAGAAACCCGGGCAGAGGATGGATTTGGGGGGGACCCCCACGCCTCTTTTTATCGGCGTGGGGAGTCCCTTAAAATCCATGCCAGGTGACGGGGCTAGCGCGGCGGCATTCACTGCCTTCGCTAGCTCCATCTACCTGCAGTTACGTTCTAAATGAACGGACTGCTCCGTGTGTGGGCAAGTCCGTTCATTTTCAAAAGTCCCGCGGGGACTTTTGTGACACCGGAGGTGGGGAGTACAAAGACAAATGTGTCTTGCTATAGTGAAGCATGGTGGTGGGAATGTCATGGTCTGGGGCTGCATGAGTGCTGCCGGCACTGGGGAGCTACAGTTCATTGAAGGAACCATAAATGTCAACATGTACTGTGACATACTGAAGCAGAGCATGATCCCCTCCCTTCGCAGACTGGGCCGCAGGGCAGTATTCCAACATGATAACGACCCCAAACACACCTCCAAGACGACCTCTGCCTTGCTAAAGAAGCTGAGGGTAAAAGGTGATGGACTGGCCAAGCATGTCTCCAGATCTAAACCCTATTGAGCATCTGTGGGGCATCCTCAAACGGAAGGTGGATAAGCGCAAGGTCTCTAACATCCACCAGCTCTGTGATGTCGGCATGGAGAAGTGGTAGAGGATGCCAGTGGTAACCTGTGAAGCTCTGATGAACTCTATGAACTCTATGCCCAAGAGGGTTAAAGCAGTACTGGAAAATAATGGTGGCCACACAAAATATTGACACTTTGGGCTCAATTTGCAAATTTTTACTTGGTGTGTACTCACTTTTGTTGCCAGCGGTTTAGATATTAATTGATGTTTGTTGAGTTATTTTGAGGGGACAGCAAATGTACACTGTAATACAAGCTGTACTATCACTACTTTACATTGTAGCAAAGTGTAATTTCTTCAGTGTTTTCACATAAAAAGATATAATAAAATATTTACAAAAATTTGAGGGGTGTACTCACTTTAGTGAGATACTGTATGTCTGGTTCCGCTCCGCTTCCCCAGCAATTTGGGGGCCATCCTGTCCAATGCAGAGGGTTTCTCAACCAGGTTGAGATATACTTTGAGATGCTGCCCCAGGCATTTCCCATGGACAGAAGCAAAGTAGGTTTCATTATATCTTTGCTTTCTGAGAGAGCCTTGGCCTGAGCAAACCCTCTATGGGAGATGTAAAAACCTGTTGTCTTGATTAGGGTTGAGCGAACCCGAACTGTAAAGTTCGGGTCCGTACCGGACTTTTGGGTGTTCGGGACCCGGACTATTGGCTGTAAGTTTGGGTTTGGGTCCGGTGTTCGGCGCTGTATTGGCACCTCTTTAACAGCTGCAGGGCAGCCAATAGACGATAGTTTCACTAGTGTGCCCTTAGAAGCCATCACAGCCATGCCTACTAATGGCATGGCTGTGATTGGCCAGTGCAGCATGTGACCCAGCCTCTATATATAGTACACACACACAGCACACAGCGTCATTCTGCTATAGACAGTTTCCTGTGCTGCAGAGAGATAGAGGATTTTAGGAGTTAGTGTGCTAAAGTCAGTCAGTCAGTCAGTCCACATTCCTTGAATTTTCTTCTAATTAGTTAGATCAGTGAGCGATCTAGATAGCTAGAGTAGGGAGTTTCTTTAATAAGCAAAAGAAAGAGGCAGAGAGAATTATTGAAGAGATTCCTAAATCAATTGTACCCTGGCTGGGATGCAGTGCACAGTCTTTTAACAGTGCCATGAGGCCAGTGCCAGACAAAATATAAAAGTTTTACCTGCAAGCTCAGTGCACCATTAGGACCAACACTGCATATAGTAAGAGATACACCATAGTCTGTGTGTATTCTGCTATTGGAAAAACATTGCATAAAAATGTAATTTTGCTTTTTTTTTTTTTTTCCCAATAGCATTTTCTGCGTGTTCATACATACACGCTGTAGACAGTATCCGTGTATTCTGATATTGCAAAAACATTGCAAAAAAATTTAATTTTGCTGTGTTTTTTTTTTTCCCAATAGCATTTTCTGCGTGTTCATACATACACGCTGTAGACACTATCCGTGTATTCTGATATTGCAAAAACATTGCAAAAAAATTTAATTTTGCTGTGTTTTTTTTCTTCCCAATAGCATTTTCTGCGTTTTCATAAACGCTTTACATACTGTCCGTGTATTCTGATATTGGAAAAACATTGCAAAAAAATTAAATTTTGCGGTGTTTTTTTTCTTCCCAATAGCATTTTCTGCGTTTTCATAAACTCTTTACATACTGTCCGTGTATTCTGATATTGGAAAAACATTGCAAAAAAATTTAATTTTGCAGTGTTTTTATTTCCCCAATAGCATTTTCTGCGTTTTCATAAACGCTTTACATACTGTCCGTGTATGCTGATATTGGAAAAACATTGCAAAAAAATTTAATTTTGCAGTGTTTTTGTTTCCCCAATAGCCTTTTCTGCGTTTTCATAAACGCTTTACATACTGTCCGTGTATTCTGATATTGGAAAAACATTGCAAAAAAATTTAATTTTGCTGTGTTTTTTTTCCCCCAATAGCATTTTCTGCGTTTTCATAAACGCTTTACATACTGTCCGTGTATTCTGATATTGGAAAAACATTGCAAAAAAATTTAATTTTGCTGTGTTTTTTTTCCCCCAATAGCATTTTCTGCGTTTTCATAAACGCTTTACATACTGTCCGTGTATTCTGATATTGGAAAAACATTGCAAAAAAATTTAATTTTGCAGTGATTTTTTTCTTCCCAATAGCATTTTCTGCGTTTTCATAAACGCTTTACATACTGTCCGTGTATTCTGATATTGGAAAAACATTGCAAAAAAATTAAATTTTGCGGTGTTTTTCAGAGCTTGAAGCGAGGCATAAACGTTCTCAACCTGAGCACAACCTGCATGACCAGGCATCTAAATGCAAAGCACGAGATGCAGTGGAGTAGACACCTCAAAAACCAAGAAAGGTCTCTGGCTCCTCCTGCTTCCTCTTCTGCTGCAGTCTCGGCCTCTTCATCCACCTGCCAACCCGCAAACATAGGATCTGCCAGCAACACTACCACCTGGGTCACCAACCATCTCCACAATGTCCCATGGAAGCGTTCAGCTCTCTATTTCCCAAACACTGGAGCGGAAGAGGAAGTACCCCCCTAGCCACCCGTGATCCCAGGCCCTGAATGCCAGCATTTCAAAATTCCTCACCTTTGATATGCTGTCATTCCGTCTGGTGGAGACGCAGAGTTTTAAAAGGCTGATGTCATTGGCTGTCCCACAGTACGTCGTGCCTAGCCGCCACTACTTTTCCAGACGAGTTATCCCTTCCCTGCACAACCAAGTGGGGGACAAAATCAGGTGTGCACTGCGCAACGCCATCTGTGGCAAGGTCCACCTAACTACGGATGCGTGGACCATTAAGCACGGTCAGGGACGTTATATCTCCCTAACAGCACACTGGGTAAATGTAGTGGCGGCTGGGCCTGAGGCAGATAGCAGTTTGGCGCATGTCCTTCCACCACCGAGGATTGCAGGGCACTTCAGTTTGCCTCCTGTTGCTAACTCCTCCTACTCCGCCTCCTCATCCTCTACCGCCTCCTCATCCGGTCAGCGTAACACCTTCACCACCAACTTCAGCACAGCCAGGGCTAAACGACAGCAGGCAGTTTTATAACTTTCCTGTTTGGGGGAAAAACCCCACACCGCGCAGGAGTTGTGGAGGGACATGGAACAACAGACCGATGAGTGGTTTGTGGCAGTGAGCCTCAAGCTCGGCCTGGTGGTGTGCGATAATGGGCGATAATGTGCGATAATGGGCGAAATCTCGTAGCAGCTCTGGGCCTTGCCGGTTTGACGCACATCCCTTGCCTGTGCTGAACTTGGTGGTCCAGAGGTTCCTTAAGAATTACCCCGATATGCCAGAGCTGCTGCAGAAAGTGCGGGCCGTCTGTGCGCACTTTCGGCGTTCTCACCCTGCTGCTGCTCGCCTGTCAGCGCTGCAGCGTAACTTCGGCCTTCCCGCTCACCGTCTCATATGTGACGTGCCCACAAGGTGGAACTCCACCTTGCACATGCTTGCCAGACTGTGCGAGCAGCAGCAGGCGATAGTGGAGTTTCAGCTGCAGCACGCACGCGTGAGTCGCTCTGCGGAACAGCACCACTTCACCGCCAATAACTGGGCCTCCATGCGTGACCTGTGTGCCTTGTTGCGCTGTTTCGAGTACTCCACCAACATGGCCAGTGCCGATGACGCCGTTCTCAGCGTTACTATCCCAGTTCTATGCCTCCTAGAAAAAACTCTTCAGGCGATGATTGAAGAGGATGTGGCACAGGATGAGGAGGAGGAGGAGGAGGAGGAGGAGAAAGAGGGTTCATTTCCAAGGCTTTCAGGGCAGTCATTTACAAGTGGCTACGAGGGTGGGTTCCTGCACCAACAAGCGCCAGGTACACAATTGTCTGGCAGCAAGGGCACAGTTCTGGAGGATGACGAGGTGGAGGATGAGGAGGAGATGGAGGAGGAGGAGGAGGAGGAACCATGGCACCCAGACCAGCTCATGTCCATCACTGGTGCGTGGCTGGGGGGATACAGAGGACACAGACGATACACCTCCCACAGAGGACAGCTTTTCCTTGCCTCTGGGCAGCCTGGCACACATGAGCGATTACATGCTGCAGTGTCTCCGCAACGACCGCCGAGTTGCCCACATTTTAACTGGTGCTGATTATTGGGTGGCCACCCTGCTGGATCCCCGTTACAAGGACAACGTGCCGTCCTTAATTACCTCACTGGAGCGTGATCGTAAGATGCGCGAGTACAAGCGCACGCTGGTAGACGCGCTGCTGGTGGCATTCCCACTTGGAAGCGGGGGTACGGTGGAAGCAAAAGGCAAAGGCAGAGGAGGAGGAAGAGGTCGCCAACGCAGCCGGGGCACCGCCAGCACTTCGCAAGGCAGGGTTAGCATAGACGGAATGTGGAAAAGCTTTGTCAGCACGCCACAACAACCAGCACCACCAGCTGAGATGGAACGTCTTAGCAGGAGGCAGCATTTCACCAACATGGTGGAGCAGTATGTGCGCACACGCCTACACGTACTGCATGACGGGTCTGCCCCCTTCAACTTCTGGGTCTCCAAATTGGGCACATGGCCTGAGCTTGCCCTTTACGCCTTGGAGGTGCTGGCCTGCCCTGCCGCCAGTGTATTATCTGAACGTGTATTTAGCACGGCAGGGGGCGTTATCACAGACAAGTGCAGCCGCCTGTCCAGAGCCAATGTGTACAAGCTCACGTTCATTAAAATTAACCAGGCATGGATCCCACAGGACTTGGCCGTACCTTGTGCAGAATAGACACATATACCGGTGTTCTGACTAAAACTGTCTTGCTATCGGATAGTGTCCGGCCACTTACTGTGCAGATGCAGTGCTTGCGCAGTACGGAGGACAAGGAGATTCACAAATTCTCCAAAGATGAACGTCGCCTGCGCAGTGAGTGCAGGTTCAAGCCCGACCATCCAAGTGGACATACGGTAGCACATAGTAACAGGGCCCCTCACGGGCTCGCTTGGCTAGGCTTCAACCTCGGATGATGTGGCTTGAACCTGGAGTCACCGTGCATCGTCTTCGGAGAGTTTCAAAATCCCCTTGTCCTAAGTACTGAGCAAGCGCAGTACAGGGCGGACACTATGCGACGGGGGACAGAATTCGACACATCATTCACCACTAGCCTTACCCAGCCATTTTTGTATTTTTGAACCAGTGTTGGCTACCTCGTCCTCCTCCACCGCCGCTTCCACCTACACTGCCACATCCACCGCCGCCTCAACCTCCTACTCCATTTGAATTTCGTCCTCCTAGGTCAAGATTATAATTTTTTCATTTTTTTTAATTTCCAAGTATTTTATTTTCCCACTATCTTATCCATTAAATTGAAAAAAAAATTCCGAAAGTGCGTATTCTGGGGTATTCCCAACATATGTGCGGCATCGTGCCGTTGAGTTTCTGAGGTTCTTAATGACTTCCTGTACCTCTTCTGCTGAGAAGGGGGCCTTCAGCATTTTTTTTTTATTTTTTATTTTTTTAATGTTATTTTAAGTTATTTCCCTATCCACATTTGTTTGCAGATCACTTGCCATGCTCTTAACAACATTTTGTTGCCATTTGCAGCCCTCTAGCCCTTTCCATGACCTTTTTACAGCCATTTTAGTGTTCAAAAGTCCGGGTCCCATTGACTTCAATGGGGTTCGGAGTTCGGGGTCAAGTTCGGGTCAAGTTCGGTCCCGAACCCGGACTTTTTTCCGAAGTTCGGCCGAACCCGCCGAACCCGAACATCCAGGCGTCCGCTCAACTCTAGTCTTGAGTTACATTGAGTTTGTGGCTTCGCTTAAAAAGGGTATTTGACGTTCCCGCATGCTCCGCTTCTGCTGCCAAGTGCCTCATGTCCATCGACCAGAACAGTACGAGAACTGTTGCAGACTACGCCATTGAATTCTGTACTCTGGCAGCAGAGGTTGCATGGAACAATGAGGCCCTTGTGGCTGCTTTTTCTCATGGTCTCTCGGATTCCATCAAGGATGAGAAAGCAGCCCGTGATATACCCACTGAGCTGGAGAAGTTGATCACATTTGCCATCCTCATTGGCTCCAGACTCAGAGAAAGACTCACTTTTAAGGAGCGCTTGCGAAAGCCTCCTGTACGTTTGTCTCCGAGCTTTACAGTCCCACCCTCACATTCCATGTCTCCTGGTACCGAATCAGGCAGTGAAGGTGAACCCATGCACTTGGGTTTCACGCGTCTCTCTGCGGATGAGAGAACCTTTAGGAGGAGGGAGAGATTGTGCCTTTATTGTGGCCAGGCAGGTCACTTTTTGAAGTCTTGTCCTACCCGTCCAGGGAAGACCCAAACTGGTTTTGGTCACCCTTTCTTGGGGTGGGTCGTCCGTCGATATACAGGCTCTAATTGACTCTGGGGTTGCAGGCCTGTTCATTGATGCCGCCTTTGTATGGAAGCACTCAATTCCGCTGCAGCTGCAGTTGCCATTGAGTGGAGACCGCTACAGCCTGCCCATGTGACTCATGAGACGGTTCCGTTGCCCATGGCCATAGGGGCTCTTCACCATGAAATAATCCAATTCCAAGTTATTTCCTCACCTGTTTCCGCTGGTTATTGGTTATCCTTGGTTACAGAGGCACAACCCCTCTTTTGATTGGCTCCGTGCTGGGGTTCTCTCCTGGTCACCACAATGCAGTGAGACATGCTTCCAAAAGGTAGCCAAGGTTATGTGCACCTCTTCACTCTCCTCCCTGCCATACCTCTATTTTAGCAATGTCTTTGACAAAGGTCAATCCGGTAGTTTGCCTCCACACCGGTCGTATGATTGCGCAATTGACCTTCAACCTGGTGCCAAACCCCCTCGTGGCCGGGTTTACCCTTTGTTGGTCTTGGAGGATAAGGCCATGGAGGAGCATGTTGCAGATGCACTTTCTCGAGGTTTCATCCACAAATCCTCATCTCCTGCTGGTGCTGGTTTCTTCTTTGTGAAGAAGAAGAGTGGTGAACTGAGACCTTGCATTGATTATAGGGGTCTCAATCGCTCCACGATTAAGAATTTTCACAAAACTTGATTTGAGAGGGGCATACAATCTCATGAGGATTAAGGAGGGTGACGAGTGGAAAACTGCATTTAATACCAGAACAGGTCATTATGAGTACCTCGTAATACCTTTTGGCCTTTGTAACACCCCGGCAGTTTTCCAGGAATTTATTAACAATGTCCTCCGAGATTTGTTGCAGGTATGTGTGGTGGTTTATCTCGATGATATCCTCATATTTTCCAAGTCCCTGGAGAGCCACCACACAGATGTCTGTCGTGTGCTTCAGAAACGAAGAGATAACAATCTCTATTGTAAACTGGAGAAGTGCGAGTTCTATCGTGAACAGGTTAAATTCCTGGGCTATGTCATTTCCACGGCTGGTTTTTCGATGGACCCTGAGAAATTTTTGGCAGTCCTACAGTGGCCAGACCCCCTGAGTTTACGTCTTCTGCAGCATTTCCTAGGCTTTGCCAACTATTATCGGAAGTTTATTTGTAACTTCTCGTCTACTTTACCGTTTATCCTTGATGTTGATGCTTCTGAGACTGGTGTTGGCGCCCTTCTGTCTCAACGTCCTACCTCTGGGAGTGCTATGCATCCTTGTGGCTACTTTTCCAAGAAATTGTCACCTGTGGAGTGCAATTACGAGATTGGTGGCAGAGAGCTGTTGGCGATCATTTTAGCCCTGAAAGAATAGAGACATCTCCTCGAAGGTACCACTGTGCCGGTTCTCATTCTTACTCACCATAAGAATCTCACATTCTTGACTAAGGCTAAACGCCTCTCTCCCAGAAGGGTTAGATAGGCTCTTTTCTTGTCAAGTTTGAATTACATTGTCTCATTCTTACCCGGTACTAAGAATGTAAGGGTTGACGCCTTGTCACAACAATTTTCAGCTGGCCACCCTGGGAAGAATCAACTCGTTTGGGCCATTTCCCAACAATTCTGGTGGCCTAGTCTATGTGCTGATGTAACTTCCTTCATAGCTGCCTGTTCCATGTGTGCTCAGAGTAAGACTCCATGACACCTTCCAGTAGGCCTCCTACAACCCATACCCAATGAAGAGAGGCCCTGGACCCACCTGTCTATGGATTTCATTGTGGAGTTACCCAACTCCCAGGGCAACATAGTTATCCTTATGGTGGTTGACCGGTTCTCAAAGATGTGTCATTGTATTCCACTTAAGAAGTTGCCCACTTCTAAGTAACTGGCTTCCATTTTGGCTCGGGAGATCTTTCGCATTACATGGGCTAACCAAGGTGATTGTCTCGGACAGGGGTAGTCAGTTTGTGTCCCGGTTCTGGCAAGCCTTTTGTGCACAGTTGGGAATTCAGCTTGCTTTTTCCTCTGCGTATCACCCGCAGTCTAATGGGGCCGCAGAACAAGCCAATCAGTCCTTGCAGCAATTCCTACGTTGCTATATTTCTGACCATCATAACAACTGGTCAGACCTATTACCGTGGGCAGAGTTTGCTCACAAAAGTGCCTTGAATTCTGCTTCACAATTGTCCCCGTTTATGGCGAATTATGGTTTCCAACCTTCCATGTTGCCTGACTCATTTTTTTTTCTGCAGAGTATTTCTGCGTTAGAGGAGCAACTCCGTGGTCTTCATTCCACTTGGGCACAAGTCCAGGAGGCTTTGCAACATGCTAATGATAGGTACAGACTCCATGCTGACCGCGGACACCTGCCTGCGCCTTCCCACCAGGTTGGGGACAGGGTATGGCTGTCATCTTGCAATCTCCGACTTCATGTTCCCTCACTGAAATTTGCACCTCGGTTTATTGGGCCTTTCCGTATTCTTCGCAGGATTAACCCAGTGGCTTACGCATTAGACCTTCCTCCTAATATGCGTATTTCGAATCTATTTCATATCTCCTTATTAAAACCTTTGGTCTGCAACCGCTTTACCACCTTGGTGCCACTTCCTAAGAACCATGAGGAGTATGAAGTACAGTCCATTGTGGACTCTCGTAGGTTCCATGGGTGCATACAGTACCTGGTGCATTGGAAAGGGTACAGTCCGGAGGAACGCTCTTGGGTCTCATCCTCGGACGTACATGCCCCTGTCCTCCTCCGTGATTTTTCATAAATGTTTTCCCCTCAAGCCTGGTGGTCCTTCGCAGGGAGGGGTCATTGAGGAGGGGGTACTGTCAGGGCTGGAATCAGCCCTTCCTTCTCAGCTGTCGGCTAATTGCCAGCTCCTATCGCTCTCCACATTTACTCAGCTGTTGATATCCTGCTCGTCAGTCCTGCCTACTTAAGCTGTCCATTCCAGAGGAGCTCTGCCTTCGCATTGCATCACAAGAAACATCTCCTGCTTTCCTGTTTAAAGACTGACTCTGCTGACATCCCTTCTGGCTCTAGATCCTGCTTGCTGTTCCACTACTTTGATCCCTGACTTCTGGCTTGGCTCACTATCCGTTCTGGTTACTGAACTTTGGCTATGTTTTGACTATGTTTGTTCTTTTTACTTTTATTATTAAACAAGTGTGATTTAACTGCAGACAGCAGTAAAGTTAGCTCAATTGTTTTCTATATTGTGAAAGATAATGTTATGCTGAGTAAAATGATACCCAACATGTCACTCTTCAAAATTGCGCCCGCTCGTAGAATGGCGGCAAACTTTGTCGCTTAAAAATCTCCATTGGCGACTTTTAAAAATGTCTACAGGTTGCCAATTTTGAGTTACAGAGGAAGTCTAGTGCTAGAATTATTACTCTCACTCTAACAATCGTGACAATACCTCACATGTGTGGTTTGAACACCGTTTTCATATGCGGGAGTGTGCCTTCTCCATTTAATCACTGCCACTTGAGCATGCAAATTGATAGCTTCTAGTAAATCATGAGATATAACACATGTAATACATGATGTGTGCTGTGTAAGACTGTGTCATGTCCTAGGGTTATTATTGTCATTGTTACCTCTATAGCCATTGCACACACGGTCAGTGCCCTTAAACAAGCTGGCATGCCCTGTATCGGGAGAGAGGAACTACTCTGGAAAAGAAAGCAGTTGGTCTCATGTTTTCTCCATGCCCGTGGGCTACGACAACCGCCCTGGTTTTACAATTGTCTCTAGCATACACATAAAACATTTTGTATGATAAGGTAAGCCCAGACTGGGCACTGAAACTAAGTTTCCCTTCAAGCTCTTCAAAGCGTGTATCTGCTCTAGGTTCTATTGTATGATGTTGGGTGCCTCGACATTTGTACATTAAAGAGGAAGTAAACCCTCTTTTACAACTTTAGCTTACAGGTAAGAACACGGGAGAACATGTCGGCGGTCGGAGGGGGAGAAGAGGACTGATGCCGGGTCTTCGATCTCAGGTAAGTGATACATAATTAGCTAGTATGCTATGCATACAAGCTAATTATGCCTTTGTCTTGCAGGTTTTTTTTTTCCCCGTTTTTTTTAAGAGGGTTTACTTCCTCTTTAACGTAAGATGTTATCATAGTAAGAGCAGTCAGGTATCAATTGCCTACAGTAATTGAACATACCAAGAAAGGATATCCTTCCTGGTGTAGGGATGGGGGGAAATCCTAGAATGGCTTTGGCTTTTGGCCATGGAGTATACTGCAGGTAAATCAGTATAGCCTTGTGGCATTGATTCCCTTCAAACTCGAAGGCCAGTAGTAGTTGTGTCTCCTTGTCTACCGGCCGTGGACAAAGAACGTTTATTCTGCTTATCAGCTGCTGGTTTATGATAAGGTGCCTGTTTCAAACAACTTTCCCCACACTCTCTCATATATAACATATTCCACTCAGGCCCATACATGGAAAAGGCTTCTTATCTCCACAACATAATCCCTTTAACATAGCCAAATGAAATGGGTAGACCTAGTCTTCTCTGATAAATGGATTTGAGGACCCTATTCCCTGAGTCCATTCTGCCAAATTTCTGACCCAAGGGTCAAACCAGTAATCATGCCATATGACACACAAATTATTTAGGGGTCTCATTTGCAGGACCATTGCCAGGATCTGGTTTTGATTTCTGAGGTCTTAGAGCGCTGATTTTTAATAATTTTCTTTTGCCTAGCTTGTGGGTTCTTCCCCTTACCTTGGGAATTCCCCATCCTACAGATGCAATATAGCAGCTAAATGTTAACTTTGAGAATTACAACTGAAGTGACACAATCACTGTGAGGAAGAGGCTGTACAACACTCACGTAGAGCTCTGATAATACCTCTCACCTCCTTACGGGAGTTGTTACTTAAAGCGGTGTTCCGGCCGAAATTATACTTTTTAAAAAAAAATACCCCTATAATCCACAAGTTTAATGTATTCTAGTAAAGTTAGTCTGTAAACTAAGGTCTGTTTTGTTAGTTTTTAGCAGTAGTTTGTTATTTTATAAACTTGCAGCAGGCCGTGGCCATCTTAAGTGTGGGCATCTGAAGCCAGACTGTATTTCTTTTCTGGATCTCATCCTTGCAGATCTCGTACATGCTCAGTGCAGCATAAGCAGTGTAATAGGTTTCAGGTCAGGTTTCCATAGCAACGGCAGTTTGAGAGGAAGTTGCTGCCCCTTCCCAGGAGGCATTGCAAACAGGAAATGATGCGATGGGCCGCGGCCAGGGAGAAGGAAGTGAAAAATGAATACAGCAGATATACAGTCTGTGCTGAAAAAAAAAATAAAAAAAATATCCAATTTATTTACAGTGCACAGTTTAGTGAGGGATGCTGAAGAGTTGTAAAAGTGGGTGGAACTCCACTTTAAGTAGTCACTTCCCTTGTCATTCACTTATTAACACAATATCCTTCACACCGTCACCTGTGTTTGACAGTCTCAGGTCATTAGCTCTAACTTCGCTGAGACATCAGGGTATCTAACAGTGCTTTAGAACTGCAGCAATACACATACACAAATACAACAACAACAATAAATTTTAATTTCTATATTGGCAAGACCCCAGTTGGATAGGATTGAACTTATAACAATTTGTAGCCTAGGCAATTAGTTTCCCTTGTCTGGGCAGCTCCCTATGACCCTTGCTACCACAGCACAGGTTTGTGTCTAACCCTTGCTCCCAAAGCATGGGTTCGTTACAGGATGTGTTCCACAACAGGCGGCAAGAAACAAAAAATCACTTATCGATGTGATAGGTCACATCCCAACTTCTGGCACCAAGACTGTAAGGGTTACTTTCATTCAGGATCCACTCGCTCTCCCATCCAAGCTGGGGACTTGCACGGGTACCCAGGAACAGAACTAAAACACACACACTTAAGTATTCCAAATCTATTCAAAGCTTTATTTCCAGTATATGAACTTATGGGCTCTTTCACACGGACGGACCGTATGTCCGTTTTTCATCCTTCCGTTTTCGGATGAAAAACGGACATACGGTCCGTCCGTGTGAAAGAGCCCATACACATACACATGCACGTTTCTGCAGACGGAGGAAAACCCTATTTTTTCATCCGTCTGCAGAGCGGATCGGGTGACGACGGACTCTACGGTCCGTCGTCACCCGATCCCCCATAGGGGAGAGCGGCGCTCTGACAGGTCCATCCCTGCACGGAGTGCAGAGACGGAACTGTCATCTTCCTGCTCAGCGGAGATCGCTCCGGCGATCCCCACTGAGCAAGCGGCTATCCACGGGGCGGATCAGCACCTATCCGCCCCGTGTGAAAGAGCCCTATATGTGAAAGCAAGTGGGCAGGTATAATATGACCCATTAAAAAATAAAAATAATACACGTTGACAAAGGGCGTATACATTTTAGCATATTCATAAGTTATAAGAAATATTCTAAACACTAGTTTTAACTAGTTCTAACTTTCCTGTGAGAAATTATTCCATTATTTTAAAGTAGGGTTGTCACCTCATCCCTTTAAAACTGAACACATATGAATTACACAGGTTCTGTGGCTGATTAAGGTGTAATTAAACTTACTTGGTGCCTTATCTGCATTAAATAAGCCAGAAAACTTGTGTAATTCATATGTGTTCGGGTTTATCACCGTTATCGGCGGCGGGAGAGGTGCGATCGGGTCCTTCCATGTCCTCAGTATGGAGACGAGTGAGGCTAAGATGGCCCCCACCCGTCTCCATACTATAGCAGGGCGGAAGCGACGTCAAAACGTCACTTCCGCCCATACATCTTAAAGGCACATTTTTTTAATGTCATTTTTTTAAATGACATTTTTTTATTTATTTTTTTTGCATTTAAGTCCAAATATGAGATCTGAGGACTTTTTGACCCCAGATCTCATATTTAAGAGGACCTGTCATGCTTTTTTTCTATTACAAGGGATGTTTACATTCCTTGTAATAGGAATATGGTGTGCCAATTTTGGGAATATGGTGAGCCAATTTTTTTTTTTTTTTAAAAACAGTGTAAAAATAAATAAAATCAAGAAAAATAAATAAGAAAGGGCCCCGTCCCGACAAGCTTGCGTGCAAAAGCGAACGCATACGTGAGTAGCTCCCGCATATGAAAACGGTGGTCAAACCACACATGTGACATATCGCCGTGATCGGTAGAGCGAGAGCAATAATTATAGCCATAGACCTCCTCTGTAACGCAAAACATGCAACCTGTAACATTTTTTAAATGTCGCCTATGGAGATTTTTTAATTACAGCCCGGTCTCTCTACTCATCCATCTGTGTCTGCGGCTGTGGGTGGGGTCTGTGCGGGGATCCTCGTCATTTCCTTTGAGTGCCGCACTGTCTCCTGGGATCTGGTGTCATTCATCCCAGGAGTCAGTGCGGACATCCGACCCGAAATCTCGCGAGATTTGCAGACATCCGACCCGAAATCTTGCAGGATTTGCGGACATCCGACCCGAAATCTCGCAAGATTTTAAGGACGTGAGGTGTTTACACAGCTCGGAGCTGTTACCCGTGCGCATGCGCAGGAACCAGCGAGGCATGCTGGTTCCCATAACGAAAGGAAACAAGAAAGTGTCTGCTTGTGGGCTTCAAATGCCCACAAGCAAAATGACAATGCTGTTCTTTTTATTTTAAAAGTGCCGATTATTCTGAAAAAACGGACATGGATACCGGACGGACACCTAACAAGTGAGTTTATTGTTAGACTCATAATACTTTTAACATGAGAAAAAAAATTAAAAAATTAGTGTGTGCAGAACCGCTTTAAGTACCCTCTCCCAGAAAGCACAGCGAGGCAACACACTCACTGGTTGGTTCTGAGAGAGGATTGGCACCCAATGCGTCCAACCGGACTGCGTTTCTATGCTTGCCATAGGTGACACTGACACCTATGGCCAAGCAAAATACAGTGCAATCCAGCCAAACTAGTACTGAGACCATAATTTGGAACAATTAACCCTAAAACCCAACTGTGGTTTTAGAAACATTAAATCTACAAAAAAAAATAGCGCATGCTCATTAGGAGCCCGGCGCTACACTTGCTAATTGGCTAAAGCTCTCTGTCAGGGGAGAGGGGAAAGTGTTGCAATGGAGCAGTCACCCTCATTCCTTCCCCCTGCAGCTACTGTCCATTTAAAATAGGCAAAACAGCTGTGTCATGAAGAAACTACAAGTCCTCTCTTCTGCTGTGGCAGACAGGTTGTAGTTCTCAAATAACTATGAACAAGCTGATCAATGTGCTCATAGTCCATTCATACATTTCCTCCAATTTTCAAACTGAAAGACTGTACACAGGCAGGGAGAGAAAGCTGGAGTAAGACCCCATACACACTATAAGATTTCCTGCAGATTTTTGGCTTCAGATTTACCAAAACCATGTAGTGCAAGGGCCAACCTGATTGCATACAAATTGAAACTCTTAAGATTTTACCTCATATTATATGGTTTTGATAAATCTGAAGACAAAATCTGCAGAAAATCTAATAGTGTGGTTCACACTAGCCCGATCTCAGAGATCGCATGTGATTTGCACCCGCACTGCAGGTGCCGATCACATCCAATCTCTGAGCAATGCAAGTTCAGCCAAACAGTTGTATGGCTGAACTTGCATTGGATTTGCACAGAAAATAGTGCAGGGACTTGTTTTTCCCCGCACTAAAATTGGATCGCATGGGTGGTCTCACTGATGCGATCCTATTCCTGTTCGAGTTCACAGTTCGTTCTGCGATCTTTGGACTAAACTGGGGGTGTCCTTAACCACTTCAGCCCCGGACCAATTGGCAGCCAAAGGACCAGGCCCCTTTTTGCCATTCGGCACTGCGTCGCTTTAACTGACAATTGCGCGGTCGTGCGACGTGGCTCCAAAACAAAATTGGCGTCCTTTTTTTCCCACAAATAGAGCTTTCTTTTGGTGGCATTTGATCGCCCCTGCGGTTTTTATTTTTTGCACTATAAACAAAAATAGAGCAACAATTTTGAAAAAAATGCTATATTTTTTGCTTTTTGCTATAATAAATATCCCCAAAAAATATATAAAAAAAAAATTTTTTTTCCTCAGTTTAGGCCGATACGTATTCTTCTACATATTTTTGGTAAAAAAAAAAATCGCAATTAGCGATTATTGATTGGTTTGCGCAAAAGTTATAGCGTTTACAAAATAGGGGATAGTTTTATAGCATTTTTATTCATTTTTTTTTTTTTTACTAGTAATGGCGGCGATCAGCGATTTTTATTGTGACTGCTACATTATGGCGGACACATCGGACATTTTTGACACATTTTTGGGACCATTGTCATTTATACAGCAATCAATGCTATTTAAATGCATTGATTCCTGTATAAATGACAGTTGTAGTGAAAGAGTTAACCACTAGGGGGAGGGGAGGGGTTATGGGCTCTGACGTGTGTGTGTTTTTTTTACATTAGGGGGCGGGGCTGATGTCTGACGTCATTGATCGGCTTTCCCGATGACCGGGAACAGCCAATCAATGACAGGCAGCGTAGGAAGTGCGGGGAGAGGTTTGTGTAAACTGTTCTTCAGCTCCGTAACCCAATCGCGGGACACCAGCGGCGATCGGGTCCGCTGGTCCCGTGGCCGGGGTCACGGAGCTCCTGACCGGGTCGCGAGCCACGACCCACGGGCAGGCATTTAAAGGGCCACGTACAGGTACGTGGTTTTGCCTGCCCGTGCCATTCTGTAGACGTATATCTACATGAGGCGGTCGGGAAGCGGTTAACAGAGCTAATGACACCCAGAGCGGTTCGCACAAGCTTCGGGAGAGAAGCGATGCGGGAACTGGCGCTGGTTCCTTCATCGCACTAGTGTGAACCCAGGGTTAGTGTCTGCAGGAGCCTGACATTGCACCCGTGTTCCACTGATTGCGGGGGCAACGCTTTGCAGGCTACTGTGTAAAAAAAATAAAAAATACAATGGATTTAGAATATACAGTACACGCTGTAAAAGGCTTACACTTACCCAAACAAAAACTACAATAAATATGTGAAATAGACTTCAAAGTGGATGTAAACCCACTCTCATCCTTTCTAAACTACTGCAATATTGGTTATCTAGAAGGATATACATGCCTCCTGCATGTATACTTATCTGTCAAATGTCTCCCCTCTGTCTGCTATGAGACCTGAAAAACTGCAGATTTTGTGGGTGGGTCTGTTTTACAGGGCTCAGTGGGTGAAGTCATGATGTCAGTAGACTCCCCGCCCACCTCTACACTCCCCTTATCAACATGCATTTTCTCCTGTGTATTTCTTACACTGAACTTCTGCTATAATCACTAACATCCAGTCAAAACCCAGAAAAGTCCGCACCTGACTTCAGCATTGCCAAATCATGCTGAGGTGTGGAACAGCCAATCCTTGCAGAGCAGCAGATGAAAGGAGTGGGGGTGGGAATTAAAAAATAATGTCTCTTAGGCTAGTGCACGAGATATATAAATCACCTGTCAATCACAGCAAGGGGGAGGATTTGACAAAGTTTTTCTCTGTTTGTCAAGATTTATCTCACTGAACAATAAAAGAGGATTGCTCAGATCTGGATTAACTCATTGTGGCAAGACCGGGCTCAAATGATAGGAAATCTTATACTCTACATTATGACATAAAAAAATAAATAAAAAAAAATTGGGTTTACATCCACTTTAACAATATGGGTCACAAAGAACAGGTATGCACAGGTATTACTGATAAGCCCAACAATTACCAAAACCACCTATCAGGGCTGTTAAGAAAGATGGTAACCATGGGCGTCCGCAGGTAGGGGCAAGGGGGGTCAAGTGCCCCCCCCTGGAATCAGGGATCGGATCTTAAAGTCAGCACAGTTGTGTCTCTGTCGAGGTGCCGCACCCGGGTGCCACCCACCAGTTGGGTGACACCATTAAGGTGCTGTCAAGTGTAGTGTGACTTTGGGCTCTTTTCCCTGCTCAGTCCAGCAGAGAACTTGGCGGTGCTGTGACGGAAGAATGGCGAGCTGCGGGCTATCAGAGGTTTCCCCCCCTTGCCCCACCCATTCTTCTGTCAGGGAGAAGAGACGGCAGCTCTCACCCAGCTTCCTGCCCTGCTCCGTTCCTTCCCTATTGGCCATAACTGAGGGCCAATCAAAGGCGACTAGGAGAGGCAAGCTTCATGGGACACGTAGTCCCAAAAGATTGGCGGCTCCATTTTCCACAGGGAGGAGGCTACAGCTCGATCAAGAGAGAGATTGAGAGACTGCAGCCTGGAAAGAAGCTGAGGGAGAGAGTTCTACAGGACGAGGAGTGTGCTGGGCGGAAGCCAGAGAGAGAGAGAGAGCCTGCCAGGGCCACAAAAGAGAGTCATGCTGTCCATGACCAAGTACCACATAGCTACATTTCTGAGCTGCCCAGCTATACACTCCCACCCCCTTACCTTACCCAGTAATGGAGACCACACCGTGCTGGAGTGTAAACTAGGCCGTAGCAGCCCCTTTATTAAATAACAAAATATATAAATAACTTTATAAATAACTTTTATAAACAAATAAACAATCCAATAAACAAAATCAAGAACACGTGACGTAGGCCTATAGCAGGGCAATACCCCCCCCACCCAAATTACCATAATCAACAACTCGTGCACTGCGGTCATCTCAAATGTAACTAGGCCTCAAGCTGACATACTAGCTCAGAGACAAAACTATTCCCGCAGTGCAGTCATCCACCATATTCCCTACATCACTTATAAGGAATATACCAAACGGGCCCATATCTCCAATGGGTCCCGCATCAAGTTTTCTGTGGGGAGGGGGTTTCTTCTCTATGCCTACGTCAGCCAACATCCGCCAACGCTACGACATCCAATGTACCTGTAACAACACTGTTAAATACCTGTGAAGAGAAATCAGATTAAAACAAAGGGCGGGAGGGCGGGAACTTTCCAACTCTCAGAATGACCCTGGGGAGGACTGTCCCTCCCCTTCCTGTTGCCCAGCTCCACCCCACTGAAATCCTTAAACGGCCATACCCACAAATGGCATGTTGACTTTATTCCTTCCAGCCCTGCACTGATCACTTTGTTCATAGCTGCGGGCTGTTCTTGACCAAGTACCACATAGCTACATTTCTGAGCTGCCCAGCTATACACTCCCACCCCCTTACCTTACCCAGTAATGGAGACCACACCGTGCTGGAGTGTAAACTAGGCCGTAGCAGCCCCTTTATTAAATAACAAAATATATAAATAACTTTATAAATAACTTTTATAAACAAATAAACAATCCAATAAACAAAATCAAGAACACGTGACGTAGGCCTATAGCAGGGCATTACCCCCCCCCACCCAAATTACCATAATCAACAACTCGTGCACTGCGGTCATCTCAACTGTAACTAGGCCTCAAGCTGACATACTAGCTCAGAGACAAAACTATTCCCGCAGTGCAGTCATCCACCATATTCCCTACATCACTTATAAGGAATATACCAAACGGGCCCATATCTCCAATGGGTCCCCCATCAAGTTCTCTGTGGGGAGGGGGTTTCTTCTCTATGCCTACGTCAGCCAACATCCGCCACCGCAAACAAGGTTAACACCTTAACCTTGAGCGCACCTCCACACCCTAAGTGCTCGCTCGATACCATCCTGAATACCGATGGCCCACATATCTGTGCCAACTGGGTTCAGGTGAACTCCATCAGCCCTCAGATAACGCCAAGTGTCGACCTCTAATTCCCTATGCCTGATGGCCAACCCCCCATGTTTAATAAAAAACCTACTGACCTCCTGGTTGACCTTTTTCCGAGCTTTGTTAATTAACTCCACTGACCTGGCAAAACGCCATGAAGTCCTGGCAATCATGTCTGACCAAACCAGGACTGTGTTGGGGAAAGCCGCCTGAAGTCGGCAAAAATCATATTTTATATCCCTAGTGACGTCTAGTTTGGTCCTAAGCCCCAAATCGTTACCCCCAACATGAATGACTAAAACTTCAGGAGGCCTATCCCATCTCGCAAACTTGAGCGCTTCCGGGATAAGACGGCTCCAGAGCATACCCGGGAAACCCAACCACTTTATATAAGCTTCCCTCCTAGAGAACCCCAGCTGTCTACCGTCTGGTCTGTCATCACCCCTTCTGGCTCCCCAGCAAACATATGAATGTCCCATAATCCATACGAGACTTGGTGTTGAATCTGGAAGAAAAACAACAAAGTTCCGGTAAACCTCACATTAATGTACCACACGAAACCATGTCGGCACTACACACCTTTTATGTCAACAACCCTCATTCCACTAAATCCGTCCTAACGTATGACCTAAAACGTCTGGATTCCCACCTCCCGATCTGCTTTACCGCCTCCTCTGTCAAACCCCACCTGACCGCTTCCGTTGCCGCCCCAATCCTAAATGAATGGGAGGAAAATCTCAGATCCCCCATATTCAGCTCCCGCAAACATTTTCGGAAGACTCCTATGAATTGAAAGCGCGACAGCGCCTCGCCATTGTTGTGTACCAACAGGGGGCCGTCCCCCGCCGGCCTACCTTGCAAAAACACCCTCGTGACCAAGACGGGGCAGAGTTTGGCGTCCGGAATGGCGAAAACCACCACATCCTTGCCTCGGCCCTGCTGATCCGTCTTTGATCTCCGAAGGTACAATACCAACCTGTCCCCCAAGCACCGCACATCCCCCACTGCCAATCCATCCCTTCTGTTCCTTGAGGAACTAACCAGCTCCCCTATCCGGAAAGCCCCAAAGAAAGCCAGCACGAAAGCCGTGCGGAAAAGCCCCACCTCGTAACCAGACGAGCAAACCACACGCAGAGTGTCCACCACTCTGCCCAATAGTTCGAACGTTACCGGCCGTCGCTCGTCCCGTTGCGACTTCCCTTTCTTATAACCCTTCACTGCCTGACGTGCCCAGAACTCCTTTGTCCAATCGCACCCTCCACCAAGCTTGCACCAAAAAGCCATGGCCGCCATAACTTTCCCCAGCCTCGACACGGAAATACCCCTCTCCATGTGCCTGGCGATAAAATAAATGAAAAGCAGCCTCGGTTCACCCTCTCCCCCTGCGGCCTGACCCTGGAAAGCAGCCCATTCATCCCATACTCTCCTGTATGCTCTCCATGTCCCCTCGCTCACTGACCGCTGGATCCATCCCGTTATTCTTCCAGGGCAATCTTCCACATCTCTGACGGACACGGCACTCCCTGATGCTCTGCCTCCGGTTCCAACTCTCAAAACTTTTCCCACTGAAACCGAGAGAGAGCATCAGCGACCACGTTGTCCTAACCCGGCAGGTGCACTGCATGAATGAAAATGTTCAACTGCATGCACCGAAGCACTAGATGTCTCAGCAAACGTATCACCGGCGGCGATGCCGCTGGCACCTTGTTGATGACTTGTACTACCCCCAAGTTATCAATGTGGAAGCGAAACTTTCCGACGATCCACCCAGCTTCCCCTGCTTCCTGCCCTTTGCCATCAGTGCCCCCCTACCACACTGCATCAAAAGATGTGTAATGAACTCAATGGCATCATTCACCGACCCCCCTTTGGGGTAAGACAGGTGGTGAATAAGCCTGAATTTATTTCGTTCCTTCTTGGGGACCACTCCCAAAGGAGAAACCACTAGTTCCTTCCCTACTATTGGCCATAACTGAGGGCCAATCAAAGGCGACTAGGAGAGGCAAGCTTCATGGGACAGGTAGTCCCAAAAGATTGGCGGCTCCATTTTCCACAGGGAGGAGGCTACAGCTCGATCAAGAGAGAGATTGAGAGACTGCAGCCTGGAAAGAAGCTGAGGGAGAGAGTTCTACAGGACGAGGAGTGTGCTGGGCGGAAGCCAGAGAGAGAGAGAGAGAGAGAGCCTGCCAGGGCCACAAAAGAGAGTCATGCTGTCCAGCACCACCAGAGAGAGAGCCACACTGGCCAGCAGCACCAGAAAGAGAAAGACTGAGCCACTGCCAGGGTACAGACATGCTACACTACTGACCAGTGTCGCCCCCGGGGAACCCAGAGTGAACGATCGTCCAGCCGGAGTGATCACTGCTGTAGTTTCCCTGGGTCTGGTAAAAGAGCCTGTTGGCCATTACCCATTACTTATCCTAGGGACTATAATACGTCTGCAGACTCTGATCATACTAATGTGATAATGACATTATCGAAAAGGGGGGTGCATGGGTGACCCTAAAATTATGCCCCCCCCCTGAAAAAAGTTCTGCGGACGCCCATGATGGTAACTATAGATGAACAAAAGAACCCAAACCTATTTTGAAGGTGGCTTCTGAGTAGAAGCATTGAATGAATCGCATCTTTAGAATTATATTTACCTAGAAAAATGGTGACACATTCAATACTTATTTTACCCGCTGTACACTGTATATTGTACATTCACATCAGTGAGAGAGTAATCAGGGAGCCTGGGCTTAGGGAAGGGTTAAACCAACAAGGTGTGTGTGCAGCTCTGTATTATAGGAACTGTCACACACGAGGGGGAACTAACTCTGCGCATGCTCAGTGAATACATCAGCTCTTCCTCACTGAGTGGTCACATGATCATGACATCATCGAAGGTCCTTTGCCTGCCGGTGTCTGTGGGATCCATGTGATAACATATGTGTCAGTGTAGGTGAGTTATGATGAAGGAAGGTCCTCAGGACACCGGAGTGTACTGGTCTCCTCAGTCACTGGGCAGAGGGCGTGCATCTGGTGTCCATAGGACCGCAGCCTCTTATCTCTTATACAGCATGCGAGCCCAGCCTGTACACAATGCATATACACGAGGAATTCTTTTAGAGAACTTTTATAGAGGATCACACGTCTGTTATTTGTGTATTTCTGATCAGAAGACCCCACGATGACTAAAGTGCTTTCTGAGGTCATCACTTCTGTTATGTGGGAAAGACATCGTCACTATAGTATCCAGCAGTGATGACTATACAGGTACTGCAGTCACCCCAGTCTGAGACTTCTGGGGGAGTCAGATCTGTGTATACCTCATGTGTATACCTCAGCCCCCCCTCCATTAGTCTGTTCTTTCATTGTTGTCTCTGTAGCTGTCAGATTGGGATTGTTCTGATGGGACCAGTAACTCTGACTACTTTCACACTGGCAGCTTCGACTGTTGACGCTAAAGTGCAGCTTGTTTTTGTGGCGCTTTAGCGCTGTTTTAGTGTCGCTTTTTACCCGAAAAAAGGCTAAAAACTCCAGTTTTGCACCGCTTTTCAGGCTCTTTGGAAGCACTGCCCATTCATTGCAATGGGCAAGGGCGTTTTGGGAGTGCTTAATACAGCGCTCCCAAACCGCCCCAAAGATGCCGCTTGCAGGACTTTTCGTAAACGTCCTGCAAGTGTGAAAACCGGGCTTTCACACTAGGGAGGCGGTTTTCAGGCACTTTGCAGGCGCTATTTCTAGCGCTAAAAAGCCTGAAAACCGACTTCAGTGTGAAAGGTGTCTTACAGGTCCAGAGAAAAAGTAGCTGCGTTTTTCCTGCACTAGACTGTAATGGAATGTGGTAAAACGCATCAAAAATGCAATTGAACGCATCAAAAACACACAGACCCCAGTACAGTGAAAGAAAATAGCATCTGAAAAAGCAATAGAACGTGTTAAAAACACAAATGCAGAAAAACCTCCGAAACGGATCAGGTGTGCAGTTTTGTAGTGTGAACTAGCCCTTCGAGCCAGTTCACACCATAGAAACGCAGTCTGAATGCGTTCCAGGTGCTTTTCTGCATGCATGTTTTTGATGCGTTCCAGGTGTGTTTTTATGCAGTCCAGTGCCCCCCCCTCTTTTTTTTTTTTTTTAAAGCGGTATTCCACGCTAAAGTGGAACTTCCGCTCATCGGATTCCTCCCCCCTGCAGTGCCACAATTGGCACTGCTGCAGGGGAGAGGGGGGGTGCAGATACCTGTCTAAGACCGGTATTTACACCCACTTCCGGGCATAAACTCCCACGGGAGTTTACGCCACTTCCTGTCCCGGCGCGCTGTCTGCCGGGACACACACGGGTCCCAGCAGACAGCGCGGACGATTCTCATTGCGCTGCACGACTCGCGCATGCGCAGTAGGGAACCGGCAAGTGAAGCCGCAACGCTTCACTTCCTAATTCCCTAACCGAGAATGGCGCCGGCAGCAGCAGACAGCCGAGCGATTGATCGGCCTCTGCTGCCAACATCGCTGGAACCTGTGACAGGTAAGTGTCCATTTATTAAAAGTCAGCAGCTGCAGTATTTGTAGCTGCTGGCTTTTAAAAAAAAAAAAAAATTCAGGTACAGTCCTGCTTTAACCTTAAATAAGAATGTGTGTTCCAGTACGTTTTTGATCTGTTTTACAGCGTTCCAGTGCAGGAAAAATACAGCATGTTCTATTTTTTTTTTTTTTTTTTTCTGGAACTGCAAACACTGGTGTGACCTATGCCATTGAAAACCATATAACTTTCCATGCGTTTTTGATGCTGAAAAAAAGGCACTGGACTGTATGTGATGTGAACTGGCCCTAAAAGTGGTTCTAAAGGCAAAAGGTTTTTTAACCGTAATGCATTCCCTGCATTAAAGTGGTTGTATAGTCTTTTATTTTAACTTTTACCTACAGGTAAGTCTATAATGAGGCTTACCTGTAGGTAAAATTAATATCTCCTAAACTTGTACGGTTTAGGAGAGATTTACTTTTCATGCAGCTGCTGACATCATGCGGCGCATGCGCTGTTAATGCCCGGCTGAAGGTCCGGCAGAACTGACAGACCTTGCCGGGAAAAAGACTCCCGTGCGCATGTGCGGGAGTCACATCGCAGCTTCAGCCACTCACAACGCCGGAGCCACGATACCCGGAAGACATGTCAGCTCCCTCGGCGTGGATCGGGTGAGATACCAGTGCCTCGTTCTAAGGTGAGTATTTCATAATGAGCTAGTATGCGTGGCATACTAGCTCATGATGCCTTTGCCTTGCAGGTTTTTTTGGTTAAAAAAAAAAAAAGGTGCGGGTTTACTACTGCTTTAAGGGAAAAAAAATGTCCCAGTAGTTGTTTCATCTCCCCCTCCCTGAATATTTATCTGAGTTCTCAATCAATCCAGGGCTGTGACTGTCTACAGCAGTTCTGTACTCGCTCCCTGCTATCACAGGACACAGAGGCATCAGTGGGAGCTATTTGGCTTCTGCTGCTGTCAATCAAATTCTGTGAGCAGAGAACAGGGCTGAGCTATGCTGTATGTGTTTATAGATACACACAGCCCCGGTTTGGGAGCCCACATGTGTGCCCTCATAGCACACAGCTTGCTATGGGGGCACAGTTTAGAAGAGAATGAGCAGAGGGTGCCAGTGGGGGGACCCCAGATGAGGAGGTAGGGGATGGCTCTGTGCAATAGGTTTATTATTTTAGGGGAAAAAAAGACTTTAGAACTACTTTAAGGCTCGGTTTCCACTAGTGCTACTTATGCGACTTGGGACTGCAAAGTCGCATGACAAGTCTTTCCCCATGATTTCCAATGAGTACCGTTCATATCTGTGCGACTTCAAAGTAGTCTCTGCGCTACTTTGGTACCACTTTGATGCGACTTGAGGTCCATATACCTCAAGAATACACAGGCATTGCTTCAAGTCTGCGCAATTTTGGGGTTGCAGTAGTGGAAACCAAGTCTTAAGCAAAATGTCACTCTCTCAATCAACTTTGACTATTTTTAGTCATTATGCTAGTAGCATTAGTAAATAGGAAAGTATATCATTCACTTGTTTTAAACTTTTTTTAAATTTTTTTACTAAATTTCTGCAATGATACATTGTGAACAGGCAGGCATTTTATTGCAGAAGAGACATGCAATGTATAAACATTCCTGCCTGCTCACAGTGATCCCCTGGGTATGCGCAGCTCAGCTGGCTTGATCCTGTGTGCTGGGATGAGACGTTACTTTGCACCAGTCAATGAAGATGATCAACGCCTGGCACACAGGAAAAGATGCTGGTAAGTTTCAGTTACTTCCTGGTTTCCAGGCCTAGGCAAATGATGTCATACATCCCAGGAGTCCTCAGAAAGATGGGGTTATCTCGGCTATGCACACCCTCCTGCCTGCATACATGTTAATAAAGCAGCAGCCCCATAACCGTTTTTTTTTTTTCTTTCTTTCTATAAATCCTTTAAAATGGAAGTCCTGTCCAATACTACACTATAATTAAACCTTCTTCCACCCCATTTTAAGTCTATTCTAACTACCCCTGTATTTATGTGTATACTTGACTATTCTGAGGGTGATCTGGTCCAGTCACATGATTGGCTCCTGGCATCGGCTTCAGTGTAGAGGAGGGACATTCGACAATGGATGCCCCACAGTAAGCCTATGAATGAGGCCATCGACCAGGCTCTGCAGCCATTGTTGGTCTCCTCTTCACTGAAGCTGGGGAGATTGCATGACCGGATCATAGTGCTTTCAGAAAAGGTAAGTATACACATCTTTAAGTATAGTTAGTATTTGACTGAAATTCTACTTTAAATGTAGTGGCTGCATTAGTTTTCCTTTTTAGGATGGTTTCCTTAATTTTTACTTGGTGATCAGGCCAGTAACACATTTTCTGTATTAGGCTATTTTCACACTGGGGCGCTGGGTGTGCTGGTGGTAAAGCGGCGCTATATGTAGCGCCACTTTACCGTCTTTTTTAGCGGCGCTATTCGGCCGCTAGCGGGGCGGTTTTACCCCCGCGAGCGGCCGAAAAAGGGTTAATACCGCCCGCAAACCGCCGCTGCAGCGGCGTTTTGCGGGCGGGTTTGGATCGCTGCCCTATTGTTTTCAATGGGTAGGGGCGCTATAGGAGCGGTAAATACACCGCTCCTACAGCACACAAAAGATGCGGCTTGCAGGACATTTTTCAGCGTCCCGCAAGCGCACCGCTCCAGTGTGAAAGCCCTCAGGCTTTCACACTGAAGACACAGCAACGGCTGTTTCAGGTCAGTTTGCAGGCGCTATTTTTAGCGCAATAGCGCCTGCAAACCGCCCCAGTGTGAAAGGGGCCTTAGAGTCTCTATTCTGGATGGAGGAGCAACGGACACACCTTTGAACAGCTGCATTGTCAACCTGGGGAGATAGCAGTGTTAGATGCGCTAGCAGTGTTAGATGGGCTTAAAGCCAGACTCCAACACATTTTAGGCAGTCACAGCAACAATTTTTTTTTCATCTTGGGATAAAGGTTTTACATAAAAGTTGATAATTGTAAGCACCCCATCAGTGTTAAATTGTTTGTCTCAACCCTCTAACTGCTACTTTTGCAGGATAGCTTAAAAAATGCCAGGCTTGTTGGCCGGATAACCAGGTGAAATGAAAGCAGTAATAAACCCAAATGCAAACATTTATCATATTGCAGCTTTCCAATTCTTAGATGTGATGGCTGTGTTAGTTTTCTTTTTAGGCTTTCTTCTATTTTCAGCTGGTGATCCAGCCTGAAATTCTGTTGTTTTTCAAAGAACAAGCTCACTTTTAGATGTATCAGTTGACAGGGTTCAGACAAACAATGTAACTCTGGCAGGGGTGCTTGCAATGATCAGCTTTTATTTATTCATGTAAAATCTTTATCCTAAAAGGAAAAACTGTTTGCTGTAATTTATTATAATGTGTGAACTGCAGTTTGTTTTCAAATTGTTAGTGTATTTAAATCTGCTAGTCATTAAACACTCCTCTCCCCCCAGACTTACAATGGTGCTGTCTGCTGTGCCCCCTGTGCTCATTTATCCAGAGTGGGCGGCATTCTAATACAGGAGTTGTTACTGGCCAGATAACCAGGTGAAACAACCTCAATGAGTTAATCTTGCTGAGCCTCGTGCCTGCCTCTCAGACAGGAAAGTGGCTGCCTTCTTCAGTTATGGTCCATGACCTCCTTGCAGTACTCACATTTTTACAGTTAAATTTCACCCAAAGGACAGAAGTGCAAATCCTTTGGCTGGTAAAACAGTTTCCAGGCATTTTTTTTTAAATATATGCAGTGTACAAATAAAAAAAAAATGAAAAGGTGAACTAAGGTGCCTTTCACACGGGCACCCCTGTGTGATGGACTCTGCTTGCTCAGCGAGGATCACTTCCCTGATCCCCACTGAGCAGGTGGAAGACAGGTCCGTCTCCACTCACTGTTCAGTGCAGACGGACACCGTCCCGCTCTCCTCCTCCTTGGGGAAATTAACCGCTTGTTCATTTTCATCCAATCCGCCAGACGGATGGAATATAGGTACACATCCATCTGGGTTTTGCAGACAGGATTGGATTGGATAGTGGCGGATGTCAGCAGACAAGGTCCAATCAGGTCCGCCTGAAAAACTGACAGGCAGACCTGATAGGACAGCCCGTGTGAAAGGAGCCTAATGCCGCGTACACACGGTCGGAATTCTTGTCGGAAAAAGCTCTGATGGTTTTCCTGTGGGAATTCCGACGGATTTTCACTCAAACTGTCTTGCCTACACACGGTCACACCAAATTCCGGCAGTCAATAACACTGCAACATACAACACGTTCGACTGCACTATAAAAGGGAAGTACAATGCTTCCGAGCATGCGTCGAATTGTTTCCGAATTTGTGTCGGAATTGCATACATACGATTGAAAAATCGGAAAAATTAAGAACAGGTTCTCAATCCAAAGTCCGTCGGAAATGCCGACAGAAAAAGACTGATGGGCATACACACTGTCGGAAGATCCGATGAAAAGCTCCCATCGGACTGTTTCCATCGGAAATTCCGACCGTGTGTACGCGGCATTACACTTTGGGGTTAAGGCTACTTTCACACTGAGGCACTTTGCAGGCGTTTTATCGTTAAAAATAGCACCTGTAAAGCGCCTCTCCTGTCACTCCAGTGTGAAAGCCTGAGTGCTTTCACACTGGAGTAGTGCGCTTGAGGGACGTTAAAAAAAAGTCCTGCTAGCAGCATCTTTGGGCCGATTTACATCACTTAAAACGCCCTGACCATTGAAATCAATGGGCAGCACCGCGGAAGCACCTCAAAGCTCTTTGGGGGTGCTATTAACCCCTTCATCAGCCACTAGCGGGGGTGAAAATCCCCCGCTAGCGGCCAAAACGTGCCGCTGAAACAGCGGTAAAGCACCACTAAAAATAGCAGTGCTTTACCGCCGACACCCCCTGCCCCAGTGTGAAAGTGCCCTAAGGGCTCTTTCACACGGACGGACCGTATGTCCGTTTTTCATCCATCCGTTTTCGGATGAAAAACGGACATACAGGTATCCCTATGGGATAGCGGGTGTCAGCGGATGAGCATCCGCTGACACCCGCTCTCGTCCGTGCCCGCCATGCTCCGTTTCTGCAGACGGAGGAAAACCCCATTTTTTCATCCGTCTGCAGAGCGGATCGGGTGACGACGGACGCTACGGTCCGTCGTCACCCGATCTCCCATAGGGGAGAGCGGCGCTCTGACAGGTCCGTACCTGCACGGAGTGCAGAGACGGACCTGTCATCCTACTGCTCAGCGGAGATCACTACGGCGATCCCCGCTGAGCAAGCGGCTATCCACGGGGCGGATCTGCACTGATCCGCCCCGTGTGAAAGAGGCCTTACTGAAACTGAAGAGTGCAAAATATGGTGCAGCTGTACTAGGCCAATGAGCTTCTAACTTCAGCTTGTTCAATTAACCACTTCCCACCCGGCCAATGTACATATACAGCCGGGTGGGAGCCGTCTACTTCTGAATGGACGTTCAGGAACGTCCTTCAGAAGTAGAGGGATCGCGCGCGCGTGCCCGCGCAGCGGCGCGATCCCGATGCGGCCGTGTCACCCGGACACAGCGCATCTCGGATCGGCAGGAGGGCTCGGTGATTGACCCTCCTGATCACATGATGGCCGTGTCGAATCACGGCCGTCATGTGATGTAAACAAACAGCCGGTTGCTAGGCAATCGGCCCTCCTCTCCTCACACGGAAGTCGTCGGTGAGGAGAGGAGAGCGGATCGCTGCAGCCGCCTGGTGATCAGTGAGTATTAGCTGTTTTTTTACTCACTGATCACCAGTCTAGGGTCCCCATAGTAAAAACACACATGTCCCCAAAACACACATGTCCCCAAATAATAAAAACACATGTCCCTCACATATGTCCCAGTAAAATAACATGTGCCAATGATTATCTGCACACATATGTCCGTGATCACCTGCACACCCCTTTTACATGATCATTTGCGTACATATGTCCGTGATCACGCAAACCAATTATTATACACTTAACGGAATTTTTTTTACAAAAAACATGTAGCAGAATACATTTTGGCTTAAATTTATGACAAAATTAGATTTTATTGGATTTCTTTTAAAAAAGAAAGGAGAAAATGTTGTTTCTTTTCAAAATTTCCGCTGTTTTCGCTTATATCGCAAAAATCGCAAAAAAATAAAAAACGGAGTCGCGAATAAATACCACCAAACTAAAGCTCTATTTGTGCGACCAAAATGATAAAAAATTAATTTGGTTACAGCATTGCATGACCGCGCAATTGTCACTGAAAGTGCGAGAGCGCTGAAAGCTGAAAATTGGTCTGGGCAGGAAGGGTGTTTAAGTGCCCAGTAAGCAAGTGGTTAAAGCAGTGGTCATCAACTCCTGTCCTCTGGACCCACTAACAGGCCAGGTTTGCAAGATAACTGAAATACATCACAGGTGACATCATTTGCTGCTCAGTGATTGCAGTATTCTAGTCTGCATCTCCCCAAGGTGGTGTATTCACCGCTCCTACACTGCTGCAAAGAAGTTGCTGGCAGGACTTTTTGTGACGCCCTGCCAGCGCAGCGCCCCTGTGTGAAAAAGCACCCAGGCTTTCACACTGGGTTTGCAGCTGAGGCTTTTTTCAGGCGCTATGCAGGTGCTATTTTTTGGGGGGGGGGGGGGGGGTTGCGCCTGAAAAAAGCCTCAATGTGAAAGGGGTCTTAAGGATAAATTTACCTTTTGTAATGTTACACCCATATTCGTTACTGTAGCACCACATCCCTTTCTCCTGATCCCCCATTGTGACAGTGAGCGTGGGATCTTCCTCCCCTTGTTTGTTGTCACAATAAAAAAAAAAAAAAGTGGCTGTGCACTTTCTGTGCCGCCCACCTGACCGCTCAGAGCAGCACTCTGGTAGTTCATTGATTCTTCGGCTGGTTTCACACAAGCAGTCTGATCAGGCCTGCCTGACAGTTTTTCAGGCAGACCTGATCGGACCAGCCATTGCTCTCTCTATGGATCGGCGGATGTCAACGGACACCCGCCGGCATCCGATCTGATCCTATCCGCTTAATAGGAGATAAGTATATTGTTTCCAATAGAAGGTAATAACAACAAACTATATAGTGTAAAATGTGGGAGTGTCATCCAAGTGTTGACGTACCCCAGTATTGTAAGATGATAAACACAGGAAAAAAATCCCAATTGGAAGGTAATGGAGGATCCTCAGGATTGAGGTGGAGCGGTGAAATTATCGTGTATAAAGCAGCTTCCACTCCCACATATAGACCGTCTTGGTCCGCAATGAATGTACCGCAAAAACAGAGCGGCAGATATATGTATGTGGAGAAGGGGAGATGTAGGTGCAGTAGTATCAGTTCCCAGCCGGGTATGAAGGTGTAAGTAGCTCACCACTCTCCTGACTCCCAGACCGTCATGCCGAAGTAAAGGCGGTGTCTTCACAGGGAAAGAGGAGGGGGGATGGAGCCTGCTCACTGCTCGGTATACACCGTTGGCAACTCATTCCACAACCTCTGTTCACATCAAGGGATCACTTCCGTACACCGCAGTACATCGGGGGATGTCTGTGGCAGACTGACTGTGTTCTCACATCACAAAGCGTGATGGTGTCATGCTGACGCGTTTCACTCAAGACACGAGTTTCTTCAGAGGATGGATGTACATGTAATGAAAGTCCTTTTATATTCTAAATAATGCAAACCTATTAGTATCCTCAGACATTACTCATCACATGTCAACTTCCTGTTAACAAACCAACCACACAATGACAGCAATAGCTATACAAAGTCAAAAAGTGCAGCAATCCTGTGCATATCCTGAATGTCTGAGGATACTAATAGGTTTGCATTATTTAGAATATAAAAGGACTTTCATTACATGTCCATCCATGCTCTGAATAAACTGGTATCTCGAGTGAAACGCGTGTCGCAAAAAATGGTCTGGTCATTAAGGGGGCAAATTCTTCCGGGGCTGAAGTGGTTAAAGTAATGATAGTGACACCTAAAGAGGCATACTGTATATCTCATAAGACCTACCGTATTTTTTTACACTATAGATGGTTTTAAAAATTGGCTGGAATTCTTCCTCATAGGAACAGTTTTACTCGCCAAAGGATCTGTACTTCTTCTTTTCTTCCAGTTCTGAGATTTGTAGAGACCTAGCACACAACACAGCCAGGTGGATGACAACACTTACAGTTGAAGCATAACTGAAGTCTGTGATAAATTACCTTCTCTTTAGTAGTCACTTGTCCTTCTCCCGCGTCTTCTACCCAGCTTCTTTTGGGTGCCAGGCCGCACCCGTCTTCATTGGCTGTGGGATGACCACACTCCAATTTGGAAATCCCCAGCTTGTTGAATGGGCAGCAGAAGAGCAGAAGAACACTGGTGAAGTTATAACTCTGCTCTCTCCTTGTATCAGCATGTACCTTGTCAAAACATTTACATACAGCACACCTAATTGGCTTCAACTGCTGCCCCCCCCCTCCCTCAGTCTGAGTGCTGCTGTATAGGGGATTGCAAGGGGCTGATTCCAAGTCAAATGTAGATACTTTTCAGCTTTGGGGGACAAATCTTTAAAATTGTGTACAGGTTTTTTTTAAATAAAGGGCAGCAGAATGTTGCACGTGGAAATGATTGTGGATGGATTATCAAGGAATGTAGAAGTAAAGGGAAAGAAAATCTGAGAATGTTCTAATATTTGCTTTATTTTTTTCAGGACCATCTGTGGATTATTGACTTAAAAATGATTCTTGTGCTGCCAAGACTATATATTGGCAACATCAGTGATGTTGAAGATGTACAACATTTACAAAAATCTGGCATCACCCACATACTGACTGTAGACAGTGTACAACCTGATCTGACTTCATTTCAGACAAAGTTTGTTAATTTGTTGGACGATTCCATTGCAGACATTTTGAGTTGCTTGCCTGAGTGTCTAAACTTTTTGAAGGAAGCATTGGCAACCGCTGAATCATCTGCTCTTGTTCACTGGTAAGTTCTATTATACATTTGGAAGTGCAACAGTTTTAACAGGTTCTCTACTAGTTACCATCCAAGACAGTAGTTCCCAACCTCAGTCCTCAACATGTCATGTTTTTAGGATTTTGTTCCCCTTTCACAGGTACATTAAATACAGGTCATTGGTTTAGTATTTGAGAGCTATTTTGTCTAAGGAAAATTCCCAAAACATGGACTGTTGAGGGTACTTGAGGACCAAGGTTGGGAACTGCTGATCTTAAAGGCCAATGTTTTTCCATTCCAGCAGCTTCTGTTTCATTTTTTTTGTTGTTAGACATGACACAGGACTGTGTGGGTGAAGGTTCTAAATGGTTGCACGCAATGATTAGCCTATTCTTTTCCCTGAATGGTGAGTCAAAGCTTCTGCATCATTCAGATCCATTTGGAGGTGCTCGGGGAACTGGCATAGCGTTTTCTAATTGCAGCCCTACGGGGGACCAGCAGGCCTGAAATCTATTTATAATTAACTATTATTGTTTTTAGGGTTGCACCGATACGGTTTTTATACCGGCAAGTATGAGTACAGATACTTTTGGTCAAGTGCTCGCCAATACCAATTACCGATACCTTTGCAATGCGATTTGAGCCCACGCAACGAATGGGCTCAAATTGCACTGCAAAAAAACGCACGCTATTTGAACAGGAATGCGATGCAATCGTATGCAGCTTCCCTGTGCCACTCCTGTGTGAACCTAGGCTGAAGTCACAATGACAAGCCTGGGTTCACACAGGAGCAGTGGGGGACCGCTTGTAATTCGGACAGGAATCGCACTGTATTCCTGTTCAAATCGCATGCTATTTTTTGCGATTTGAGCCCATTCATTTTGTATGGGCTCAAATCGCACCCCAAAGTTATTGATTTCAGGTATCAGTCATTTGCACGAGTACTCGCGCAAATGCTTTGTATCAGCACTGATACCGGTTTTGGTGCAACCCTAATTGTTTTTAACATCCTGAGGACATCCTTATTGTTGAGGGACAATATCTGATTCTGTTCTAAATTAAACATTATATTTGAGCACTAACTACCTCCAGCATCTATGCTTTCTCACACATTCTGCAATTACATGTGCATTTCCTCATCGTCTTCCAGTTTTACAATTGTAAAATGGTCCTCTGTGGTTGGTCCATCTACCTCTTGCCTGGCTCACAGAAAACCCCCACAGATGGGGGTTTCATGCACAGATGTCTATGCAAGTTGTACCTGAACTTGCAAAAACTTGTGCAAAAAATCCTTTCAAAATCGGTGCGACTCCAGATTTGCCAGCTTCCATTGCGGACAATAGGGTGAGACTTTTCATGCGATTTGAAACTGTCAAAATGCATGACAAGTCACACCGGTGTGACCGGGGGCTAAGTCTGGACAAGGCTGAAGTCTTAAAGTGATTGTAAACCCTCACCTTGTAAAACAACCAATTCAGTTTAAAATAGAAATGAAAGGCAAAACATTTGTGTATAGATAGGACAAAAAAAGTATTTACATTTTTTACATTCTCTTTGTTCTGCATTAGAGCTGCAGGAGCAGAAATAGCAGCACACTGATCTTTTAAGTGAAAGGCTGTGCAGGGGTGGAGGGTGGTGCAGTGTGTCAGGTCAAATCTGATCATTGGAGAAGAGCAGGCTGAGTTCTTTTTCATTTTGGTTAGTGCATCTTTCAAGTTAAAGTCTATGCAATGTATGGCTAAACAAAAATCAGTGCATCGCTCCAACACATTCACACTTGTCTTGTCACTTTAAAAACCCTTCAAGTACAGAGAAATGCCCATTGATCCTGACAAAACTCCAGGGAGCTTGTAGCATTCTGTGCTGTCTCTACTGCATTGAAACCCTATGCAGTGTATTTGCCCTTCTCAGAACTATTTTATGCAGATGAATAGGGGGTGTTTTGTAGTCCTATCAGACTTGCTGTCCTAGAGTCAGTCCTGCTTTTCCACAGTACAGTGAGTAAGCGTTGTCACCCTAGGACAGGAAGTGTGTTACTGGCAGAATCACCAGGTGAAAATAAAATGGTAAAAAATGAATGCAGTCACCACATCTAGACAGTATTTTCTTTGTCTTGGGTTTAGATACTGTAAGCTTTCCACAAACTGCCTATGATGAATGTGAATTTGTTATGTGGAGGTTCAAACTACATTCTAAACAAACAGGTTGTTAAACCTGAAAGGCAAGAAGAAAATGTTTTGCGTTTCACAAGACACTTTTTGTGGCTTGCAATCTTCAAGAGGAGCGGGACTAACACTACAGGGAAGGGCACATCTGTGTCAGTAGTTTCTGAGGAGCCTAGTGAAACCCTAGTGTTGTGTCCCCTAAAAGACCTGTGGCTTTTGGGCAATCTGACACGCTGCACCTGTCTGGTATGGTGGCTACTAGGGATGAGCCGAACACCCCCGGGTTCGGTTCGCACCAGAACCTTCGAACGGACCGAAAGTTTGCGCGAATTTTCGAACCCTATACGTTATAATGGACGCGAACGTTCGAAATCAAAAGTGCTAATTACAACGGCCAATATGCATGTTAATGTCATAAAACAGGTTTGGGGACCCGGGTCCTGCCCCAGGGGACATATATCAATGCAAAAAGAACTTTTAAAAACTAACGTTTTTTCGGGAGCAGTCATTTTAATGATGCATAAAGTGAAAAAAAAAAAGATGGTACCTGGGGGGTGTCTAAAGTATGCCTGTGAAGTGGCATGTGTTTCCCGTGTTTAGAACTGTCCTTGCACAAAATGACATTTGTAAAGGAAAAAAAGTAGCCATTTAAAACCACTTGCGGCTTTAATGTCATGTCTTGTCCTGGCCGCCATATGGCTGAAAATCCTTGAGAAAAATGGCATGGCTACCCCATCACCCCCCCCCCCCCTTTGGGTCTTGTATGGATATTAAGGGGGACCCCGCACCCAAAATAAAACCCTATACCTACAACCCTATATACTCTGATCAGCAGTATATAGGTGGTGCAAACAAGACACGGACTGTAGGTTTGTTCTTAAGTAGAATCTGAACAGGTACATTATGAAGTGTAGCTCCATCCCAAAAAAATCTATTTTTAAGCTTTTTGGAGAACATAGGGAGGGGTTATCACCCCTGTAACATTTGCTGTCTTTGCACATCTGTTCAGAACATGTCACCTCACTTTCCGTCCCAATGACAAATGTTTTTGGAAAAGTGGGGTTTTAATTGAAACAAGGATTGGTGATAAAGTATCAGTAGAGAGGAGATACCTTTTTCCCAAATTAAATCTAACAGGATAGAATTTCCCTTCCTAGGGGTAGATTTCCTCTCACTTCCTGTTTTCTCTTTCCATTTGCAAGTAGGAGTCGTTTGTAAGTTGGATGTTTGAAAGTAGGGGCCTGGCGTATATACTCTGCAGAAATTTGCCCTATTAGATGTTGGTGTAGCCACAAGACTGGTGGGCACAGGAATGGGCCCTGCTGTGAGTTAATAGATCAAGATTTGTAATTGAATGCACCTGTTGAACAGGGCAGAAAAATTGGGGGTGGTGGTGGTGGTGGACGGTGTTGCCACAAGACTGTAAGCTCTCACAGTTACTCTTGGTGGGCGCAGGAATGGGCCCTGCTGTGAGTTATTAGATCAAGATTTGTAATTGCAAGCACCTGATGAACAGGGCAGAAAAATTGGGCCTTTGGCGGTGGTGGTGGACGGTGTTGCCACAAGACTGTAGGCCCTCATAGTTACTCTTGGTGGGCGCAGGAATGGGCCCTGCTGTGAACTATTAGATCAAGATTTGTAATTACCCGCCCCTGTTAAACAGGGGCTGAAAAAATTGTGCCTTAGGCACTGGTGCTGGTGCCACAACACTGCAACCCCTCACAGATACTGTACTTGGAGCACAGCAGTCACACGTGTTGCGAAGCATTTTTTTTAAAAAATTGTAAGTACACGCCCCTGTTAAACAGGGGCTGAAAAATTGTGCCTTAGGCACTGGTGCTGGTGCCACAACACTGCAACCCCTCACAGATACTGTACTTGGAGCACAGCAGTCACACGTGTTGCAAAGCTTTTTTTTATAAAAATTGTATGTACACGCCCCTGTTAAACAGGGGCTGAAAAATTGTGCCTTAGGCACTGGTGCTGGTGCCACAACACTGCAACCCCTCACAGATACTGTACTTGGAGCACAGCAGTCACACGTGTTGCAAAGCTTTTTTTTATAAAAATTGTATGTACACGCCCCTGTTAAACAGGGGCTGAAAAATTGTGCCTTAGGCACTGGTGCTGGTGCCACAACACTGCAACCCCTCACAGATACTGTACTTGGAGCACAGCAGTCACACGTGTTGCGAAGCATTTTTTTATAAAAATTGTATGTACACGCCCCTGTTAAACAGGGGCTGAAAATTGTGCCTTAGGCACTGGTGCTGGTGCCACAACACTGCAACCCCTCACAGATACTGTACTTGGAGCACAGCAGTCACACGTGTTGCGAAGCATTTTTTTATAAAAATTGTATGTACACGCCCCTGTTAAACAGGGGCTGAAAAATTTGTGCCTTAGGCACTGGTGTGGTGGCATGGATCATTGAGGAGGAGGAAGAGGATAGTCAGTGAACATAAGAGGACAGTCACTCAGCATCAGCATAGGCAGTCTTGAAGGGATGTGACATTATAAATTTATTCCGTTATATCCGCTTCAGGTGCCTGGTAGCTGGTGGTGATCCAAGACTGATTCATTTTGATGAAGGTCAGTCGATCAACCGAGGCGGTGGACAGGCGCACCCTATGATCGGTGACAAATCCTCCAGCAGCACTGAATGTGCGTTCGGAAAGAACGCTGGAGGCAGGACAGGCCAGTAGCTCAATTGCATACTGTGCAAGCTCTGGCCAGTGATCCATCCTCAGGACCCAGTAAGCCAGAGGATTTTCGGTGGGAAAGGTGTCCAAGTCTGACCTTGCCCCAAGGTATTCCTGCACCATGTATATCAGACGCTGGCGATGGTTGCTGGAACCGATCATACCTTGGGGCTGCGGACTAAAAAATTGTCTGAACGCATCGGTCAGACGTCCACCTTCCCCACCGCTCCTTCTGCTACTGACCGAAGTCTCAGCAACTCGTCGCCCAGGACCAGGAGTTTGTAACCTCCCAGTTTCTGGGAACGCGTTGCACAGACCTTTCTGCAAGGCCTCTCTGAGATGTCTCATCCTCTGCTCCCTCTGCGACGGCAAGATAAGGTCCGCAACCTTACCCTTGTACCGTGGATCAAGGAGAGTGGCCAGCCAGTAATGGTCCCTCTCCTTGATCCGAAGAACACGAGGATCCTTCCGCAGGCTTTGCAGGATCAGGGAGGCCATGCAGCGTAGGTTAGCTGAGGCATTCGGTCCGGAGTCTTCTGGGTCACTGAGGATGACATGATCGCCAGCCACCTCCTCCCAGCCACGTACAAGTCCACTGGTTTGTTGGGACTGTACATCATCCCTAAAAGACTGCTGCTGCTGATGCTGAGTGCCAGGCTCCACCTCCATGCTCACACAATCCTCCTCCTCCTCCTCCTCATCCTCTTCCTGTGTGATGGGTGGGACAGAAGGAACACTGTCCGGATAAAGGGGGCCTTGAGAGGCAAGGAAGTCCTCCTCTTCCTGCCTCTGTTCTGCCTCAAGTGCCCTGTCCATTATCCCACGCAGCGTATGCTCCAACAGGTGGACAAGAGGTACAGTGTCACTGATGCATGCACTGTCACTGCTCACCATCCTCGTGGCCTCCTCAAATGGTGAGAGGACAGTGCATGCATCCCTGATCATGCTCCACTGACGTGGGGAAAAAAAAACAAGCTCCCCTGACCCTGTCCTGGTGCCGTATTCGCAAAGGTACTCATTGATGGCCCTCTGCTGCGTGTGCAGTCGCTGCAGCATGGCCAACGTTGAGTTCCACCTGGTGGGCATGTCACATATTAGGCGGTTCTTGGGCAGGTTCAGCTCCTTTTGCAGCTCAGTCAGCCGAGCACTGGCATTATAAGATCGGCGGAAATGCACACAGACTTTCCTGGCCTGCCTCAGGACATCCTGTAAGCCTGGGAACCTGCCCAAGTACCGCTGCACCACCAGGTTGAGGACGTGAGCCATGCAGGGCACATGGGTGAGCTGCCCCTGTCGCAGGGCGAAGAGGAGGTTGGTGCCATTGTCGGAAACGACCATTCCTGGCTTAAGCTGACGTGGCGTCAACCACCTCTCGGCCTGCCCCTGCAGAGCTGCCAGAACCTGGCCCAGTGTGGCTCCTGTCCCCCAAACACACCAGCGCAAGCACGGCATGGCATCTTTTTGCCTGCGTACTTGCGTAGCCCCTTGTACGCCTACGGAGCACCGCTGGTTCCAAGGACAGAGCACTGGAGGAAGAAGAAGAGGGGGGGGGGGGAGGAGAGAGGTGTGTCACAACCAGTAGCAGTAGTAGCGTTTTGGAGGCGTGGTGGCGGAACAACCTCCAACACTACTGCACCTTGTCCTGCATCCCTCCCAGCTGCCAATAGAGTGACCCAATGGGCCGTGAAAGAAAGGTACCGTCCCTGTCCATGCCTGCTGGACCATGAGCCAGCGGTAATATGCACCTTACCGCTGACCGCCCTGTCCAGCGAGGCATGGACATTGCCTTCCACATGCCGGTAGAGAGACGGAATCGCCTTCCGTGAGAAAAAAGTGGCGTTTGGGAACCTGCCACTGAGGAACCGCACATTGAACAAACTCACGGAAGGGGGCCGAGTCTACCAACTGAAAAAGGCAGCAGTTGAAGTGCTAGCAATTTAGCCAAGCTAGCATTCAACCGCTGGGCATGTGGATGGCTGGGAGTGTACTTCTTTCTACGGTCCAGCAGCTGGGGCAGGGAAATTTGCCTGCTGCAATCGGACGTCGGTGTACTGCAAGTACTTGGTTGTGACACACCTAATTCTACACCTTCAGTCCTCTCAGAGCAGCTTTCAGAGAGGACTGAAGGTGTAGTGGGGATGGAGATCCCAGCTGATGAGGAGCAAGGAGAGGTCCGCTTAGTTCTTTGGTGTGGGTCTTTTATGTGTGCCTGCCAACGAGCTGCATGGCAGGTCGACATATGTCTGGTCATGCTTGTGGTGCCCAAGCGGCTGATGTTTTTGGCCACGCGAGATACGCTTGAGACAAATATTGCAAATAGCAGTGGTGCGATCTGATGCACTCGTCTCAAAAAAGGCCCACACCAAAGAACTTTTCTGATAACGTGCAGAGGCAGCGCCCTGCACAGGCGGAGCTCTGCGGTGTTGTACAGTTGCTGTGCTGGCCTCTACCTGGCCTCCAGGGGGCATCCTGCCTCGTTGGACATGTGACGCCGCATCCTCCTCCTCCTCGTCCTCCTCCTCATCCTCTCTCCCTTCAGGCACCCACGTGGAGTCAGTGACCTCATCATCCCCTCCCTCTTCACCACTAGAGGAAACCTGGCAGTAAGCTGCAGCTGGTGGAACAGTACTGCCAGATTCCTCAAGCTGGGTATCATCATCCGAGCCTTCGAATCGTTGGGCATCCTCCTGGAGCATGTACCCAACACTGTGCTCAAAGAGTTCGGGGGACTCCTCAGGAGGACATGGTGGGTCTAGGGAAGGGGTGGCTGATGATGCCATTGAGTACGCGTTGGCAGCTGCTCTGCCAGTACCCTGAGCCTGGGTGAGAGAGGATGAGGAGGATGAGGAGGGCTTGGTCATCCATTCTACCAAGCCTTCAGCATGATGCGGCTCCACATGTCCAGCTGCCGAAAACAAAGACGCGCGTGTCCCATGGCCACGTGCTGATGACGATGCACGACCACATCCACGGCCACGTCCACTAGAAACAGAGCCTGCCTGCCTGTGTTCTTGGCTCTGCACGCTCTGCCTCCCCTTGGCGGTCTTCCAGCCATTGTAGTCGGTAGTCCTGTGGGTGCTGCTGAGAAGAATATATAGGAGCTCTGTGTGATGCCACTAACACACTAGAAGTCCTATGGGTGCTTCTGCAAAGAAAATATAGGAGCTCTGTGTGATGCCACTAACGCACTAGAAGTCCTATGGGTGCTTCTGCAAAGAAAATAGAGGATCTCTGTGTGATGGGACTAACACACTTCAAGTCCTATAGGTGCTTCTGGGAACAAAATATAGGATCTCTGTGTGATGGGACTAACACACTTCAAGTCCTATAGGTGCTTCTGGGAACAAAATATAGGATCTCTGTGTGATGGGACTAACACACTTCAAGTCCTATAGGTGCTTCTGGGAACAAAATATAGGATCTCTGTGTGATGGGACTAACACACTTCAAGTCCTATAGGTGCTTCTGGGAACAAAATATAGGATCTCTGTGTGATGGGGACTAACACACTACAAGTCCTATGGGTGCTTCTGGGAAAAAAATATAGGTCTGTGTGATGGGACTAACACACTTCAAGTCCTATAGGTGCTTCTGGGAACAAAATATAGGATCTCTGTGTGATGGGACTAACACACTACAAGTCCTATGGGTGCTTCTGGGAAGAAAATATAGGTCTGTGTGATGGGACTAACACACTTCAAGTCCTATGGGTGCTTCTGGGAACAAAATATAGGATCTCTATGTGATGGGACTAACACACTTCAAGTCCTATAGGTGCTTCTGGGAACAAAATATAGGATCTCCGTGTGATGGGACTAACACACTTCAAGTCCTATAGGTGCTTCTGGGAACAAAATATAGGATCTCTGTGTGATGGGACTAACACACTTCAAGTCCTATAGGTGCTTCTGGGAACAAAATATAGGATCTCTGTGTGATGGGACTAACACACTACAAGTCCTATAGGTGCTTCTGGGAACAAAATATATGATCTCTGTGTGATGGGACTAACACACTACAAGTCCTATAGGTGCTTCTGGGAAGAAAATATAGCTCTGTGTGATGGGACTAACACACTTCAAGTCCTATAGGTGCTTCTGGGAACAAAATATAGGAGCTCTGTTTGCTGCCAGTGCCTGCCTGCCACGAACACACTACAAGTCCTATAGGTGCTTCTGGGAACAAAATATAGGAGCTCTGTTTGCTGCCACTGCCTGCCTGCCACGAACACACTACAAGTCCTATAGGTGCTTCTGGGAACAAAATATAGGAGCTCTGTTTGCTGCCACTGCCTGCCTGCCACGAACACACTACAAGTCCTATAGGTGCTTCTGGGAACAAAATATAGGAGCTCTGTTTGCTGCCACTGCCTGCCAGTGCCTGCCTGCCACGAACACACTACAAGCCCCTCTTTCTAAATGAATCTTTCTAAATGAATCTTTCTAACTAAATCTCTCTAACTAAATCTTTCTAACTGAATCTAGCAGAGTGACACAGAATGATCCTGCTCTCTCTAACGCCGGAACGCATGTGACCGGCGCCGACGGCGTGGCGGCCTTTTATAAGAGGGGGCGTGTACTAAAGCCCCTGAGCTGTAATTGGCTACAGGCGTCCTGCCTGTAGCCAATTATGGCTCTTCGAGTTTCCGGCGCTGTGATTGGCCAAGCATGCGGGGTCACAGTGCATGCTTGGCCAATCATCAGCCAGCAATGCACTGCGCCGGCCGCGCCGGCCGCAATGCATTGCGGGGCCGCTCGCATCACACGAACGTGATGCGAGCGGCCAAAATAGTTCTGGGCTCGCCGAGCGAGCGAACACCCGGTGCTCGATGCGAACATGGGTTCGCATCGAGCACCGGGCCCATCCCTAGTGGCTACTGTCAACGCTGCTGCTTCAGCCTTCATCACCAAGGATGATCTGTGCTCTGCTCTAACCGGGTTAGAGGACAGGATTGCTGCCATGATTGCTTCCATCTCGCAGGGTAGCAAGAAGCATGACAGATCCCCCTCCCCTGATCCTCCTAACTTGGAGCAGGAATGGGTCGATGATGGGGAAGAGCTAAATGCCAAGGATTCTGTGGAGGGCCTGGCAGATGAGTCTGCTTCTGAGCAATCTGGGCCAGAAGATGTCCTGTTGCAGTGTCTTTTGATCCAGATTCTTACCAAGATAGTTCGTTCTGCCTTTAAGTTACCTCCTGCAGAGATTTCTTAGCCTCCCTGGTCCTCTTTGGGGTCCCTGAGGCCTCCTCAGGCCGCACAGGCTTTCCCCTTGTACCCACTGGAACAGGCGGTGTATGCTGATTGGGAATATCCTGCCAGGATTTTTGTTCCTCCTAAGAGGTTTTCCCTTTTATATCCCATGGAGGAAAAGTCTGTTAAAGGGGAGTTCCAGGCCTTTTATGTTTATTAAAAGTCAGCAGCTACAAAAGTGTAGTTGCTGACTTTTAATAAACAGACACTTACCCGTTCCACTGTCCAGCAATGCGGCCGAACGGAGCGTCGCTTCTCTCCCCCTCCTCTCCACTGGCGCCTCCATTGCCACTCTGGGCACCCAGCCGTGACAGCTTTCGGCTTCACGGCCGGGCATGCTCAGCTCACGCACGAGTTGCGCTGCGCTCACGGAGTGGAGAGGCGATCTCCTGGGATCTGTCACGTGTCCCAGGAGATCGCCTAGAGGGAGGGGCCACCTAAGACGAAAGGAGAAGTCGCCTAGGTGGTCCCTGGGCGGAAGGAGGAAGTGGGACAGGAAGTCCCCCTCCAAAAAAATTACATGCCAAATGTGGCATGTAAGGGGGCGAAGAGTGCTTAAAGCTGAAGTTCCATTTTTGGGTGGAACTCCGCTTTAAGAAGTGGAGCATGCCAGCCGTAGAATGGGCAGTCTCTTCCTTAAACAAGAACTTAACTTGACCGGTGAATAACGCACAGGGCTTGAAGGACCCTGTTAACAAGAAACTGGTATCACTATTAAAGGCTTCCTTTTCTTTGGCCAGTTCAGCTATTCAGCCAGCTGTTGCAGCAATTGGAGTCTGCCAGTCCTTAAAGGATCAGGTCATACGGCCTGACAGGCCTAACCAATAGGAGGATCCATCCTGCTAAAAGCAGAGCAGATATACCTCAAACACTGTTTTGCTGTAAATGCCTTTTGAAGTGGTAGTAAACCGATTAAGAAGAAAAGGGTAAAAAGAAGAACCCTGCAAGACATTTGCATAATGTGCTAGTATGCATCGCAATGCATACTACTTACCTTAGAACGAAGCTCCCGCAGCCTGACCTAGGCAGCGCTGAGGGGGCTGACATGTTGCCTCGCCGTATCTTCTGGGGTCGTGGGCTCAGGAGCTGTGAGTGGCCAGAGCCGCAATGAGGTCACTCCCACGCTTGCGTGCGGGAGTGCTCCGTTCCGGCATGATACGCCGGACCTTTACTGAGCATGCGCTGCTGACGTCAGCGGCTGCATGCAGGGTGAATATATCCTAAACCATGCAGGTTTAGGAGATATTCTTTTTACCTACATGTATGCCTTATTACAGGCTTACCTGTAGGTAAAAATGTCCAAGCGGAGTATACATCCACTTTAAAGGACTCGATACAGCAAGTCTCTCGTATGGCTCTCCTGTTTGTATACATGCACAGACTTCTATGGATTAAGAACTGGTCAGCTGAACTTCCTTGTAAGAAGTTATTGGCAGGGTTCCTCTTCCATGGGGAACATTTGTTTGGTGATGACTTGGACAAATATATCCAAAAGATTTCCAGGGGGAAGAGCTCTCTACTTCCTGTGAAGGGAAGGACCAGGCGTCCTCATTTTAAAACCTCAGGGACCGATTCCTCGGGTGTCTCAGCGCCAAGGTAGTTCTGCCGCGACAGGGCTCTAGAGCCAGGGGCAAGCCGCAGGGCCAGGACCAGAAGAAACCCTGGGTCAAACACTCTTTTAAACCCGGCACCAAGCCCTCCTTTTGAGGGGGTGCCCCCACTCTATCGGGTGGGGGGGAAGGCTACTGCACTTTGCAGACATTTGGAGAACAGTGGTTCAGGACGAGGGGGTCACCTCAACAGTATCCCGTGGTTACAAGCTGGAATTGTAGGGGACTCCCCCCTCAGAAGTTTCAAAGATACAGCTTTCCCTCGGATCCTCCAAAGAGAAATTTATTGTTTCAGGCACTAGATCATTTAGTGCATCAGGGAGTGAATATACAGGTTCCTGTATCCGAAAGGGGAGCAGGGTTTTATTTGAACCTGTTCGCGGTTCAAAAACCAAACTGGGACACAAGGCCCTTTTTTGGATCTAAGAGCCCTGAACCAGCATCTATTAATGTCTCCAGATGGGAGACTTTTTAGCCTCCATCGATTTTAAGGATGCGTATTTTACACATACAGTTGTGCTCATAAGTTTACATACCCTGGCAGAATTTATGATTTCTTGGCCATTTTTCACAACAGAAACTGCCCAAATGACCCTGATCAAAAGTTTACATACCCCAGTTCTTAATACCATGTATTGCCCCCTTTAACATCAATGATAGCTTAAAGTATTTTGTGGTATTTGTGACTGAGGCTCTTTATCTTCACAGATGGTAAAGCTGCCCATTCCTCTTGGCAAAAAGCGCAGCTTCCTGGCTGATGAATGCAAATGTTCCTCCAGTATTTTTTGATAACATACTGCATTCATCTTGCCATCACTTTTGACCAAATTTCCTGTGCCTTTTGTATCTCGCACATTCCCCAAAACATCTCCGTTTCACAGTAGGAATGGAGTACCTTTCATCATAGGCCTTGTTGACTCGCCAAATGAAGCGTTTATGGTTCTGACCAAAAAGCTAAATTTTGGTCTTATCACTCCAAATGACTGTGCCAGAAGGTTTGAGGCTTGTCTCTGTGCTGTTTGGTGTATTGTAAGCGGGATACTATGTGGCATTTGCATAGTAATGGCTTTCTTCTGGCGACTCCACCATGCAGCCCATCTTTCTTCAAGTGCATCCTTATTGTGCATATTGAAACAGCCACACCACTTGGTTTCAGAGAGTCCTGTATTTCACCTGAAGTTATTTGTGGGTTTTTCTTTGCATCCCCAACAATTTTCCTGGCAGTTGTGGCTGAAATTTTAGTTGGTCTACCTGACCGTGGTTTGGTTTAAACAGAACCCCTAATTTTCCACTTCTCGATTTTAGAGTTTGAACACTGCTGATTGGCATTCTCAATTCTCTGGATATCTTTTTATATCCCTTTCCTGTTTTTATACAGTTCAACTACATTTTACCGCAGATCCTATCAGAAACCATGAAATCAGGCCGAGACAGAAGTACAGTTAAATCACACTTGTTTAATAATAAAAGTAAAAAGAACAAACGTAGTCAAAACCTAGCCAAAGTTCAGTAACCGGAATGGATAGTCAGCCAAGCCAGAAGTCAGGGATCAATGTAGTTGACCAGCAAGCAGGATCTGGAGCCAGAAGGGATGTCAGCAAAGCAAGTATTAAACAGGATCGCAGGAGAGCGTCTCAGTTTCTGTGAGGTTGACCCAGGCGAAGGCAGAGCTCCTCTGGACTGGACGGCTTAAGTAGGCAGGACTGACGAGCAGGATATCCTCAACAGCTGAGTAACTGCGGTGAGAATGGAGCTGGCAATTAGCCGACAGCTGAGCACAACTGCCGACAACTGTCGCTATAATCATTTTTATTGTGCACATAATCGCCGCCTGTAAATAAGGATGTCTAAATGATGCCTGTAGCTGCAGGAATCATTCAGATATCCCCACACAAAGTCAAGGACATCATATGATGGCGTGCAGTATTGAAGTGGTTAAAAGCCATTCAAAACCCTTTGTGTCAACTTGTGTGCATTTTATCAGGCCCAAATCACCAGGGTATGTAAACCTTTGATCAGGGTCATTTGGGTAGTTTCTGTTTTTCATTATGATTTTAAAAAGAGTAAGCACAGTTGATTGATAATAAATGGCTTCAGCCTAACACTAACCATGAGGGAAATAAAAGTTTGTATTATCATTCACATTCTCTGAAAAATGGCCAAGAAATCATCAATTCTGCCAGGGTGTGTAAACTTATGAGCACAACTGTACCAACCTTTAACCTCCTCAGAGGTTCCTGCAATTTGCAGTAGAGGAAAGTAATTTCCAGTTTGTGGCTCTGCCCTTCAGGCTTGCCACAGCACCCCGGGTGTTCACAAAGGTCCTAACATCAGTACTGGGTCTTTTAAGGGCCCATGGAATCTTTATGCTTGGATACCTGGACGACCTCCTGCTCAGAGATCACTCTCTACAAGCTCTAGAACAGAGCATAGCCTGCACAGTGTGGTATTTAGAAAGCCTGGCATGGGTCATAAATACCAAAAAGTCAGCCTTTAGACCAGCTCAAAGTCTGAAGTATTTAGGTCTGTTCCTAGATAGGGTCCAGGCAATGGTATTTTTGCCACCTGTAAAGATCTGTGCCCTGAAGGATCAGGTGCGTCGGGTAAGTGGCACCAGGCAACCTTCCATGAAGCCAGTACTCCCTGGTTTATGCCTCCCCCCCCCCCAATCCCTCTCCTTCCACATTTTATTGTGCAGGATTCGGAGAGAGGGAGTTCCAATCATCCTGGCCCAGGAGGCCCAGGTTACCAGAGATTGTGAGATTGACAGTAGACGGGCCATGCACACTTTCGCGCCACCCCGATCTACTGTCTCAGGGTCCCATACTCCACCCCAATTTACAGTCTCTAAATTTGACGGCATGGCTATTGAAGCCAGGGTGCTGAAGGATCGTGGCATCTCGGACCAGTGGTGTCTACTTTAGTGAATGCTAGGAAAGCGGTTACTAGGAAGCTCTATCATAAGGTCTGGAAGACTTGTATTGCTTTGTGTGAAGCCAGAAAATGGCATCCTCGGAAATACGTAATTGGGAGAATTTTCTCTTCTCTTTTCTACAGTCGGCTGTGGAAATCAGATTGGCTTTGAGTACAATTGGAGGTCAGATTTCGACCCTGTCGGTAATCTTCCAAAGGCCTTTAGTCTCCCATTCGCTGGTCCAAACCTTTATGCAGGGGGCAACTCATTTGCTTCCCCCCCCCCCCCCCCCCATTAGACCACTTATGTGTCCTTGGGATTTAAATTTGGTGCTGTCTGTGTTACAGAAAACCATTTGAGCCTATCAAGGAAACTCCCATTAGTCTTGCTGTCACGCAAGATAGCTTTCCTGATGGCCATCACCTCAGCTAGAAGGGTGTCAAATTTGGCGGCCCTTTCTTGTAGGGAACCATACCGAATTCTTCACCACGACAAGGTGGTGTTGCATCCTATTCTATCCTTCTTGCCAAAGGTGGTGTCGGCCTTTCATTTAAATCAGGACATTGTTTTGCCTTCTTTTTTCTCTTAGTCTCGTTTGGCGGAATAGAGACAACTGCATTCCTTGGATGTCGTCCGGGCAGTTAAAATGTATTTGTCTAGATCTGCGGAAATCCAAGGGTCAGACTCCTTTTTTGTTTTACTAGAAGGACCCAAGAAAGAGCAGGCTTTCTTGGGTCCAAAGTGCTTCTATTGCCAATTGGGTCTGCCAGTTGGTCATTCAGGTCTATGGTCTGAAACGTTTAGCTCCTACTTTCAGGGTGAGAGCTCATTCTACCAGGGGTGTAGGAATTTCCTGGGCTTTTTCGCCTTCAGGTATCTGTGACCGAGAGTAGCCGAGTATTCGGCTTTCGGCCGTAGTGTACTACAGGCTGCCGTTTAAAGTCTGATGGCTATTTTATGTTTGGCAGGGTGTCTACCTCCCCTCAAGGCTATTGCTCTGGGATGTCCCGGTAGGTAATGAATAATAGGCTAACTCTGTGTCCTGTAATGCACGATAAAGAAAATAGGATTTTTTCATCATACTTACCTGTAAAATCCTTTTCTTCCCCAAAGAGGTCCCTCCCCTCTTTTGAGGATTCAGTGCTTGCTACAAAACTTCCTGTATGGGAGGTGTTATATAGTGGCAAACTTCCTGTCTAAGACTTTGGTCTACCAGTGTCCATTCACCTAAAGATTGTGTATAACCCAGTAGGTAATGAATAATAGCCTAACTCTGTGTCCCGTGATTTATGATAAAGAAATTAAGATTTGTAGTCCCACAACCTGTGATGAACAAGGGCTTGTGGGACTACAAATCTTAATTTTCTTTCTTCCTATATTTGGACTTTTCAGTTATCTTTGATCACACATTTAATCATTTTATATGCACTATATTTGATGTTTGTTTTAAATCACAATTTATGTATTGGAGCACTGCACTATTATAACATTATCACATGTGCTGCAATACTTCTTCTTTTTTATTTTTTAACTCCCTAATGCCACGTACACACGAGCAGATTTTCCGTCAGAAAAATCTTGGATGTTTTTTCCGACGGAATTGCGCTCAAGCTTGGCTTGCATACACACGGTCACACAAAAATTCACTGAACTTTCGACCGCCAAGAACGCAGTCACGTACAACACTACGACAAGCCGAGAAAATTAAGTTCAATGCTTCCGAAATGCGTCAAATTGTTTCCGAGCATGCATTGGAATTTTGCGCGTCGGAATTGCTACAGACGATCGGAATTTCCGATAGAAACTTTTTCCTAAGGAAAAATCGAGAACATGCTCTCAAACTTTTGCTGGCAGAAATTCGGCCAGCAAAAGTCCAATGGAGCATACACACGGTCGCATTTTCCGACAAAAAGCTCTCAACGTTTTTTTTGCTGGCTGAAATTCCGATCGTGTGTACGCGGCATTAGCTTTATCGCATGGGAAATTTCAATTGACTGTTTTGCCTCCTGCATTTATACACATTACAGTGCGCTTCCATGCATCTACAAGTGTTGTGCTGAAAAAAAGTTGGGCACTAGTGTGAACTGCACCTATTAACCACTTTCCATCTGCCCTATAGCAGATTTACGGCTACAGGGCAGCCCTCCTGTACAGAATTGTGTGTGTATATACGCGATTCTGCACTTGCGCCTAGGGGGGGGGCGCTAGCGCACCCCTTGCCGCCTGCTTCTGCTGTAATTAATCACGGCATAAGCTGATCTGCAGGTGCCGGGCACTGAATGTTTATCGACACTCGCCAATCTTGTGTAAAACATACAAAACGGAGCTCTGCCTATGTAAACAAGGCAGATCTCCATTCTGACAGGGGAGGGAAGGGATGGATTTTGTGTCCCTGCAATAAAATCCATCTTTTCTGCTATTAAAAGCAGCACATACAGTACTCAAAAACACTGGCTAGGCACACAGTTAACACTTTGATTGCCCTAAATGTTTAACTTCTTCCCAGCCAGTGCCATTAGTACAGTGGCAGTGCATAATTTTAGCACTGATCACCTGTATTCCCGCAAAGTGTCAGCGTCCGATGGTCCGCCGCAATATCGCAGTCCCATCTATAAGTGCAAGTGTGTCTTGCCTATAGTCAAGCATGGTTGTGGGGCTGCATGAGTGCTGTCGGCACTGGGGAGCTACAGTTCATTGAGGGAACCATGAATGCCAACATGTACTGTGACATACTGAAGCAGAGCATGACCCTCCTCAATTCGAAGACTCGGCCACAGGGCAATATTCCAACATAACGACCCTAGACACACCTCCAAGATGATCACTGCTTTGCTAAAGAAGCTGAGAGTAACGGTGATGGACTGGCCAAGCATGTCTCCAGACCTATACCCTATTGAGCATCTGTGGGGCATCCTCAAACAGAAGGTGGAGGAGCACAAGGTCTCTAACATCCACCAGCTCTGTGATGTCATCATGGAGGAGTGGAAGAGGACTCCAGTGGCAACCTGCGACGCTCTGGTGAACTCCATGCCCAAGAGGGTTAAGGCAGTGCTGGAAAATAATTGTGGCCACACAAAATATTGACACTTTTGGGCCCAATTTGGACATTTTCACTTAGGAGTGTACTCGGGGGCGGACTGACCATTCGGGCACTTCCCGAGGGCCCCGGGCCACTAGGGGGCCCCATCAGGGTTGCCAGCCTCAGTAAAACCAGGGACAGTATGTAAAAATCTGTGGTTTTTTTTTTTATTTATTTTTTATTTTTATTTTTTTACATCTGTTTCTGAAACATCCCTTACCGACATCCTTTTGGTCTAAAAATCCAGAGATTATAGCTGCCCCACCTCTCCAGTACCTTCTCAGCCAATAGAAACATGTCTGTGTATACTGTGTGTATATGTATGTGTATACTGTGTGATTGTATACTGTGTGTGTGTGTATACTGTGTGTCCCCATAATCTCTGATTGTCTGGGGGCCCCATAATCTCCTATTGCCCGGGGGCCCCATGAGTTGTCAGTCCGCCCCTGGGTGTACTCCCTTTTGTTGCCAGCGGTTTAGACACTAATGGCTGTGTGTTGAGTTATTTTGAGGGGACAGCAAATTTACACTGTTATACAAGCTGTACACTCACTACTTTATATTGTAGCAAAGTGTAATTTCTTGTCTTGTTTCTGTTGTCACATGAAAAGATATAATAAAATATTTACTAAAATGTGAGGGGTGTAATTTTGTGAGATACTGTGTGTGTATGTATGTATGTATGTATGTGTTTGTGTATGTAAGTATGTATATATATGTGTGTGTGTGTGTGTGTGTGTATGTATGTATGTGTGTGTGTGTGTATATATATATATATATATATATATATATATATATATATATATATATATATATATATTTTTATTTTTATATATTTTTATTTATATTTATATATATATATATATATATATATATATATAAAAAAATTTATTTATTTTTTTTCAACAGCCATGCTGGAGTTAGCCGGAGTGCTGCTGTAGTTATAGCTTATTTGATGAACACAACAAGATGTACTTATGAAGAAGCATACAGAAGACTACAAGACGTAAAATCCGATATTAGGTACGTTTTTGTGGAAATTAAATCTTTCAGCTTTGTATTTACAACTTTAATATTTTTTATGTTAATATTCTATACTACTAATAGTTTTAACCTTTTAACCTTCCTGGGAATTGTCTTGGGCCACACATAAAATACACTATGGATAAGGATAGCTGATAAGCAGAAAAGGTCAGGCAAATTAGATCAACGATCATTGATACAGATAATGTACCAATCTGAGGAATAAAACTTAATTATTTTTTTTTTCGTTGTAAAATAGGGCAACATAAAACTAGTGTGGTGTTTTGTTCTTGATAAATGAATGCATCCGTATCTGGTTGGATGGATGTAGTAGCAATTGTCAATGAATTCTCAAGGTATATAATCACACACATAGGTTGGACTTGATGGACTTGTGTCTTTTTTCAACCTCACCTACTATGTAACTATATGTAACTATGTAAGGTGCTCATTAGAGATGCACCGAAATGTTGGCAGCCGAAAGTGGTGCGATTTTGGGCTGATTTTACCATGCTTACTGTGCTTATGCTGTGTTTTTCATAGGTCATGTGACTCAAAAACCGTATTAAAAAACATAACATGTGTGCGTTAATGATGCGTTCTTGCTGCATTTTCAATGCATTTGAACTGGGAGGAGCGTTTTTTGTGCGTGTGTGTTTTTTTTTTTCTTTTTTAAACTGACCAAAAATGCACTAAGCTGGACTTTTAACACCGCAATGTAAGCACAATGGGCGAAATTGTGAAGACATACATAGAATTTTAAAGGGATACATTTTTCTGGAGATTTTCTTGCTCTAAAGGTGCCAAAAATGTCCAACATTAAATTCATATTCATCTTTTTTTTTTTTTTAAAAAAAAAAAAAGTTTTTATTGTACAAAAAGGTGGTATACATCCAACAACATCAAAGCAGCAAGTAACACTTCCAAGTGTTTAACCGAATAATACAGAACACATTGAAAGGGACAGTATCTCATTATGTCCATTCTTACAATATTGCATTTACAATCAAGTACTTTATCCCACCATTATCCAAGCAGCCTATCTATGACTAGATCCACCGGGGCAAGCCCCGGTGTATCCAGCCACAGGGCCCAAATACTTTCATATTTCCTTGTACTCCCCCTGTGCTGGTATATAAGTTTCTCCATGCGCAACATTTCCCCTATTTTACATATCCATCCCCTCGAGGTCGGGGTGTGTCAGATTTCCAGTAAAGCATGATCAACCTTCTGGCTTGGAACAGTACCCTGTTTACCGCCTCCCTGGTGTGTACTGACATCACATATTCCTCTACCACCCCCAAGAGGCATACTTTGGGATCAACCGGTAAAGATATCACAAATACAGGGTTAACCGTGTTTACTACTTCATTACAGTACAAATGCAATTTGGGGCAGCGCCACAGAAGGTGAATAAGGTCCCCATGATTGCGACGACATCTGGTACATGTATCCTCAGATTGCAACCCCATCAACTGTACTCTATGCAGCGTATAGTACACCCTCAGAATAATGTATAATTGAGTAAGCCTTTGGGCCACATATAGAGAACATACACTCACCCCTTGAAATATCTCCTCCCATTCCTCACCGTCCATTTGTCCCACATCCCATCCCATTTTCTCTCACCCTCAGGGGATGTTGCCCCAAGAAGTATTGTAAATATTGTAAAAGTGTATTGTAGCTTTGAGAGATAAATCCCTTCGAGGTCTCGGCATCCCTAATAATGCCGAACACTGGAGTAGGTGACACGTGCCACTCAGATGACCTGCTTTGTGCCCTAACCGCGTGTTGCAGCTGTAGATATTGGAAGACCATTGAGGAGGGCAGGCTGGACTCCGCCTGCAAATCCGCAAATGTCCTAAGAGTACCATTTTTGAAAACATGTTTAATGTGTGTGACACCATATGATATCCATCTGGCCCCATCCTGCAGCTTTGCCAGCTCTGTGTAAGTGTCATTATGCCACAGAGGGCTATATTCAGTATACCCCTCTGCCTGTTGTATATATTTACATTTGTTCCAAACCTTCTGTATCAGGTTGTATGTGGGGTACTTCTTATTGGGCCTGGCAAATGCCAGGGCCTCCAGTGCCGTGGGGATGGGACCTGAGCCTACCGTGTGAAGCATGAGTGCCTGGGAGGAGCCAGACGGCTCTGTCCCGAAGCACCCTACTAGGTGCTGCAGCTGAGCGGCCAGGTAGTACAACCATGGGTTGGGCAGTGCCAACCCGCCATCATCTTTAGGCCTTTTAAGATGTTCCATCTTTATTCTTGGAGGTTTATTTTTCCATAATAAAGTGCGAAAGATGGAGTTAACCATCTGAAATATTTTTAAAGGTATTACTACTGGGGCGTTATAAAGGTAGTAAAGCAATTGGGGCATACAAATCATTTGAACCAAGTTTACTTTGCCCGCTACCGACATGTGAAGGCCGTTCCAAGTCCTCACTCTCTTTTTAAACCTCTGAAGCAGGGGCGAAATGTTCAACCGGCCGAAGTCCCGCAGGTTAGATGTAACCTGGATCCCCAGATATTTAAAGGAAGTTGTGACAGGGATGGGACACGAATGAGCCACTACCTGTGTGGCGTCACCGTCTAGCAGCAAGAGGGCAGACTTCGACCTGTTGATTTGTAGTCCTGAGTATACCCCAAATTTGGTAATGGTTGCCATGGCCTCCCGCAGGGATTCGTCCGTATCTCCCAACATAAGTAGGGTATCATCTGCGTAGAGCATTATCTTCTCCTGCAGGGGGCCATAGCAAAATCCCACAATTTGTTAATTTGCCCTTATTTCGATAGCCAGGGGTTCAATAGCCAATGCAAAGAGCAAGGGGGACAGCGGGCACCCTTGCTGCGTCCCCCTCCTTAAAGCAAAGTCCTGCGACAGAAAACCGAAAGCCTGAATAGCGGCTTCGGGTCCACTGTACAGTAGACGCACCCACGCTATGTATGTGTCATTAAATACAAATTGTTCCAATACTGCCCACAGATATGTCCAGTCAATACTGGCAAACGCCTTTGTAGCATCTAATGACAGCAGGGCCCTGCTACCCGCATTATCTACATTTGATTGCATATTCAGGAATAATCGCCGCAAGTTAATGGCAGTAGATTTATTTGGCATAAACCCTGCCTGATCATCATGTATGAGGGAGGTTATGACCGTATTAAGTCGCTGAGCTAATACTTTCGCCAGGATTTTAATGTCGCACTGCAGTAGTGAGATTGGCTTGTATGATCCTGGATCAACCGGATCTTTACCCGGTTTGAGGAGGAGTACAATGTTTGCTTTTGCCATGGAGGGTGGAAGCTCTCCCGCCTCCCGAGCAGCATTAAATACCTGTAATAAGCGGGGCAGCATTACATCTGCGTGTTGTTTGTAGACTTCCATGGGGATACCATCCTCCCCCGGGGCCTTACAGTTAGGGAACAGCCCCACAGCCTCGTGTAATTCCTCCACCATGAGAGGTGCATCCAACCCATCCCTCTGCGCCGTGGTAAGTCTAAGAAATGCCAGCCCCCTAAGGTACTGGTCCAGAGCTGCCCTGTCGTAGGCGGCACCAGGGCAGTAAAGCTCTTCATAGAACCCAGCTAACTCCGGCATAATGTTTTCGGGGGACCGGACAAGTGGCCCAGCTTTAGATTTAATGGCTGCTATAGTTGGTGATCTCGGATGTGAGTTTGCTATGCGGGCCAACATACGCCCAGTTTTTTCCCCTTCCTCAAAAAACGCCTGTTTGGAGAAAAAGCGTTTTTTCTCGGCAGTTGAGGAAAGCACCCACTCATACGCTGACTGAGCGGCCTGCCACTCCTCCCTCCTCCGAATCAGAGGGATCTAAGATAAATTGCTTCCCTAGCTCCTTCACCCTATTCTCCAAGTCCACCACAATAGCGGAAGAATCTTTTTTAACTTTAGTCATCTCAGTGGTCAATACCCTTCTCAAGAAAGCTTTAAAGGCCTCCCACTGCTGCATACAGGAACCCTCAGGGTTTTGGGTGGCGAAAAACCCACGCATGCTCTCGTCTATGGATTCCGGATTTTTAAACAGTTTTAGCAAGAACGCATTAAATTTCCATGGAGCTCTTGGGAGCGCTGCTGGTCGGGAGACCACCAGATAAACAACTAGTGGGGAATGGTCAGATATGCTACGGGGCCTATATTCTGTTGAGGACACATATTTGAGCATGCGTGCGTTTCCCACCCCCATGTCTATTCTAGATAGACTACCGTGTGTTTTTGAAAAACAGGAGTATTTTTTTACCCCTGGGTGATGGTGTCGCCAGACATCCACCCAGCCCACCTCTTGCAACAGCCTCACCAGGGGGGTACCCCTGGAGAGGGCAGAGGCTCCTGCGGCCGGATGCCTATTCAGCGAGAGGTCTAGACAACAATTGAAGTCCCCAATCACCAGTAGCGGTACCTCCGGCCCGCCATCCAAATATGATAGCAGAGCCCTTAGCACTACCACCGTAAAAGGGGGGGGGGGAATATATACCAGCAATGACACATGTTAACATACCCAGTCTGCAGTGGAGAAATACATATCGACCCTCTGGATCAATGAGAGTGTCTATCTCTTCATAGTCCAGGGAGCTATGGATCAAAAGGCTCACTCCCCTGGAATGAGAGGTGTGAGTCGAGTGATAGGCCTTATTTACCCAATTGTACTGTATACAGCTCACAGTCTCCCCAGTCAAATGCGTTTCCTGGAAGCAGAACACTCCCGGTTGAAATTTTTTAAGGCACATGCGCATCATGGTTATCTTAAGGGATGAGTGGAGTCCCCTCACATTCCAAGATACTATAGGAATTCCTGCCATTTGACTGAGTAGAATATGGAAACATACAAATATATAGCCCTCCCAAGCCTGGGAGTCCGGAAGTCCTAGAGCCTGAGCTTGAGTCCTGAGAAAATGTGCATATGCAAGATACATAACATACTGTAGAAGTGTTACCGGTACACCACCTATAAAGAAAACAAAAAAAAGTGAAAAAATAAGTTTTCTGGGGGAAGCAACAGGCATTCCCCTCCAGCAGCATAGAACCTTTGCCCGCCAACATGGCGGAACAACTTCTGTACCCCGAGTGTTCACTCAGGCGGTCTCTTAAATGCAAAACTTGGAAATTCACGCCAACGATTTCTGAAGCTCTTATCTTAATCCGTTGCAATATAATGTCCTCAGCCAGGGTTCATCTGGGTCAGTTCAGTACATGGTCTCCAAATCAAGGCAAAGCATCACAAAGGTCAAGTTCAAGACAGGTACTCTCCTCCGGCTCCCCTGCCCGCCTCATCCTTCCTCCTCGTTCTGGTCACGCCGCCTCAGGGCTTGCTCGTTGCGGTCTAGCCAGGCACTGGCATCTTTCGCAGACTCAAAGAATTGCGCCTGACCTCTCACTATCACCCTCAGCTTCGCCGGGTATAGCATTGCATATGAAAGTTGCAGCTGACGGAGCCTACATTTTACATCAAAGAACTTTGCTCTGCGTCTTTGCACATCCGCCGAAAAATCGGAGTAAGAAGATACAGCCCCATTGTGCTGTATGTTGGCCCGGAGGACAGTTTCTCTATCCCGGTAATGCAGTATTCTTGCTAGTATTGGCCTGGGGGGGCCTGAGCAGCAAATAAGGGGGAAAATGCATTTTTGCCGAAATATGTCCAGCAGCCATCCTTCCACATACTCTGTGGGGTCCCTGCCCTCCACCTTCTCCGGGAGCCCCACAATGCGTATGTTGTTCCACCTAAGGCGATTCTCAAAATCCTCGGCTCTGTCAATAGCCTCCCTTGCAAGTTGGTAAGCAGCCTTGGTTTCTCTCTCAATGGGGGGTAAATGATCCTCTTTTTCACTCACTCTGCTCTCCACTGCAGTGGTGCGCTCCCGCATTTTCTGCATATCTTGTCGCAGCAGCGATAGTTCCTCTTTCACAGAGGCCACAGAAGCATTGCCAATGTTAACTGCCCTGAGAATATCAGCTAAAGTGGTCTGAGTATTACTAGAAGTATCCTTTTCATTTATCTCAAGGGCCCCAGAGTCAGAGTGGTCAGTCTCATCATGCTCACTAGTTGCAGCTAAGATGGCCGCCCCTGCCTGTGTCCCATGCATGGCAGGCTCAGTGTAGTGTGAATGTCCAGCGGCCTCACTCCCCATCAGCCCATTCATTTTCTGGGTGTAATACACCATATCTTTAGGTGGCTCCTTACCCTGTGACTTGGGCTGCTTCAGTTCTTTGTGTCCCTGCTCCTTCTGCCTGTCAGCACCTCGTGGGGTTGCTTTCACCGCCGACGCGGCGGCGCCATCTTGGAAATCGGGACCCACCTCAAACTGTGTTTTTCGGGTCATTCCCCTGGTGCAGAGGGCTGGCGGAGGTTCCCCTGTAATACCTGGGTCGGCAGCTTGCAGCATATAGGTGCAGAATGTCGGTATTTTGGCTGAGGGAGGATCGGTTCAGGATCAAGCTCAGGAGCTGTGAGAGCTGTGTCCTCTCACATGCCGGTCCAGGCCACCCCCTAATTCATATTCATTTAAATTGATATTAATTAGAGTAGAAGAAGAATATAATACAATTTATCATGAAATATATATATATAATTTATTGATTTAATTTTTTTTTTAAACTATCATTTTTGGATTAGAGCCAAGTGCATCCTGCATTTTCGTTTCGGCACCAAAATTTCTATTCGGTGCACCTCTAGTGCTCATCAGATATTTTGGTTCTAATTTTGCCCTTCGTGTGCTTCATCCTGGAAAATAGTTGCTCACAAATATAGGTGCTGCCGACAAATGACGACATGAATAAGGAGTGATTGTGAAGAGTGGGATATTCTTCTTTGGGAAGATAAATATTCTAAAAGTCCAGTAAAAAGACACTGTAAATTTTTTTTTCAGCCCCATGTGTTTACTAAGTGTAAATGCATTTTTACAAAAAATGTTTAAAAAAATCAACATTTTTAAGTAAGTTTTTGATTTTGTGTTGCTGCATTCACTCTTGGCTCGCAGGTTAGACACCCCTGATCTAAATGTTTCTAGTTTTGGAATAGAGAATGGTTATAACACCTGGCAATATTTCTCTCCATCTGTGTCACATTGGGAAGTTTTCCCTTCACGACATGTACAAGTGGAAACAGGCAAAAAGTTCTGTAAAGTGGAAATCCCCTCGTAGCTGTCACTGGAACAGCCATCACCACTAGAATGTTTCCCTTCACCCCCTGTTTTGTGACAACTGTAACATTTTTGATTTTGTAATTACTTTCTGTTTTGGTGACAGTGGTGACCCCATATAGAGATGGAGAGTGAAAAAAAAGTACACTTAAAACTAACACTTAGGCTAGGTTTACACTCGTCCAGTGTGAATTTCCCCTTCGTTACTGCGAATTTACAATACGGTTGTTCAAGAGTTCAGCTGTGATATCCAGATATGGTTCAGATGTTAATTTCTGGAGCCGGTGGCCACCATTATCTTTAACAATATAACAATAGCTGGTTGTCGAGGAGCGGGCGTGGAAGCCAGCTCCTTAACAACCAATGACTCATCGGCTGACAATTGAATGTAAAAAAAAAAAAAAAAGAAAAAATTGCTGGCAATGAAAAATTAAGAAAAAAAAAATGTTGCCCCCCCCAGTCCATACCATACCCTCTCCAAAGTTTAAAAAAAACATCAGACCCTTATCCAAGCATGCAGCTTGGCAGGCCAGGAAAAGGTGGTGTAACGAGCGGTACCCCCCCCCCCCCCCCCCCCCCCCCAATACTTCCGGATCCATACCAGCCACATGCCCTAAAAGGGGCATGTAATATAATCGTGATATTCACTGTGATAAGCAATCGTAGTGTGCAAAAAAGAAAATCCTGATCACCTCCCCAGAGTAGTACAGTGTCATTTTGTGGTAACACTTTATTGCTCTGGTCACAGTATGTAAAAATATATAAATAATTGTAGTAAATATGTTATTTTGTATTTATTTACATACTGTCACTTGCCTACTGGGCACTTATATCCTCTTCCTGCCGAAACCAATTTTCATCTTTCAGAGCTCTCCCACTTTGAATGACAATTACTCACTCGCCATGCAACACTGTACTCCATATGAAATTGTTGTCCTTTTTTCATACAAATCGAGCTTTCTTTTGGTGGTATTTAATCACCACTGGGTTTTTTATTTTTTGCGCAAAAATAAAAAAAATTGTTTCTGTTTATACAATTTTTCAACTTAATAATTTTTCTTACGTTTTTGCCAAAATGTATACTGCTACATTGCTTTGGTAAAAATAACCCAAATAAGTGCATATTATTTGGTCTGTGTTAGGCCGGGATCACACTAGTACGACAAACGCTCCGACATTGGGAGCTCGTCACATGACGTGTGAAAAGAATGGGAGGTGTCTTAACTGGTCCGACTTTGAAAATGCTCCCTGCACTACTTTGGTATGACTTTGATCCTACTTCAGCCCATTGAATATCACTGAAGTCGGATCGCCGTCTTGACTGATCCGACTTTGGCATACGACTTGTGCTCTGATGATCTTGAAGGGGAACTCAACGCCAAATTAAAAAAAGAAAACGACATGGGGGTCTCCCCCAAAATCCATACCAGACCCTTATCCGGGCACACAGCCTGGCAAGTCAGGAAAGGGGGTGGGGACGAGTAAGCACCCCCCCCCCCCCGAACCGTACCAGGCCACATGCCCTCAACATGGGGGGGTGGGTGCTTTGGGGCGGGAAATAAGGATATAATTTAAGTGCGTTTGTTAATTTTATGGGTAGTGGTTGTTGGCGTTTAGATATGTGTACTTTGAAACAATAGATTTTGTAGGGTTTGTTTTTTACCTTTTTTTTTATTTAATTTTTAATTTTTATTCTGTGCAGAAAACATTTTAAATCTCTCTTTAGGTGCTGGACCTGTGGCGTTTGCTCATAAAAGATTGGCAGTACTGAATAGCTCAGACTCTACCAAATGCACCTCATACTTTGTAGAACCTTTGCAGTAGATGGAGGAAAGTCTTTTCGGAGTCTAATATACACTGATTTGGGTTATTTTTACCAAAGAAATGTAGCAGAATACATTTTGGGCTAAATTTATGAAGAAAAATTATTTGCCAAACTTTATAACAGAAACAAAGAAAATCACTTTTTTTTTTTTTTTTTTTTTTTTTTACATTTTCAGTCTCTTTTCATTCATTTAGCAAAAAAAAAAAAAAACCCAGAGTTGATTAAATACCACCAAAAAAAAAAAAAAGCTCTATTTGTGTGAAAAATGTAATTATGGTAAAGTGTTGCATGACTGAGTAATTTTAATTTAAATGTCACAGCGCTGAAAGCTGAGAATTGACATCGGCAGGAAGTGGGCTGAAATTGTGTCTGATATTAAAGTAGTAAAATAAAAATGCTTATTTTCACAATGGCAAATAAAGTAAATGTGTTTTTATTTCAGAATCAATGAGGAGTTTGTAAACCAGCTAGCACTTTTTGAAGCAATGGGTTGTGAAGTGGATATGAGCAGTGCAAGTTATAAACTGTATCGGCTGCAGAAGATAACAGAAAAGTACCCTGGTAAATGCATTTCCCATGCTTACTGTTGTATGTGCCAATGTACTGTTGCAGAAAAGAAAAAGCTTTCAATGTTTTTAAGGACAAGGTCTTGCCTCAGCTTCCAGCTTGTTCCATAAAAAAAGTTGATGACTTCCTGATATGTAGATTTAGGATGTAAAAACGGTTAAGACACAGGAAGTAATTCACCAGCTGAGCTCATTGGCATACACCCTGGTACTGACGTGCAGGCATGAAAACAGAACTATGTCCATGGAAGTCTGTATACACTATATGATCTGATTGTACTTTCTCCTTTAGATCTACCATCAACTATGAGGTGCAGAGGCCTGCCTGATTGGATAGATAGGTGTGTTATCCTATTCCATAGTTTTGGTAAATCTAAAAGACCTCATACAGAGACTGTACAATCAGATATACACCTAAAATAAACTAGTGCCACTTTCAGTTCCATTAATTGATTCAAACTATATGGGCCAGTCTTCACTTCCCAGATGCATTGGTGAGTCTTGGCTGCCCATGACCCTGTCAACAGACCACAGGCTTTCCTTTCTTGGATCACTTTTGGTACATCCTGACCACTGCAGACTTAGAAAATCCCACAAGAGCTGCAGTTAGAGTTGCCCTGATCTAGTTGTCTAGACCAGGAGTCTCCAAACTACGGCCCTCCAGCTGTTACGGAACTACACATCCCATGAGGCATTGTAAAACTCTGACATTCACAGACATGACTAAGCATGATGGGAAATGTAGTTCCTGAACAACTGGAGGGCCGTAGTTTGGAGACCCCTGGTCTAGACATTACAATTTGGCCCTTAGTCGCTCAGCTCCTTACACTAGCTCATTTTTTCTGCTTTCCACGCCCTGATTCAGGAACAACATGTTCACTTGCTTCATAATATATCCCACTCACTTTCATATGCCATAGTCATGAGATGATCAGTGTTCTTCGCCATACTTGTCAGTGACCATAATGTTATTGCTGAATATGAAATATAAATTTTTGAGGAATCGTACACTTCAAGGTTAATTGCATTTTTTTGGGCTTCTTTCAGAATTGCAAAAGTTGCCACGTGAAGTGTTTGCTTTGGATCCCAGCTCCATAACTCAAACTAAAGAGGTTCTGTATCGCTGCAGGAAATGCAGGTTGGATTTGCTTTCCTAAGAAAATATATATTCATTGTATTAAGTATGTCTGTCTTTCATATACAAAGTAGATAGTAGCGGTCTTTTTCTCTGCATACAGAAGATGATGATCTGGACACATTGGAGTGCAGCTGTGCATGGTAGCCAATCAGCTTCTAACTTTGGCGTGTTCTAGTAAAATGTTACTCCTCTTTTGTTGAGAAAAAAAACATTCCCCTCTGGGTGATCTATGTACATTGCAAGAGTATAACAAACTTTGTTGCAGATTCCTACTGTTTTGTTCTTTTGAAGAAATCAATGTACGTTTGTCTCTGCCTCTGTAATAAGTAGGTCTAATGGGAGTGGTTTCATAATTAACTGTCGGGTGTGGCAGCAGCAGGGCACTAATGAGGAAATGTGCTGGGCCTCCATCCCTTTAGACGGGTTCCTATTGAAAGTATCTCTCCAAAAAAATTTGTTGCAGGGGATGCCTGAAATTTGACTTGTATCTTAGTGCAGATTTCTGGGAAAATTGGTGTGCTAATCACACAAGCAAGAAATTATGTTTCTGGGGAGTGGTCAGCACACACTCTGTGTGCAGAACAACCCCAGGTAGCCATATTGCATTGCATTGCATTCTCAGAAAATTACAGAGCTGCAGATTGAAAAGGAAAGGTCATTTTTTATAACATTCAATTACAATATGATTAGTGTCGCACTTTTTCCCCACGAAAGTGGAGTTACCCTTTAAGCTTTTGACAAAAAAAAACATGAAAGCTGATTGGTTTCTATGCAGAGCTGCATTAAAAAAAATCAGTCCCATTGTATCCTCTTACCACTACCTCTTTATATCCCTGTTCCCCTTATACCCTGTCTAAGCTCCACCCTTCATTCCATCAAGTACAGTGTGCGCATTACCATAGTTGTGTAGATGTGAAACCACCCTTCTGATCCTCTTGTAGCGTTGTCATATTACAATCAAATTTTATATAGTGTTGGATAACATTTATAAGGTTGGATGTTCTGCACATGCTTGAGTCATGTTTCAGTTTTGTTTTCTCATGTCACACACAGAACAAAAAATCTAAGGATATAATTTTAGTGCTATTGTTAAGTTTATGGTTGGTGGTTGTTAGCGTTAGTTATATGTGTACTAAAACAATAGACTTTGTAATTTTTTTTTTTTTTTACATTGATGTTTTTTTTCCCACAGGCGCTCCTTATTCCGTGCAGAAAGCATTTTAAATCACTCTGCAGGTGCTGGACCTGTGGCGTTTGCTCATAAAAGATTGTCGGTACTAAATAGCTCAGACTCTACCAAATGCACCTCATATTTTATAGAACCTGTGCAGTGGATGGAGGAAAGTCTTTTGGGAGTAATGGATGGGCAGGTAAATTTGGAAAGTTATAATCTTTATTTCCCTATACATTCTCTGTACATGTAGAAGCAGTCAATGTCCACTCCACAAAGAAAATTTGACAGTTTACCCCGCGGATTTCCATAAGTTATTGATAAGTGTTCATATCAGTATTTAAACTGTACAATGAAAGAGCATAGCATACCTCTTTAAAGTGGTTGTAAAGCCTTTACAACCATTTTAATCTACAAGCAAGCCTATAATTAGGCTTACCTGTAGCTGAACTGGAAATCTCCTAAACCTGCATATCCCTGTATTTGCATGTGCTGACGTCATGCGGCACATGCGCACTTAAGCCAACTGAAGCAACGGCACGTACGTGGCGTTGCTTCAGTTGTACTGTGCCGTTCCCGGTGGCTACCGCGCATGTGCAGGAGTGACGTCTTTGCGGCTCCGGGCAATCACAGCACCGGAGCCGTGATACCCGGAAGTAACCTCCGGGATAGATGTCGCCGGCCGGAGGGGGAGAGGAGGACAGCTGCAGGAGCTTCGTTCTTGGGTAAGTAATTCATAATGAGCTAGTATGCTATGCATACTAGCTCATTATGCATTTATCTTGCAGGGTGTTTGTTTTTGTTTTTTTAAAGTGGTTGTAAACCCTCCTGAAAACAAAACATAAAAAAATAAAATAAAACCTAACACTCTGAATTGGCCTCTTTAACCTAAAAGAACACAACTTGGTGTTATTGATAAGATCTTTGCATGTAAGATAAACAAATATTCAGGAAAAGAATGTTGAAGTAGGTTGGTTTAAAGCTCTGATTTTATTCCTTCCGTAAAATAGTATTTTTTTGGGTGCAAGCAGGTGCCCCATTTTTAACCCCTAATGGACTAGAGTGGCAGCACTTCTGGAAACTCAAGGCCATAGCTCTGACTTGCCACAGCATCTTGGGACCTTCCAGCATTTCTTCATCCCAGGGAGCATACTCTCTAAATTTAGATATAAGATGTGTCCCAGCAAAAAAACTTTTTTTCAGAACTTAAAAATTTAAAAAAGTTGTCGACCATATCTACAGCCACTACAATTTGTGAAGCAAAAAATCTGTAAAAGACATCTCTGGAAAATGCTCTCATGGTGTTATAAAGTAGATTAAATTAAAGTCTCAAAAGAGTTCGCAACCCTTCCATGCTTCCTAGATATCCTACGGTGTTTTCAGGGTCAGGGTTCCACTGCTGGATGGACGACGGCTCTGGACCTATATATCACCCTATGGCTAACACATCGTGTTGTGCCTAGGTGATCGCCAAATGCAGAATCCAGTGACCCAAGCAGAACTACAGACTACCTTTTTTCTGTCAGGAAGCAGGTATGGGTCCCCCAAGGGGCAGCTGAGAAGGCAACCAATCCGAAAGCGGCAGTAGCTATGATCAGAAGAGTTATTATGAAAGAATAAAGCAAAGAAAATTAAAATGAAAATGTTTCCTTCATTCAGAGCAGTGACAGAAGATGTCTGTACACCAAAGAACACTAACACGAAAATTAAATAGATTATATACCAATATGCTGCGTTGCTGCTATAAATAAAAAATATACACACAGTATCTCACAAAAGTGAGTACACCCCTCACATTTTTGTAAATATTTTATTATATCTTTTCATGTGACAACACTGAAGAAATGACACTTTGCTACAATGTAAAGTAGTGAGTGTACAGCTTGTATAACAGTGTAAATTAGCTGTCCTCTCAAAATAACTCAACACACAGCCATTAATGTCTAAACCGCTGGCAACAAAAGTATGTACACCCCTAAGTGAAAATGGCCAAATTATGCCCAAAGTGTCAATATTTTGTGAGGCCACCTCACAAAGATCTCTGCAGCGTATGGTCTGAGCAATGACAGCAGAATTCAGAGTTCCTTTTATCACGGCAAGTCTTCCAGGCCCTGAAGCAGCAAAACAGCCCCCCCCCTCCTTTTTCTGAAATGCAGTGTTCCTTCTACGCCAGATATACTTGGACACACACCTTCCAAAGAGTTCCACTTTTGTCTCAATCCTGGCAGCACTCATACGTCTGTTTCCCAAAGACAACCTCTGCATATGATGCTGAGCACGTGCACTCAACTTCTTTGGTCGACCATGGCGAGGCCTGTTCTGAGTGTAACCTGTCTTGTTAAACTGCTGTATTGCCTTGGCCACCACGCTGCAGCTCAGTTTCAGGGTCTTGGCAATCTTCTTATAGCCTAGGCCATCGCTATGTGGAGCAACAATTCTTTTTTCAGATCCTCAGAGTTCTTTGCCATGAGGTGCCATATTGAACTTCCAGTGACCAGTATGAGAGAGTGAGAGTGATAACACCGAACTTAACACACCTACTCCTTATTCACACCTAAGACCTTGTAACACTAACAAGTCACATGACATCAGGGAAGGTAAATGGCTAATTGGGCCCAATTTGGACATTTTCATGTAGGGGTGTACTCAATTTTGTTGCCAGCGGTTTAGACATTAATTGTGGTGTGTTAAGTTATTTTGAGGCGACAGCAAATTTACACTGTTATACAAGCTATACACTCGCTACTTTACACTGTAGCAAAGTGTAATTTCTTTAGTGTTGTCATATGGAAAGATAAAAAATATTTACAACAATGTGAGGGGTTTACTCACTTCTGTGAGATATTTTATATCTCTATCTATAATACACCATCACTTTTGATGGTCTTCCCGAGGACGTCCAGTCTGGACGAAACACGCTGAGGCGGGTATGTCAGGTTATCGTGTCACTTCCGGTGTCCTCAGCTTCTGGTTTCTAATGCCACGGCTGCCATCTTCCCTTGCACCCAGTGCTGGTACATTGGCACAATAATAAGTGCGTGCAATTGTGTACATGTTATTGGTGTACATATTATTGTGCTGGAGCCTGACCTGGTGCGTTTTGGCTTTAAATTTCATTAAGGGTCAAATTTCATCCCTAGTTGTTCTTTTTTCAAATCCATCCACGACTTGGCCCCCAGCTGTATCACTAACCTAGTTTCAGAATACCAACCAAATTGTTCTCTTTATTCCATCCAAGACCTCCTGCTCTATAACTCCCTTGTCACCTCCTCCCATACTCCCCCCTCTAGGCCTTTTCCTAAACTTCTCCCATCCCATGGAATGCCTTACCCCAATCTGTCTGGCTATCAACTACTCTGCCAACTTTTAGATGATCCCTGAATACCCTTCTCTTCAGAGAGGCCTATCCTGCCCCCAGGACTGTACTTTTATTTTCTCCATCAGCTCACCCCTGACAGTTATTACCTTTTGTATCATTTGACCCTCCCTTTTAGATTGTTAGCTCTAACGAGCAGGGCCCTCTAATTTCCCCGTATAACTGTACCGTCTGCCCTCATGTTGTAAAACTGTGCAAACCGTTGGTGCTATTTAAATCCCATATTTATAATAATAATAATCTGTGGAAATAACTGCCCCCCCCCCTTTTTTATTATTTAAATCCACTCTGGTGTGGTCATATGATACAGGAGCTACAGTTTCCCTGTGCTGGTGAGCAGCTGCTGAATCAATTTCCTCTTTATATGGTCCCGCTTCGGTACAAGGACCACCGGGGAAGCCCAGGGGCTGCTGGATGGTTCAATGACTCCCAACTCAAGCATCTCCTTAATCTCACGACGCATCCCCTCTCTCACTGCGTCAGGTATCCGGTAAGCCACCTGTCTTAGTGGCAGTTGTCCCGGGTCTCCACTCGGTGCACTGCCATAGTAGTGTACCCTGGGACTGTGGAGAACATTTCCCTTCTCTGGCTAAGGACCTGCCGAGCTTCTTCTCTCTGCGTTGGCCCTAGCTGGTCGTCAAGCTTTATGGACTCTATCCCTGCAGTAATCCTATCTAGCTCCGGGAGCACCAGCAGGGGAAGATTCTCACAATCTTCCACAGCTGGAGCACATATAGCGGCTACCTCTCCTGATCTTTCCCAGTATGCTTTCAACATGTTCACATGAAAGGTCCGTCTGACTCTTTCATCCGCACATTTAGCCACTAGGTAGGTCGTGTCACAGAGCTTTGCCACAACCCGGTAAGGTCCCTGCCAAGTGGCCTGTAACTTGTCCTGCTTGGTTGGCCTGAGGGCAAGAACCTTCTGCCCAACCTCCAGAGTGCGGTTCCGAGCAGTACGATCGTACCATCGTTTCTGCCGCTTTTGGGCAGCCCGAAGGTTCTCTTGGACAGTGTCCGTCAGCTCTTTCAGTCTGTCCCTAAACTCAAGAACGTATGCTACGATAGAGGACCCTTGGGGATCAATTCCCCCTTCCCAGTGGGCTCTGACTAGATCTAGGGGCCCCCTCACCCGCCTCCCATACAGCAACTCAAATGGGGAGAACCCGGTAGATTCCTGCGGCACCTCCCGATAAGCAAAGAGAAGGTGTGGCAGATATCTCTCCCCAATCCCTGATAAGGAGAGCTCTGTAGGGGCTTTATCCCACAGAGCCTCCATAACTGCTGAGTGAGCTCAGCAGTGAACTGGGTCCCCTGGTCAGAGATGATTTCCCGAGGGAAACCCACCCTGCTCTTTTATATAGGCTATGCCAAAAAAACGACTGAGTCAGACGGTGGAGGGTCCGGGACATCCCCAGGTGTCCGGCTAAGGGTATGTCATGCCCAATGCGCAGCAGGTCATGCCGATACTTCTGCGGCACAACCAGACACTTAGGGGTGCATTCCTTCATATCTGCGAATAGCTTGTATAATCTTGAACTCCTTTATTTGACAGAATACAGCGGGGTTTCCATGATGATTAATTGCAGGAGGCAGCCCCATTGAATGCACTGGGAGGGTGCCGACTCCCACAACTAATCACAGCCACTTCCATATAATCTCTCATGCAGAACATGCAACGGATCAGCCCTGGCTACAGGCAGACTGCCTCCATAGCCAATCACTCAAATGTAATCGCTGAGGCGGCTGACAGCCTCCCCATTTCTTTCACTGGGACTGCTTGCAATTGATCATCAGGGATCCCCTCTGGGGTTCTCACCTGTAATTGGTCATCGGTGGGCTTGTAAAGGCCTTGCTGGATTTATCTGTCAAAGCTTTTTTTCACAATCCATTTTTTAAAATAATTTCTACAACACGTCAAAGTAAATTACGGTATCTGTTTTCTCACTGAATCACTGCTTAATTTACCTACTGTATATTATTAATACTTTATATCTTTTCAGCTGCTCTGCCCCAGATGTCACTCAAAATTGGGCTCATTCAACTGGTATGGAGAACAGTGTTCTTGTGGTCGGTGGGTGACTCCAGCATTCCAGGTGCATAAGAACAGAGTTGATGAGGTGAAGCCTTTGCCTATCTGTGGAAGGTGATACTTTCATAAATCAGGACTGATACACATAACTATGATGCTAATACATGTAATCATTTTTTTTTTTTTGTACAGTAAGTGTAAATGTAACATTATCATCAATCATTCCTTTTAAGGAAAAAATATAGTTAGCCGTATGTAACATTAAATGTTTAAAAAAACTAATTGGTCTCCGTGTTTTCTTAACATATATGGTTTTCCAAGAGCTGATTTTTGTCTTTTTATTTATACATTTTAACTGAGGAAAAAAACATCATCATTAATTACATTTTGTAACTACTTTTGCTACTAAAGATGGTCACACACCAACAGCAAGCAGACTGTAAAAAAAAATTAACCATTACCTCCATCCATGCAATAAAGTGTGGGTGGATGCCTCTTCCCCACCCCAAAGCACCTTGCCCCCATGTTGATGGGGACAAGGGCCTCTTCCCGACAACCCCTGGCCATTGGTTTCAGGGTCTGCAGACAGGGAGCTTATCGGAATCTGGAAGCCCCCTTTAATGAGGGTGCCCCCAGATTCTGCCCCCCACCCTATGTGAATGAGTATGGGGTACATTGTACCCCTACCCATTCACCTAAAAAAAAAAAAAAAAAAGTGTCAAAAATAAAACACATTACGGTTTTTCTGCCTCGCTTCAACTGGGGGGTCACCAGGTGATGTCATCTGGAGGCCCCACCCCTTATGATGTCACCACCTGGGCATGATGGGTTGTGACGTCATAAGGGCGGGCCACCGGTGACCCCGCCCCATGCCAATATAAGTAGTGGCACACCGCGCACCCAGCATTAGAGCGGGAGAAATTGTTGAGTCGGAAGAACAGAGGCAGAAGACAGCGGAAAAGACCCAGCAAAAGAGCGAGAAGACAGTGGAAAAGACCCGGCAGGGGCAGAAGACGGCTAAAAGAGGGAGAAGAACCAGAAAAATCTAGAAGACATCAGCGGGAAAGACTCAGAGAGGAGAGAAGAATCAACAGAGGCAGAAGACAACAGCGGAGGAGGCAGAGAGGGGAGTAGAAGTCAGAAGAGACACCGGAGCTGCCTTAATAAATTACTTTGCTGTTTTTATTTTTGACAGTTTTTTTCAGGTGAATGGGTAGGGGTACGATGTACACCATACTCATTTATATAGGGTGGGGGGCCGGGATCTGGGGGGCTTCTAGATTCTGATAAAGCCCCCTGCCCGCAGACCCCGACAACCAACGGCCAGGGTTGTCGGGAAGAGGGCCTTATGCTCATCAACATGGGGACAAGGTTCTTTGGGGTGGGGGGCGCAAGCCCCCACCCCCCCATGTTGAGGGCATGCGGCCTGGTACGGTTCAGGAGGAAGGGGTCTGCTCGCACCGCTTCCTGACCTGCCGGGCTGTGTGCTCAGATAAGGGTCTGGTATGGATTTTGGGGGGGAACCCATGCAGTTTTTTCAGTGTGGGGGTTCCTCTTAAAATCCATACCAGACCGAAGGGCCTGCTATGCTCCTTGCGGGGGAACCCATGCCAGTTTTTTTTTTTAAGAGTTTGCGTGGAGTTTTCCCTAAAGATTCATACCAGACACAGTGCCTCGTATTGTCGGAATCAAAGTCGGATCCCTGTTCATTGAAGTCGGACACATGTCAGACTTCAAGTCGCAGGGAAAAGTCAGATCCATAAAGGTACGACTGTCGTGTCATACCAGTGTGAACCCATGGAACCAGGATGCACCTGACCCCTGACGAATGGATAGAAGTCCGTGAAATGCGTAGGGCCTATTTCGATGTATCCAACACACATGTATCAATTTTAGATGACTCTACCATGTATGTTTAATCTGCAATGGTGTACTCTGGTATATGGAGGACTAGAATGCACTACCGTCACTTTATTTGTTAATGCCATTTTGTCAAACGTTATCTAGTACAGACCTGAAGCGATAACCGTTTATAATATTATGTATGCTGTAAATGTTTTCTATGCCATGTTTATCATTGGTTGTAATAAACATACACAATGTTTGGACCTCTGTGAATTTGATTGGTCACACCATGCACGCCTCATCTAAAGTCACGACTTCCTTCCTCCTCTTATATACGCATTAGGGATGGGGGCATGAACTTTCCTCACGTTTCATTTAAAGTCCCTAGCTTGTCTTTCCCCCATTTTTTACCAGCGTGAACCCGGCCTAAACGAGAATCGACAATATTTTACACTTTACTGCTCCTTCGCTCCTGTGCACTATGAGCTTGTGTCTGTGCTAAGCTGTATGTTACGTATTCCAGACTGATACAGTCTGCATACTAAGCTGTGCCTTTGATACTCCATATGCACTATTGCACTTCAACATTATACTCCACCCTACTCTACTTTATGCTACTATACACATGCCTCCTAACCGTCTTGGATTCCACATGACTGTCCTGGGAATCTCAACACAATTCCAGCAATATCCCCCACTGACACCAATGCCCCTCTACAGAGTACCAATTCCCCCAACTGGTGCCAATGTTCTCCCTTTGCTCCCACTGAACAGAAATACTCCTACTAAGCACCTATGCCTTCAACTGACACTAATGCCCACCCCCACCTCCTTTATTTTGCTGTGAGCACCAACCCATTTTTTCCTCCCACTGACCATCAACATAAGCACATTTTTTTTTTTTCTTCCTACTGATCTCTGATGCCATACATTTTTTCTCGCCCTGATCAATTTCAGCCAACATGTTTTCCTGGAATATTTTTTTCCTCTGACTTTTGATACTGGGTATTTTTCCCCCTACTGCTAAACACCAACCCAGACAAAAAGCTAGCGGAAGAGTTAGGAGCCTGACATTGTACCTGTGATCCACAGATCTCAGATGCAATGCTTTTACAGGTTCCTGTACAAAATATAAAAAAAAACTTGCATTTTTTATTTTTTTTGTTTATAAAGATGAACCTAGCCTTTAAATTTTATGTTTTTTTTTACTAGCATTTAAGATGAACCTAGCCTTTAAATTTTATGAGCATCTTTGAAGCATGTCACAAGTCTGATGTAGCTTAGATAACCACTTGTCTTGGATGTTGACCTGGAGGATAAAGACCATTCATTCATATTTTAGTTCTCTAAAACTGTTCCAGTAAGTATATAAATTTGGATCATAAATACTGTGCAGTAAAGTTTGTCTTTCCTTAAAGAGAATAAAGTGTAATAAAAGTTTGTTTCTCTTCAAAAATGTGAATGTGAATTAAAAGTTCAACAAATCATGTGCACTCTTTCTTGTTGCAATCTTCTCCTTGTGCACCAGCGAACACCTCCTCTGTTGACGCCATGTGTTTGTGAATCTGCTCACCTTGGTCAGAACAAGCCCAATAATACATTTGATGGAATGATGATATACGCTTTCAGCCTTGTGGGTAAAAAAACAGCAATCCATTACTATCCGAGAAGATTGCGCCGCATGATGGGGTAGATTTACTAAAAGTGCACAGTGCAAAATCTGGTGCAGCTCTGCATAGAAACCAATCAGCTTACAGGTTTATTTGTCAAAGCTTAATTGAACAAGCTGAAGTTAGAAGCTGATTGGCTATCAATCAGAGCTGCACCAGATGTCACTCTCTCCACTTTTAGTAAATCATCTCCCATGTGTCCCTCAAAGCAATAAAACCAGATCTAATGCTCTCCATTTAAAAACTTTGATTAAAACCAAGTATGTCATCACCACATCGATCAAATAATAGACTGGCATATAAATGGTTAAAAATATTGCTTTCTTAGAGATTGGGACATCTCGAGAAAATAGAGGCAACACCGCTAGCAATTCGGATGCCGAGCAGCTGCGCTGGTATGTTAGCAGCGTACTAGCCAATAGATGAATCTTCAATTAGACCTCATGGGTAGGGTTAACATGCTAAAAATGATCTTCCTCTCTAAACTAATGTATGTAATGGCGAATGCTTCCTGTAAAATCCCCAAATCCTTTTTAAGCAAATACTCTTGTACAACCCAATGCTAAACAAACTCCTCACGATTCCCGATCTGCTACATTGGATTTATAAGGGAGTTGAATATCTCTGCCATTTATATACCAAACAGGGCTTCAAGTCATTCAATCAGTTGAGAGAGGATTTCAGTCTCCCCTCCTTTTCTTTATTTTTTTATCTCCAACTTCAGCGTGCTCTTAGAACGCAATTTGACTCACTCTCATCTCCATTACAGATGGCCGCAGTAGAGAAACTCCTTAGAATTCCACCAAATTCATTTCTGAGTACTACTCCCCTCTAATGGCTGATTCTAATCCTGCTTATTAGCGCTGCACAAACCCGTTGGACTGAGTTCGGTGTTCAACTCACTGACAGGGACTGAATTTGTGGATACCTATAAGAGCTTGGTTATATCCTCCAGGGATAGAACCTTACAGAATAAAATATTTCACCATAGTCACCTTACCCCTTCTTGTATGTATAAAAATAGGCCCACATCTGAGTGCTTTAGAGGATGTGGGAACACAGCTGATTTCATGCATTGCTTTTGGTCATGCCCAATTGTTTCCTTATTTTGGACTGAAGTTGTCTTATTCTTATCTACTGCAGTGGGCCTACCTAATATATTGCATCCTAAAAATTGCCTGCTGGGTATCTTTGATGAACTTTCTGTACCTTGCTAAAAATAATATCCTTTTATCCTGGAAACGACCCACCCTGACTACCTGGCTCCAATTAATCAATGCCCCTGTACAAACTCACATTTGAACTCTGAAAACGACTTTGAAAAATGATGGCATGAATGGATATCTAGCCCTCTTACCTTTAGCGTCTGTGAACCCAAGAGATTAGTTCCCTCCTGTTGTCACTTTTTTCCTGTAGATGTAAAACAACTGGCGCACGTTATGCTTCACTGCTAGTAAAGGGAAAGCACGATAATTTTTGCTCTTGCGCATACCTTCCCTAACACAGAAGGCACAGTCTGTTCCTTTTTTGGTTGTAACCTGCTATTGGAGATTTTTTACTGCTTTTATTGTTTTATTGTTTGTTTGTCTTTTGTTCTTTCTTGTAAAACTATCAAATTTCTTAATAAATATATCTTTAAAAAAAAAAACAAATAAAACAGTTTGATGTTGAGCCCCTCGGGGCCAATGTCTAGGTGGTATAAATCCACCACAATTCCTATTGACTAATCACCCTAGTTCAGTGATGGCAAACCTTGACACCCCAGATGTTTTGGAACTACATTTCCCATGATGCTCATCTACACTGCAGAGTGCACGAGCATCATGGGAAATGTAGTTCTAAAACATCTGGGGTACCAAGGTTCACCATCACTACCCTAGTCTATCCTCTTTTAATGTTGTAGACATGTTCTCTCAATCTCACACCTAGATTCCTTGTGTGCCCTATGTATTTTTTTTGTACTCCATTGAGTGAGTTATTCATATTTTTTAAGGCCTCTTTCACTCGGGGGCTGTTCTGCCGCAGTTAAAAGCATGTTTTGTTATTTTTAAATCCCAAGACTCCAGGCACAGCGATCGCTTGCAGTTCTACATTGCAATTAGCAGCGTTTTACATGCGTTTATATGCGGCTGTGTTTATTTGCGGTGGAACATTCTTGCCATTTCTGATGTGCTTCCTGTTGTTTTTCTTTCCTTGTTGCCGCTGCTATCCGCAGGTGAAATGGTACACTGCGATTACCTGCGGTTATGTGCAGATAGCTACGCTAAATCGGTCCTGGAGGCAGTCAAATTTATTTTTTCCAACCGCACAAAACCCCATGTAACAAAACCATCGCTAAACACAGCGCGTGAATGGGGACATAGGAAAGCATTGTGTGAGTTTAGGTACGGTAGATAACTTCATTTATCCACAGCTAAAAGCTGAATTTTATCTGCCCATGTGAAAGGGGCCTGAGGCTCGGTTCCCACTGGGGCGACTTGTCAGGTGACTTAGCCACCTGACAAGTAGCGTCCCGTTCTGTACAATGGAACTATTCTAATCGGAACGACTCAAGTCACTCCGACTTAGAAAAAGGTTCCTGTACGACTTTGGGGGCGACTTGAGGCGACTTGCATTGACTTCTATACAGAAGTCGTTTCGCAAATCGCCGCGGCTGTTGTGTCCAGGTCGCCTGAGGCAGTCGCGCTGCAAGTCGCGTTGCCTCAGTGTGAACCGACACTTAATGTTTTGGATCTTAGTCCCTCTTTCTCAAGAATGTTTTTAGAGCATATAGGTTTTATTTTTTTTGATTACATTTTTCTGTACTTTTTTTACCACTTCAATACCGGGCCTATTCTAGCACTTCACTCCTACATGTAAAAATCATCATTTTTTTTTGCTAGAAAATTACTCAGAACCCCCAAAACAATTTTTTATCTTGCACGGTATTTGTGCAATCATTTTTCAAACGCCTTTTTTTTTTGGAAAAAAAAAAATAGTTTCATGAATTAAAAAATAACAAAACAGTAAAGTTATCCCAATTTTTTTGTATAATGTGAAATATGATATTACGCCAAGTAAATAGATACCTAACACGTCACGCTTTAAAATTGCGCACACTCATCGAATGGCGCCAATCTTCGGTACTTAAAAATCTCCATAGGCGACGCTTTGAATTTTTTTTACAGGTTACCAGTTTAGAGTTACAGAGGAGGTCTAGTACTAGAATTGTTGCACACGCTCTAACGCATGCGTCGATCCCTCACATGTGTGGTTTGAACGGTGTTTACATATGTGGGCGGGACTTGCATGTGCGTTCGCTTCTGAGCGCGAGCTACCGGGGACAGGGGCGTTAAAAAAACGTGGTAAAATAAAACATTTTTTTAATTTTACTTAATTTTCTTTTTTCTTTTTACACTTTTTTTTGATCACTTGTATTCCTATTACAAGGAATGTAAACATCCCTTGTAATAGGAATCTATTGTGACAGGTCCTCTTTATGGAGAGATGCGGGGTCAATAAGACCCCACATCTTTCCTCCAGGCTGGAAAGCATGAGATCGAGAAAAAAAATTCACGGAACTCATGCTGACGGCTGCAGCTTTGTTTACTTCCGGGAACCCGGGCGTGACATCATAACGTCGCTCCCGGGCCTCCGACGGTCATAGAGATGACTGGTGACCATATGGTCACCGGAAATCTATCGTCGTCATCCGGTGCCGGCCGATTCTTTCTCCGGGCCCCCGATGGCACGGGAGAGCCCAGAGAAGCACCGAATGGCGGCGGGAGAGGGGGGACATCCCCTCCCGTCGCCTATAAGGACGCTTAAGCGGCGGAACTGCCGCTGTGATCATTTTTATTGTGCACAAAATCGCTGGCTGGACAGAATGATATCTGAATGATGCCTGTAGCTACAGGTATCATTCAGATATCCCCTCGCAAAGTCAAGGATGTCATATGACGCCCTAAGATATTGAAGTGGTTAATATATTTAGATTTGTGTAAACGACAGTATTTATGGAATTGATGGTTTGGATGTAAACCTCATGTCTACTGTAATTCTGAAATTGTTATTTACATTGATTTTATACATCATAAGCCAATTGTGTTATGTACAAACTTTATTACACAGTATTTGTGATTATGTGTTTACATGTGACAATATGTTTGGTATACGGTATGTATTTATTAAGATGGTGTGCCGCACAAGTTTATTTGTTTTGATCTTTTTAGCTGTGTGTTATGACATCACGCCCGGTCTCTGCATTCAAACAAACAGTGCCGCCTCGGCTGGAAAGCTGAGATTGTTTTTTTTTTTTTTTTATATTTCAGCTGTCCCAGCCTAGAGGTGAGATGTGGGGTCTTATTGACCCCGTATCTCACTGTAAAGAGGACCGATCATGCCATATTCTTATTACAAGGGGTGTTTTTTTTTTTTTTTTTTTAAGTGTCAAACTAAAAATGTTAAAGTAAATTTAACAATAATAAAAAAAATTTTTTTTAAAATGCCCCTGTCCCCGTGTGGTCGCACGTAGAAGCGAACGCATATGTGAGTCCTGCCCACATATGAAAATGGCGTTCAAACCACACATGTGAGGTGTTGCTGCGAACGTTAGAGCGAGAGCAATAATTCTAGCCCTAGACCTCCTCTGTAACTCTAAACGTGTGACCAGTAAAAAAAAAGCGTCGCCTATGGGGATTTTTAAGTACTGAAGTTTGGTGCCATTCCACGACCGTGTGCAAATTTGAAGTGTGACATGTTAGGTATCTATTTATTCGCCGTAACTTCGTCTTTCACATTATGCAAAAAAAAAAAAAATGGGCTAACTTTTACTTTTTTCAAAGCATGAAACAGTTTTTTCCCCCCAAAAAAATGCGTTTGAAAAATTGCTGCGCAAATACTGTGCGAGATAAAAAGTTGCAACGACCGCCATTGTATTCTCCAGGGTCTCTGCCAAAAAAAAAAAAAAAAAAAAACATATATAATGTTTGGGGGGTTCTATGTAATTTCCTAGCAAAAAAAATTATGATTTTTTACATGTAGGAAAGAAATGTCAGAATTGGTTAAAGTAACGCAGTCAGGAAGGGGGGTAAATCTTCTGGAGGTCAAGTGGTTAAAGGACAATTACACACAAAAAAATGTTTTGTTAAAACCCACAATCACTATTCCTTTATATTGGCTTCTGGGATTTTACAATTGCAGCAATTTAGTAATTGGATGAAAGGTTTAGCACTGAGAAATACTGTTTGAAAGATAAAAAGTACATTGTCTATACAACTATAGAGATCAGACCAAAATGAGGAGGAAAGAGGGACAGTATAGTATAGGAAGCCTTGTATAGCACACACACACACACACACACACACACACCTCCCAGTGTACACGGATCATAGTAAGGAGGAGTACACACGGCAGAGTTCTGGAGAAATCTCTCTATTTACATAGAACGAAGCACGCTTCCACACATGAGACTTCCCTTACGCATGCGCACTAGCACTTGTTTTGAACCAGTCCGGATGCCGTAGCTCGTCATTCATGTTGCTTGGAGAAGGCAGACGTGTATATAGCAGTCAGGTATTGCGGAAATCCATCGCGGACGGTGTGGAGAGAATACGATATGGCCATGGAGGTGGAGAATCCGATGTGTGGTGGACTCCATGGTCCGGGGCCGGGAGGTGGCCAGGTGGGGGGGCATTCCCTGGATGACCTGGCATGGAGTGAGTATAGGGAGACGTGACAGGGTTGTGTTACTTTGTATTGCATAGTAAACCTCAATGATGTCACCTCAGGAGGATCCTGAGGGAAGGTACCCATGTCAGTATAATACTTTTCTTGACACATGATAACCTGATCCCCACCCACTCACACAACTCCTTTGGGGGTCATGTGACAGGGCGCCATAATGCGCTGCGGATGAATGCGACAGGTTTGAGTGTAAGTGCCGGCGTTCTGTCAAAAATAGTCCGGATATCAAATGGTGACCGGGGCGCACTGTGCAGGCGCAGCGCTTGCGCAGTACGGCGGACAAGGCGATTTGGAAAATCTCGGAAGATAAATGGTGCCTGCGCTGTGAGTTGAGGTGCAAGCCCCACCATCAAAGTGGACACAGGGCTAGACCAAGTTAGAGGGCCCCTCGTGGGCTCGCCATGCTTCGGGCACGGCCTCGCTGTGCTTGGCTATTTTTTATTCTAACTCTATGTCCACTTGGATGGTGGGGCTTGAACCTGGACGGTGCAGGCGCTGTTCATCTTCGGCTATTCTCGGAATCTGCTTGTCCTGTGTACTGCGCATGCGCAGTACACAGCGGACAGTATCCGATGGGGGACACAATCAAACAGGACACCGGTTCACACTTGTGCGATGCCAGACATCGCATGTAATTCGCAGCGCACTGCTGTTCACATTACATGCGATGTCTGTGCGGTGCGATATCATCCATACAGATCGTATTGCTGATATCGCACCGCATTCGGTCCAAACACGCACAGGACCCTTTTTTCTGTTCGGACCAGAATCGGCTTGCATTTGTGTTCACACCTATGCGATCTGATTCATGTCTGAACTGTCAGTTCGCAGTGCGATATGCGAGCTGAAATGGGGGTGTCCTTAACATATAGTGACATTCCCCAGCAGTTCGCATATGGCAGTGTGAACTGCCGTGCGTGTCGGGTGCGATACGGGAACCCGCAGTGGATTCGCAGGGTTCTCACATCGCACAAGTGTGAATCGGGCCTAAGACCCCTTTCACACCGCCGCATTGCGTTGCCTTTCATTTTAATTTTGTGTGTGTGTGTTTTTTTTTTCCTACACAGGACAGTCTAGTCATTTGAATGGGCTGCCCTACATGTGACAAATATGTCAAAGATGCTCCTGCACCCTTTTCTTTTTTTTTTTTGGGCATAGAGCTTGGCGCATTTGTTTTTTTACAGCGCGTTTGCTGGCCACGTTTGGGATGCTATTAACAATTAATGGTCCTGCGTGTTCCCGGGAACATGTACAGAAGGTATGCTTCCAAGAATGCGCAGATGTGAATGCAGTGCAAGGGGGCCGCGCTGCCTCTGTGTGCAATGTCCGGGGTTGTGACATCACAAGGGTATAACGGGTGGTGAGGAGGTGACATCTCTCTCCAGAGGGGTGGCAAGGGCTGTAGCTGGTGTAAATAGACCCTAAGGCCGGTTCACACCACTCGCAGCCCAGTGCGCTTTTTTTTTTTTTTTTCCTGTATCAAAAACGCATGGTAGGTAGGTTATATGGTTTTCTTTCACAAAGATTTATTAGCATGTTAGCCAACTTATCAGGACAACATATAGATAGTTACATAATGCAATAAACAAGGGACAAACAGAAAACATAAAATACATACGGGAAGTGAGAAGAAAGGGACATGAACATTAGGAATCTGCTGGCGCTGGCCTCAATGCTCCATGGGATGAGCAGAGAAAAAAAAAGGATGACAAGTCCAGGAGAGGCACTCTAAGGCGTCTCTGGGAGCAATAGGGTATATGGTTTTCAATGGCATAGTTCACACCAGTGCTTGCAGTTCCAATGCTAGGGGGGAAAAAAAAGTAGAACTTGCTGCATTTTTCCTGCACTGGAACGTTGTCAAGCACATCAAAAACGCACTGGAACACACGTCCTTATTTATGGTTAAGAAAAAAGAGGGAATAAATGCACTGGAACGCATCAAAAACGCACATTCAGAAAAGCATCTGAAATTCATCCGGACTGCGTTTCTATGGTGTGTGAACTGGCTCTAATAAGATTGGAACGTTTCATCACTCAGAATGTTTTGTTCCTTTTTTTTTTTTTTTGTTTATGCTGTAGCGCAGCACTTTCCCCTCCTTCACCTAGCTGAGAATTCCATAGGGATCCCACTTCCTCCTGGGATGTCCATGTCACACATCCCGGGGGACAGCGTTTTACTGAGGAGATCATTTGTGCCATGAGATTTCAAGCATCAGCAAACATAATGCTGCCCAATGTCTACACGTATGCAGGGGATTCCCATGCATGGGCACACATGCCGCAGGTCTCTGCAAGGTCCCAGATACCAGAAACATCGTCATGTGTGTGAATCCCCAACGTGTGCGCTGACGTGCCACAGGTCTTTGCTGGGTCCCAAATATCTGGAAGGGGCGTGCAGCATGTTTTGCACATGTGCAGGATATTGGGAGATGGTGGCACAGAACAGAAGTGGCAGGAGGAGAATATCCCTAGGGTGGCATTCCTCTTTAAGTTTGATAGCATTGTCACACTTGTAGCTTCAGATCCATAAGGTGTTTAGGAGTTAGAAACTTGTATTTCCTGTCTGTGCGATGGCATGTGAACATAAATTGTAATGTAATGATGCATGACCTATTAAGGTTTAACTCTTTGTAATTGTTTAAAGCTGGACTTTAGGTAAATTTGAAAGACACAAATTAATGCAGCCCATTAAATATATTTTAACAGAAATATTGATATCTCAAGACCACACCTTTTTTAGATTTGAATGGAATGGAGAGGGATTAGAACACATAGTAGGTGAGGTTGAAAAAAGACACAAGTCCAACCTATGTGTGTGATTTTATGTCAATATTACATTGTATGTTGTGGTCGTTCAGGTGCTTATCTAATTGTGTTTTAAAACACATCGATGCCCCTGCTGAAACCGCCACCTGTGGAAGGGAATTCCACATCCTTGCCGCTCTTACAGTTAAGAACCCTCTATGCAATTTAAGGTTAAACCTCTTTTCTTCTAATTTTAGTGAGTGGCCACATTTCTTATTAAATTCCACTTTGCGGAAAATTTTATCCCTATTGTGAGGTCATCAGTATGGTATTTGTACATTGAAATCATATCCCCTCTCAATCGTCTCTTCTCCAGAGAGAATAAGTTCAGTGCTCGCAACCTTTCCTCATAACTAATATCTTCCAGACCCTTTATTAGCTTTGTTGCCCTTCTTTGTACTCGCTCCATTTCCAGTACATTCTTCCTGAGGACTGGAGCCCAGAACTGGACAGCATACTCCAGGTGTGGCCGGACCAGAGTCTTGTAGAGCCAGAGAATTATCGTTTTATCTCTGGAGTTAATGCCCTCTTTAATGCATGCCAATATTCTGTTTGCTTGCAGAAGCTTGGCATTGCATGCCATTGCTGGGCCTATCATCTACTAGGACCCCCAGGTCCTTTTTCATCCTAGATTCCCCCAGAGATTCTCAGGTTTTTATTGTGGTCTGTGTTCTGGTAATGCTGGGTACACGTGGTAAGTTGTGTTTTTTTTTTCTTCCCCACGGTGGGCTGAACAAACAAACTTGCAGATCACCATACTAACACATCCAATGTTGGTGATCTCCCTCACTGAGCTATTGTGTTCTGACGGGGGTACACACTGATCTGTGAGTGCTGATTGGATGCTTGTTGGACAGAAGCTGGTTGTGAGAGCCCTTCTGTTGGATTAGGAGCTGTACACATGGACCCACGTTGGCATGTTCCTGCTGAACTGACCATTTTTGGCAAATGTGTACCCAGCTTTAGGGGATGCACTGTCTCAATTTGTCATGGTGAGCGTGTTGTGCTGAGAGGGAAAGTGTGAGGAAAAAATCCCACATTTTTAGTGTGTAGCTTTTCCTGTTCAGCAGAAGTTGATTGTTAGATCAGGAATGTTGGGAAAACTTTTGGTCATCTGTGACTGCAGCTGCTGATCGGTGTATTCTGACAGTGGAGAGGGGGGGGGGGGGTGAAGGGAACTCCACAATGGGACGCAAGTGGCAAAAAACTGACAAGGGTTCTAACCCTCTTTACTGTATCCAGTTATATCTTTGTTATATCGTATAAGTACCTGAATTTGACCCGGTATTAGGGTGCATTCACCCCCAAGTGCATGCAGCACGGTCCACTGATTCTCGCTGGCCTGTGTGAATATGGCCTTGGCTTTCTGCAGTCCCTTTACAAGAGGGCTGGGGTGTGAGTGGAAGGCGTTGTACATTAGCCAATCAGTTCATATGCTGACAAGAAGCATGATGATAGGAGAAGAAAGTACAGCGACAAAGAGATGAGATCGCTGTGCTAATTGTTTTTTTTTTTTTTTGTAGGTTTCATTTGTGTACAAGCTGGTGACTGTTGTATACCAGCGGGGATGAACAGTTTGATGTGCTATTTCAGTGCACCGCATTTTATATATATATATATATATATAATATATATATATATATATATATTTTGTCACAAAATGACACTTCGTCAGAGTTTCTGCACCACAGCTGAGCTGAGCTGTGGTGAGGTGGGTTGTGCTGCAGAAAAATGCATTGTGGTTTTTTTTTTTTTCTTTCCCCTGCACATCACTGTTGCATTGCAGTGTGACCGAGGCACATGTGTAATGATCCATGCAATTTTAGTTTTGGCTGGAGTTCTGAGAGATGTGTGAAAGATATGATGGCACATGAACAAATGCATGTTCTCCCTGTGCCTGCGTGGGTTTCCTCCGGGTACTCCGGTTTCCTCCCACACTCTAAAGACCTGCTGGTAGGTTAATTGGCTTCTGCACTGCGTAAATTGACGGCACTATATGGGTACCTTAAATAATAATAATAATAATATATAGAGAGAGAAGCATCTTGATGAGACGCAATGTGCAGGGATAGGGACAATTGTGGACTCAGGTTGAACTGGATGGGCTGGTGTCTTTATTCAACTTTACTAACTATGTAACTATGTAACACAGCATGTCTCTCAGGCTTTCATGATTTGTGTCACTGACCTGCAGCAAGGGAAGTTAGATCTTCCAGTCTGAAATTTGCATTTGCTCTCAGCCGAACTGTCAAGGCATCAAATGGCTGGTGTCGTAATTGAGTGCAGATCAAACAGGCTAAAATGGCAGCTTCCTTGGCTGTAAAGCAGTTGACTCCAAACTGCGGCCCTGGGGCCGGATGTGGCCCTTTCCTTTATCCATCCCTTGAGGCATTATTCCTGCCACTGACACCAACAATGATGCACTATTCTTTCCCCTGACACCAATGATTGGGCATAATTCCTTACACTGACAACAAACATGGGGTACTTTTCCTCCCACTGACACCAACTATTTATTCCCCTAATACCAAAGATCAGGTATTGTTTACTCCACCTGGGGACAGTCCGGCCCCCCTAAAGTCTGAAGGACAGTAAACTGGCCCTTTCTTTAGAAAGTTTGGAGACCCCCCTGTAAAGGATAGGAGGGTTTAACTATGCATTTCCTTGCGTAGACAAATGCATACAACAGTTTCCATGCAGTTTGCTGCCTTTTACAGCATAGGCTGAATGCATGTACAATGTTTTCAATTGGCTACTTTCTCACTAATGCACTGCATAGGAAGAACACTTGTAAACTCGTTGAAACTCATGCACATATGTATTACACACATTTTACATCCCTTTTTTTTTTTGGCAAGTGACAGAAAAGGAAGACTTCCCTCCCCTTTAAAAAATGCCAACACAGTAAAAGTATGTAGCTGAACAAGTACACTTGCATAAGTCCATGCAAAGTTTAATTAATTTTTCATATTGCCTTTGGCCCTCCTCCCATACTGCCATTATCAAAATTGTCTTCGTTCTTGTTCCCTGTATCTGCCCACAGATGATGTTTGTGCCCCAGCTCACAGATTTCTTATACTGCGCGTGTGCAAGATGAGTGCATGACCTCATGTGTGTCGCCTCATGTATGCGCCGTACATTACATTCATCTGTTTTCATTTTGGATAGAGTAAGGGAGGGTTATAACCATGTCAGTTTTTTTGCTATCTGTGTCCCATTGGGGAGATTTCTGTTTGCTTCCTGTGCCATCACCAAAACAGGAAGTGAGGGCAAATCCAAGTAGAACTAAAGGAGATATATATATTTTCCAGCCAAACATGAAGTGAGAGTGAATTCCTGCAAAGTAAAGAACTAGTTTCACCATTGGATGATGCCCCCTTTTCTGGTGCCAATCCATAGTTTGGGATTTTCTTTACTTTGAATGATAATGTTAGAGAGGACAAATAGTGAGGGTAGATGTCCCTAACAGGGGCACAGACAACTATAAACAATGAACAGGTGTTCTAATCCATCTCCACTCTGTCTAGAACTAAAAAATACATTTTTACAAATAATGTTTGTGCTACACAGCGCTTGCATAAATAATAAATGTAAAGTAAAGGACTATGAATTACCCACTTCAGCTCTGGAAGGTTTTACCCTGTTCCTGACCAGGCCATTTTTTTGCGATAGTGCACTGCGTCGCTTTAACTGACAATTGCGTGACACTGTACCCAAATAAAATATGTCATTTTTTTCCCCCACAAATAGGCCCCTTTCACACTGGGGCGTTTTTCATGCGGTGCAGCGCTAAAAATAGCGCCTGTTCACCGCATGAAAAAATCCTGCCCCTTTAACTCCAGTGTGAAAGCCGGCGGGCTTTCACACTGGAGCGGTGCGCTAGCAGGATGAAAAAAAAAGTCCTGCTAGCAGCATCTTTGGAGCGGGATAGGAGCGGTGTGTTCACCGCTCCTATACCGCTCCTTCCCATTGAAAAGAATGGGAGACCGCGGTAAAACCGCGGCAATACCGCCGCAAAGCGCCGCTACGGCGGCGCTCTGCGGGGGGTGTTTAACCCTTTTTCGGCCGCTCGCGGGGGGTAAAACCGCACCGCGAGCAGCCGAAAACCGCGGTAAAAACGACGGTAAAGCAGCGCTAAATATAGCGCTGCTTTACCGTCACCGCGGCTCACCGCCCCAGTGTGAAAGGGGCCATAGAGCTTTCTTTTGGTGTTTTTCGAACACTTCAAAGGTTTTTATTTTTTGCGCTATAAACAAAAAAGACGAACAATTTTGAAAAAAAAATTTACTTTCTGCTATAAAACATATCCAATAAAAAAAAAATTAAGAAATCAAATTTCTTCATCAATTTAGGCCAATATGTATTCTGCTACATGTTATTGGTAAAAAATAAAATCCCAATAAGCGTATATTGATTGGTTTGCACAAAAGTTATAGCGTCTACAAACTATGGGATAGATTTATGGACTTTTTATTTTTTTGTATTGTTTTTACTAGTGTTTTTTCTTTTTCTACTTGCACTGGCAGGGAAGGGGTTAACATCAGGGGCAATCAAAGGGTTAAGTGTGCTCCTTTTGCGCTTAATAGCCACCCTGCTGCAGTATATGTACATGGGGCGGTCCTTAATCGGTTAATAAGTGTTCAATCCAATACATTAATAAGTGCTCAGTCCAAAGTAATATATTCATAAATGACAGTGCCCATCCTTATAAGAGTGATGAAGGTTCTTGTGTCTTGACAACAGAAGAATATAGCCTTGCTTTTCAGTCACTAAAGGACCGGATCATGCCACTCGGTTGGTGCGAGAATAGATGACCTCTCCTTGTGGTTAAATCAATCAGTGATCCAATAGCTCAGCTGATGAAGTTGCACTTTCCTTTTGCTGATGCAATACATGTAGTTTTATGTGCAATATTCTCACTGCTCCTGCAATACAGTTGTTTAAAACTGGAAGTATATGACCAGCTAAGTGGTTAAAGTTCCTATAAAAACTTTTTATGAAAGTGTGTTTTTTATTTTCTCTGTGACATCATCGTCAGACTTGTTCTTCTGGGGCGGCTGTTAAGAAGATCAGTTCTTATTGATGTCAGTAGTCAGAGCCAGTGTAAATTTCGTCAAAAAAAACATTTTCGTAAAAATTTTCATCAGCGACTTGTACCAACGAAAAGTACACCACGTTTTTGTCCAATGACAAAAATCAATTGGCTTTTCGTTAACGAACAAAAACTAAATTTGTGAGGCAGGGACATTCACCCTCATGAACTTTGGATAGGAGAGAAGCAGCGCCAATCTAAGTGCACTATGTGAAGCAAAAAGGATAAGACCAAGTAAATGGCATGTAAAAGAGACCAAGCAGTGAAATCCCTCTGGATGGAAAGCTGGGTTCTGCAGCGTCCCATGTTGCCAGCCATGCCAGTGGTTTCCAGTGCTTCGGGGCAATGGCTGAGCAGCATTACCATGGAGACAAACTGCAGTTTACAGGGTCTTGGCGCGCCCTCTGAGCATGTGCGCTCCTTCCTCAGGCCTCCCGAGCAGCCTTCTCAGCTGAGGTTAAATAGGGGCAGCTGTGCCTGTGGACAGCAAGGCTTGGCACACCGGCTCCAGCTATATCCCCACAGAAACAGCACAACAAGTAGCAGCCGCAGGACCATGCCAGTGGTGTAATACATTAAATAAATAGTGGTTTATTCATGACAAACAGCAAGGAATTATAGAATAAAAACAAGATCAAAAAGTGAAAAATATTTAGAAGTAAAAGATAATGTAAAAAAATGTATCTGTCAAATAAAAGGGAGATAAAAAATAATAAATTATAAAAATAAAATAAATAACAATGGGTGAGAGCTGACCTTTTAGACCCCCTAAAAGGTCAGCTCTCCGTCCAGAGGGATTTAGCTGCTTGGTCTCTTTTACATGCCATTTACTTGGTCTTCTCCTCTAAGTGCAATACCTAATAATAAATGTTCCTTTCTGCTTCACATAGTGCACTTCGATTGACGCTGCTTCTCTCGCATACTCTGATGGCTGGCTGCCGATTCACTAAACACATTAGATTTTAGTTGACTAAAATTATTTTATTCAACTGAAATGTACTGGAGATTTTAGTCAACTCAACTGCTAAAAAACAATTGCAGATGACTAAAATGGCATTTTAGTCAAGACTATGACTAAAACAATCGCAGATGACTGAAATGGGACTAAAACGAACTTGGCATGTTAGTCAAAAGTCTATGCTTAAAACTAAGAACACATAAAGAGAAGATTATCTTCTAAAAAGGTAGGTCTTTGAAGGATATGAGGCTGTCACTGAGGTGAGTACACAATCAAACATTATTAAAATTCCATAAAGATAGAAAAAAAACATATCAAAAAGTGTAAATAATAGCACAAAGCTAGAGTTGATGTTGATACTTGTTTTCACCAAGAATTGATTGAGTTCATTGATGCAGAGTAGTGTCTCTGCTTCTTCCGGGAAACTCGGTATATGTCTAGTCATTGTTGGATGAAAGAATAACATCTTTACAATCACAGCAATCTATAGATTATTATTTATTTTATATTTTTTCGTTAAACACATTGTTGCATAAAAATACATTTGTAATCAGAGTCTTCACTTGGAAATGTGATACCCTAACTACCAAGGCCTGAGGTGTGCCTTGGCCTAGCTGGTCAGTATGCCTGAAAGAGGGCAAAAACACACACATTTAGGTGTGATAAGAAAGCTTGATGAAGGGTCGGTAACAATCCATCTAGTAAAGTAGCGTGCGCCCGGATGGCTACAGTATATGTATTCGCTATGACAGGAGGAAAACCACCGTCCTATAATTTAATGATAAGAAAGGACCCCCTTTTGAAACCTGCGAAGCTGCCCAGGACCCAAAGAAACGCCCCGTGAATGATTGGATTAAGCCTGATGCCTGAGAAAACCCAGACATGAGAACGAACTGCTTGTAGTGGGAGAAAAGGAACAGGAGGAGTGAAATAATGGCTGAGAAGATTGAACACTTCAAAAATGGACACCAGTTAAGTAGTGTGAATGTGAAATTCCCATGAACCCCTATCTATACTTGGTATGGGGAAGTGAGAGGGTAAGCCGCAAGAATGGACGGACTGGCAGGAGATGCAGGGGTCTGAAGGGCTGGATACCTGATGGATGTGTTTGATGGAGTTGGCGGATAAGGCCAATGCGCTATGGTAATATGCATCATTGAACATGGAGAAACATACCAGACACACAGAAAACAATGCGGTCCCACGTGATTTGATCGGTTCGTGCTTCTGCTTGTAACCTGACAACCATGTCGGAGTCCTGAACAGGGGAATGAGGGCCAGACTCTGTCCTGGGGAATAAGTCTCGTGGCATGATTCAGCATACCCAAAGTGAGTGTAAGCCCCCTTTGTTAAAACAGGCTGGGAATCGTACAAAAAAAATGAATGGTCTGACGTACCTGAGCAGTTCCCCAGGTAACCTTGCAATCAAGAGATTGGAGCCAAGAGTGGAACCCAGAAAAAGATGTTAAACGGACCTACCACTTTGTGGGCCGTCAAGAGGACTTTGGCTCGGCACACACCCTGAGAAGGGACTGCAGATCCTTGGGCGGTAACCAGGTTCTCCATGCAACATGAAGTCAACTAAATTAATTAAACCCCTGACCCCCCTGCAGATACCCAAGAACCAATGGAGTGCTGACAAAGGTTTTGAAGCAAGGACTGCTTTTGACCCAAGGGTAAGCCCAATGGGGAAACAACATCTGCACCATTATCTTGCCCTCCCAACGGGCAGGTCTGATGGAAGTAGCTTCAAGCATTGGCGATATCAGCTTGGATAGCCAATACCCCCCCCCCCCCCCCCCCCCCCAACTGTAGCAATTGCTGAATTATGAAATCCCTGGACGAGTTCTTTTTATGAAAATGTTTCTGCAGGAAAGAGGGCAGCCAAAAAGTAACAAACAAAATCGTAAACTTGCCATTGGACACCCTGGTGGGCCGACCCAACACCTACAGAATGAAGATGAAGAACAAGACCAAGCCCCCCTTGGAAATTACTGCCTCCAGTAACTTGATCGACAACAAAAGTATGACTGTCTGCTGAAATCAAGATACTACTAAAGACTCAGACGAGATAGTGATGAGGCCCACTTGCAGGCCCGAAAATACTTCCAGCAGGGGCTGTCTGAAGACCGGATGGGAGATTCCCACACAGCCCCTGACAAGGAACATTACTTGGCTCAGACATATTGAACCAGAAGGCTTGATAAGACCGGTGGACTAAGGGGATGCTGACTTGCCTGCAGGAATGTAGGAAGAGCAGGAGCTGGGGGTGTGCTGACACCCCGCCTCTGACTGAGCGAGCTTCAATCACCTCCATCCTGTCTAGCAACCATAACAGGTTGTGGGGAGCATATTAGCCCACATATTTTTATAGTTAGTAAGGTTGAATAAAGACATCAGTCCATCCATTTCAACCTGAGTGAGTCTCTACAATTGTCCCTATCGCCGTCACAGGGAGAACATGCAAACTCCAGGCAGGTAGTGTCGTGGTTGGGATTCGAACCAGCGACCCTTCTTACTGCTAGGTGAGTGCTAACCACTACGCCACTGTGCCACCCAATGAACACAGGAATCTGCATTAAAGGATAATGCCTAGAACATGTTTCACGCTGGTAGATGAGAGTAGCTGGGACAGAATTTGAAACAATCCAAAGCCGGGAAAGAAAATTCAAACCCCCCCCCCCACGGGACAAACTCCGCTATGTGCTGAAGTATTGACCAACTACTTGATGACGGATTGCTACCATGCTCTGAACCTCCATGTGGGGTTGAAGGGATGAACCTGAATTGGTTACTTCTGAAACGTGCGGCATGCCCAAACCCAAGGAAACGCAACCTAAAGCAAACTGACAACCAGACATGAGAACACCACCCCTCTGTGCCTACCTGAGTATAAGGATGTGAGCAGTAATGGCCAGACCACACGCGTGAATGACCCTGATGCAGGCCCCCCCCCCCCCTAGTGTATGAAGCAAGTGAGCCTGAGTAACCTGCTCTGAGCAGACAGGTAATTAAAACTGAACACCACCCTGACTGAACACACTATGACATCACAGGCTATATGTGAACCATGCTGCTAATGGAACCTGCTGTGACTGGAACACGCTTATGATTGTACCATGATGACTGGAACATGCTATGACTGAAGCACACTGATAAAAGTTTGTTACTCAAGTTCAAATAGCATATATGAAGAGACTAATGATTTGCCCATTGCTAGTCAGCAGTATGACCGGCATACTGTGTAGATTCTGCGTTCTAACCTTGATTTTTACCAACATTTGTATTGCATTTTGAGAGGATTCTTTGAAAACTTCAATAAAAGCCTGCAAACCTAGCTACCTTTTTAGTGGGCGTGCGTCCCCCCCCCCCCCAATGATACCAGCTTGAGCCCGGGAGAATAAGGTGGACACCCCCCCCCCCCACATGATGCCAGCGTGTCCCTGGGAGAAGTGGGGGAACGGGCCCCCCTCCCCCATGTTGCCCCTTGAAGATGCCAGACAAGCACCGAAGAGAATAGAGTGGACGGCGGGTTTCAGAAGTGACGTGCGTTGGCTGCAACCCTGAATGCGAGGCCAACGCCGGATCAGATGGGAGGAGGGATATGTACCCCTCAGACTCCTACAAATACAGGCTGGCCTCTGGCCAGCCTTCTTGCATGCTCGGATAGCTGTGTGTTTGGCCTAAACAAAGGAATCAAACTTGGTAAAAAGTTGATTTGTGATGTAATGTAAGTTTTCTTTGGGGCATATGTTTCGGCTTCAGTTTTCCCATGTGTGTGTGTGTGTGTGTGTGTGTGTGTGTGTGTTTTTATAATACATGGAGAACATAGATAATACTTATATGTAGAACCCTGGCATTCAGAATTAATCAGGTTTTAAAAAATACAGCAGGTGTTTGATGCTTCCATCCTTCTTGATGAAAACATTTTACTCCAGTGTGTTCCTTCTAAAGCCCCATGTACACGGGACGTTTTTACAACCTGAACGATTTAACTTGACAGATAGTAACTCGCAATTAAAATGTCAGTTTTGCCGCGTTTACATGCCACGTCTTGCGTTTAGAAGCATCTCAAATGTAAAAAAAAAAAATTTGGCCATTTAAGAAAAGAAAAAAATGAAAAACGCCTATAAAAGTTTTAGATGCGTATTTATTTTTTTTGCTTTCGAAGAAACGCTGTTAAACACTGCCTAGAAACAGCAATAAACAAGACTGTGTACGTGGTCACATAGGATAACGTTGAATGAGTTCAGGGGCAGTTGAAAAAAGCGTCCAACTGCCTCTCAACGTACGTTTAGCAGCGCCCCGTGGAGATGGGGCCTTAAGGTGGTTTCTTTTTCAAAAAAATTCTAAATTGTTGTGTGTTTTTTTTTTTTTTTCTCAATCAGAGAACAGAAAAGAACCATACCCCGCTATTTTTATTATGTGTTCCAATTCATACAGCATACTGCACATAAACCAATATGTTTCTTAGGAGAAGATTTTCTTTGGAAAATTACGTATCGCCACAGAATGGTATTGTGGATACGATAAGGGGTAAAAAATGCCACGTCCCGATATGTGTTATTAACTTAGATTGTACCCCTAAAAAGTCCATCAACAAAAATTTGTTGTTATTCTTATGAAATTTCTTAGAAGGTCATGGCAAGCATTTCTGATCAAATTCACAGGAGTCTGCCCTAAAAATCTCCATCTCTCTGGCTTGGTGAGCTTGTTTACACCAAAAACAAAAACCAACTTGGTTTCAAGAAAGCAGGCTGATCCCCACCATACTTACCACAAGTCCACAGCTGTCTTTCTTGCACTCGTTCTTGTCAGGGTTTCTGTTCTTCCATGCTATCCTCTTAACCACTTCAGCCCCGGACCATTTGGCAGCCAAAGGACCAGAGGTCTTTTTTCAATTTCGCACTGCACTGCTTTAACTGGTAATTGCGCGGTCATGCAATGTTGTACCCAAACGAAATTGGCGTCCTTTTCTTCCCACAAATAGAGCTTTATTTTGATGGTATTTGATTGCCTCTGTGATTTTTATTTTTTGCGCTATAAACGGAAAAAGACTGCAAATTTTGAAAAAAAAAGATATTTTCTACTTTTTGTTATAAGAAAAATCCAATAAACTAAATTTTAATCAAACATTTGGGCCAAAATGTATTTAGCCACATGTCTTTAGTAAAAAAAATGCCAATAAGCGTATATTTATTGGTTTGCGCAAAAGTTATAGCGTCTACAAACTAGAGTACATTTTCTGGAATTTACACCGCTTTTAATTTATGACTGCCTATCTCATTTCTTGAGGTGCTAAAATGGCAGGGAAGTACAAAACCCCCCCAAATGACCCCATTTTGGAAAGTAGACACCCCAAGCTATTTGCTGAGAGGCATGTTGAGCCCATTGAATATTTTTTTTTTTAGTCCCAAGTGATTGAATAAAGACAAAAAAAAAAAAAATGTTTTCAAAAAGTTGTCACTAAATGATATATTGCTCACACATGCCATGGTTATATGTGGAATTGCACCCCAAAATACATTTAGCTGCTTCTCCTGAGTATGGGGATACCACATGTGTGGGACTTTTTGGGAGCCTAGCCGCGTACGGGGCCCCGAAACCCAAGCACCGCCTTCAGGATTTCTAAGGGTGCAAATTTTTGATTTCACTCCTCACTACCTATCACAGTTTCGAAGGCCATAAAATGCCAAAATAGCACAAAACCCCCCCAAATGACCCCATTTTGGAAAGTAGACACCCCAAGCTATTTGCTGAGAGGCATGGTGAGTATTTTACAGCTCTCATTTGTTTTTGAAAATGAAGAAAGTAAAGAAAAAAAAATATTTTTTTTCAATTTTCAAAACTTTGTGACAAAAAGCGAGATCTGCAAAATACTCACCATACCTCTCAGCAAATAGCTTGGGGTGTCTACTTTCCAAAATGGGGTCATTTTGGGGGGTTTTATGCCATCTGGGCATTCCATGGCCTCCGAAACTGTGATTGGCAGTGAGAAGTGAAATAAAAAAATTACACCCTTAGAAAGCCTGAAGGCGGTGCTTGGTTTTTGGGGTGACGTACGCGGCTAGGCTCCCAAAAAGTCCCACACATGTGGTATCCCCGTACTCAGGAGAAGCAACAGAATGTATTTTGGGGTGTATTTCCACATATGCCCATGGCATGTTTGAGCAATATATCATTTAGTGACAACTTTTTGTAAAAAAAATATATATATTTTTTTTTTTTCATTATTCAATCTCTTGGGACAAAAAAAAAAAAAATTTAATGGGCTCAACATTGCTCTCAGCAAATAGCTTGGGGTGTCTACTTTCCAAAATGGGGTCATTTGGGGGGGGTTTGAACTGTCCTGGCATTTTATGCACAACATTTAGAAGCCTATGTCACACGTCACCCACTCTTCTAACCACTTGTAGACAAAGCCTTTTCTGACACTTTTTGTTTACATGAAAACATATTTTTTTTTTGCAAGAAAATTACGTTGAACCCCCAAACACTATATATATTGTTAAAGCAAAGGCCCTACAGATTAAAATGGTGGGTGTTGCATTTTTTTTTTCCACACAGTATTTGCGCAGCGATTTTTCAAACGCATTTTTTGTGGAAAAAATACACTTTTTTTTTTATTTTAATGCACTAAAACACACTACATTGCTCAAATTTTTGATGAAATAAAAAATATGATCTTAGGCCGAGTACATGGATACCAAACAGGACATGCTTTGAAATTGCGCACAAACACGCAGTGGCGACAAACTACATACATTTTTAAAAGCCTTTAAAAGCCTTTACATGATACCACATTAGATTCACGGAGGAGGTCTACTGCTAAAATTACTGCCCTCAATCTGACCTTCGCGGTGATACCTCACATGCATGGTGCAATTGCTGTTTACGTATGACGCCAGACCAACGATTGTGTTCGCCTTTGCGCAAGAGAAGGGGGGGCAGGGGTGCTTTTTTTTTTTTTTTTAATTTTTTTTATTTATTTAGCTTTTTTATTTTATTTTAAAACTGTTCCCTCCATTTTTTTCTTTTGTTATCATTTTTATTGTTATCTCACGGAATGTAAATATCCCCTATGATAGCAATAGGCAGTGACAGGTACTCTTTTTTTGAAAAAATTGGGGTCTGTTAGACCCTAGATCTTTCCTCTGCCCTCAAAGCATCTGACCACACCAAGATCGGTGTGATAAAACGCTTTCCCAATTTCCCAATGGCGCGGTTTATATCCGGGAGGGGGGACATTCCCTCCCACTGCTTGTAAAAGCAGTCTAGAGGCTAATTACCCGCTAGAATTGCTTTTACATGAAAGCCGATCACTGGCTGAAAAGAATGATACCAAGATGATACCTAAACCTGCAGGCATCATTCTGGTATAACCATTCAAAGTCCAGCAACATACTGGACATATATTGTAATCTTTATTTTTCATGCAGCCTCTTGACTGAACGAAAAAAAAGAGATTGATTGGTGGGTATGCCCACCATTAGAATACCTCCCTTCATCCACCCACTTCTAATGATGGGCATACATGCACCATTTATATATGCCGAAGCATGGGGGCATCCTCCCACAAAAGTTATGCCATGTACACACGGTTGCACTTTTCCACGGGGCAAGGCTCCGTCGGAATTTCGACCGTATGTACGCAGCATTAGGAGCCAATCGCTCCCCCCCCCCTGCTGCCCCCAGGCTTCGGCATATATGCTCTTTTTTTTTAACTGTGGTGGTGAAATCACCTCCTACAGTGTTGGAGTCGCGTCTTTATGTATCGTGGGAGCAAACACTGTTGCTGTCAAGATAAATAAATCCGCGCTGCAACTGAATGGCGCACCTGAAAACAAAAAAATGGTTAACACTAAAACACAGTAAACAAAATTACATACCTGAAAAGCAAGCATGATAAAACATAATAAAACATTGCAGAATAGAATGGAGTAAAAAAAGAGCAACAATAGAGAGAGAACAATAAAACGACAACTATTTTTTTATTTTTTTGAGATTTACAGGTAAAAAAGCTCCTGACTGTTAGCGACTGAATCAAAACGCTACCACAAAAAAACTGTTAGCGATCGCAGGGATCAGGCCTGACTCTGCGAACGCTGCAGTTATGTGTGCTTAGTGTTTTCTAAATGACAGTGATCGATCAATACTGCACTTGGGTGGGCTGGGCTGGGCTGGGCGGAGGGGGGAAAACGCAGGTGCTAGCAGGTATCTGGGCTGATGCCGCTAACAATGCGTTTTTTTGGAACCCTAAACTGCTGGGACGCTAGTATAGATCTGATCAGATCAGATATTGATCTGTTCAGATACTGTACCACTAAGGGAGGTGTATGCTTTGTGCGTGGGTGTTTGCGGTGCTGGCACTAACCTGGGGCGACGCAGACCTTATTTGACCCTAAAACCTAATTGATATCACCCGCCGGGCGATCAGGGGGTTAAACCGTTATTGGGTAATAAATGGCGGGTGCCCTGACAGTATAAAAAACAAACTATCTAACCAGCGTCACCCGTAACAGTTATACGGTGATCACTGGTGAAAGGGTTAACTAGGGGCAATCAGGGGGTTAAAACCTTTATTAGGTATTATATGGGGGTACCTGACGCTATATAAAAACCTGACGGGGAACCTAAATAACTAACTGGCTAACCAGCGTCACCAGTGACAGTTATACTGTGATCACTGGTGAAAGAGTTAACTCTAGGGGCAATCAGGGGGTTAAAACCTTTATTTAGGTTGTAATATGGGGGTACCTGACCTATAAACCTATTTATGAACCTATATAAACCTGGCGGTTACCTAAAAAAAAAACTGGCTACCTAGCGGCACCAGTGACACTTATGCAGCGATTAGAAAAACGATCGCTTAGTGACACTGGCAAAAGGGGGTGAAAGGGTTAACTAGGGGCAATCAGGGGGCTAAAACCTTTATTTAGGTTGTAATATGGGGGTACCTGACCTATAAACCTATTTATGAACCTATATAAACATGGCGGTTAACCTAAAAAAAAAAAACTGGTTACCTAGCGACACTAATGCAGCGATCAGAAAAACGATCGCTTAGTGACACTGGCAAAAGGGGGTGAAAGGGTTAACTAGGGGCAATCAGGGGGTTAAAACCTTTATTAGGTAATATATGGGGGGTACCTGACGCTATATAAAAACCTGACGGGGAACCTAAATAACGAAATAACTAACTGGCTAACCAGCGTCACCAGTGACAGTTATACTGTGATCACTGGTGAAAGGGTTAACTCTAGGGGCAATCAGGGGGTTAAAACCTTTATTTAGGTTGTAATATGGGGGTACCTGACCTATAAACCTATTTATGAACCTATATAAACATGGCGGTTACCTAAAAAAAAAAAATGGTTACCTAGCGACAGCAGTGACACTAATACAGCGATCAGAAAAACGATCGCTTAGTGACACTGGCAAAAGGGGGTGAAAGGGTTACCTGGGGGGCAATCAAGGGGTTAAACCTTTATTAGGGGGGGGTGGGGGGCTACCTTGGACCTAAAACTAACTGCACTGACAGTTATTACAGTCACACTGACACTAAATGCAGTGATCAGTAAATAAATGATCACTGCAATTAGTGACACTGTGACTGGGGGGGGGGAGGGGGTGATCTGGGGGTGATCTGGGGGTGACAGGGGGGTGTTTTGTGTGCCTATGTGTACTGGTGTCAGTGTACTGTTGGTGCACTAACCTGTGTGTGTTGACTCCTCTGCGTTCCGGTCACATAGACCGGCGCACCGAGTGTGACATCACTTCCTCTGCCTGTGTTTTGATTGACACAGACAGAGGAAGCATCTGATTCGCCAGGAGCGATCGCGAGGGGGTGGCCAGAAACCACTGGCCGTCCCCTCATCCCGGATCGCTCCTGAAGCGATCCCGACCGTCCCCGCCGGCCGGGGGGGGTCCGATCGGACCCCCCACGCGCCTGAAGAATGGCACGTACAGGTACGTGGTTCTGCCTGTACGTGCCATTCTGCCGACGTATATCTACATGGGGCGGTCGGGAAGTGGTTAAATTGATTCTCTGAATGTCACTTCCTGATCACTCGGCTGGCCCAGCTGCTTTTCACCAGGGTGGTGCATGGGTTTTCACACTGGTGGTTCCCTTTTTGTATATATGTATGTATGTATGTATGTATATATGTGTGTGTATGTGTGTATGTATATATATATATATATATATATATATATATATACCAAAAGCCAAGATTATTTTTGTCTCTCTCCATATGACATTTAATTTTAGTCAGGTTAATATAGCAGGCACTGTGGCATGCATTGAATATTAATTTGTAAGAGATTGTGTATTTTTATAGTAAAAAAAGATATAATGCATAGATTTCTAAACATTTTAAAATGTAATTTGTTTGGTAGAGTTGGAAATGGTCCTTGCTGTATCTGTTTGCACAGCAGTAAGTGGAAGGAAATCTCCTCAAAGTCGGGAAATCCCATTTTAGAGGGGATTTGGTTATGCCCCCCCCCCCCCCCCCAAATTCTTGGTCTGGGCCCTGGAGAGAACGGCTACGGTTTGGATTTTCCATCATTATTTTTATTTATTTTTTCTCCTGTGTGGGTGATCACCTAGACAAATAAATAGAATATATCTTCCTATTGGAGTCACAGTGAATGATTTAAATCTTTTTTATTTATTTTTTCCCTCTTAAGGTTCTTCACTGTTTGATGAATTGAACGGCTTAGTTGATGTTAATGACGATTTATTTCAAGATGGGGAATGCAATATCTTTGTAAGTATATAATCTTAAACTGAATAAATGAGTATAGCATTTTTACTTTACCGCTGTTATAGTGACGCTGTTCGGCAGCTAGCAGGGTGTTTTTTTTAACGATTTGGCAGCGCTGCCCATTCATTTCAATTTTTTTTTTTTTTTTGTTTTGGATGGGGGGGAGAGGGATTAGAACACCTTACAGTTTTTATTGCTGTCTGAGCCCCTGTTACGGAGATTCACCTCTCTATTTGTCCTGTTTACCATTATCATTGAAAGTGAAAGTAAAAAAAAAAAAAAAAAACATTTTTGGGTTGTCCCTTTAAAAAGGAATAGAGGGGAAATCTTCCAATGGGGACACTAGTTCTGGTGACCTGGGGGTCCCCAAGGAATTCCCTTAATTTGCAGGGATTTCCTGTTTGGCTATGGGACAGGAAGTGAAGGTAAATATCGTCAATAGGATACAAATGACGGGGGGGAGTTTTGCCTATAGTTCTACTTCAAGGCAAAATAGTAGCCTGGGTGTTTGGTTTGCTGAGGTCTGTTTATAAAGGTTTCATGAACTTCTTTTTATAGAAGTATTGTGAATTCAAATTTTGAATGATTACAAAAACCTTCTAATTTTAGTACAGATAAATACCCAGCACCTACCTTTTTGTTTTCAGCTCTGCATCTGCAATCCCCAAATTCAGTAGGTTTTCACTGGTATGGAATCAAAAAACCTGTAAAGTTGAAACTTTGCTTAGATCTTTAAAGAGGAGGTCCATCTGAAATTTTTTTTTAAAAAGTCAGCAGCTACAAATACTGCAGCTGCTGACTTTTAATAAATAGACACTTACCTGTTCCAGGTTCCAGCGATGTCGGCAGAAGATGACGAGCGATCGCTCATCTCTCAGCTGCCCCCGCCGCCATCCTCTGTCAGGGAATCAGGAAGTGAAGCTTGCGGCTTCACTGCCCGGTTCCCTACTGCAAATGCGCGAGTTGCGCTGCGCTTCTTTATTGGTCCCTGTTGTGTCCTGGGAACTGTGTTTCCCAAGACACAACGGGGCATCTTCGGATATGGGCGGGCCAGCTTCGGCTAGCTAGTCCCGGAAGTGGGTGCAGTTACCTGTATTATACAGGTATCTGCACCCCCCCCCTCCCCTCTGAAAGGTGCCAATTGTGGCACCGAAGGGGGGGAGGAATCCGATAAGCGGAAGTTCCACTTTAGGGTGGAGCTCCGCTTTAAAAAAAAAATAAAAAATTTCTTTTTTTTTTTTTTCCTCTTTAAACTAAATTAGGTTTTTAGTGCTCTTTAGGGAGACCTTCTGTCCCCTTAAGCACTTAAGGACCAAGCCTGTTTTTCAGACTCTGTGTTTTCATGTTTAAAACATTTTTTTTTGCTAGAAAATTACTTAGAACCCCAAACATTATATGTTGTTTTTTTTTTCTAACACCCTAGAGAATAAAATGGCGGTCATTGCAATACTTTTTTTCACGATGTATTTGCGCAGCGGTCTTACTATCGCACTTTTTTGGGAAAAAAAAACACTTTTTTTGAATAAAAAAATAAGACAACAGTAAAATTAGCCCTATTTTTTTTTATATTGTGAAAGATAATGTTTTACGCCGAGTAAATTGATACCCAACATGTCATGCTTCAAAATTGTGCCTGCTCGTGGAATGGCGTCAAACTTTTACCCTCAAAAATCTCCATAAGCGACATTTTAAAAAATTCTACAGGTTCTATGGCTAGAATTATTGTTCTCGCGCTACCAATCACGGCGATACCTCACATGTGTGGTTTGACTACCGTTTTCATATGTGGGCGGTACTCACGTATGCGTTCGTAATTTATTTTACTTTGAATTTATTCATTTTTACACTGTTTAACAACAAAAAAAAAAGGATCGCTTTTATTCCTATTACAAGGAATGTAAACATCCCTTGTAATAGAAAAAAAGCATGACAGGTCCTCTTAAATATGAGATCTGGGGTCAAAAAGTCCTCAGATCTCATATTTGGACTTAAATGCAATAAAAAAAAAAAAATAATTTAATTTGAAAAAATGACATTGAAAAAATGTTCCTTTAAGACGTATGGGCGGAAGTGACGTTTTGGCGGTGCATCCTAGAGGACTGAATACCAACCTATCGTTCACATGTTTTTTGAATGAGAGATAATGGACCTATGTTCTTCATTGGAATGACGATCGTACTTTTCTTTCTTTTTTGACCATGGAGTTTTTTTTCTACTTTTCTTTTTTTCCATTTTTCTAGAATACCCTGGCAATGTTTCAATGATGGACCCACAGCATCCTTTTGGGGACTATTATATGAATAGGGTGACTACCTCACCCGCATTCTCCCTGTAACCCATGTATTTGTATGGTCCAGGGGCTAATATGACACTGTGGCGACCATCATCATTGATACTCTCCCTACAGTCTGTGTACTTCAAATGTCATACAATAATTTTGGATCCTTCCTGTATGTAGCCCAAGGTCCCCTACATTGTCAGGGTTATTAACTTAACCCCCTCCTCCCTTACATTTACATTTATTTTTATTTTTAATTTATTTTCTTATATTTATTTTTATTTTCATCGTTATCATTTCTATTTCTATTTTTACGTTTATTTTTATTATTATATCTCCATTTGTAGTATTATATTTTTATTTTTTATTTTTATTTTATTTTTATTATTATTATTTTTATTTGTATTATTTCTATTTTCATGTTATTTTATTTTTTCTTTTCGCTCCCTATATTCCTTTTATTGCTCTTGCCCATTCCTCCTTTTCTCCCCTATTTTTATTTCTATTTTCAATTCTTTGCATTCCTTTCACTTTCTCCCATTTTTTCCTCTTGTCCTTCTTTCTCCTCACCCCCTTTTTTCATCCACTTCTTCTTTTTCTTTTTCTCTTCTAAAGTCTCTCTTTTCTCCGTCTTTCTTTCTCTTCCTTTTTCCACTCTGTTTTCCTTTCAGGTCTATTTATCCCTTTCTGCCTCTTTCTTCCTTTCTTTCTTCCTTCCTTCCTTCCTTCCTTCCTTCCTTCCTTCCTTCCTTCCTTCCTTCCTTTTCTCATTACTGTCTATTTCTCCAGTATTGGTTTCCACAACTCTGTGGTCTCAGTTCTTTTCTCCCTTTACTTTTTCTTCTTCCTTCACTACCTTTTCCCTTACTCACTGTCACCCCTTATGACTCTATCACCTCCCACACTATGGTTGTTTACTCCTCTCTCCGGCCCCCCTCCCCAGGTTGGCCGGCTCCGGTGTTGTGGGCGAGGTCCGCGGATGTCATTAGTTTCCATGACATCCGCGGCCCAACAGCACGTAGCTCCACAATCACCGCCGACACAACGCGCATGCGCAATTGGCGGCAACTGTAATAGCCCATGGCACTGCAGCGTCCTGTTACCGTATTAACCGCCGCTGCACTGCGCAAGCGCTGTTCTTGTTCTCCATGCTGTGAGCTGCTTCAGAACCTCTTCTCTTAACTGTTTTGGCGGGATTAGTGACATCGTACCATTCAAGGGGGTGGGAGGAGCTTGTTTTTTTTGTACTTTTTTACCTCTTTACCTTTTTCTGATTGGTTGATGTCCTCTGGAATCTATTTGACTTCTGTGACCGTCCACAATCCCAAAAAGGGATTTGGGAACATATTCTCATTCTATCTTCCAATAGAGCAAATGGAGTCCGTAAAGCCTCTAAGGATCGGTTTACATTGGTGCGCTGTCCGACATCGCATGTGATTCACAACGCACTGCTGTACAGATTGTATGCGTCGGAATCGGTTGTGCAGGACCCTTTTTTGGTGCCGCACCAGAATCGGATTGCATGGATGTTCCCACCCATGCCACCTGATTCCTGTCTGTATTGACAGTTTGCACTGTGATATGCGAACCGATCTGGGGGTGTCATTAACTTTGTATTGACACTCCCAGCGGTTTGCATAAGGCAGTATGAACTGCCTGTGAGTCGGGTGCGGTGGATTTGCAGGGTTTCCCCGCATCGCTCCATTGTGATCTGAGCCTGAAACTGCCATTTTCAAATGCGTATGGCAACTGATTCGATTCTCTTACCAACCGTGCTAAAAATTGATAGTTCATATGTAAGAACGGTCTGCTTCTGCAGGAGCATATTCTTTATTTTCTTCAGTTGTTGTAGAGCTGCATTTAATATAGAGACTCTGTCACTAGGATGAAAAAAATTGGGCAGAAGCCTGTAAAGGAAGATCTTAATTACTTATCTCTACAGCAAGCGGAGTCAGAGGTTTGCTTTTTCTCTCAGCTGCTGCAAGAATGCAATCTGATATTTTCGAGTATGTCGGATAGTATGTCCATGCTGTGCTTTGATGGCTGCTGAGTCGTCACTGGACACAGTAGTGATGTACCAGCCACAGATCCCTGCAGGGCTGACACACCTTAAAGCATTCAATAACCACTACTAATAGACTTGAATAGAAGTAATCAGTAAGGATGACTGTTTTAATTTATATAATTATTTCTCTTCCAGTCTTAAAATAATAAATAAATAAAAAAAGCACAAAGTCTAAATCTCTAGGAAATCATTTGTGTGAAGTGTCTGTTTTTAAGAAATAAAAATAAAAAATCACTGAGCTCCAGTTAGGTGCCTATGCTTAGGTTGAGACAATGTCGGCTGCAGGCAAAAGTAAGAATTTTCCTCTCCCTCATTGGTCGTTTTGTGTTATTTTGTAGCAAGCTATAAGGTGAGTGGTTGCAGGATGCAGCTGATCTGTGTCATACATTTGTGGACACAAACAGAAATTGGTACAGCCATCAGGATTTACTTGATTATCTCAGAGCCAGAATCTCAGTCTAGGAAATAGATACTGGCCTAAAGGATGCCTGAACCAAGAAGCTGCAATCCTTCTGACTGGAGAATTGGGGGGATAAAGCATTATTGGGAGGGCTTCTGTGATTTCTATGGCTGGTAATAAACCACCAGCAAGTGTTACACTTAAAACGTTCTTTAGTCAAAACCTTATATTTCATTTTTTATAGAGTAGGAAAGGTTTAAAACCCTTTTTTTTTGTACTCTGGAAGGGAACTTTCCTTCACTTCCTGTCATAGATCCTGCAGGAATGTAGGGAACTTCCACTCACTTGGGGAGATTTCTACTATTAGATTGCTGTCTCAGGGTCAAGTTCTCACATTGCGAGGATTCCCCCTCACTTGTTCTGGGGATAATTCTACAATTTTGGATTTCTCAGCACTTGGTGATATGCGGTCATCATTATGATCATTACAGAGTGGTACATTTTCCTGATGGGATCTCACAGTAGTAAAATGCCTTTTCTCACTTTATCCAAAACTTAAAGTTTTGCCTAGAGATACAGTTTAAACATTACTTGGCATGCATGCATTTGATGACTGGTCTATATTACAGCATAAGAGCATGTTTGGAAGCTCAGCACCATGGCCACTGTGTAATGATCATACTACCAACCATAACTAAAACGAATAAATCTGTAACCAGCCTGTTGTTTTTTTTCCCCCCAGGATAACAGTAATCGACATATGGACAGTAATCAGGTTTTGTTTAACTGGCAGTAAAATGGCTTTTGTGCGTTGTTTTTTTTTTTTTTTCTTTTTATTACAGGCGGACAATTTTGATAATTTGGACTTTACTACAGACCTAATGTCTTGGAATTCTCACCAACTCAATGAGCAATGCTTCACAGGTATGGAGTTTATATTGTATTTTAAAAATGTATAGCTGAAAATTTTTGAGACGTAAGAGAAGTAAGAAAAATGTATTTTCTTTTCATTCATTGAATGTTGGAAGTTATAAAGTCATACCTAGATTATTGATGCATTCAACTAAATCCAAGAACAATAACATAATATATAGCCTACTAGATATTTGATGACTGTTTCATTTTTTTTTTCACTTTTAATTTTCTTTTATTTTCAACTGGTGTTTCCATAAAGTGGACCTGTCACTATTATCACATAGAGTGTTTGTTTGTTTGCCGGTGTTCTGTCACGAAGTGTCCGGCTGTCACCAGGTGTCCGAAGTGTACTGCGCATGCGCAGCACATGCGCAGTACGGAGCATGAAGATTTTCGTAAATTGTCGGAAGATGAACGGCGCCTGCGCCGTGAGTGGATGTGTAAGCCCCCACCATCCAAGCAGACATAGGGTTAGTCAAACTTAGAGGGTCGCTCGCCACGCTTCGCTCGCCATGCTTCGGGCACGGCCTCGCTGCGCTCGGCTCTTTTATATTCTAACTCTATGTCCACTTGGATGGTGGGGCTTGAAAGTGGACTCACGGCGCAGGCGCCGTTCATCCTCTGCAATTTTCGGAATATGGGTGTCCTGTGTACTGCGCATGCGCAGTACACAGCGGACACTTCGTGATGGGGGGTGGCTAATGATAGTACACCGGTCCTCTGGTCATTAGTAATGAAATGGCAATTAAAACCATTTTGAAAGTGTACCTTTTTAGTACAGTTACTGGGGTGTGTGTCTTTTCCCCTTCCCCTCTCTTAAGCCTAGTACACGGGCCAAATGTGCAGCATCGGCTGGTTCAATAGAAACCAGCCAACGTTCAGCCAGTGTGTACTGTAGACGGTTGGATGGGGCATGACCGAGAAAGGTCTGCCAATCCGGCTCCTGATTAGTGCTCTCCGCCAATAACTGAGACCGCTGACTGAAGTGTTCAGAACACAATAGCGCAGTAGGGGAGATAGCTGTACTCACATTACATTGTTACTACAGCAGCTTTTTTTTGTTTTGTTTTTGTTTTTGTTTTTTTGGTCAGCCCTGCTGGCAGTGGTAAAATACCATTAAATACAAATTAAAGTGTGTGTGATAAGTCTTTGATTTAAAAAATGAGCAGTATGAGGTAACTAAGGTGTGTAAATAACACCTGAGAAAACCAGACTTGTGAATTATGCATGTCATTTCTTTATAGGAGATTGGAACAATCCAGATCCCCCGTCTTGTGCATCTTCCAGCTGTTCTGTTCAGTCTCCTTTGTCTATTGATTCACCATCCTCTTCATCACAGTTTGTGCCGGTAAGGCGTTTGTTGCAATGTTATCTGCATGCATGCATATGTTAATATTATGCCAGATGTTTACTATTTAAATTATTTTTATGGACTATAAATGAGACAAGATAACCAATCATGTTGGTGAGGGGACCCCAAGGAACCAAAAAGCCCTCTACTAGAATTGTAGGATGTACAGGATTGCTTTCTTAAAAACAAAGTATAAAAGAGGAAATAAACACATCAGTTTAATGGTTTTCCAGAACCGTTGCATTCAAGGCATGCCGTGAATGGTAACTATCATTTTGGCTTGTGTTGTCAACTGATTTAAAAGCTATCCAATGGCTGATGTCAGAGCTGATCACATGTCCAGCACCATGGCAATTGCAGAACTGAGACGAACATGGGAACTTTCTTTGGTTCTAAATAATTGGAGGGTTTAGTTAGGTTATAACATATGATTAGTCCCTTGACAATTCAAAAACAACCTTTTGTTTTTGTTGGATGTGTAGTGCAAGATATGACCTCCTTCCATGATTTAGCCCAAATTTATCTACATTCAAACCTTGTGTGCCATGTAATTGCCCATGCAGCCAGTGTATCCTGGTCAGCATGCAAGTTGGGGGCATCATGCATGGAATGTGTTTTTTTTTTTTTTTTTTATCTTTTTCTTATCTGTGTCATTTGCAAACACAGACCTAGCATGTCTGATCTTCAACTCTATATTTAAAAACCATTAAAGTAATGGTCCCGAATCAGAACTTTGGGTACATCGCTTACAACTTTGAACCGGCTACTAAGCCTGGCACTTGACCCCAGAACTTGCAGAAACTCGCATGCAGCTACTGAAACAATGTGTTTTAAAACTGAGCTAGGAGAAAAAAAAAAATCTAATTGTTGCACTGTTTTGAGGAAGATAAGCAGTTAGGAGATGCTGTTGAAGTCATAACAAAATCTGGAAGCCTAAGAAAAACCTTGGTAGACTGGTCACCTATCTATCTACCCTCCACATCGTTGCCGAGAACATATATAAAGATTTAGTTGTTACAGGAGTGATGGGTCACAGGTCAGCTTTGCATGCAATAAATATTATCAATGTGCGCATTAATACAGTTAACTGAACACAATATATTTGAAATTGTTGTTTTTAAGGCCCCTCCTTCACATATTGGTTTATTTTGTTATACATCACGGGAAACAGGCTAATATTCTTTACCTACTGGGTTATACACCATCTCTAGGTGAATGGACACTGGGTCTTAGGAAGTGATCCCCTATATAACCCTTCCCATACAGTGGCTTCAGTTTTTTTACTAAGTGTCTGCAAGGTGGATGGGCACGTTTGTTGAGCTCTCTGAGCTCCAGGTCTTTAGTCCCGCAAACGGTTTTTAAATGAATCAAGGGATTGACCGATTGGATCTATTTGACACAGACTTTGATAAATGGTACCTCAGCCTCGCAAAGAAGACGCAAGGATCCTGCGAGGTTTTGCCGGTAATGCGACCTCTGGGTGCTGGACCTGGACACCAGGTGGAATCCTGGACACTACAGAGCTAAGGCATTCCTGCAGTGTGCTGTACAGGTCCAAGGGAGTGGACCCTAAAACATGAAAGGGTACCCAGTCCTTCACTCAGTGATGGATGAAGATTGGGCTCTTAGTTTGTAATGCTTTTTTTTGATGTGTCCAAGAATTTGTCAGTAGTTATCAGGCTGATAACAGAGGAATGGGTCAGGAGTGAGCTACAGGACTTCTCTCTTTTGAAGAGAGATAACAGAACACTGAAGATATGTGCCCAGCTCAAATTTCATGAAGTAGGTTCACATCCACTTAAGCATGTGGCCTATACACTCTCTAAAGGAGTTGTTTCCACTTACCCTGTGAAGGGGCAGGATCCAGGAAACTGGCACAAATGCATTTATGTCAACATGATAGAAAATGTTCACCTAGCTCACGCTGCATTTTGGGCCTGCATGCAGTTTGCAGGGGCAGAGAATGATATTGCACAGGTTGCCTCACAAGGATGTGGTTGTGCAAATTTCTAAGCCCTATTAAGGCAGCTATTGCGGGAAGGATGCTACAAATATCCAAACCACAAGTAACACCGATAATGATAGAGCGTAAAGTGCTCGTTGATGAAGGCTGACAGATACCTTGTCAGAAGACCAATTTACAGTAACAGGTTCTCTAAACTTTATCCATATATGATGTCTGCTGTATGTTTATGCACTGCACTTCCAGGGATGGATGCTGCCCTCTAGTGTCTGGTGCAGCAAGTGTCTTTGCCTTTTTATAACTTGGTTGCCTTCAGAGATCCTATGGATGAGAAAGTGGACTTGTTCACACCAAATGCAGTCCAGTGTGTCTTTATTCTGCATCAAGAACGCATGGACAGTGTTTAACTTTGATTTCAATTACAAAGTTCACACCAGTACAGCGCATTCTAGTACAGTCAACAAAAGTAGAATGTTGCATTGTTGCTGTATGAAACGCATCTGGAACACAGAAATTGTGGTGATCTGGCCATCAGACTTGCACAGAATCCTATACAGTGACAGATTTTGCCTGCCAACCAGCAATACTTTAACTTCGATTATATATTCACTTTAGAAATGGCATTACATTCAACACTGGAAGCTACAAGATTTGGCACAGTTTCTGGAAAGATTGGAACCTGGCAACTGACTTTTGGTTGATGCTTTTGATAGACCTAATACAAGCGCTGGCGCACCCAGTCGCTGCTATGAGAGCTTTGGTGACAGTCATCAAAGACCAGTGGGTCCAGAACACAGGTGGGCGTACAATGGAAAATTCCAAAGCTGACCACTGAATCCATTTAATCTATGTCCAACAGATCTCAGAAGAGAAGATGTTGACAAGATTTTTATACTGCTACAAGGCTATCATGCCAGTGATGCCAAAAACATGAAATCATCTGGGGGCCTTTCTCCCCAGTTTTTCTAGTACCTAAGACAGGAGCCTTCTGGCCTGTTTTAGTTTGAAGGAATCAAATGTGTTCATATACGCCAATCGGTCAAGATGGTTCATGCATGTCACAGGGACAGTTCACCTGGAGGACCAGTTAGTATCAATCGACCGGCCGACTCATATTTCCATGTACTATGTATCAGTGCCGAGCACCAGAGGCAAGTGAGTTTTTCAGTGGCCAGATGTCACTTCCAGTTCAGGTGTTTTTTACAGAATTGGCACAGTCCCAGGAATCTTTTAAAAGATCTTTGTTGGCAGTGGTGGTACCTTGGGCCAGGTGGCACAGGAGGGCGTTTAAATTTTGCCTTCTTTAGCCTATGAGCTTGGCTATCTATGGATCAGAAAATCTTTGTGCCTATACAAATTCAACAAGAATTGGAATTTTGGACATTGCAACTGTGTGCTTTTTTTGGAGGCATGCCTCCCAGCCCAGGAGATAGGATGATCCTGAAGCCAGATGCCAGTCTCTGAAGAAACAAGTGCAAGACCATTGGAGAGCAGTGAAGCGCAGACTCCCCAAGTATCTTAAATGGAAGCCTTTTTCTAGCATTGCAAGCCTGTCAGGATCTTTGAGGGGGCCTGTGTAAGGTTGACAACAAGACAGTAGTAACCTACATTGCCTGACAAGGGGTCACCAAGTCTTTTATTGTTACATCTTGCAAAGAAACTTTTTGTGGGGCAGAGAACCACTTAGTCAGTTAAAATTAGTTTTCTTGCCAAGGAAGCAAAATCAATTATTGATTCAGTTATGTTAATATTGGCCCTATGGGGCATTCCAGCAGTAGTTCTCAGGGAGACTTCACTGAACATGCAGCTTCTGATATTTGCAACAGGATACCAATGCAAAGATACCGTCATTCAATGTGCAGGGTGCCATGGAATTTTCTGTTTGATTTTTTGTCTCTGATCAAGTGAATTCTTCTTTGGCAAATCAGTAACAGCACCACAATCCAATTGGACTACTTTTAATAGCCTGGCTATGTAATAGGCTACACTAGAGGTGCAGGGATTCTCATCTGATGTTGTTCAGATCCTGGTGACCAGAAGAACATCCATGAACGCTACATAGGAGGGGATATGAAAGAAGTTTTTTTGCTCAACAAAGCTTTCTCTCCTGTGTTTCTTGCTCTAGCCAATATCCTTGACATTTTACAGTCAGCGCTAGAGATTGGTCTGGCATACAGCGGCGTTTAGGGGATCTCTACTTTATTTTTTCACAGGCTGCAGATAGGTGCAAAGCCAGTGACCAGATGATTCTTCCAGATAACAATCTATATATGACCTTGAGGGAAATCCTTGTTCCCTCTGTGGGACTTAGGTTTGAATCTGAGAGCACCCTTTGCTCCAACAGGTTTCATTTCCATTGAAGTACTGCATGGTAAAACTAGTTCTCCTGACAACTACTTCAGACAGAAGGATGTTGAAGATTGCAACACTTTCCAGCAAGGTCGATTTGGTGTCTTTTTTTTCTTTTTTACCAGAGATGGGGATATCACGTCTATCCCCAAAGTTGAATTTTAAAGTGGTATCCAGTTTCCATGAAAACTGGCAAGTAGGGAAACTTGGTCAAATTTAGCCATCAGGCCCTTAGGAGTCATCCACTCTTGGGTTACCAGGATGATTAAACGGGCATGCAGGAAGTACGCTTTTCTGCTCTGAAATAATTGCAAGCCTGTTTCACTAGAGGGTGGCAGCCTTTGAGGCAGTTATGCCAGGATTTCTTGGAGGTTAATGGGTAAGGGCTAGCTTGAAGGTCTGTTGTGGCCTTCATTCAACTTTACAAACTAAATATGTGACCAGTATGTTTGAGACCAGAGAGAGCAATTCCTTCTGGCTTTAGCAGCTTTTCTTTAGATGTCAGTGTCTCTCTTAACCACTTTCCGACCGGCGCACGACGATGTACGTCCCTTTTTTGAAGAGGGATATCTCGGTAACGGCAGCAGCTGCTGCCACAACCGAGATATCCATCTCTTCAGGCGCCGGTCGGCTGTCCGATAATGGTGGTCACCGCGGCGGATTCGCCGCGAGATCACCGTTATCGGCGGCGGGAGAGGTGCCCCCCCTCCTGCCGCTCTCCCGCGCCTTCTGCCGCTTACCGGAACCGTCGGCAGCGGCGGTCGGGTCCTTCCCCCTCCTGTGCCTAGAGATGAGTGACGCTAAGATGGCCGCCACTCATCTCTATACCATAGGAGGGCGGAAGCGACGCCAAAAACGTCACTTCCGCCCATACCTCTTAAAGAGGAATTTTCAAATGTCATTTTTTTAAATAACATTTTTTTTTTTTTTTTTTCATTGAAGTCCAAATATGAGATCTGAGGACTTTTTGACCCCAGATCTCATATTTAAGAGGACCTGTCATGCTTTTTTCTATTACAAGGAATGTTTACATCCTTGTAATAGGAATAAAAGTGAGCCAATTAATTTTTTTTTAAAAAACAGTGTAAAAATAAATATCAAGAAAAATAAATAAGAAAAACAAAAAAAAATTTTTTTAAAGCGCCCCGTCCCGACGAGCTCGTGCGCAGAAGCGAACGCATACGTGAGCAGCGCCCGCATATGAAAACGGTGGTCAAACCACACATGTGAGGTATCGCCGCGATCGGTAGCCCTAGACCTCCTCTGTAACGCAAAATATTCAACCTGTAGAATTTTTTAAACGTCGCCTATGCAGATTTTTGAGGGTAAAAGTTTGATGCCATTCCACGAGCGGGCGCAATTTTGAAGCGTGACATGTTGGGTATCAATTTACTCGGCGTAACATTATCTTTCACAATATATAAAAAAATTGGACTAACTTTACTGGTGTCTTATTTTTTTTTTCAAAAAAGTGAATTTTTTCCAAAAAAAGTGCGCTTGCAAGACCGCTGCGCAAATGCGGTGTGAAAAAAAGTATTGCAACGACCGCCATTTTATTCTCTAGGGTGTTAGAAAAAAAACAATTTATAATGTTTGGGGGTTCTAAGTTTTTTTTTTCTAGCAAAAAAAACCTGTTTTAAACATGTAAACACCTAAAATCCAAAACGAGGTTGGTCTTAAAGTGGTTAATTTGTTCGTTCCCACTTTATATTAAGCTTTGGTATATCCCATTGTGTGCTGACAGGAGGATGGGCCAGGAATACGGAAACTTTGTTATCAAATACCGTAATTTTCCTTTCCTGGCCCATCCTCGCGTCAGCACAGGACTCCCTCCCTAGTGGCCTGTCGCAGGCTAAGTTATCGAACTATCTTAGTTGGAGAGGAGCTGCCTTTTATTCAGCTATACAGGTGGTAATGTGGGGCTCCAGAGGAGATGTTAACCCATTGTGTGCTGACGTGAGGATGGGCCAGGAAAGGAAAATTACGGTATTTTATAACAAAGTTACCGTATCCCTGGCCCATCCTCCTGTCAGCACACAATGGGTCTTCATGGCAGTGTTTGGTTAGTGATGTCTCTTGTGTTTCAAAAAGATGTGTGTGTAATGACAGATCATGTGACACTTAGATTGCACACGGGTGGACATCATTTCACTAATTATGTGACTTCGGAAGGTAGTTGGTTGCACCAGAGCTTTTTATACGCACATGCCAATTTTTCATTTATTTATATTTTTTAAATTTCTGAAAATTTTTTTATGTATATATTTTTCAAATTTTACTTCATCAACTTAGACTATTGTGTTTTTGATCCATCACATATAATTCAGATTACAAAAGCATTGAACTAAAGGCTTTAATGTAACAAAATGGCTAAAAAGCCAAGGGGGGGTGAATACTTTTGCAAGGCACTGTACTGTCGGCTGAGGTCCCCAATATGTTTTTGGGACTTAAATTTAGTGCTGTCTGTGTTACAGAAACAACCATTTGAACCTATCAAGCAAATTCCAGTCACCCCTGCCATAAATCATGATCAAGGTACTGGTCTTTGTGTTTCCATACACAGCCCTCAGACAGGGAGTGAGACCAGCGGTCCTACATCTCTCCCCAAACTAACCGGACAAATTTCAAGCCATGTATGGGCAAGCTGGTTGTATACAAGTCGATCTATTGATCGACTTGTGTACAACCAGCTTGTTGGGTTTTTCCTGAATGATCATTGTTGCCGGACTAATCATTGTATTTTGATGACTGGGAGAGCAACCCGCTGACAGAATACAATACCACAGCGGGAAGGATTCCCCCACCCACCTCAAATGTGTGGCTGGGAGAATTGGCACATTTTTTTGTTTTTCCGCTCGACCTGCTAGTGGAACGAAAAAATATAAATCATGTATGGCCAGTCTACACCACAGCAATGATCTCAGCTGAGAGAGGTCAGGTAAGTAAAATGCCCATGGATTTTATCATCTCTAATGTTTTACATTTGCTTTGTTTTAGGAAGAGATTGATATTTCCTCCAGTGTTCAGATGTCTCCAGTCTCTTTATACTCTGAAGCTTCAAGAAGTCCCAGTTCACCTGAACAGTCTGACGAGAATCTTGTAGTCGCAACACCCACCAAAAGTATGTTCCCTTCCTGTAAAAAATAAATACCTACATAAAAGCAAGTGAATGTTTTCTGTACAACTTGGGGTGGGGACTTGCAGTGATGTGCACTTGCCTTAATGGTTGGACCCCTTAGGTAATGAAAGTCATACAGTGCTTTATGCCCCTTCGGGTTTATGTGACAGGTTGTTTTTTCATACAGAATGTGAGTGTTCTGATTGTTTGTTTGTTAGTGATTTAGTATTATTAAAAAAATTTTTAATGAACACAATAAATTTTATGTTTTCAAGTTGGGATGAGAGTGGTTGAGATATCTTAAGCGGAATATACACAAACCTAAATTTGTCAGGAACCGGCCAAGTTTCGGTCTGTGTCTGCCGCCTTCTGTTCAACGGATGCCAGTTTAACGAATGTCTTTTGTCGAATGGTCATGCTGAAAAAACTGAATTCAATCAGCTCATTCAGGCAATGGGCTGCATTGCTAATTTGTGTTGTGATGGGGAAGGGTGGAAGTCCCTGCTGTCAGAATACAAGACACAGTGGGCGAGATCCCTGCATCAACATTGTTTGTGTTGATGCAGGTATCTGCTGGATGAACACAGAAATAACTCAAGGGGGAGATCTAATAAAACTGGTGCAACTGTGCATAGTAACCAATCAGTATGTGCACCAGTTTTAGTAAATTTCCCCCAATGTGTTTACCCAGCTTAAGAAACATTAACACTTTAGGGGAAAGAAGCCATTGAGGTGAGCGCACATCCATTATCACATGGGTGAAAAGAGTGGTGGTTTATAAGAATGGAGCACAACACGGGAAAAGTGCATGAAGAATGTATAGCGGTTGGTGTGGATTTTTGCACGTGTTTGATTTACACATATGTTGATTTATGGACATGTTAAATCACACATTGGACTTTTTGCACATTTAATGTGTTTATGCACAAGTTTGTGACTAATGAACAGTTTTTGATTTTTTAATATTTTTTATTACATTTTCAGCGGTTCTAAAGGCAACAATTCAAGTAGAACAAAATCTCTCAAGTACAAAGATCAATACAAATGGTATCAAAAAATATAGGTGCAAACATATTTTAAACATAATAATGTTAAACCAACAGAATTATGACACCATAGAACTCATTTTCCACCAGATATACGTCTCTCTGACATAGAAATTATAGGTGAAGTGAATGGCACAAGAGGCAACAACCATCATACTGATTATAATAGAGGAGGATTTGCCTCCTCATAATGTTTCAGAGATAAGGAATGAGAGAGAAAGCATTGTCTGTATTGGCAGAAAAGGGGAGGAGGGCTGCCTCAGGACTCGCTAGTCAATAGAAATATAAAATACATATCTTACCAGTGGATCCCACGTCTTGTCAAATTTTGCGGTGGTGTTATGGAGGGTACAGGTGAGCCCATCATTAACTTTTGCGCAAACAAATTAATATATTCTTATTGGGATTTTATTTTAATTTTTTTACCAAATGTATTAGGAAATGTATTTTTTTTTGTAAAAAAACAAAAAAAAAATATATACGTTTTATAGCAGCAAGTAAAAAAAAAAAAAGTGTTTTTTATTTTTTTAATTGTCCAGTATTTTTTGTTTTATAGCGCAAAAAATAAACCCAGTGATGATCAAATACGACCAAAAGAAAGCTCTACTTTTTTTTTTTTTTTTTTTTTTTTTTTTTTTTTTTTTTATGCATGTACAGCGTTGCATGACCCAAATTTGTCAATTAAAGTAATGTAGTGCCGTATCGCAAAAAATGGCCTGGTCATGTAGGGGAGTAAATCTTCCGGAGGGCAAGTGGTTATTGTACATATCCCATTAAGCAGAGAAACTGTCGATGCAGCACCAATTTACTACAGAATTATGTTCCATTTTTTCACACGGGTAAAAAAAAACAATGTAGTTTGTCGTAATGTGTGTTCTTTTTAATGAGGTTTTCAAAGCAATTTCCTTCTTAGGCAAAGGTCTGAATCTGCAACTATTATTTGAAAACGTATTACAGTTCAGTATTTTGTCAAATTAAAATGGGCAATCTTTCAGTCATTTTATTATTGTGAGGGCTCATTTTTCACTAGAGGCAGTTAAGTGCATTTCTACACTCAGTATGAACGAATGTGCAAGAAACTTGGATGTATTTCAATGAGCCTAGCTTATACCATTGTGATACTTTCATGTGTATTTTAAAAAGTACAGAATGCTGCCCTTTTCTGTATGTAAACATACTGGAACGTGAGGGTTATTGGTATTGTCAGTAGGGGAGGGAGGGGCCTGATGTGGGCGTCGGACACTATCAGCTGCTAATCCCATGAAGCCCGCTGAGCTCCCCTCGGCATGTAGCTAAGATGATTGGATATTTCCCCTCACCCCCGGTGTAAAGCTGTGACAGGAGTCCTTGCGGTGGGCGTACAACAAATTTCACCTCCCCACGCAATTACCTGTGGCAAGGAGGACGGAGCCTGGATGCAGTGGCGTAGTTGCTGAGGACGGCGCTGGACCTGTGGATTGGACGGACGGGGTCAGGAGAGGCCTCTGGCCGCCAGGAGAGAAGGCGGAAGTGAGGAGGAGATGGTGTCTGCCGCGATCTCCCTGCGGACGGTGGAGTTTGTGGCGAGGGAGGAGAGAGCGTGAATAATCCCCCAGAGGGGAATACAGGAGTAACAGCCTAGACGGGGAGTAGGCTGGCTAAAACTGCGAATCTCCAGCTGACAAAAGGAACCGATACAGCAATCCATACAGGGATCCACCTGAGAACAGGAGACGACCTGAAGCCCAAAGGGGTGAGTCTGATTCAGTTAGATTCCACTATTTAGTAAATCAAGTGTATTCAAAGGACTGATTATGTGGAAATTACTCATCCCAATGGCATATGTCAGCACTGTTGAACACTTACATGGCTGACAGTCTAATAACTGTATAAAAGGTACTTGCCGTGGTTGCTCCGGAGGATCAGGTGGGGGCCAGGAAAAAAAAAGAAAAAGGGGGGGCACAGCCTCAAATTGAAATAGCGCCTGGACTCGGTAAGCCTATACCCACGGCTAGGTAGGCTCCTCCTGCTGTTTCGCTACTGTGTATTACCCCCTAGTACCCCGCTAGTGGAGGACTGCGACTATGTAATATACAAATTTAGAAAATAAATAAAGGGGTGCACATGCATTATTGTAAGAAGCCCTAAGAGGATATAATCATTGAAAATACCACACAGAGAAGAGAGGGTAAGATCCACTATTAGGCATATCAATAATACTGACCCCAGAGTATTTGAGAGGCAACACAGTGCCTGCCACGGTCTCATTGAAAGAAATTAGGAGGAAGAGGAGCAATTGTGAATGGCACCTCACGGTAAAAGAAAGGTAGGGGGATCAAGCACAACAGGGGAGCAGGTTTTTCTACGACCCACCCTCCTCCCGTTTCCACGGCAAAAAGGAGAAAATGTAGCCTGTGAGCAGACTGCTAATATGAGAAAGGAGACCGCAAATACACACAACAAATTCCCTGCACGTGTCTGAAATATACCGCAGTTTAGAAGTAATAAACTAACTTTGCATCAATATGAACGTATAACCTGGAATCGATTACCTGGACAGAATAACCATAAAAAAATGCGGGGGAAGCCAGTAAGGGGGGCAGGAGCAAACCCTCAAAGTAAGCGAAGGCCTGGCTCCATTAAGAAATGCACGACACAAGATGGAGATAACGATAGCACAGGCAAACAACCAAGAGTAAAATAACTTGGGGCTTGCAAAAAAATGGGCGGAGAAGGCAACCAGGGGACATAGATACTTCACTATATACACATGAGATGGTAGCTGAACCTGTAATTTAAAGGGAGAAGTGGCTACTCTGCATGAGGACCTTGGTTTCTTAAACAGGGTAGAGGAAACGTTGGATTTTAAAGCAGCCGAAATAAAGGAGCTTAAAGAACAGATGGAAGAAATGCAGAGGTACACGAAGTACAGGTTAGAAGACCAGGAAAATCGCAACCGGAGAAAAAAATCTAAGGAATTCGGGGATTACCCAACCTGCATGGGGAAGATTTACAGGCAAAAATGGATGAAGTATTTGGCCGGATGCTGAGGTTAACAGAAACAGGAAAAATAAAGTTTGAAAGAATCCATAGGATCAGAAAGCCTGCAGAGATGGCAGTAGACATTCCGAAAGATGGACAAGTCTAAAATCCATGCCGTCTCAATCCGTCTTCCGTGCCCCAGGAAGACTTTATCTTTTAACGAAACGGCGTAGGGTAAGCGGCGTGCTGACGTCACCTCCATTCCCTGTCCATCCAGGAAGCGACGGGCAGCGAGTAAGAGAGCCGGCCGGCTCGACAGTTTTTCTTTTTAAACAACACATTTGCCTATTTGATGCATTTTAAATGTAAGTGTACTACCTAAGAGAGTTTTTTAATAAAAGGTCAAAACGGTATTGTGCTATGGGTGTCCCTTTTTCTTCCATGTAAATGGTTTGGAGAAAAGCAAGGAGGACCCAGGAGAGATTTGGATATTAGAGTGCCATTTGGGAGACCTTGGAGAGAGACCCAGGCAGGGGTTCATGCCACAGGCTTATCTGATCTCTTTGACACAGGGATCAGAACAGCTGGTAAGCTGCTAATTTTTTATTTGGTGGAGGACTCTTATCTGGCTATCCAATCACTGGTTTCGTGGGTGTTAAAAGCTATAGCACTGTGAATCAACAACCACAGAACCCTAAACCTATATGGTGGACTTTTGCATGCTTTGAACTTTCCAACAAGTGATGTCCTATCCTTGTCCTCTGTTGTTCACTATGCCACTATATTGGATCACGGATGTCTGAAATCACTTCAATTTATTACATATTGTTTATGTCATTCTTTTCATTTCACTGTTTGATTATATCATTTTGAATTATATTAGAACGGTGTGTTCAGGACTGCGTCCAGTGGATACCGGTTGTAGTGCATTTCACGTGTAACACTGCCAGCTTAGGGCTGGATTGAATCTTTTATGCACCACAATATTCATTTAGGTGATAGAATTTTCACATGTTTTAATTCCCAGCGCAGCCATTTTTTCTTTTTTTCCTCTGTTGTTCACTATGCCACTATATTAGATCACGGATGTCTGAAATCACTTCAATTTTTATCATATATTGTTTATGTCATTTTTTTCATTTCACTGTTTGATTATATCATTTTGAATTATATTAGAACGGTGTGTTCAGGACTGCGTCCAGCGGATGCCGGTTGTAGTGCATTTCACGTGTAACACTGCCAGCTTAGGGCTGGATCGAATTTTTTATGCACCACAATATTCATTCAGGTGATAGAATTTTCACATGTTTTAATTTCCAGCGCAGCCTTTTTTTCTTTTCTTGCAAGTCTAAAATCCAACCAACCAACTAATTGCGAAAAAACGACTTTACAGATATTCCCAGACCTGTCAGCAGAGAACCTGACAAGGAGAAGAATATTAAAACCCCCTACTTGAACAGTTAAAGAGGCATAAGATTCAATATTCTTGGGGCTTCCCAGCCTGCCTAATCGGAAGAAAAGAGGGTCGATCTGCAACTCTGAGATTTCCGTAAGACACGGACAAATTCTGCAATAGACGATATACCATTATTGGAGATTCCAGGCTGGTGGGAAGCGCATAGGAAACCCCCAAACATAGAGGAGCAGCAATGGTACCTGATCCTAAACAAAAGAAAAAGGCAGCAACATGGAAAAAAAATTCTTGGTCTGGGGGTGGGGGAGGATTGGGTGGAGGGAAAAAATGGAAGGCAGTAAGTCCGGGGGAGCTGAGCACAACCTGGGGGGGGGGGGGGGGGGGGGGGGACCGGAGGGCCGGGAGGAGTAGGTAGGCCTTGGTTCCTTTTGGCCACGGGGAGGAACAGGGATGGGCGGTTAGGGGATCCTCTCTGAAGTATCACAAGGGTAATGGAAGTAGCGCCAACACTCCTTGGTACAATGAGCCCTCTGGACAGAGACGATGACATTAAAATTTTTGTTGTATAATGTTCGTGGGTTAAACTCTCCTGTAAAGCAATCTAATATAATTAAGGAAATAAAACATAATCTTAAAGCAGAGGTAATCTTTTTACAGTTGACCCATTTCTCACACAAATTGAATTCTAAAATATTCTCAAGAGGCTACCCAGTATGGTATTATAGGGACTCTTAAACTAAACGGGCAAAGGGAGTTAACATCAGATTTGCCAGGGGAGTAAGGTTCACCCTTGAGGAGAGAATGGTGGACCAAGAAGGGCGCTATCTGTTTCTGAGGGGAAGAATAAATGAGGTGGAGTACTCCCTGGCAAACCTTTACTGCCCAAAGAAAAATCCAATCGGATATCTAAAGGGGGTAATTATGAAGTTTATGGAGTTCAAGAAAGGGGGAGCCATCATGGCTGGGGATTATTATTAATAATAATATTATACAGGATTTATATAGCACCAACAGTTTGCGCAGTGCTTTACAATTTCAATACAGGAGGGATCAGAGGGCCCTGCTCGTTAGAGCTTACAATCTAGAAGGGAGGGTCAAGTGGAACAAAGGGTAGTAGCTGTGGGGGATGATTAGATGGAGAAAATGAAAATACAGTTGTTAGGTGTGGGTAGGATAGGCTTCTCTGAGAAGGGGGGGTTTTCAGGGATTGTCTAAAAGCTAATAGAGTAGGAGACGAATGGACAGATTGGGGTAAGGAGTTCCTTGGAGAGGCTCTGGAAAAGTCTTGGAGACGAGCATGGGAGGAGGTGATGAGAAGAACGAAGAGAACGATTAGGTTGGTATTTTAAGACTAGGTCTGTGATGTAGCTGGGGGCAGAGTTGTGGATTGCTTTTGTAGGTAGTTAGTATTTTGAATTTAATTTTGTTGGGTGAGCGTAAGCCAATGGAGTGATTGACGGAGAGGAGTAGCAGAGACAGAGCGGTTGGTAAGGTGGATGAGTCTGGCAGCAGCATTCATGATGGACTGAAGGGGACACTGATTGGACATGGGGCTTAAAGGAGAGTTTTAGAGTCCAGGACTACTCCTAGCACCTTGGCATGTGGGGATGGGCTGATAGTTGTGCCATGAATTTTGACAGAGAGATCAGGGGAAGAGGCACGTGGGGGAGGAAAAATTATAAGTTTGGTTTTGGATAGATTAAGTTTGAGGAAGTGGTGTGACATCCAGACTGATATATCTTATGGTAAAATAGTGATACGTGAGGAGACTGAAGGAGTGGGTTAAAGGGTAGAGAAATAGATTTGAGTGTCGTCAGCATAGAGATGGTATTGGAAGCCATGGGAGGCTACCAGCTGACCCAGGGAGGAGGTGTAGATTGAAAGGAGGAGGTCCAAGAACAGAACCTTGGGGGACCCCAACAGAGAAAGGGAGAGGAGGCAGTAGAATTGTAGGTAAAGGTGCAGTTAAGTAAGTAGGTAGAAAACCAGCGAAGAGTACAGTCACGGAGACCAAAGGCATGGAGTTTTTTTTTGAGGAGGGGGTGGTTAACCGTATTGAAGGCAGCGGAGAGGTCCAGAAGTAGGAGTACAGAATAGTGTCCCTTTTAGTTTTGGCCGTTAGTAGATCGTTTGTTAGTTTTAGGAGAGCAGTTTCTGTGCAATGTTGAGGACGAAATCCAGACTGAAGGGGATCAAGAAGGCTATTATCAGCAAGATGAACGCTCAGTCGGTTGTAGACTAATGCCCCGTACACACGGTCGGATTTTCCGACGGAAAATGTCCTATCGGACCATGTTGTCGGAAATTCCGACCGTGTGTGGGCTCCATCGGACTTTTTCTGTCGGAAAAAAAGTTTGAGATCCTGCTCTCAAATTTTCCGACAACAAAGTCCTATCGGACTTTTTCCGATCGTGTGTAGCGAATTCCGACGGACAAAGTGCCACGCATGCTCAGATCACATTACAAGACCAAAGCTATTGGCTACTAGCCTCTACATAGTCCCCTCGTACGCAACGAACGTCACCACGTTCAGAATGATCGGATTTTCCGACAACTTTGTCCGACCGTGTGTATGCAACACCAGTGTCGGACAAAATCCGTCGGAAAAAAATCTGACGGATTTTGTGGTCAGAATTTCCGACCGTGTGTATGAGGCATAAGACGTTCAAGGAGTTTGGAAAAAAATGGGAGCAAGGAGATGGGGCATAGGTTGTTAAGATTGGATGGGTCCAGTGAGGGCTTTTTAAGTATGGGGCGAACAAGTGCATGTTTTAAGGAGTTGGGGCAGATGCCAGAAGAGAGGGAGAGATTGAAGATGTGGTTTAGAGAGTGTAGAATAGAGCTAGAGGGTGACTGAAGCATTTGCGAGGGAACAGGATCCAGAGGGCAGGTGGTAAGATGGACGTTGGCAAGTAATTTAGCAACCTCTTCTATAGTGGTGGGGTTGAAAGAGGGAAGTAATGATTGTACCTGTGGACATGAGGTGTAAGGCATGGAGGGTATCTGAACAGTAGAGATCTCCTTGCGAATTGTATAAATCTTCTGTTTGATGTGATTGGCGATCTCCTGGGCAGTGAGTGGGTGGAGGCAGTGGAGGGCGAAGTAGAGTAGAGTTGATGGGGACGGGATGATACGTTTTTAATGAGGGTGATGAAATGGATCTGCTTGGCAGTGAGGAGACTGGAATTGTATTTTTGGAGGGCAGATTTATACTGGCTGAAATCTTTCTGGGACTTCGTCTTACGCCACAGCCGCTCGAGAGCACGGCTGTGTTTTTTCAGACTACTTGTTTGATCGGTTTGCCAGGGTTGAAGGGGGGCGGGGCCTGATTCTGTGTGTAGTGAGGGGGGCCAGTGTGTCCAGTGAGGCTAGAAGTGAAGTGTTGTAGACAGAAGTGTCTAGGTTGGTGCAGGACAGAGGTGCGATTTTTTTGTTTTGTGCAGAGAAGTAGCAGAGAAGAGAAGGGTTGAGATGGCAAAGGTTTCTACAGGTAAGTTAGGTGTATGGAGGTGAGGGAGAGAGTGAAGTTAATAAGGTAGTGATCAGAGAAGAGAGTAAGGATAGTTGGAGAGGTTGCATGGAGTGCATAGGTGGGAAAAGACGAGGTCAAGGGTGTTGCCTTCAGAGTGAGTAGGAGCATCTATCCATTGCTTCAAGTCAAAGGAGGAGGTTAGACTGAGAAGTTTGGAAGTTGCAGGAATGTTGGTATTAGTAGGGACGTTGAAGTCCCCAAGAATGATTGTGGGGATTTCAGAAGAAAGGTAAGTAGGTTAGCCAGGCAGAGGAGTCATCAAGAAAGGATGATACTGGACCAAGGGGACGGTAGATCACAGCTATCCTTAGAGGAAACTGGGTAGAAGAGCCGAATGCAGTGCGCCTCAAGTGAAGAGAGTGACAGAGAGGGAGGTGGATGAAGTACTTGAAAGGTCCTTTGCATCCACTGGGTCTGGGGGAGTGAGTCCAAAGAAGACCACCATGGGATAGAGCAGAGAAGACGCAGTGTCGGATTCGTGAAGCCAGGTTTCAGTAATGGCGAGTAGATTAAATGAGTTGTCGATAAAGAGATCGTGGAGGTAGGTGAGTTTGTTACAGACAGAGCGAGCATTCCAAAGGGCGCAAGAGGAAGGGAGTCTAGTCGTGGGAAGAAGAGAAATGGGAACTAGATGTGCGCATTGCGGCTGCAGCCAGAGGGTGTACGATAATAGGCGCGTTGAGTACAAATAGATGGGAGGCCCAGGGTTTGGGGAAACGTCGCCAGAAGATAGGAGAAGCAAAAGGATGAGGGTGGGAGTGTGATTTATATGAAGGGACATGTCCCAGTGGTTTGGAGTACTGAGCATGTAGGTTTAGAATTAGCCAGAGTTGGTGAGTGCAGTAATATGGAGAGGACAGTGAGGGTGATCTGTATGTATGTAGTGTGGGGTGGAGAAGAGGTGTGCAGGAGAGATAGATTAAAGATGAGCTCCAGCGCGTTTGCATGCTCCACGTGCAGAGCCCATCAGGAAGTCGGCGCAGCGCTGCGCTAATCACAGGCAGTGAGACATTGCCCCGATGCGCGGCTGCAGAGATCGGGCAATGTCTCACTGCCTGTGATTAGTGCAGCGATGCGCCGAGTTCCTGGTGGGCTCTGCACGTGGAGCATGCGAACACGCCGGAGCTCATCCCTATTAAGGATAGAAGACACAGCTGTCAGGAGTGGTAGACATTGCATTTTAGCAGGGGGAGGAAGAGCTGAAAGTGTAAACAAGGTCACCTGTATTGTATTTTTCAAGGTGTTTGCTTGTGTTCCTTTACTTTGTGCATTCGCTGAAGTGCAGAGTCCGAAGTGCTCCCACTTATAGAAATAGCCCCAGTTGCAAATGCTTCCCCCAAAAGAAGCTTATATTTATATTGATAGGGATGGGAGGGGTGGGTGCATTTCAATTAGCATGTAATAAATGTTGGCTGGTTAACAGGGCAAAATTCTCACTTCAGAAACAGACTTATAGGTGCATAAGATAAGGAGGCTATAATTTAAAGGAAAGGCATAGGGAGGAAACCAAAAACAATAGCAATGTCTACAGATGTTTAAGCAAAAGAGCATACCAAAGTTAAGAGACATAGGAGACAGTTTTCAGTAATGCGATTCTAGCTGTAGTTGCAGCAGTTAAGAGCATACCTGCTCAGCATATCAGTGTGGTGGCCAGGTGAAGGGCGCAGACGGCAACCCCGGATGGACTTAAGTGAGTTTTGCATCATACCAGTGACTTTTCTTTTCCAATTGTTATTTGTTTTTAATGTTTAACTTAATTTGCCCTTCCCTTTTTTTTTTTTTATTATTATTTATTTATTTATTTATTTATTTATTTTTTTTTTTTTTTCTTTCCCCGTATGGGGGAGAGTTACCCCCAAGGGATCCCCGGGAGACTACCAGGGACACACGGACATGTATTCAACATGGACATATGTTCAAGACCTGTCTACGCCATCCAGGCTAGCGATTCTGATTTAGAGTCTTTAAACTAGAAGGGGAGGGGATAGAGGGGTAAGAGATTAGTCTCTATATGAGGGCCCACTTTCTGATGTCTGGTTTTTATATTTTTGGGTTCTTTTCTTCTCCCTTTTACCCCTGTTGTTCCTGTTCTTTTCTTTTGTCTCTGCTCCTTCCCCTCCCCCTTCCTGATGGGGCGCAAGTTGGCGAGATGGGGGGGAGGAGGGGGTAGAGAGAGAATACTCTCTCCCAAATTCTCTTCCTTCTCTCTTCTTTTTTTCTTTTTTTACTGGGGGGAATCCCCAAGTGTCCCCAGGGATATATGGATATGTCCTGGAGTTGGACACATGTTTAAGACTTATTTACGCTATCCTGGTGGCCGGAGTGGCTAATAGGGAAGGGAAATGGAGGGGGAGGAAGGGTAAAAGGCACAACTTAATTTTTGTTATTTTTTCTTTCTCTTCCCATAAGATGTCCTTAAACGTGAGGAAATTTATTTATTGATTTACTTATTTTCTTTTTTTTTTTTTTTTTTGAAACAATAAGGGAGTGTTATTGTTTACCTACTACCTATGTTTACATATCAAAGTGACGTAGTTACTCAAAGGAGCCCCAATTGGGACTACGAGAGCAGGATTGTAAAATATTGAGGTTATGTTTCCATGTCAGGGGTTACAGAGGATAGGGTGGGGGGTGGGGGTATCATAGCCATGTTGGTGCTTAACGTGTTACCTATTTTCTTTATATATGTGATTTGTTTTGATGTGTGTTGATAAATTAGGCATGCACGGTCGGACACGTAGGATGCTTGGAGGGGTTTTTTTTTTTTTTTTTTTTTTCTTTTCTGGGCCTCGTGGCCTTATTCGGTCAATTATGCTTCCCCCTTTTTTTGTCTCTTTTCTTTCTCTTTTCTTTCGGAGAGATAAATAGGCTTGAGAAAATATGGACTTCTTGTAATAGGGCTTCTTCAGATACAGGGGGAGGGGGACGAGATTGAATGGAGTCGGCCTATCGAGACTGTAAGGGAAGAAAAGGGGGGGGGAGGAAAAGAAAGGGATAGGAGGGGAAGGAAAGGAAAGGGAAGGGGGAAAAAAATGTCCTCCTCGCATAATTTGTGTCCCACCTTCCATTCCCCCCCCCCTTTTTTTTTTTTTTTTTTTTTTTTTTTTTTTTTGACTTACTGGTGCAAATAACAAAGCTTTTCCGGGGTTAGGAATAATGCATACCGTTTGTTTATATGATTATATGATGACAGGGTAGAGGTGGGGGGATTAGGGAAGCTCTTATGGAGCTTACCCTATTAAAAACCCCCACATAGGTTGTCGCACTGTCCCCCCACTTTTTTTTTTTTGGGGGGGTAGATGCGACTATATTGTTTGGTTGTAACCAATTAGTTGTTTAGAGAGGGGAGAAGGGGAAGGACTGGGTCTACGTTCCTCAGCCTAGTGCTCTCCCATTTTCCCCTTTTTTTTTTTTTTTTTTTTTTGTTTTGTTTGTTTTTTTTGTTTTCGTTGTTTTTGTTGTATTTTTTTTTTTTTTTTTTTGTGGTGCTTTGGTAATGGATAGCCTTAAGGTATTCTCACTGAATGCTAAGGGGCTAAATACCCCTGAGAAACGGAAAATGTTGCTACATGACTTGAAGACTTCCCATACAGATATAGCATTCATACAGGAGACCCATTTTAGGGAGGATAGGATACCTATCCTCAAGAATAGATTCTATTCAGTGACATTCCATGCCACTAATAAGAAGGCAAAATCCAGGGGAGTATCGATCCTCCTATCCAGTAAACATTCCTGGGTAAGTAAGGAAGTATTGCTGGATGAAGGGGGCCCTTGGAGGGGTGTGCCTTACCCTAGCAACGATCTATGTGCCTAACGAGCACCAGGACATTTTTATTCGGCGAACTTTGGCCAAACTGTCAGACTTTACAGAGGGCCAGCTGATACTGGGGGGGGACTTTAATGTTTCCCTGTCCCCCAAAGTAGATACGTCCTCTGGAAAGTCATCGATCCCGATTGGCTCCCTAAAACGGATTAATCAAGCAATACATAATGCCCAATTGATTGATGTGTGGCGTTTGCAACACTCGGGTGAGAGAGATTATTCATTCTATTCCCCCCCCATAAGGTCTATTCGAGAATAGATTTTTTCCTGATTCCCCATGCTCAGTTGCACGCAGTGGGTGAAACCTCGATCGGATTGACTACATGGTCTGATCATGCTCCCATACTAATGACCTACGCTCTGTCGCAAGACACCTTTCGGGTGTCACGTGTTTGGAAATTAAATGAAAGCCTTCTACAGGTTCCGGAAGTGATATCAGAAATTACAAAAGAGCTGCCTTTATATTTCCAGACGAATAGAACTCCGGACAGTAGCCCAGGCATGGTATGGGAGGCTCACAAGACCGTTATGCGAGGTATTTTTATCAAACACGGTTCTAGACTTAAAAGAGACAGAGAAAGGCAATTAAATTCGTTTCTGACCAAACTCCAAGATATAGAGTCTAAACATAAACACGCCCCCACTCCTGATATAGAACGGGACTTGGCTGGGATACGGGTACAAATTAATGATCTTCTACAATATAGGGCTAAGGCGGCTCTACAGAAATGCAGGAAAATCAGTTATGCATACGGTAATAAGTGTGGGAAAACATTAGCTAGGTCGATCAAGGAACAAAAACTCAGATCATATATACCATATATTATGTCCTTAAAAGACCAGAAGACAACTCTTCCTTCAAAGATCTCGGAAGTTTTCCGGGATTTTTATGCGTCCCTTTATAACATATCAACGGCGACAAACTCTCAGTCGTTGATAGAAGAATTTATACAATCAGCTAAGATGCCCACTATTACGGCTGAAATCAAAGTTGAACTAGACAAGCCGATAAGCTTGGAGGAATTGACATCAGTGGTGAACTCTACCAAACTGGGAAAAGCACCGGGTCCGGATGGACTCACCCTGCAGTATTATAGAACCTTGCTTCCTAGCCTAGGACCCTATATGGTAGAATTATTCAACGAGTTGGGCAAGGATAAACCCCTTCCTAGCGATACCTTAAAAGCTTACATATCTGTTATTCCGAAGGAAGGTAAGGACCCGACCTTATGTGGCAGCTATCGGCCAATCTCTCTGTTGAATACAGATCTTAAATTGTTTACTAAAATCCTAGCGAACCGCCTAGCAACTCACTTACCAGATCTGGTGCATTTGGACCAAGTAGGCTTTGTCCCTACTAGGGAAGCTAGGGATAACACGATCAAAGCCCTAAATTTGCTTCATGTAGCCAGAACTTCCTCTATCCCCTGCGTTTTCCTTAGCACAGATGCGGAAAAAGCATTTGATCGAGTGAATTGGCACTATATGTTCTCAGTCCTTCGACATCTGGGACTAGGGGACACTATTATTCAATGGATTTGGGCAATTTATTCAAAACCTACGGCCCAGGTCAAAGTTAATGGGGTCCTTTCTGACTCTTTCTCTATACAGAACGGTACTAGACAGGGATGTCCGCTATCCCCCCTGTTATTCACCTTATCCCTGGAACCATTCTTAAATAGAATCAGATTGAACCCAGATATCCAAGGCATAAGGGTGGGAGGAGAACAATATAAAATATCAGCCTATGCGGACGATATGCTTTTTTCCTTGACAAATCCTGCCATCTCGCTCCCTAATTTATTACGGGAGTTTGAGATATATGGAGCACTTTCTAACCTGAAAATTAACTTTCACAAATCAGAAGCTATGGGGATAGGGATACCTCCTCGCGTGCTAACTACACTCAAATCTAGCTTTAAATTTAAATGGACAGAGACAGCCCTGCAGTATCTAGGCACTTATATACCTATGGATATGTCACGTATTTTTGAACTGAATTTCTCCCCGCTTTTAACCAAGATCCGTATGCTGTTAGAGACCTGGAATAAGGGCTTGCACTCATGGTTTGGTAGAATTAACTTATTGAAAATGTGTATTTTACCAAAATTTCTTTATTTACTCCAAGCACTACCAATCAGACTTCCTTTATCGTACTTTAAACAAGTTAATTCGCTTTTTATTAAGTTTGTGTGGGCCTACAAGAAACCAAGACTTTCTTTTCATTTAATGACCTTACCCAGGCAACATGGTGGCTTGGCTCTTCCGAATATTTTAGTGTACTACCAGGCAATACACATAGGCAGAATCATTGATTGGTGCCGTCACGGTCAATTTAAACTATGGACCCAGATAGAACAAGCTCAAACACCCATTCCTTTATCGAGGGCCCCGTGGTGCTATGAACATCTCCAGCCATTGTTGAAAAGCCATCCTTTAATAGGTACGACGCTTCGGATAGGCTCCGTAGCTATTAAAAGACCCTCCATTTCTTCTGTGGACTCTCCTTTGTTCCCTATTTTGGGGAACCCACAGTTCTCTCCGGGTATGTGCCTACATAAGTTTGGCCATTTATATTTTTCAGATATGACTCAGGCATCTCATTTCTCTATAAATGGCAGATGGCCTTCAATTGAGGAATTAGTGAGGGAGGAAGGCCCTTTTAAACTGAACTTTTGGCCTGCACTTCAGTTAAGACATTTTTTGGACACTATACCTAACCCAGGAAACTACATTCGCCCTTTGACGAAATTTGAAGAATGTTGCTTAGGGGAGGGCATTATAACACAGGTTTTGTCCAAAACATATTCTATGCTGAACTGCCCGGCAGTCTTACCACATCCGCCGTTCTTGGATAAATGGGAACAGGATTTACAACGAAAATTCACACCGGCTCAAATCCAGAATATACTAACCCTGGCTTTGAAGTCTTCAGTTTGTTCAAAAACTCAGGAACTTAACTATAAATTACTGACACGATGGTACCTCACTCCACACCTTTTACATCAATATTACCCGGAGACTACAGATCGCTGTTGGAGATGTGAGGGAGACAGAGGTACGTTACTTCATATATTTTGGTCATGTCCTAAATTGAATCACTTCTGGACGACAGTCCAAGAGGTGACTCAAAAATGTACGGAGTATAAGATTCCTGGTGATCCGGCATTTTTCTTACTCCAGGTCTCGAATATTCCGGTTAAATGCTATCAAAAAACTATTATAAGACATCTTCTTTGCGCTGCAAAGTCCTGCATCCCACTCTATTGGAAAAAACAAATACCGCCAACAGTGGCCGATTGGCTGCGTAAGGTAGTAGATATCTGTGGAATGGAGGACTTGTTAGCAGTGGAGAAACATGAACGGGACAAACACTCCTTGACTTGGAATGCCTGGAAACAGTTCATTGTATCCAAGGAGGGGATAGCCCTCCTTAGATAGGAGAGTTATAAAAGAGTGCTGTGCCCTACGGTTTAGGGCTGTCCAGAACCAGTGACACCTAATTTCTCCCCCTCCTTTTTTCTCTCGGGAGGGGGGTTTAATTTATTTATTTATTTAAAGTTTTTTTTTTTTTATTTTTTTTTTTTTTTTTTTTTTTTTTTTTTTTTTTTTGTGTGGTCTGTGTGTTGATGTTGTCTATTTAGTTTATTTTATTTTAGTGTGGTTTTTTTTTTTTTGTTGGTTAAATAAGAAAAAGGGAAACGAGCGAGGTTGGGTTTGGTACTTGAACTTATTCTTTTGGTGTTTTTTTTTTTTTTTTTCCTCCTTCTCTTCTCTCCATATGTTGAATTAGGAAATAACAGGGCGGTAGGCGAGTAGCTTTTTAAGCGACCTCGCTGTTCTGTACCATTATATATGAGAAGAATAAGATTTTAGTTGTGATTTGTATGTTGTTTTATCTTGGAAATGTATTGTATCAACCTGATCTCGCACGTGTGGGGTGCTAATAAAGATTATATTTGAAAAAAAAAAAAAAAAAAAAAGAGCATACCTGGGGGGGGGGGGACAAAAATGATATTTTAAGATGAGACAAGCAGATGAGTGCAAAGTCAGAAGTGCTCCCACTTATAGAAATAGCCCCACTTTGAGAAAAGGGCCCCAGTTGCAAATGCTTCCCCAAAAGATTTCAACCTCTGTATGGATCCAAGGATTGATAGTACGTCCCGTGTGCAGCGGACTGGTAATGTACAGAGGAAGACGTTATTAACCACTTCAGCCCCAGAAGATTTTACCCTCCTCCTGACCAGAGCACTTTTTGCGATTCGGCACTGCTTCTCTTTAACTGACAATTGCGTGGCCGTGCGACGTTGCACCCAAACAAAATTGACGTCCTTTTCTTTTCCCACAAATAGAGCTTTCTTTTGGTGCTATTTGATCACCTCTGCGGTTTTTATTTTTTGCGCTATAAACAAAAAGAGTGGCAATTTTGAAAAAAACACAATATTTTTTTACTTTTTGCTATCATATTATTTCCCCCAAAAAATATATATATAAAAAAATTAATTTTTTCCTCAGTTTATGCCGATACGTATTCTACATATTTTTGGTAAAAGCCCACATTAAGCGTTTATTGGTTGGTTTGCGCAAAAGTTATAGCGTCTACAAAATAGGGGACAGTTTTATTGCTTTTTTATTATTTATAAAATTATTTTTTTTTTTTACTAGTAATGGCGGTGATCTGCGATTTTTTTATTTTTTTATTTTTTATTTATTTTTTTTTTATTTTTTTTTTATTTTTTTTTATTTTTTATCGGGACTGCGACATTATGGCGGACACAACGGACAATTCTGACACATTTTTGGGACCATTGGCATTTTTACAGCAAACAATGCTATACGATTTGCATTGATTACTGTAAAAATGTCACCGGCAGTGAAGGGGTTAAGTGTGTCCTAGTACGTGTTCTAACTGAAGGGGGGGATAGGACTGTGCAGGGGAGATGACAGATCGTCTGTATGTCTGTCTTTTTTTTTTCTCCCCTCAGAGAACCGGAAATCGGTTCTCGGTGTGCCCCGAGCGATAGCGGGAGCCCGGGGGTGATCGCGACCACTTCGCACTCGCATCGGCTCCGTGGGCGAGCAGGACTCTATTCGATCAATAAACAAAATACCGGAAGACAAACTTAATACTCTAGAGGTCCCTATTACAGTGGAAGAAATAAAATAAAAAATAAAAAACCCTAAAAGACTCACCAGCAGGGAAAAGGGAAAAGTCCAGGCCCAGATGGGCTGACGACATTCTATTACCAGAAGTTTGAGGATATCTTAATACCCAAATTGTGTTCCTACATGAATGGGATAGGAACTAATTGGGAGATGCGGAGGGGAGCTTTGGAGGCTGCAATTACTATCATACCAAAAGAAGCAAACGATGCTACATTATGCTCAAGCTACCGACCTATTTCATTACTAAATGCCGATACAAAGTTGTTTGTGAAAGTATTGGCAACTAGGATGAAATCAGTAATGAACGACCTAGTACATACCGACCAAGTGGGTTTTATTCCAGGAAGGGAATGTCGGGATAATGGAATCAGAACGCTTCTAGTGGTTCAAAAAAATGGGTTAAGTGTTCTACCTGTAGGGGGGATGGGCTACGTGTGTCACGACACTGATCACTGCTCCCAATCGTAGGAAGCTGTGATCAGTGTCCTGTCACTAGGAAGAGTGGTGGGGAAATGCTAATTTACATCAGCATTTCCCCATTCTTCCTCTCCGTGAGACGATCATGGGTATCCCCGCGGACATAGAGTGATCACCCGCGTTCTCACTCATGGAGCTTGCGGCAGGTGCGCCCACAATGCCGCGTCTTAAAGGGCAACGTTCAGGTACGTTAATATGCCTGTCCGTGCCATTCTTCCGGCGTATATTGGCGTGAGCCGGTCGGCAATTGGTTAAAAGACACAAATTATTTTACACCCGGAATAGGGAGACTGTTTGCAAGCTGGATTAAGGATGATAATGCACAATTTAAAAGATGTAATGGAGAAGGAGAAAATTCGCACTTTTGAGGATTTGAAATGTAAAAAGAACTTATTGGCGATAGACAAGTGGTGGTATTCCCAGCTGAAACATTTCATAGAGACATTACCCCAACCAATTGGATCTGAAGAGAACTTACTCCCGCTGGAGCAGCTATGCACAGCAATGGGTAAAGAGGGGGATATCAAGGATATATAAAATATTGATGGATGTAAAGGGGCTGGGAATGCCGCCACTTATCAGAAAAAGGGAAGAAGAATTGAGTGAATGATTTAGAAATAGGGAAATTAATGAGGATAGCGCATACTACCTCAATAGACTACAATACTATAGAAATGAATTATAAATGTTTGGCACGGTGGTACATAACCCCAGATAAGGCACCTAAATATCAAAGGGAGGTTTTGCTACTATGTTGGAGGGGGTGTATGGCATTAGGAACCGTGAACCACATTTGGTGGACCTGCCCAAAAATACTGGAGAGAGGTACTGCAAATAATACAAAATATAACCAACATAAGAAATATCAGAGGACCCGTGGGGGTGTTTGTTCCATAGAATCCAAATGCCAACTAAATGCTATATGAGAACACTGGTTCCACACCTATTAAATGCAGCCAAAAGTTTAATTCCCAAACAGTGGCAAGAACTAGTGAGCCCCACAATGAGGAGTTGGTGTAATAAAGTAAATGCTAGTTATAATTTAGAGTACCTAAGGCTTAGTGGCGAAGAGGGATGGATAGGGTTTGAAGAGAAATGGAGAGATTGGCTAAACTTTAAGCAGGCATTAAGTTTTGCTGAAAAGATGGGAACATAATGAATGGGGTGAGAAATAGGAATTAGGGCGCATCGAAAAAGTAAGCCCAGAGAAGATCTGGAGGGGGGGGGGGGGGGGGGGGATTTATACAGATATTTATGTAATAAGTGATGTATAGTAGAGAGATGTTTTCGGTTATGTATGTATGTATACGTTTTTTTTTTTTTTAATTTAATAAAGATATAAAGGGGAAAAAAAAAAACTACTGGAACGCACATGTGAATGCAACTTAGTAAAAAAAGAAAAAAACGTAAAAAAACTCAACAAATGCACTGAAATCATGCTGAAAGTTCAACACAAATGTGTTATAAATGCATAAAAAAACACATGCAAACAAGCCCAAATAGTCCCTGAAGCCACCTAGCAGACCTAGGGCATACTGTAAGCGTCCAGTGGTTGATTCGCTGCCTAACCCTGTTGCTGGTATTGATCATTTGTTTGGAGCAACCGAGTACCAGTGGCAGTTTTTCCTTTCAATTTCTTTTACAAAAGGTTTTATTGATAACCATAGCATTTTCACAGTTAAACAGTGTAGAGAATGCATCATGAATAAACATAACATAACATTTTGCATGTTATAAATAAGTATGCTAGTAAATCAAAGAAAAACAAAACAATAAAAATATAACAGAGGCTGAAAACAGTTGTACGTTGGAAACATGAAAGTGGTTGGACCCACTAAGGTATCAGGAATGCCCGTAGGACCGCATCTGATTTTTAACAAATACTTGAAGAGTTTGTCTCAACGGGGGCCTAACTGTAAATAGTCCTGAGTATCTATCCATGTAACCATCTCATCCAAGGCTATGCCTGGTAGCCAGATGGATTCTTAGGTGCAACTGAGAAGTAAGAGTATTGAGAGGGAGGTTAAAGAAGAAATAGGGATTAAAGAAGAAATTAGAGATTAGCTAAGAAGGGAGGAGTAAAGAATGGGGGGGGGGAGAGAAGAGGAAAAAAAAGAGGGGGGGGGGTGGGTCCTGGCGGTGGGGAGCAAGAGTACATTAAATCCGAAGACGGGTGGTATCAAATCTGGTGGGTTTAGTATATTCAACCCATGGCCTCCATACCTTCAGCAACTTATTAGTGTCCAAAAGGACAGCAGTCAGCTTTTTCGTTAACCATTATATCGTCCATGCAATTTATTCTTTTTTTTTTTTTTTAACTGCCTCAAAACTTAGTACCTGTGTCTTCCATGCCCTAGCTATCGTTAGTTTGGTTGCATTAAAGAGATGCAGAGCCAGTTGGCGCTCCGGGCGAAGAAGTTCTGCAATTGGGTTGCAGAGAAGTGCTTCGTATGGATCTTTTTTGAGGTCAGCATGGAGTATGTTTTGGAGGAGGGAGTAAACTCTGATCCATAACCTGCGTACCCTCAGACAGGTCCACCAGATGTGCGTCATTGTGCCCTCCTGGGAGCACCCTCGGAAACACAGGGGGAGTAGGCTGGAATGAAACAGGCCAGTCTAGCCGGTGTGTAGTACCACCTGTAAAGTTCCTTTATAGGCATTATCTAAAAAGATGACGTTCTTTGAGCATTTGGATATCGTCATGACCTGTCAGTCCTCCGGATCTAGCTGTTTTCCTAGTTCCCTTTCCCATTGAAGGTGAGAGGGCCGTGTCAGTGTTTTTTTTAGAGGTAATAATAGAGAAATAGATCAGTGATATTAAATCCGAGGTTTGGGGTCTAGCTCTGCAGAAGTTCTCAAAGGGGGTCAAAGCATAAGGGGTCGGTCAAAATTTTATAAGCCCCTGGAGAAAATGGCGAATCTGTAGGTAGCTGTAGTGTTCGCATAACGGGATATCGTCAGAGGAGCGTAAAGCCTCAAATGATTTTAGCCTAGTGGGGGTAAAAAAAGTGGATGTTCGTGAAACCGTTTGTCTTCCACCAGGAGAACTACTGGGGATTTTCACAGCCTGGTTGGAAAAATTGACACTGGAGAGGTTGAAGTAAGGGTAGATGAGGAGAAATCGGGCCGGCCGAGTACTTGACCGAGTCCCATATGCGAAGGGAATGGGCCAGACATGGTCAGGAGAGGGCGATGTGTGGAGGGGAGCCAGGGCAACGAGGAGATGGGTGTTGGGTGTGAGTCTCCTAGGTTTATAGTGGCCCATGGCGGCATTTGGTGTTGTGCATGGAGTTGGGATAACGGGGCTATGTTTGCATCTATATAGTAGGTTTGTAGGTTAGGTTAGTCCTCCATTGATTCTGCGAGCATATAGTATTTTGCTTATTGATCCTGGGACGGGTAGAACATACATGCAGTAGTCCTGTTACTAGCATTGCAACCAGATTGATGCAAAGTTTTTCCTATACCCATAATATGACTAGTAAATTTAAATGCACTTTTGTTTGTTTGGTTTTTTTTTTTGTTTTGTTTTTTATAATTTTTATTATTATTATTTATTTTTGTTAATGTTTTGCAGTAAGGAGGCCTATAATTTTTTAAACAGGCCGTTAATGCGCCACAACAAACATTTTAACGCACCTTGTTCACACCTATGTGTTGTGGTGTGCTGGCAATGGGAAATTTCTGTATTGGCTGTGAAACATGAAGTGATGGGAACTCTCCGCAATGAAAGGGATTATTGCTCCGTTGTGCTATCCAAAATGAAAAAATACTTTTTGCCTTTTTAGATTTTCCTTTACACTCTTTGACTGCAATCAAGTGTGCTATAACTGTTTATGACATATATGGAAAATAGGTGGCTGTACCAGTGATGCTTTGTCTCATGATAAAGAGGGCTTGTTCACCTATAAAATGCTGCATTTAGATGTGTACAACGTATAGTTTTTATATGCATCTAAAAGCAGCATTATAGGAACCAACGTTTAGTGCGGGGGTGCCCAACCGATGTGGCCCGCTATGTCTTGCTCTGAGTTGGCGGGTCGGCAAGCCCAGATCGTGGGTTCCCAACCCGCCATCTTCGAACATTAGTGTGGAGAACAGAGCCGCCGTTAGAGGAAGCAGAGCCGATGCTTCCTGTATAGCGCCTCCTCCTTCACAGGTGGAGTGATACTAAATGTACTCTGCCTGTGACGGGAAGCATCTGCTCTCTACTGCAGCTGCATGCTTCTGTCACAATTATGCTCGGGGATGGCTGGTCGGGACACAGGAACCTGCAATCTGGGACACCAGCCAGTAGTACCAGTCATCAGTACCAGCCAGCAGTATTAACCACCAGTATCGGTACCAGTCAGCAGTACCCACCAGCAGTACCAGCACCTGTCAGCAGTACCCACCGGCAGTACCAGCCAGCTGCAGGAAGATTGAGGTCAGTTGAGGAGCAGGTAAACCGCTGTGTATCAGTGTGAAAGCAGCCTTAGGCCCCTTTCACATGATCGGTCCAATTGGGTCCGCCTGTCTGTTTTTCAGGTGGGCTCAAACAGACTCTCCATTCACCTCTATAGAGCGGCAGATGTAAACGGACTCGTGTCCGTTTACTCCCGCCTATCTACAATCCGGTCTCCTTAAAAAAGAAACAGAAGGGGATCTGTCCCCTTCTGTCTAGGCGGATCGGAGGGCCCTTAGGGTAGAGCGGGTTGCATCCGTGTCTGCTGTACATATGCAGAGTGGACATAGACCTGCCATCCCTCCTTTATGCTCATTGTGGCCCACGACTGGTTACCAAGTCGATAAAGTGTCCCTCACTCCTCAAAAGGTTGGGCACCCCGGATTTAGTGGTTTACAAATAAAAGGACACAGCTACATAAAGTCCTTAGAAGATTTGTGCCATTCTAAACTTGAGTACTTTAGGCATGTTTTATATGTAGAGTCTTCTGCTAACAGTCAGCAAGAACCTGCATTCTGTGCAGAAAAAACAGGCCTGTGTAAATGAAGACTTCAGTGATTTATTTTGGGTGTTTTCATTGTAAATAGTTGAGAACACATTGCAGAGATCTCAGTGATTTTGGCATGCTGTGGCATTTATAACGTTTTAGAAGCACTTTTATAGGTCCTACCACACAGATTTAGAGAGTTGGACGGGAGTATTGTTCCTCTCATCACCGACAGGAACACAGATTCAGGATTACTGCTGTAGGCAAATGCCTCTCATTGTAGTTTACTGGTTGGTTTAAAGGGAAACTGGTGGCTGCAGGTCTGATGTTATTTACAGCATGCCTGCATTCTACACTTCTGTTAGGCTATGCCTGTATGATCCTATTCCTATGTGCTGCATTTCAATCCTAAACTCGTCTGCTGCCATTGTTCATGTTTACCTTTCTCAGCCCTGCAATACAATCCTTGTAGTATCACTAATGCCAGCTCTAGCTCTATATGAGACCAGAACTCATAATTTTATTTCTTATTTTTTAACTGAATATTGGATGCAACCTTAGAGTTCAACTGTTTTGTTTTATCTATAGGCAAAACACCAGTAAAGAAGAGAAAACTTCCATCTGTGGTGCCAAAGGCAGCCATTCAGCCAAAAGCCATTCTGATTCCTAACACTGCAAATATCCAGCCTGCCTCAGGAAGCACTGCTAAAACCATTATATTTCAGCCGCTTGCAACACTGCTGCAAAAACAGTCTCTGATTGCCATTCAGCCAGCACCACCAGCCGGTAAGCAAAGATTTGGTAGTTGTCATTAATTATGCTATTAAAAAGCTATGCTCTTCTTTTGGGACAGTCACACTAGTGATTTTACAGGATGACCGAAATACTTAGTCATTCAGTTACCTTCTGAGCAAAAAGTTGCAAAATCTTTGTCACTGTTAAAGTTGTTTTAAACCCATTGGCAAAATCACATTTAAAGTGGATGTAAACCCCCCCAAAAAAATGTCATTATGTGGAGAATAAGATTTCCTTTCATTTGAGCCCAGTCTTGCCACACAGATTTATTCCAGCCCTGAGAAATAGTTTTATTGTTCAGTTAGAAAAATGTGCTGAAAACTTTGTCAAAAACGCCCCCTTGCTGTGAGTGACAGGTGATTTACATATCTTATGCACTAGCCTGAGACAGTCACAGATCCACAGACCAGAGTGAAAGAAAATGTATTCTAGAGTGAACAGCAAGAAGAATGTAGGGGAGATGTATGTAGTCAGTTGGGCAGTGTGTGTGTCTGAGGTCACCTGATCACAGATAACATTCCTTTCCATCACCAGGATTTGTTATGTGGGGGAGGGGTGGATTTCTCACTTTTTATAATTACCCAGGATGTGCCTGTATCAGGCTAGTGCATGAGATATGTAAATCACCTGTCACTCACAGCAAGGGGGCGTTTTTGACAAAGTTTTCAAGACTTTGTCAAGATTTCTCTAACTGAACAATAAAAGAGGAGTGCTTATCCTCGAGTAAATCTGTGTGGCAAGACTGGGCTCAAATGAAAGGAAATCTTATTCTCTACATTATGACATCAAAGATAAAGTGGGTTTACATCCACTTTAAGCTTTAAAATGTTAATTTCAGAAGTTGTTTTCATTCTCAATAAATATGCAGCTTTTAGTAAAATAACATGGCAATTAGGCTAAAAGGGTATGAAACCTGTATTCCTCTAGTTGGGACTACAAGCGGCTGTTCCAACACACATTACATAGGTCCTCTGTTGTCATGATTAGGAAGCTGCTACAGAACAATGATGTGCAGCAGACTGGTGTGAGAGCACGTAGATAAGAATTGGCTACAGAGAGGATGCAAGATATTAGCAGGGCTAAAAACCCTGTCTCCTCTGCCATAAACTAGGCAAGATATAACCAGCTTTAACCAACCACCTATTGTGACTGTTCAGAAATTACTATACTATTTTAAGGGATGGTTGTACTTCTTTTTATAATTTTAATCAGTGAAACTAGAATTAGGAAGACAATCCTGCACTTCAAAATAAGTCAGCTGTGGCAGTTTCTGCATTTTCATCATCATAGGCTTCTTTTGCACTGGTATGTACTATTGCATATGTTAAACCAAGTTAGTCATAACCTTGCCTATAATCAATGAAAGAAAATATTTCTCTATTTTCTTAATTGTAAAATATAATTTTCCAGAATCTGCACTGCTATATTCTGAGCAACTTTTTGAAGGCTTTTGATGATTTTGTTGTTTTTAACCCCAGGACAACAAGTTGTACTTACCCCGTCTACAGTTGTTCAGCTCCCTACATCTGGAATTGTTGCAGCACAACCTGTCTTGGCTGTGAATGGAGGAGCAGCGCCGCTCACAGCATCATCTGTAAATATCCTGTCACACATTGGACTTAATCATGACACTACAACACCAGTGAAGTCTTTTATCCATTCACCAGTTCGAACTCCTAAATGTGAAACAGATGTAAGTTGATTTTATCTATTATGAGGAATAATTATATATTTTTTTTTCACTAATTTATAGACTGCCTCTGTATTCTGCAGCCCTGCTCCAAAGGCATTTACAGTCTTTTGCACCTACCTCAGTCTTACAGCTTCTCATTATGGCTAATTAACTTTCCGTTTTTTGATTTGGTAGAAAATTGGGGCGCTTGGAGGAAACGCATTCAGACATTGAATAACATGTTAACTCCATGCAGCAAGTGTTGCTGGTGAAAGGGGGGCTTGAACGCAGGGCCCCAGCTTTGCAGCTTTTACAATGTATAACTCAACGTTAAGCCCACTGGCTGCTTTTATCTCTCCCATTTTGATAGTCTGCTTTCATTTGAAGCAGGATGTGAGAAGACCCTTCCCACCAAAGACACAGGCTGCAATAATAACCTGACATGTTCTAAGCCAGCCCTCAAATTTTCTGCTCGCCTACTCGCATTTTGCGAGCAGAAAATGAGGGCTGGCGAGGAGCTGGGCTGCCTGGGATTGGGGGGGGGGGGGCGAGCACCGCCGGCGGGCGGATTTGACTGGGAGCTGTTCTCCCGGTGGAATAGTGCCATGGAGTTAGAGGAGAGCCGCGGGATCGCCGAGCGGTAATACACGGGTCCAATGCGGGGATGCATTCTGTCTAATACAGGCGCGGGTTTAGGAGGAGGCGGGGCTGTGTGATAGTGAGCGGAGACAGCTGTTACGGCGTGTATTACCGCTTGGTGATCCCGCGGCTCTCCTCTAACTCGACATGATCCAGCCTCCCTCTCACTTCCTCCACCCTGGCAAGGCTGCAACGGGGCATTGTGATGCTGATATTTGGGGCACAGTGAGGCTGTAAATGGGGGCACTGTAAGGCTGTAAATGGGGGCACTGTAAGGCTGTAAATGGGGGCACTGTGAGGCTGCAAATGGGGGCACGGTGAGGCTGTAAATGGGGGCACGGTGAGGCTGTAAATGGGGGCACGGTGAGGCTGCAAATGGGGACACGGTGAGGCTGCAAATGGGGCACTGTGAGGCTGCAAATGGGGGCACTGTGAGGCTGCAAATGGGGGCACTGTGAGGCTGCAAATGGGGGGCACTGTGAGGCTGCAAATGGGGGGCACGGGGAGGCTGCAAATGGGGGCACGGTGAGGCTGCAAATGGGGGCACGGTGAGGCTGCAAATGGGGGCACGGTGAGGCTGCAAATGGGGGCACGTGAGGCTGCAAATGGGGGCACGTTGAGGCTGCAAATGGGGGCACTGTTAGGCTGCAAATGGGGGCACGGTGAGGCTGCAAATGGGGGCACGGTGAGGCTGCAAATGGGGGCACGGTGAGGCTGCAAATTGGGGCACGGTGAGGCTGCAAATGGGGGCACGGTGAGGCTGCAATGGGGGCACGGTGAGGCTGCAATGTGGGGCACGGTGAGGCTGCAATGTGGGGCACGTGAGGCTGCAATGTGGGGCACGGTGAGGCTGCAATGTGGGGCACGGTGAGGCTGCAATGTGGGGCACTGTGAGGCTGCAATGTGGGGCACTGTGAGGCTGCAATGTGGGGCACTGTGAGGCTGCAAATGGGGGCACGGTGAGGCTGCAATGTGGGGCACGGTGAGGCTGCAATGATGGGCACAGGTCACGCTGCAATAATGGGCACCGGTGAGCCTGCATTGATGGGCACTGTTGAGGCACTGCTGAGGGGAACTGATAAAGTTGTTGTTGATATTTAATTTTGTAAAACATAATTCTGCATAAAACATTTAAGTGTCCTTTCATGAGATCATTTTTGATAGCGTGATTAGGGGCGGGGCAGGGTAAGGGTTGGGTGGGGCAATTGGTGGCGAGTAACCCTTGAGACCTGGCTAGTAGCTCAGGACTTGAAATTTTGAGCCCTGTTCTAAGCCATCCCCACTCTACTAAAGGAATGTGCTATTACTACCTTCTACCTGCTGGTTAGATTCCATTCACTTCCTTGTTCCAGTGACCGCAAAGTAGGTGGAGGTAACTTTCCTCAGTGGAGCTTGTTAGTGGTATTCTCTTGATTACCACACAGGAGGTTAAGTGGAGTGGAGTCTCAGACAAAAATAGCAAATTGTTAGATGTTCTTTTCCATCCCTGCTCCCTTCAAAACCAGCACAAATCTTTCGGTTGGAGTTGGACTTTAACTCTTTCACTGCCAGAACCGGTTTTTCATATTTTTTTTTTTTTTTTTTTCATACGTTTAAAAAAAAAATTTTTAGGCTTGAAGGTTACATAAAATCCCCAAACATTATATATTTTCTGAAAGCAGAAACCATAGAGAATAAAATTGTTGTAGTTCCAAGTTTTAGTTTCCAATAGTTTTTATTCAGAATTTTCAGAGTATAGAAAACCAACATTTGCCATTATGATAAACCTGTAAACCAGGGTACACACTGTCACTAAACATACATCGCCATCCACATTCTTATAAAATAAGATAAAGAAAAACAATATAAAGGCGGAAATTGTCAAACGATGAATATGCATAATGAGCCTTCCTGTTGCCTCCCACCCCTCCTGAGAATGATCGTGGGAGTGGACAGTGGACAGTCTAAGCATGCAATTTTAGAGCTAAGGAACTCGCCCCTTGATTTGCAGGTGTGGAATAACACTTAAAAAATTTGAACTAGTAATTTTTTCCTTTTTATGTCACTTGATATTACCGCAAAAGTCAAGGAAATGCAAAATTTCTGTAAAAAAACACACTAAAGTGAATTTTAGGGCAAACAAAGTCAATAATAAACCACCCAAACTTTTGGTAAAATAAGACTAGGTTGCACCGAGTAAACCGATACCCAACATGTCAAAACATAAATTTGAGTGCGCCTATGAATTGGAGCTTGAGTCTTTAGTACCCTATATATTCTATAGGCGACGCTTCAAAGGCCCCCTTTAGGTCCTCAGTTTAGTGTTACAGAGGAGGTCTTGTACTAGAATTTTTGCTCTCACGCCAGTGTGCTCTGCAATATGTAACGTGTATTGTGGAGGGGATTTTATGTGCTTGCATGCAAGTTAGTTTTTTTGCTTAACTTTTAGGTGACAGGTTCTCTTTAACGAGACATGCGTGTCTCCTTTGGGCTCAACTGAATGTATTGCAATGCAGATCACATTGCAATACATCCCTTCCTGGCTATGCTAGCGGGGGACACTGAGAGGCTAACCAGGGAAGTGACATAATGCACGTCACCTTCCGAGTCACAGCAAGAAGAGGACGAGAGCAGACGTGTGTCCGATCTTCTTCTTCCTCCCCTCCACCAACCGGCACCCTCCATGTCGGTCCTGGGCCTGCAGATCTGCAAGTGGAGCCAGGAATACATGGCGGGGGAAAGTGGGGGGAGCTGCTGGTATCGGGTGTGTGGAGGAAGTTGTTGGGCGGTAGCGCAGCCACCTGAATGCATCCACCTGAGGGACATTAATCTGCCTGTCAGTTTTACACCCAATCCCTGCGACTGCAGCCACCGGATTGTGTGTGGACCCCCCCCCCACTGTCATGTATGACGTATGGACCTGGCAGTTATAGGATTGGTGTACTCAATTTTTTTGTCTTTTTTTGTGACAGAGAAGGGACTAAAGACATCCTCATTCCTTTTCTTTGCAGCCTTAGCTGAACTGCATGTGAATGAATAGATGTCTCTGTACAGAGGCTCTTGTTGTTTCACAAACTGAAGCATAATGAACACTGTTTACTATGCTTCAGGGGTTTAATACAGCTGGCAGAGGAGGAGGAGAGCAGCGTGGGATCAGCTAAGCAGCACCACAATGAAGGTATTCACCACAGAAACATACACAGTCTAGACCACACAACACAACACTTTCCAGTTAGGGCTTATTTTCGGGGTAGGGCTTATATTGCAGCCCTCCCTGAAAATCACAGTAGGGCTTATTTTCGGGGAAACATGGTAGTGTCAGACTGAGCACCTGACCCAAGTTGTATCTATCCATCTATTAAAACCGAATTGAACTTGGTTATAGGTAGACCACTATACTTTAGGCCCTTCACAGGGGCAGCTGTTCTGCCGCTGTTAAAAGCATGTTTGGTTATTTTGAAATTCCGAGAATCCTGGCACAACGTTCACTTGCAGATGTACATTGCGATTAGCTGCATTTACATGCGGCTGCCTTTAGCTGCATTGGGACATTCTTGCCATTTCTGATGTGCTTCCTGTTTTTCTTTCCTTGTTGCCGCTGCTATCTGCAGGTGAAATAGTACACTGCGATTACCTGCAGTTATGTGCAGATAGCTGCAATAAATCGGTCCTGGACGCAGTCAAAATTTTTTTTTATTCTAATCGCACCAAACCCCATGTAACGGAACCGTTGCTAAATGCAGTGTGTGAATGGGGCCATAGGAAAGCATTGTCTGAATTTAGCCGCGGTAGATAACTTTATCTGTCCGCAGCTAAAAGCCGAATTCTATCCGCCCCTGTGAAAGGGGCCTAGTGCAGGGGTCTCCAAACTTTCTAAGCAAAGGGCTAGTGCCATGACAAAGTATTTATACCCCTTGACATTTTCCACATTTTGTCATGTCATACCCAAAAATGTAAATGTATTTTATTGGGGTTTTATGTAATAGATCAACACAAAGTGGCACATAATTGTGAAGTAGCAGGAAAATGGTAAATGGTTTTCCAAATTTTTTACTAATTAAATATGTGAAAAGTGTGGTGTGCATTTGTATTCAGCCCCCCTGAGTCAATACTTTTGTAGAACCACCTTTCACTGCAATTACAGCTGCAAATCTTTTGGGGATGTCTCTACCAGCTTTGCACATCTAGAGTAACATTTTTGCCCATTCTTTTTTGTAAACTCAAACTCTGAACTGCAATTTCCATATTGTGCCACAGATTCTCAATTGGATTTACATCTGGACTTTGACTGGACCATTCTAACACATAAATATGCTTTGATCTAAGCCATTCCATTATAGCTCTGGCTGTATGTTTAGGGTTGTTGTCCTGCTGGAAGGTGAACCTCCACCCCAGTCTCAAGCCTTTTGTAAACTCTTAACAGGTTTTCTTCTTAGATTGCCCTGTATTTGGCTTCATCCATCTTCCCATCAACTCTGACCAGCTTTCCTGTCCCTGCTGAAAAAGCATCCCCACAACATGATGCTGCGGTGTTTCACGGTGGGGATGGTGTGTTCATGGTGATGTACACTGTTTGTTTTCTGCCACACATAGTGTTTTGCTTTTAGGCCAAGAAGTTAAATTTTGGTCTCATCTGACCAGATGTTTGCTGTGTCCCCCACATGGCTTCTTGCAAACGGGACTTCTTATGGCTTTCTTCTTGCCACTCTGCCATGAAGGCCAGATTTGTGGAGTGCATGACTAATAGTTGTCCTGTGGACCGATTCTCCTACCTGAGCTGTGGATCTCTGCAGCTCCTCTAGAGTTACGATGGGCCTCTTGGCTGTTTCTTTAATGCTCTCCTTACACTGCCTGTCAGTTTAGGTGGATGGCTTGGTAGGTTTTCAGTTGTGCCATACCCTTTCCATTTTAAAATGATGGATTGAACAAATGCTCCGTGAGCTTTTCAAAGCTTAGGATATTTTTTTTATAACCTAACCCTGCTTTAAACTTCTCCACAACTTTATCCCTGACCTGTCTGGTGTGTTCCTTGGTCTTCATGATGCTGTTTGTTCACTAAAGTTCTCTAACAAACCTCTGAGGGCTTCACAGAACAGCTGTATTTATTCTCAGATTAAATTACTAATAGGTGACTTCTGAAAGCAATTGGTTCCATTAGATTTTAGTTAGGGGTATCAGAGTAAAGGGGGCTGAATACAAATGCACACCACACTTTTCACGTTTATTTGTAAAAAAGTTTCAAAACCATTTTATCATTTTCCTTTCACTTCACAATTATGTGCCACTTTGTGTTGGTCTATCACAAAAATACCAATAAAATACATTTACGTTTTTTGGTTGTAACATGACAAAATGTGGAAAATTTCAAGGGGTATGATTACTTTTTTTAAAGCACTGTATGTGCATGATGATGATGATGATGATGATGATGATGATGATGATTTTTTAATTTTTAAGGAAGCTAAAATGCTGGCAATGCAAAATTTTATGCTTGGAAGATTTGGTTTGTGGTACTTGTCTGGACTCGGGTACCAATCTGCAATCCGCCTTCTGGTAATGGCCAAGTAAGGTAGACCTCACAATTATGTGGACAGTTTCACTTTATTTAATGCAGATTACTGCTAATAGCATGGAGATCTGTATATACAGAAGCTGTGGAGCTACAATAAACAAGGATGCCGACCTCAAGGAAGCATAACTAGGATAGCTATAGTCCGATTTTTTTTTTTCTGGAATGATGAGCAGGGGAGGCATCTGCTCTTGTTTGCAGTGCCCAGGTCCATTCCTGTTTCTCAAGCTCACTCTCCATGTCAGTGCAAATAAAAAAGGGGCGTAGAGAGTGGTGCCAAATAGCCATCTGGTGTAGTACCCTTGACTGCCATCTCAGTGCAATGATTTTTCTGTCTTGAAATAAGCATCTTAGCATTTCTACTGTAGTACTCTTCCTCTCCCTTGCTTTCTCCCTATATCCATGTATGCAAAGCCTAGCCTCCATCTCCAATGTTATCCCATATACCTCACTTATGGTATCGAAAATCACCTCCCAAAATTGAAATAACTTTGGGCATCTCCATACCATATGTATGAGGTCTCCAGTCTCCTGACATCTAGGGCATTTGTGGTCTGCTCTTCTGCCATATTTGAACAGCCTCTAAGGGGTATAATAAGCTCTATATATTTATTCATTACAGGATTTATATAGCGCCAACAGTTTACGCAGCACTTTACAATATAAAATGGAGACAATACAGTTATAATACAATAAAATACAGGAGGATTAAGAGGGCCCTGCTCAGAAGAGCTCACAATCTAATAGGGTGGGGAAGTATCTCAGCATTAATTGAGATACTTTTCTGTGAGGGCGAGACCGTGATCACCAGGCCCCATCTCCAATATCCTCCTCCACTGCTCCTGTGATATTTCCCCTATATCCTCTATACAAATCCTAAAATTGGGGGGGAAGATGGGAACCACAAATGTAAATAATGATACTGGAAGTGACCCCAGTGATAACAGAAATATAAAAATAAAGTTCATATGGGTAATAACATCAATTGATGAGTTCTCTGGTCAGCTCAATGAATAGGAGCAGGGTGAACAAGCTTGACTGATGTCACTGTGAGGCGTGTGTACTCTTACCGGAAGTGTTGGATATGAATACCATACGGCATACACATCAGACAGGCTTAAAGATGGTAGGTCTTGCATCTAGGGATCAAGGAGAGGCCACCGCGAGCTGGAACTAGAGCGACTTCCAAAGCAGGACCCAGGAAATGGAATGAAAAAATGGAGACAACTCCGATGGTGCAGGTCAAACGGATAGGGATTTATTCACACATCCATGTGACAAATATATAAAATGGATAAAATCTCGAGAAATGTAAAAAAAGAAGTCGGCAATATGGGGGGTGTGAGACAGCAGGCCCGACGCGTTTCGACTCTAAAGGTCTTCCACAGGGGCTTATCTCTAACCTCCCCATACTGCCACAAACTATTTATAGACATGAGGCTACCAAACATCCCGCCCCCTTGGTCGGAAACAGGAAGTGAACACCTCCCGCCCAGACCAAATGGAAAAAAGGGGGGGGGAAAGGTTGGATAGAAAACCATACATTTAAATGCATCCTTCGGGGGAATCCAAGAACCCAGGATAATGAAATGACGATCCTAATGTATCCTGAATGTGAGATGGATCTCGCGGCCATTACATTGATACTAATAAGATCAGACAAGTACATATTGGAACAGATACCCCCGCTGATGAGCCTGTCCAATATTCAGGCTGTATGGGCCAATCAAAGGCTAGAAACACTGTTCCCGCCGAAATGATGAACCAATCCCGGCCCTCTACCTGACAGGATATCCGGTAGTAGCCAGACGGTGCGTAGAGTGACGGTGATGCGTGATGACATAAGTGCAATGCTGGTCCAATCAAAGCGTATGACCCGATCATGTGACCAGGGGCCCATCAAAACCAGATGTGAACCAAGTATGAGAGCCGATGTAACGTGCCGCACGTAAGTGCGTACTAACGTCACATCCGCTGGGAGGCGGAAAACACAGGAAAGGAAGAGTGAAGATAAAACAGAGTGATCTAGTGCGCGATGACGTAATACGTCGATGTGCGCAGCACGGACCACATCATATACACTGGGTGTCCGTGCCGGTGGTGACGTGTGTTACCAGTGAAGCTGCGGCGACTGACGTGCTAACGTCAGCGCTAAAGCGTGATAAGTAAAGGGAATACAAAAAACTTATATATGCAACAGGCTGATAATAGTGCGCAATGTCAGCACATTATAACGTGCGGACCCCGTCTAGTGCGCTCAGCATACCTGCTGCCGGTGACGTATACTACAAGTGAAAACGCAACGTGTAACGTGACGGTGTTAGCGTTGGAACACAATAAGTGTGGAGCAGTGTCCGCATATAAATTCATTGAATAGTCAGGACACATAAGCATCTTATGAAAAAGTGTAAAGTGACTACGGCTCCCAGGCGCTCTGAAAAAGAACACTATGAATGCCGCTGCCCGTTAAAAAGTGAAATGAGTATAAAATAAAATATTATAAATGTGGAGTGGTGCTTAATCTAGGTGAACCAGTTAAAGGAATATAATGTGATAGGCATGAGGTGAAGGAAAATGGAAATGTATTGATGTGCGTATCGTGAATGCGATCAAATGCAGTAGCACTGAGTGACAATCTCACATCCAGTATACGTTGTACATCAACTCAATACAAAGAATAATTCTTATAAACAAATAATGTGTGTATGCGAGTGAACCAAATAAAATGGGGAAAAGTGAAGTCCTCACTATGATGGATACTGGACTACCTAAGGGAATGGAGTGCCACTCACCCCCGGTTAATGAAACAGTTGATATCCCACTCAACGTTCATACCGAAGGGTGAGTAGCACTTCAATTCGTAGATCCAGTATGTTTCCAACCTAGAGACCCCTCGTAGGTTGGACTCCCCGCGCCAGTGAGGGACGAATTTGTCGATCACCTGAAACTGGGTCCCTGATGGGTCTCTATTATGATGTTCGCGGTAATGGCGGGGAACACTATGTTTAATGCACCCCTTTCTAATTTTTGCCAAGTGTTCATTAACACGTATGGAAAACGTACGTATAGTACGTCCGACATATTGCAATTTACATGGACACGTGATCAGGTACACTATAAATTTGGTGGCACATGTGGTGAAGTGTTTCATAGCATAAGTGCGTGTAGTGACAGTAGAACAAAAACTGTCTGTCATTCGTCTGCCTAGGGGGGTCAACGACGTTGGGAGCAATGTCACCCTGAACGGACCGTGCACCCCTAAAAATGATGCCGGCCCGTTCAGGGAGAGAGGGTCCCAAGACGCGATCACTGCGTAGGACCTTCCAATGTCTGGCTATAATTTTCTTGACCTCTTTGTGTTGGGTAGAAAAAGAGGTGAAGAAAGACCACCTAAACTTGTTATCTCTAGGGATCTTGGGATGGTCAACTAATAGAGAATTCCTATCTACAACAGCCACAGATTTTATATCTGCATCCAGGGTATCTGGTTGATATCCCTTTTCTATGAATCTTTGTTTCAGAGTCTGACACTGTTGAAAAAAGGTAGAGTCATTCGTACAATTCCTCCTCATTCGAAGGAATTGTCCTCTTGGGACTGATTTGAGCCAATGATCGTGATGGCAGCTCCCGACAGGAATATAACCATTCCTGTCGGTGGGCTTAAAGTAGGTTTTAAACTCGAAGCCTCGTGTAGTGGACTCTATCTCCAAGTCGAGGAAATGTATACTGGTACAACTGGCCTCATAGCTCAAGACTATCCCCCGATCATTACGATTAAGGGTAGTGATGAACTCGTCTAGGGAAGGCATGTCACCCTATATCCTCTACCCATCTCTCCCTCTCTTTATGGGTCTCTAAACCAACAATAGCTCTTTTACTTAGCTGTCCATACAGCTCGGAGATAAGTCCCTTAGTTGTATCTGCCTTAAGTATATTTTGGAAAAGAGGGATATTATTCCATTCTAATGCTTGTGTCCTAAATTGGACTTCCAAGGCATGTCTAATCTGTAGGTAGCTATAAAATGAATGATATGGTATATGGTATTCTCTTCTCAATTCCAGGAAGGTTTTTAAAGCATTGCCCTCATATAACTGTATCAGCCTATTTATGCCCCGTCCTTCCCAATCTTTAACCTTTTCTATTGGCAGCAGTTCCTGCAAGTAACCCCATATACCCCATCTGTTTTTTGACTGTTTTCCAAACTTTGGTTATCATTTTTGTTATAGGGTTCCTATAATAGAAAGAATTCGCCTCCAAACACATCCAGTATTGTATTATGCAGAGCTCCTGTTAGCATTATTCTCCCATTTGGAGTACCCCCCCCCAAATCTCACATCCCATTAAGTGTTTCAGCTGTGCTGCCAAATAACTCTCAGGGTGTGGCACCGCTAATCCCCCTTCCCCGGTCGGGAGCTGCAAAGTTTGCAGCCGAATCCTTGCCTGTCCCCCCTTCCAGATTTAACTCTCTGAAAAGGGTTACACTTTAAATACAACAGTATTCTTTCTGAACATTGAACATTTAATAAAACGGTTTTTAACCACTTCATGCCCAAGAATGTCATATGACGTCCTGGACTTTCAGTGGGACTATCTGAATGATGCCAGCAGCTACAGGAATCATTGAGAGATCCTTGTTTTCAGTCAGCGATTCTGTGCACCATAAAAATGATCATCCACCACTTGATCGTTCTTACAGGCGATGGGAGGGGACATCCCTGCCGCCATCCGGTGCTTCTCCGGGCTCTCCCGTGCCATCGGGGATCCAGAGAAAGAATCGTCTGGCTCCGGATGATGACGATAGAGATTTCCGGTGACCAAATGGTCACCAGTCATCTCTATAACCGTCGGAGGCCCAGGCACAGGAATCATTGAGAGATCCTTGTTTTCAGTCAGCGATTCTGTGCACCATAAAAATGATCATCCACCACTTGATCGTTCTTACAGGCGATGGGAGGGGACATCCCTGCCGCCATCCGGTGCTTCTCCGGGCTCTCCCGTGCCATCGGGGATCCAGAGAAAGAATCGTCTGGCTCCGGATGATGACGATAGAGATTTCCGGTGACCAAATGGTCACCAGTCATCTCTATAACCGTCGGAGGCCCAGGCACGACGTGACGTTCCCAGAAGTAAAGAAAGCCACGGTCGCAGCTGTCAGCATGAGGTCAGTGAATTTAAGTACCTTTTTTAGAGCACTCTTTTGACTTTTGTAAATGGCATTCTTGCAGTGTTTCTGATCTCCTCTAGATGTCCTCAGTAGCTTGGAAATAGAATGAAAAAACATTTTCCTTCAAAGCTAATAATAATAATAATATAATTGTTATTATTATAATAATAATAATAGGGCAAAGTGTTTTAAGGCACAAGGTTTTTAACTTCATGCATTCTATGCATGAAGGTAAAATAAACCTGTGTGCAGCACCCCCCCCTAATACTTGCCCAAGCCCCCTCTCGATCCATCGATGTCCACGTGAGCCTTGTCTCCCTGGGGACTTGCACTCCTGATTGGCTCACTGACTGTAACAGAAGAGGACGCGGGCCGAACCAGGGCTCTGTGTGTGTGTGTGTGAATGCACACAGAGCAGCAGCTCGGCTCAGGTGCCCCCATAGCAAACTGGAGCAAGGAACCAGGAGCGCTGGCTTAGGACCCAAAAAGAGGAGTATACAGACCACTCTGTGCAAAACCACTGTGCAGAGCAGGTAAGTTATAACATGTGAAAATCTGCAGGTTTTTTTTTTTTTTTGCTTGAAAATTAGAACCCAGTGGAGAATATTTATTTTTATTTTTTTATGTCGCGTGGTATTTGCACAGCAGTTTTTCAAATGCAGCTTTTGGGGAAAAAATACACTTTCTCAAGTTTTAATGCGAAATACATAACGCAATTTTTTGGTAAAATATAGGGGGGGGGGAGGTGTTGGCAGCTCTGGTTGTTATTGCAAGAGAGCCGATCGACTGCTCTAAAAAAAAATGGTGCCCGTTGATGCCTGCAGCTGGCATCGCCCCAGTACAACCGCTTGAAGTCAAATGGCTTACCAAGTACGTGATTTTGCGGCAAGTGGTTAATTGAACAAGCTGTAGTTGGATGCTGATTGGCTACCATGCACAGCGGTACCAGATTTTGCGCACTCCAGTTTTAGTAAATCATCTCCTGTGTGTGTAATTTATTTATAACATTTATATTTGTTTTTTGTATTATGAATACTATTCACATACTGACGTATCTTGCTATATATTTTAAATGTTATTAAATTGTTTGTACCTGACATATTAGCCACTTAACTCCTTCCTTTTTTTTTGTTCATAAATAAAGTAGTATAAAGTCAGTATGTGTTGACATTTCATCTTCCTGGCATTCTAGTGGTTTTAGTACACACCCCACACCCATAACATGAACACCCACCTAAAATTGTGTAGGTCCTTTTCCTGCCAACACAGTCCTGACCCATCAAGGCATTGACTGCAGTAGACCTCAGAACGTATGCTGTGGTATCTAGCAACAAGCCATCAGTAGCAGATCACTGCCTCTGCCAGCTTGCCTTCTTCCTATAGTGCATCCTGGTGCCATCTCTCCCCCAGGTAAGGGATGTACATACACCCAGCCAGCCACATAATGTAGAAGAAAACGTCATTCATCAAACCAGGCCACCACTTTCCGTTGCCCCATGATCCAGTTCTGATGCTCATGTGCCCATTGTTGGTGCTTTTGGCTGTGGATACGGGACAGCATGGGCACCCTGACCCGTCTTGCGACTACCCAGCCCCATACACAACAAACTGTGAAGCACTGTGTGTTCTGACACCTTTCTGTTGAAACCAGCATTAACTTATTTTTTTTCAGCAGTTTGAGCTACAGTTGCTCTTCTGTTGGATTGGACTACACGGGCTAGCCTTTGCTCCCCATGTGCATCAATCTTGACAAACCTTGACTGCCTATTACCCTGATGCCGGTTCACTTTTTTATACCAATATGTCCAATATTGTTGAAGGGCCCAATCAGAAAAAATAACACCCATTGTTCTGATTTTAAAACGACTGTCGCATGGCCAACAACCCCTTGCAGCCCTCCTGGTCCATGCACTAGAAATACACAACAGTGTACAGCAACACAGTAAAACATGTAGATAATTGTAGTAGTAAGTATTGTACAACTAATACATTATTAATCACATCTGCGTTGAGAATACTAAATAACGTGTACAATGTCGATGTTGGCAGGGAACCAGGTCAGAGTGAATAAGCTGGTGGTGAAGTCTTATTCAGCACATGCATTCAGAAAGACATCATCACTAGGGAGCAACAAAACGTGTGCACAGGTAGAGAAACATCATGTCATGATTTAAAAAAGCCAAAAAGTTACAAAACCACTAACAAAAACACCATCAGTAAGTCCGACTGTGCGGGCAAAGCCTGACTTCCGCTTCCGTCGACGCGACCGGATGTGACGGTCGGACGCGGCGTTCGGATGTGAGCAGCGGGAGGTTTGAGATCAGCCTGAGTCTCCGTCAGTATCCTGATTAGTCTCTGCTACTGAGACCCTAAAACCGCGAAAACGATCGCTTGGTGCGATGAGTAATAGTAAGCAGTCAGCGGCCGATCGCCTTAAAGAATTTGCCCGAACGGATAAGCAAGATGGCGGGTGTAGCCCCCCACAGACACGGAGTGGTGGACCATCAGTGCTGGAGGTCCAGAAGCTTAACACGCCACTGCTACAGCCCGGGAAAGCAACAGAAACTGGAACAGATGAACTCCCAGTTAATGGAGGCCATCCACTCGAGCAATGCAGCCTTAACAGGTAAAATGGATGAGATTATAAATGACATAGGATTGATCAGACATGATATGCAGAGTATAAGAGAGAGAATGACGGAGGTGGAAAACAGAACAGCTTTATTGGAAGATATTGTGACCCCTATGCCTAAAAGGATAGCAATGACAGAAAAAAACAGATTACCCTGTGGCATCAAAAATCTGATGATTTTGAGAACCGTATGCTAAAACGGAAAATGAGGGAGGCAGGAATTGAATACTCTATGGCATTCCCAGCACGACTGAGAGTGGAGGAAGGGGGAAAGACTTTGTTTTTCAGTACACCTGAACAAGCCAAAGACTGGCTGGGAACAGCCAAGCCTACGCCTCGACAAGAGAAATGGAGAAACCCTGAAAGATAGGAGACATTGGGAGGATCGGGACTTTGGGGGGCGGGGGGGGGGGGGGTTATGGAGGGGGGTTAAGAGGGTCTTTCTTTTTTCTTTTTCTTTTTTTTTCCTTTTTTGGTTGATGCTTTTTACTTTTTTGTAGGGGGTGTGTTTTAATTTTTGCTCTTTTTTTATTTTTTTCTTCTGGGAAAAGAGGGGAAAGGTAAATGTTTATTTGACGGGGGAGGGGGAGTGGGGTGGGTAAAGGGAGGATGAAGGGGTGTGTATAAATAGGAAAATTGAGATAAACACTAGTTATAACTTTTTATTCACCCTCTGATCTCTTTTTTTTTTTTTTTTTTTTCCTCACGAAATTTTTTTTTTTTTTTTTTAGCACTGGGGTGTGAAATAGGAAGACATGTATAGAGGCCTTTTTTGTTTTGTTTTCTTTTCTTTTTTTTTTGAGATATAATATATGAGGTTGAAGAAGGAAGAAAAATTATTCAAGTTTAAAAAAAAAACACAATAATAATCACATATCTATGAATAGTATAAACACAAATACATTTAAGGGGGTGGGAGGGAAGGGGGTGGGTAGGGGAGTGAGTAGATAAAACAGAGTAGTGCACAAGGAAATTTAGCATTTCTTTTTCCCCTTTTTTTTTTCTTCAGAGGTGTTTTTTTTTTTTTTTTTTTTGTGAATGGAGGAGAGGAGAGGTATTTATATATATATATATTTTTTTTTTTTTCTCGCCTGCTCCCCCTTCGCCCCTCTTACTTCCGATCTCTTATACAAATAACATTTTTTATAAATATAATAATAAAAATGCGGGAGAAGGTAGGAGCAGACAGGCTGAGATCGAAATAAATTACCTATATAAGGGCAAAATGCAATATGTCGGTAATGCCCTAAGAAAAATGGTATGGATGAATGGAGTGGAATGGATGAATGAGAAGAGAGAGGTAGAAAAAAAGAAGGGTCACAAAAGGGAAAAAGGGACGTAGGATACTTTTCTTTTTGGGAGAATAATGGCTAAAATAAAACTCAACAAATATGAGTAATCAGCACATGTTTTTGTCATGGAATGTGAGAGGTATGGGAACGCAATCAAAACGAACACAGGTTTTCACAGAAATTAATAAAGTGCAGGCCAAGATTATCTGTATCCAGGAAACACATATGATTAAAGAGAGATTGAAGTATTTAGAAAAATCCTGGGTACAATGGGCGAGCCACTCATGCCACACAACATACTCAAGAGGGGTTTCTCTCCTGGTCCGTATATGTGCATGAGTTTCAACGAGTTTACAAGTGTTCTTCCTATGCAGTGCATTAGTGAGAAAGTAGCCAATTGAAAACATTGTACATGCATTCAGCCTATGCTGTAAAAGGCAGCAAACTGCGAGATACTTGAGACCTTCCAAAAATATTATATCAACATGTATACATCAACATTGACCTGTACAAGAGAAGAGATAGAAGACTACCTGAAGGATTTGGACTTTCTTAAATTAACAGAGGAACAAAAAGAGGAGTTAGAGAGGGATATAGAGGAAGAGGAAGTACGAGAAGCTATCTTCTCTCTGGGAAAGGGTAAGTCCCCAGGGCCAGATGGCATACCACTGGAAATGTACCAGCGATATGCAGAGATTATGGTACCAGCTATGACTAAAATGTATGGAGAGGTGTTTCGAAGGGGAGAAATGCCTGCCTCCATGTATGATGCCACAGTTATATTGATACCAAAACCAGACAAAGATAGAACTGAATGTGGATCGTATAGGCCAATATCATTATTAAATATAGATTATAAAGTATTGGCAAAAGTATTGGCCAAAAGGCTCAACCAGGTAATTCTATCTATAATAGCGGAGGATCAAACTGGATTTATGCCAGGGAAATCCACGTCAATTAACATCAGAAGGACGCAATTTATGATACAAATGAGAGAGTTTATTCCAGAAACAAGTGCCTTGGCATCGCTGGATACAGCCAAGGCATTTGATTCTATAGAATGGGAATTTCTGCAAACAGTCCTGGAAAGGAATGGATTTGGAGAAAAATTTAGAAAATGGGTGAGAATAATAAAATAACCATGCTCCAATCTGCTAATAAATGGTATACTATCCCCTACAATAAAATGATATAGAGGAACAAGACAGGGATGCCCAATGTCACCGCAATTATTTGCTTTGGCAATTGAGGCACTGGCAAATAGATTTAGGCAATCAGACAAATACAAAGGGATTAAAGTAGGAAAAAAAACTGAACATATAGGATTATATGCAGACGATATTATACTATATATGGGAGATGTGCAAGCATCTTTGACGGAAGCAGTGAGAATAATAGAAATATACGGAAGGTTCTCAGGGTTAAAAATAAATTGGCAAAAATCTGCATTGATGCTCCTAGGAACAGGTAATGAAAGGAGAGTTCAGACCCCATTAAAAATAGTTAATGTTTTTAAATATCTAGGAGTAAATATTACATTAAACCCTGAAGAAGAGATGGAAGCTAATATACTCCCATTAGTAGAGCATGTTAAGAGAAAATTGGAAATATGGATAAAGCTACCAATATCAATGGCAGGTAGAATTCAGTTGATAAAATCTGTTATACTACCCAAGTGTTTATATGTATTTACACATTCCCCGGTAAAAATACCAAAACAGATATTTAAAAAATTAAACTCGCAGATGACTCGGTTCATTTGGGCATATGGAAGGTGCAAACTAAAATTTAATAAACTACAAAGACCAAAGACAGAAGCTGGGTTGGCCCTCCCGGATTTATATTTATATTACTTGGCAGGGCAACTGAAACATTTAAGATCATGGGTAGGACAGGAAAAAATAACAAGGATAGAGGAATATCTTCTTAGTAAAATGCAAATAGATGACTTAATGATGGGATTAGAATTAAAAGATCTGAGAAGAGTGGGAGTAAAAATTCCCCTACTGAAAGTGGCAAGGACAGTTTGGAGGGAGGCTAAGAAATTAACAGGATTTGATGGTATACCAACAGAAACTGCGCTGTGGAACAACCCAAAATTTGAACAACTGGAAACATTTGAGGACAGTAAATTTTGGAAGCAGAATAAGATAATGACTTTTGGCCAGCTTTATGATAAAAATGTTATAGTAACCTATGAAAACCTGTGTAAACAATATAATTTACTGAGTAAACAGTTCTATAGATACCTTCAGCTGAGGCATGTGCTACAGGTACAGTTTAGAACGGAGGAAATAAAAATATCTAAATATCCCCTTATAGGCATTTTGAGATCGCAGGGACCTAAGAGATTGATAGCCAAAATTTATACACATTTGCTGCAGAAGAAAATAGAAGGTGAACCCCTGAAAATTAGGGATAAGTGGCAGGTGGCCATCCCAGACATGAGCGATCATGAATGGGATGAAGCCTGCACTTTCCATTTGAAGGTATCCCCCGCAATGAATAACAGGATAATACAGATGAATATAATACATCAGACGTACTTGGCTCCAAATAGACTGTATAAAATGGGGAGGATGGCTGAACCAAGATGTACTAGATGTGGGCAGGGGGGAGCAGACTTTCTTCATGTAATGTGGTACTGTGGTAAAATAGGAAAATATTGGCAACAGGTAGCTAGGAAAATAGGAAAAGTTTTGAATAAATCTTTTACGGCTAAGATGGATTTATATTTATTGGGGATATTGAGGGAAGAGAGAGATAATAGAGACAACAATACCTTCTTAAGGGAGGTATTGTTTGTGGCAAGAAAACAAATACTAGAAAAATGGATTCAGCCAAATCCCCGACAGTAACCCAATGGATGAGAGCAGTAAATCAGGTCCTACTCCAACGAAAAAATAATGTATGAACAAAGGGGAAACGGGCGAAGATATGAAAATATATGGGCAAAATGGAATAGAACATGGTTAACAGTGGATATAGGAACACCCGAAAATATAGTATAAGGTGACCATAGAGGATGAGAGAGAATGGAATGAATGAGAGGAGAAAATGTAATTATAATTTGTATTATATAAAGAAATGTAAAAGTATATAAAAATGTACAATGTAAATTATTATGTAATGAAAAATTTTGTAATAAAGAGTTTTGAAAAAAAAAAAAAAAAAAACACCATCAGTATTTTTCTGTCAGAGATGCAGATAAAACTATGTGCATCAGAATAGATGTAAAAAGCAAAAATAATTAAAAAATAGCTAAAAAATTTAAAAATATGAAGAAATAAAATGGAGATAAAAGTAAAAAATATAGATCATGCTTGGTGACAAAAAAATTAACACATTTGGTCAAAAGCATTCTCCTAATCCAACATGGCAAACAATGTTACAAAATGTATGATATGCCAAAAAATGGTATGGTGGCAGAATGTCATAATTGTTGGAGTATACCACCCATGGGAAGAAAGAATCACCATACCATGTCAAATAAGAGAGTATGAGTTGCTTTGAGAATGGTGGGCTGTGTGCCACTGAAACCCTGGACACTTGGTAAAATAAATAACCTAAAATATATATAATGTATATGTGTTGCTTGTTTTTTTTTTTTCCCCCAGAATGTACTTCGAAACTGTTCAAATCCCTTTTCTGATTCAGTTGGTTTAGTCTGGTTTGCTTTCACTTATTTATTTATTTTCAGTTACAGAACATATTTAGTTGGATCCTGGTACTCATTGTTTTATGATGTGGCATTTTGATTTAGTTTGATAATTTGTTCCATTTGCAAAACCTGCATTACTGTTTATCTTTGCTGTGAGCCAGAAAAATGGAAAAGCCATCAAAACGTTCTCAGCTCAGAACTAAAATTAGCTGGCACTAAAGTAACAATATTGTGCCAGTTCAATGAACTAACAAGGATGTGTTGTTTTACTTGAATATGAAGTAAAGCACAAAGTATGGATAGTATTTTCTTGTGTGCTTTTGTCCAAAGCAGAGCGTGGAGATCTCCTGTTAGTAAATTTTAAAATGGACATTTAAGTAATACATTTATAAACAGCTGACTTATGCTGGTTGTAATGGCTGAAAGTTTGTATTTAAAAAAAAAAAAAAAAGAGTTGGCTCGTGAGCAAACAAGCATAAGTGCCCCCAGGGGAGGGACCAGAAGTAGGGTTGTAGCCTCATCCCTTTAAACCCAAACACATATTCATTACACAGGTAACTCACTCACATGTGATCGCTACTAGAGATTACATGTGAGTGGATGCCATTAGCTGTGAGAGCCAGCAGCCTCCCAATGCTGTCAATGGGGCTGCTTCTGCAGCTAATTGTGGGAACCCCCGCTGTAGTCCTCGCATATAATTGCAGGCAGGGTACATTTGCAAGTGTGAATGCACCCTTAGTCTAATGTTTATCAGATTCTGCCACACTTTGTTGAGCTGTCTCTATTTGGCTAACCCACAGTCATTTATTATTAATCATTTTGCATGTATTATATATTTGTAAAGCAAAAAAATGCATGCACTGTATATAGTAGATCAAATATAAAACAGTTCAAAGTCTTTAAACAAAAAAAGACCAAACACCTTTTTAGTTTCCTTCTTTTTTTTTTTTATCACAATATACTATTTACAACTTTGTAAAAGATCAGAACAATGTTATTTAAGGGAAAATGTGACTTTTGTAGTCCGTTCATGATACTGACTTGCTTAAATATCACAACTGTGGAGACACAAGTTCCTGTGACCTTATTTTGGTTGCCTTATTACAGTGAGAATTTGAGTACACTGGATTTCCATATTGGCAATGTTTATTTTTTTTCTTGGAAAACTTCAAACCACTATTAGAAGTAAAGAATACTGTTATCAAACTCATTTTCTAACAGATGAATGTTGTACGGAGGCAACAAAGGATGATCAAAAATCGTGAATCTGCCTTCCAGTCTAGAAGAAAAAAGAAGGAATACATGCAGGGTTTGGAAATGCGTCTGAGAACAGCCTTATCTGAGAATGAGCGGCTCAAGACAGAAAATGGCTCTTTGCAGAAACTGTTGGAAGAAGTTGTATCAGAGGTAATGAATTTTTGTTAAACTTACACTTAATTTGTCTTGCAAAAAGAAATGGTGAAAGCGATGTGGTGTATCTTGGGTGTAGAAACCTCAATGTGTGCAGTTATTTTGCACAATTAAAGTCCAACTTCACTAATCTACTAAATAAGTTGGTTCTCTGTGCTCTCCTCTCAATTAAACTAATAAAAGCCTCATAACTTCCAGATTGGGCGACATCCAGCGTCTTCTGGTCTGTTCCTTTGTGCCCTGGGTGTAAGGGATACTCTTCCTAGCCCTTACTCTGCAAAGGAACGCCGCTCTGAGCTTTTCCTGCTAAGTTGGTGCCTGACTATGCTGGGATACGCGATTTCAAAGAGCAAAACCTCCCCTTCATCAGTCTTAACTACCAGACACCCTCTGCGAAGATTTTATCATAATGCTTAGTGCAGCTATTAATCCCTTTTATTAACTGGGATGGTGCAGCTATTGAATATGCATTAGATCATACATGCAAGAGATAAAATTCAGAAGTTGAATAGATTGGATTACTGAAGTTTTCTCAGGTTACATAAGTAATGTAAGGGTTAAGGCAGTAAATGTAATAACATGATAGAAAATGCAATAAATAATAATATGGTAAAGAGTAAAAGAAAATTATAAATAGTAATAAATTGATGGAATCAATGAAAATTTGAAGTAAAAAATTAAATGATGCACCTAGGTCCAAAGTAGGAATAGGAGTGAAAAGAAAACTATTTAATTTTGCTTGGAATTGTATATAAAATGTCCCGGTCAGCGACATTACAAAAAAATGACCATAATATAAAAGTGAGCGTTTTTAGGCCAAGGATGATATTAGCAGAAATTTTATGGAAATTTTAAAGCAATGAATAAAATTCAAATTATGTAACTAATCCTGCTTTGGACCCGTAAAAATTATCATGGGGTAACAAAAAAAGCTATTCTCAGGTTGAGAAACAAGAAATAAATAGTAATGCACATTGCCTTGTTTTTACACATCATATTATTTATGTAATCAGAGACGTCAGTAATCCAGTCTATTCAACTATTTCTTCTTGACTCTTCCCCTTGTGGCTGCAAATAAGAGTTGAAAGCAGACCCACTGATGTCACTGGGTCTCCAAATTTGTCGATCTTCAATATTTTCGTTTTTTTTTTTTTCTTTGCTGCATTGTAGGGAGATGGAAAGGAATCTTTAGGGGGGGGGGGGGGGGGGGGGGGGGGGGGGGGGTTCCATGACCTGCTTGGAGTTGGGCTATAAAAAATTTTTGTTGGTCAACGTTCTTATAGGGTAATGAGTAAACGTTTTAATGTTTTTTCATAAAGCCTATTTGTTTTTATATAGCACTTGATAAGATTGTTAATAAGGACTATCATTCATGTGTTTTTCTGCAGAATCAGAAACTTAAAGTTACTGCTCCAAAGAGGAGAGCTGTCTGTCTGATGATGGTGGCTGTATTTCTAATGATGAATTTCAGCCCACTTAGGTAACCTATTTTATGTCTTCTATAGTATTGTTTTTAAGGCTGAAAGGGTTGAACTCTGCAAAATTTAGAAGTCCTGGTCATTTATCTGGGTGTACAAGTAGCAGTACCAGACACTTTTGCATTACTGCTGGACATAGATCAAGTCGGTCTTAGCGCATCTCTGCCAATAAGGATTTTGCTTATTTATCAATTAACATAAGGCTTCCTCCGATTGGCCGAGGTGGATATTGTGATGCTATCTGACTGCCTCTCCAACGTAGCCACTCAGGAAAAGACTTATATTTTTATTAATGAATACAAGGATTCCTCTAAATGGCCAGGGTGGAGAATCGGGCACATGACACAAAAACAATATTTTCTGAAAATGGAGGCCCTGTAGAATAAATTTGCAGTTGCACATAAAACAAAAAATAAAACGGCGCTATAAAATAAAATAAAACGCACAACTTGATTAATACATATGTGCCCATAGGCTACAAATGTGACAGGTGCCCTCATGCAATTGTCTGTGATAAGTCCAAAATAAATCCATAACTACAGTCCCTTTTTAAAAGATAGTAGGTGGTATGGTGAACTACTACAATATATGTGAGTGGGCATTTTCCTTGTGCTCCTCCAGCTCTCCATTTTGTAGTTTATTGCCATCTTGGGCTTCCCAGAGAATCTATAACAAGGTGAACAAATATATCTGCGCTAACCCAAAAAAACTCACACAGCGGCCAGCACAGTTTGCTGATTCATCAAACAATAATATAAAGTCCAATAGTGCAGCGCTACACAGCAGTTTTAAATGTGATTGTCCATAAAAAACGCGTGAATAAAAGCAATGATTGTCCATACAAATAAATGTGAATAAAAGAAGTTTAAATGTGATTGTCCATAGATAGGTGACGGAAATCTTCCACCAAGATTCAAAGTGCATATATGAAGCACACTACACCCTGGCGCTCTCAATCTGCATACCAGAATGAAAAGAAAACAGGCGTATAATCATGCAATCAAAGATGGCAGCTGACACACTTGGATAGCCCCCTCCAGACTTGATAGATGGATCACAGGGTTGACCAGGTACATCAGTGTCAGGTGGAACATCAAGACACACTTTAGGGAATGGATTTAAGCAATCCTCACCAGAACAGAAGAAAAGGAGCAACAATAGTGAAGCCCGTAAGGGTATAACACTTAAATGTATTGTAGTCTACTTACAAAGTGACAGCAACATCAGAACATGTAAAAAATCTGCAGTATATAACGTGCTTGCATCAGCCAGCCTGACATGTTTTATCCTATGAGGATATCATCAGAGGTGTGATTCCCAGAGAATCAGGGAGTCCCAGGAAGTACAGTGGCTGGCACTTGTGGGGAGAATTGTCAGTCAGTCGCCAGTGTACAGTAGAGCTGCACGATTCTGTCCAAAATGAGAATCACAATTTTTTTGCTTAGAATCAAATGATCACAATTCTCTCACAATTCTTGTGACGTAAAATCTTTCACATTCTACAAAAAACTTTACTGGTTAGTGTTTTTTTTTTTTTTTTTTTTTTTTATATAATTAAAGTAATTTTTTCCCAAAAAATTGCATGTAAAAGACTTCAGTGCAGTGTACAGTGTGACATAAAATATTGCAAAAAACACCATTTTATTCTCTAGGGTCTCTACTAAAAATATATATATATAATGTATGAGGGTTCTAAGTAATTTTCTAGCAAACAAAATGATTTTAACTTGAAACCAACAAATGTCAGAAAAAGGTTTAGTGTTTAAGTGGTTAAACTTTCCTCATTTACACACGAAGTCTATTCCTTTTAACAAATTGTTACAATGTTTATACTTAAGTTCCATTTCTAAAGAATGTTGTTATTCTTGGCAGACTGCCCATTTTTTTTTCTTCCTTTCTTTTGACCCGCTGTGGCTTCAGAAGAGCAGAGAGAATTCTTTGCATAGAAAGAATCGCAAAATACTTTTGTCAAAATCGCAACGGGGAAAAAATTGCGATACCAATTATTGACGATTAATCGTGCAGCTCTAGTGTACAGTATATACCACCCACTAAGCCCTGGCTCACCGGTGCGCCTTGTCATGCGATTTGACAGGTCCAAAGCACATGACAAGTGGCACCCTATTGTTGGCAATGGAGCTGTTCAAATCGATGCGACACCGCACATATTTGAAAAAAGTTCCTGCACTATTTTTGGTGATTTCAGGTATGACTTGCATAGACAACTGTGCATGAAGTTGCACAGATGTCGACCAAGTCGCATTGACGTGACCTTGAAATTGTACGATTTTCAAGTGAAGTTGCCCGATTTTTAAATGCCGCATTCAGTGTGAACAGGGCTAAAACACGTCTTTAGCATTGATTGTTGTATCCCCAACCTTGAATACCATGATGTCTATAAAGTACCTTGGTAGACAAGGAGTTAAAACACACAGATACAAGGAGAAGAGCTTATCGATCCCCCAGACTTCCGTGTGTGTGTGTGTGTGTGTGTGTGTGTGTGTGTGTGTGTGTGTGTAATACCCTTTGAAAACTTGATTCCAGTCTGTGGGTGTATAACTGTTGGTTATAACAGTGTTCTCACTGTTGGTCCAGCTGTGCCCCACCTTTAATATAGCACTAACAATTACTGTTGAGGATGCACCAGTGTTTTAAAGACACCATTGATCGACATCTAGAAACCCTTTTTTCACATCTTGTTTTCCTAGAAGGCCTTTGCAAGGCAACTTGCCATGGCTGTCCTGTTAGCCTGTCAAGTCTTTATGGGAATAGACTAGACTTGTGTTAAAATAATCCAGCTTCTTTTCATACTGATCTTTTATTTGTAGAGCGCTTGGCTCTCTTGCTGACAGCCCTACGCTATTGCATTGACTGATTTGGTTGATACCAATTTATTCCAGAATTGGTTGAAATTTTGTTCTGTGGAACGGCAATGTAAAAATGGGGGCTGCAGAGGAGCTATGATTTTAAAAGGGATATGTTACCTCAATACAGAGAATGCATTAAGGTAAAAAAAAAAAAAAAAAAAAAAAAAAACTTTACCATTACAACCACTTTAATGAAGTCCAGGTAACAGATTTTATGATCAGTACAAAAATCTATTTTTTTACTGTCCTTTCTTTTTTAATAGTATTTTAGAATCCACTTCTGAGGAATTTGACATGGAGGTCCGGACTGTTAATCATAATAGACGCCTGCTAGAGTTTTCACCTGGCAAAGTCAATCTGAAAGACAAGGATACCCCACAAAGTGATTTCAGGTAATTTTATGAGTTTCTATCTTCATCATTTTATATATTTCTTTATCGTACATTATAGGACACAGAGCCTTAAGTATTTACTTAATGGGTTATGGGCCACCTTCAGGTGTTGACACTGGTATACCCAATACAGGAAGTTGATTCCCCTATATAACCCCTCCTCCTTCCAGGAGTACCTCAGTTTTTTCGCCAGTGTCTAAAGTTGTTGGCACAAGTGAAGATGTGCTCTGCGGAGCTCCCAGGAGGGATCCATGCTGGATTTAAAAAGCCTCCACAACCGGATCCATCCCGCCACTGCGGCTCCAGGATGGTACCCGGGCATCACATAGAAGAGCAAGGTTTTGCCTGTAACCCTCCTCTTTGAGGGCTGGACCCTAAGAACCAGGACTCTTTTTGGTCTTGCTACATTACCTAAAGTTGTCCTGATGGGTGCTATACAAGGCCCAAAGAAGTGGAACCCCTATTAAAGGGCCCCAGTCTTTGAAGGTTTAACTACGCTGCCTGCCGTGATGGGTGAAGTTTGGATCTGTCTGTTTCAGCAGTACCCTGCAGCAAAGATAAGGTAAGGGGAAATGGCCTAGGAACTGTAAAAGGCCCACCTATGCTTTTCCCTCCATGTATTGCCTATTGATGCCTTTTAAAGACTCCACTAAGAGGGTGTATCTTACACATACCTTGGTACGTTGTTTCCCAAACTGCTCTGTGTCCTGGCTGTAAATCAGCATGTGTGGTCCCGGTAGTCAGCTCCCCTTCTGATGGAACAAAGGGGAACAGCAGTTTTTACAATTTTTTTTGTATAAAAAATCTTCTAAGAGTTACAACATGCCCTGCATAAACAGGCTACTGATAGTCTCTCTTCTGGTAAGGTCAGACAACGCTCGCAGCCTCCTCCTTCGGGTCTGCATCTTTAGACACAAATGCCGTTTGCACGCGCTAGATTGATTAGTTAAGAAGGGGGCGTGTATTAGGAGGGGCATGGTCTAACTAAAGCCGGCACCGTGTGTGGGATGTAGGGTCCTCTTAAAACACGGCGCATACGCTGAGCGGCGGGAATGCTGACAATTGAAATCGGCCTCACCTAAGGCTGTTTTAAAAGGGACAAATGCTCTTTTCATATAGGAGCTATCTCTGCAGGAGAAAGGAGTCTGGCACACTAGAGGACACAGGAGCGCTGGGTCACGTGAGGAGTGTATAGGCATTTCCAGTACAGGAAACAGTTATTCAGCACCAAAGGGCTGATATTTATGGTAGCATTGTTTTTGAAAAAAAAAAAAAAAAAAAACTTTTGCTTTACAAGTGTTTTCCTAAGTACCTCTGGCTTTGTGCTTAGCACTATGACTTCCAGAACTGCCACTAGGGTGCCAAAAATTCCACCCCCAGGCGCTGGGAACTCCAGTCATGCCTTCACATTGTCATCCTCTCCGGAGATACCTGACATGGCAAGCCAGGGTGAATCATTGGAAACTGTTGATGGTGCAACTGCTTCTCACACTTCAGCCCCTTTATACATGACTGAAGATGCATTGTCCTCTGCCCTGCAGGGCTTAGAAGGAAGATTAGCGGCTTTAATTGCATCCTCCATCCAAGGGGATAGGAAGCGTGCTATATCCCTCTCTCCCACTCCAAACCCTTTATCAGGGGACCAGGATGAGGTATTACCCTCAGACAATCAAGAGGAAAAGCAAGCCGATTATTCCTCTACGGAGGAAACAGTTGATTCAGTTTCACAATCTGAAGTACAAATGCTTACAGAGATGGTTTGCTCCTCTTTCAGGCAACCCCTTAGGAAGTCAGCTGTGAGCCCGGTTTCTTCCTTGGGTTCTTTGAAACCTTCACCACCTATGCATGCGTTTCCTGTCCATGCATTATTAGAGAAGCTTAGTTATGCTGAATGGGATCATCAGGATAAGTATTTTCTCCCTCCAAAGAGATTCTCAGTTCTCTACCCTATGGAGGAAAAATTCACCAAAAGATGGAAAGTTCCAGTAGTTGATGCTGCGATTTCCAATGTGACTAAAAGTTTGGCTTGTCCAGTAGACAATGCGCAAATGCTTAGGAATTCCTTTGGATCCTTATTAAAATCCTCTTTTTCCTTGGCACGGACTGTTACTCAACCTGCAGTCGCCGCAATAGGCATCTGTCAGTCTTTAAAAGACCAGTATGCAGACGCTCTTAAAGAAGTCCCTGCACAACAGGCCCGTGAGTTGGCCAAACTACCAAAGGCTTTATGTTTTGCTATTGACGCTATGAAAGATTCTATTCACCAGGCGTCCCACGTTGCGCTTGTGCTAGTACAAATGCGTAGGAACCTTTGGTTAAAACATTGGTCAGCCGAAGCACCTTGTAAGAAGCTTCTGACTAGTTTCCCTTTTCATGGGAGCGACTTTTTGGCGAAGATTTGGATAAATATATCCAGACGATTTCTAGTGGAAAGAGTACTCTTTTGCCAGTCAAAAAAGTATAAACGTCCTTCATTTAAGCTGACTTTTTCTCCTGCACCAGGGGCATCCACCTCTAGGCAGGGGCGACGGCCTCCGCCGTCAGACTCCAGAGGAAGACCTCAGGCTCAGACCCAGAAGACCTAAGGCCGCAATTCTGCAAAGCAGAATACCAAGGTCTCATCATGAAGAGAGTCTGATTAGTCTTCCCCCCGACCAGAGTGGGGGGGAAGACTTCTGAAATACTCAGAAGTCTGGCAAACGGAAATCCAGGACAGATGGGTTCTCTCCACGGTGTCTCTAGGATACAGACTAGAATTCCAGGAATTTCTTCTGTTCCATTTTCGGAGATCAAACGTTTCCAAGAATCCACGGAAAAGGCAATCCCTGTTTCAGGCATTGGACCGGTTATTGGCTCAGGGGGTGATCATACAGATCCCCACTCAAGAGCAAGGTTCGGGGTTTTACTCAAACCTGTTTATGGTACCAAAGCCAAATGGGGATGTCAGACTCATTCTAGATCTGAGGAATCTAAATCGGTTCCTAAAGATTCGCAACTTTCGCATGCACTTAATCAGGTCAGTAATTTCCATCCTGCAAGGAGGAGAACTGCTGGCATCCATCGACATCAGAGATGCATGTCTGCATGTCCCTATATTTCCTGCTCACCAGAAGTTTCTACGGTTCAAAGTAGAACGGCACTTCCAGTTTGTAGCCTTGCCCTTCCGGCTAGCTACAACACCCCGGGTGTTCACAAAAGTACTGGCCCCACCTCTAGCCAGGTTAAGGGCACAGGGCATAACAGTCTTGGCATACTTAGGCGATCTATTGTTAATAGACCAGTCAGTGGCTCGCTTGAAGCAAAGTGTAGGCATTACAAGTCGTTACCTGGAGAGTCTGGGTTGGATTCTCAACCTAAAGAAGTCCTTAAAGCCACTAAGAAGGTTGGAGTATTTGGGCCTGATCATAGACACGGCCCAGCAAAGATCAGCTCCATAAGAGAACTGGTGCTGAGGTTCAGGTCAAAAAGATATCCCTTTATTCGCTTTTGCATGAGATTGTTAGGGAAGATGGTAGCTTCATTCGAAGCAGTTCCCTATGCCCAGTTCCATTTGAGACTGTTGCAAAACAGTATTCTGTCAGCTTGGAACAAAACGATCCAAGCTTTGTACTTGTCAATGCGGCTGTCCCCAGGAGTGTCTCAGGAGTGTCTCAAAGCCTCAGTTGGTGGTTACAAACCCAGAATCTACTGAAAGGAAAGTCCTCCAGATCAATTATCTGGAACGTAGTAATGACAGATGCTAGGCTCTCAGGCTGGGGAGCGATACTAGAGAAGACAACTGTCCAGGGACAGTGATCAAGATCCGAAAGAGCCCTGCCCATCAACATCCTAGAGATTCGGGCAGTGTATCTGGCTTTAAGAACCTGGACCTCCAGGTTAAAGGATTGTCCTGTCAGGATCCAATCCGATAATGCCACGGCTGTGGCCTATATTAATCATCAAGGGGGCACCAAGAGTCTCTCAGCCCCAATGTTTTTCGGGCTGTTTGCCAAAAATGGGGGACTCCGGACGTAGATCTTCTAGCGTTCAGATTCAACATGAAGTTAGTTAACTTTGTGTCCAAGATAAGGGATCCACTCGCATGTGGAACAGATGTGTTGGTGACCCCGTGGGATCAGTTTTCACTGATCTATGCTTTTCCCCCTGATTCAGTGGCTGCCTCGACTTCTTTGCAGGATCAAGCTTGACAGAAAGCCGGTAATACTGGTAGCGCCAGCATGGCCCAGAAGTTCATGCATGGTATGCAGAAATTGTAAAGATGGCAGTGGAGGGCCCATGGCCCCTCCCACTAAGGCCAGACCTGCTCTCACAGGGGCCGATATTCCATCCTACTTTACGAATGCTAAATTTAATGGCTTGGCTATTGAAACCCACATTCTGAGGAAATGTGGGCTTTTCAGGTCAGTTTTCTCAACTTTATAACGTACAGTTCTGGAAGCTGGTTTCCTTGCATTGATTCGAGTCTGGAAGGCTTATGTTTCCTGGTGTGAATCCAAGGGTTGGCACCCTCTGAGATATAGGCAGAATTCTTGCCTTTCTACAATTGGGCATAGAGATCAAATTTGCCCTAAGTACTATTAAGTTCCAAGTCTCAGCCTTATCAATTTTATTTAAAAGACCGCTTGCTTCGCATTCTTTAGTCCGGCGTTTTATTCAAGGGGTGATACGGATTAATCCGCCAGTAAATCACCCCTAAGCCCTTGGGACTTGAATTTAGTTTTGTCGGTGTTACAAAAACAGCCATTTGAACCGATACAGCATAGTCCTTTAGTTCTTTTGACGAGGAAGCTGGTATTTTTGGTTGCTATTTCCTCAGATAGAGGCTTTCAGAATTGGCTGCTCTTTCTTGTAAAGAGCCATATTTGATCATTCATGAGGACAGAGTGGTGTTGCACTCTCTTCCAGGCTTTTTGGCAAAAGTTGTTTTAGGCTTTCTTCTGAATGAAGATATTGTCCTGCCATCGTTTTTCCCAAAACCATGTTTTAGGGAAGAAAAGTCACTACATTGTCTTGATGTAGTGAGAGCAGTGAAGATCTATTTAAAGAAAACTGCTCAGATTCGTAAGCCTGATGTCTTATTTATTCTGCCAGAAGGTCCTAAGAAGGTACAGGCAGCGTTGAAATCCACTGTTGCTATGTGGATTCGGCAAGTTATAATACAAACTTATGATTTAAGGGGTAAGTTTTCTCCTTTTCAAGTTAAGGCGCACTCTACCAGAGCAGTTGGTGCTTCTTTGACAGTGCGTCATCAGGCCCTTCATGGCTCAGATCTGAAAGGCCGCAACCTGGTCTTCAGTACATACATTCACTAAATTTTATCAGGTGGATGTAAGATGGAATGAGGATATCGCCTTCGGGCGCAGTGTGCTGCAGGCGGCAGTGTAAGTCCTCAGGTCTGGGGGTGCCCTACGGGTTGTGTCTCCCTCTCCTCAAGTAGCATTGCTATGGGACATCCCATTAAGTAAATACTTGTCCTATGATGTACGATAAAGAAAATAGGATTTTTATAACAGCTTACCTGTAAAATCCTTTTCTTGGAGTACATCATAGGACAAAGAGGTCCCACCCCTCTTTTTATGGGGTAGAACTATATTGCTTGGCTACAAAAACGGAGGTACTCCTGGAAGGAGGAGGGGTTATATAGGGGAATCAACTTCCTGTATTGGGTATACCAGTGTCAACACCTGAAGGTGGCCCATAACCCATTAATAAATACTTAAGGCTCTGTGTCCTATGATGTACTCCAAGAAAAGGATTTTAGAGGTAAGCTGTTATAAAAATCCTATTATTTTTTTATCAACCTTTTTATATCGTATTTTGCAGAGCTTAACATTGCCTTGCATATGCATATTTTGCTGAAGTAATATCATTTATGTTTTGTTTGCACTTCTAGCCTAGTGCTGTGAAGTGAATGCAGTTATCACTGAAGAAATAGTAAATGGGATTGTCCATCTCCTTTTAAAACATGAAACATGTTAAGTACACAGGTTCTGTGGCTGATTAAATGTAAGGTCTGGAGTAATGCTAAAGCCTAGTACACACTGCTATTTTTTATTTAAAAACTGACAGCTCAAGTCGGAGTTGCTGTACTAACAATCTGATATTAGTACAGAGACCTCCCCCTGCTGTGCTATTGTGCTCTGACAGACCTTTTTCAGTCATAGCTCTTCGACAGTTGGACCGGCTGCGGTACACACGGGCCGAATGTCAGCCCCTTTCTATTGGACCGATCGATGCCGCCCGACATTCGGCCTGTGTTTGCGAGGCTTTAGGCTCCATTTACACCAGGAGGTGCGACCAAGTCTGCATTATTTTTCACTTGAATTGAAAGATTGTTTGTTTTACTATTAACAGCTACTGGTCAATTTGGGCCAGGCTAGGATATTGCAAATCCTTAAATTCTCCCAAATTAGCCAGCAAGTGCAGGGTTCCCAGTTCATTAACCACTTCCGGACCAGCCGTCACAGTTTTACTGCGGCAGGTTGGCTCCCCTGCGCGAAACCACGTTACTGTACGTGGGCTCGCGGGGTCCGGATAGCAGGCGGGGTGCCGATGCTCATGGCCGGCGGTCGCGATGACTGCCGGCCACGAGCGATCGTGAACAGGAGACACAGAACAGGGACGAGTGTGTAAACACACACTTTCCTGTTCTGTTCTGACAGGAGTGACATATCGTGTCTGGCATGACGGAACCATGATCTCTAGTTAGTCCCCTCCCCCTTCAGTTAGAATCATCTCCCAGGAAACCCCTTCACTGCCCCTAGTGTTAACCCCTTCACTGCCAGTGACATTTTTACAGTAATGCTTTTTTAATCGCACTGATTGCTGTATTGATGCCAATGGTTCCAAAAATGTGTCAAAATTGTCCGATGTGTCCGCCATAAAAATCGCAAATCGCCGCCATTACTAGTAAAAAAATAATAAAAATGCTATAAATCTATCCCCTATTTTGTAGATGCTATACCTTTTGCGCAAACCAATCAATTTTATTTTTTTTGTAAATTTTTTTTTTTTTACCAAAAATATGTATAATACATATTGGCCTAAACTATTTTTTTTTTTTTTTTTTTTATATAAAATAATTTTTATATTTTTTTTTTATATATATATTTTGGGTGATATTTATTATAGTAAAAAATAATGTTTTTTTTTTTTTTTTTCAAAGTTGTCACTATTTTTTTGTTTATAGCGCAAAAAATTAAAAACGCAGAGGCGATCAAATACCACCAAAAGAAAGCTCTATTTGTGGGGAAAAATGTTTTTATTTGGGTACAATGCGCAATTGTCAGTTAAAGCAACGCAGTGCCAAATCGCAAAAAGTGCTTTGGTCAGGAAGGGGGTAAATTCTTCCGGGGCTGAAGTGGTGAAAGGTTAACTTCACTTTTTGCACTGTTACACCCATATTTAGGGTTAAACATAGTACAAAAGAGCCCCACCCCATAGGTTCTTCACTTTCTCTCCTACTGTCACTTTTGAAATTTTGCTCTGCCTGCACATCTGCATCAGTGATTCAGAGATCTGAGAATGAACGAACTACAAATCCTGACCTCCGCCGCATCAGACAGACTTTTAGTTCTCAATAAAACATGATTGTGGTAATCCCTGTATTTGCAGTCCATTGACGCTTCCTCCAGTTCTCTAACTGAAAGTACGTACTTCAGTACAGTCAGGAAGCTGGAAGAATAGTCTGCAGGAGTGTGGCAATGCACCCATGGTTTATATTGGCTTACATTCAAAGGTCCTCAAAGAGCTGAGCTCTGTTATACCTAAGCCATGTTTTCTCCTTTTTAAAGACTCTTTTAACCACTTCATGCCCAGCCTATAGCAGAATGACGACCGGGCGGTGGTTCAGTTATCCTTACTGGGCATCATGTGATTGAGTTCTTGCTATTTTTTTTTTTTGATTTTTAGGTCTCGACATTTCATGTCAACTGAAAAGGCATTAATGGTTGTGAAAGAGGAGCCATTACTTTACATTCCTGCTCCTCCTCCTTGTCGACCCCATATCAACCAAACTGAAACCCTTCGGTAAGTAAGAATTACTGTATATAAAAATGCAGTGAGGGAAATTTACTGTGATTGGAGTGGAAAGAAACTGGACTTGCTGTGTATGGAAACCAGTAAGCTTCCATATTTTGTTTTCAATGCCTAAAGTGACACTAAACTCTAGTTTAAAAAATCCAAATTCCTTTTTCACTGCTATGATCTGGCTTCTGTTAGAGGATGGCTATGTTGCTCTATGTCTCTTACTCACTCCCAAAATGGACTAGAGACTGCGATTTTGTAGTATGCGTAGAGGTAGTGCACATGACCGCAGCAAACATACATTGCTGGTTCCAAACAAATGGGGGGCGGGAGGGGGGGGGAGAGTATTTGGAACTCACAGAATATACTATAAGGAGATGGAAAAAAGATTTAAAAAAAAAGCCAACTATTGTTTGCATTCATTTGCGGCTATGGATTTGTTTGTTTGGGTTATTTTTAATCTTTAATCTTGTTTTTATTAAGTTTTCAACATAAAGTACAAAAAGAACATCTCGCATGATAGACCTTAGAGACATAAGTAGGTCCATGTACAGTTAACAGACATACCAACACATGTGAATAGTGTACAACCAGGCAACTGACAACAGCATGGGTAGGATACATGTTGAAAAAAGGAGGAACAACATAAAATCACACTAGTGAAGTAAATGCATATAAACCAAGCGGACAAAAGCAGGGTTCCCTGAAATATCTTGTAGGGAGCCAAATGTTGCTATGAGTATATTGAGGTAGGAAAAAAAAAGGGTGGGAGGGAAATCCCCCATGACCACAGGCAACAGTGACTCAAACTCTGTGGGATCCCACGTCAGTAGGTCCGAGGAGGAGAACTGTTTAAGGTAATGTAATTGTGTGTACTCAAGCCAGGTTATCCGGAGGTTATGGCAACTCTAGGGAGGTAAGATTGTTCCCCATAGCAACGCATCACCCAATTATTTGTGTTATTTTTATGTTCTTTATATTGAACTACAGTGTAGGCAGAGTATTTTTTATCTTTTCCATTTTTTTAGTTTATTTATTTTCTCATTACAGATGTCAGTAGACCCAGTGTGCCGGATAATGATTTGTTTAGGATTGTTTTGATTGTGCCTGATCTGAGTCCAGGTTCCAGATGGGTAGACATCGATGACTAACAAAAGCAGAGTAACAGGCTAATAATGCGCATAGGATCAAGTAAACATGCAGTTTAACTGCTTGCCGACCAGCCACCGCAGTTTTACTGCGGCAGTATGGCACAGCTGGGCGAAATGTCGTTACCTTATGTCGCTTGGCCTTTTGGCCATTAGGGGCCCGCAGTGTGTGCCCAGAGCCGATGCGAGTGCCCGACGGGCGGGGTGACTGCCGGGCACCCTTGATTGCTTGTGACAGAACGACCGCACTGATCGCTGTATAATTGTAAATGGTCCCAAAAATGTGTCAAAAGTGTCCAATTTGCTCGCTGCAATATCGCAGTCCTGATAAAAATCGCAGATCTCTGCCATTACTACTAGTAGAAAAAAAAAATAATAATAATGAATGCCATAAATCTATCCCCTATTTTTGTAGATGCTATAACTTTTGAGCAAACCAATCAATACGCGCTTATTGTGATTTTTATTTTTGGTAAAAAAAAAAAAATGTGGAAGAATACATATCGGCCTAAACTGAGGAAAAAATTTGTTTTTTGAAAAAAAAAAAAAAAATCTGGGATATTATAGCAAAAAGTAAAAGATATTGTGTTTTTTTTTTTTTTTTTTTTTTTTTCTAAATTGTCGCTCTTCTTTTGTTTATAGCGCAAAAAAAATTAAAAACCGCAGCAGTGATCAAATGCCACCTCCTTATTTTTGTGCGAAAAAATTACATCAATTTTGTTTGGGTACAGCGTCGCACAACCACGCAATTGTCAGTTAAAGCGGGGCAGCGCCGTATCGCAAAAAAATGGCCTGGTCATTGAGCAGCCAAATCTTCCAGGGCTGATGTGGTTAAAAGATAAGTTCACCTTTTCAAGTTACATGTTACACCTATATTTAGGAAGTAACATGTTGAGCAGCACCATCCACTACCTCACCTCCCAATCCCCCTCCCCATGTGACAGCAGACGGGGGACCTTCTCCCAGCACACACTGTCACAATTTGAAAGAGCGTGGCTCCGCCCACATAGCTGCCTCTTTCATTCACAGAATTTTGTGAATGAATGAACTACAACTACTGCCAGTCGTCGTGGCTGATGCCTTGTAGCTCTCAAACTACGAGGGCGCTTTTGAATGCCTGCTCGTATCGGAGGTACCGGCAGACAGCTATACTGACAGTCTTCAAGAACGTGAATGAACATTTTTTTGCCTTTAAACCTCATATTTTATTTATTTATTTATTTTTTTTAATGTAGAAAAATGTAAAATGATGCAATCTATACACTGGGGGAGAACCTCTGGGGGAATCTAGGATGGAAAATGACCTGGGGTCCTAGTAGATGATAGGCTGAGCAATGGCATGCCAAGCTGCTGCTAACAAAGCAAGCAGAATATTGGCACGCATTAAAAAAAGGGATTAACTCCAGAGATAAAATTATAATTCTCCCACTCTCAAAGACTCTGGTCCAGCCTCACCTGGAGTATGCTGTCCATTTCTGGGCACTAGTCCTTAGGAAGGATGTACTGGAAATGGCGCAAGTACAAAGAAGGGCAACAAAGCTAATAAAGGGGCTGGAGGATATATTAGTTATGAGGCAAGGTTGTGAGCACTGAACTTATTCTCTCTGGAGAAGAGACGCTTTAGAGGGGATATGATTTCAATATACAAATACGATACTGGTGACCCCACGATAGGGATAAAACTTTTGCAGAAGGGAGTTTAATAAGACTCATGGCCACTCATTAAAATTAGAAGAAAAGAGGTTTAACCTTAAACTAGGTAAAGGGTTCTTTACTGTAAAAGCGGCAAGGATGTGGAATTTCCTACCACAGGCTGTGGTTTCAGCGCGGGGGCATTGATAGTTTCAAAAAACGATTGGATTAGCACCTGAACGACTGCAAAATACAGGGATATACAATGTAATACTGACAAATTACATGCATAGGTTGGACTTGATGGACTTGTGTCTTTTTTCAACCTCACCTACTATGTAACTATGTATGTAACATTCCAGCAGAAGTCTGAGTCTGACAGGCCTCTGTTCAGGGCATGAGCAAACTGTATAACTGCTAATGTGACATGGGCTTCCATTTGTTGTCTTGAATTAAAGTCCACTAATGAGGTCTGCGTAGGGAGACCTGAGCAGTGGTGCTGAGCAACGATCAGTAGGTGGGGTAGGCTGATCATCAAATTGCCTGCATGTTGAAGCTGGAAAATCCTTTTCCCAAGCTTTTGTTTTTATTTTAGAGTTCTTTAGTGCTATTTATGAAGCATCAATAAGATTCATGGACTGTTCACATTATCCTGATCGTTTTCTGTTTCCATGGGAAAAGCAAAACATGAACTTCAAACACACAGAAGAAGAAGCGTTTTCTCTCACCCGCAATCTAGTTTTTGAATCCAATTTTAGTTGTTTTGTTGATATAATGTCTTAGAAATTAGGCTCCTTTTGTGACATCAGCATCTTTTTTTGTTTTTTACCACAACGTCCTAGAACCAGTAATAAGATTTTCTAAAATCTTTTCAGGGTTCATAGCAGTGGTATTCAGTTTTTTTCTCATGCGCCACATGTGGGCCTTCTAAACTCCTCCTGGGTCCTAGGAGTTTAAATATCTGTACTGCAGTGATCTCCTCTGCCTTCAGTGTTTTTCTCTACAAAATATCTCTTCTTTTAGCAAAGGCAGGTTGCGGTAAAGAAATGGTACTGAGGCATAAAAAAAAGATGTAAAGTAGTTCCCTCTGTTGCCCTTATAGTTTATATTTACTGCTGATTTTGCTCATTTCAACCCAATCCGGAATATTGGCAGACATTTGCTGTTCCTATGCAGCTCACTGTTCACTCGTGAGCATGTTTTATTGTTTTACTGTCATCTACTAGTTGACTACTATTGCTTTCTCCAGAGTGCTGTGGACAGCAGAAGGCACTGGGCAAAAAATATTTATTTCTTGTTCGTTGAGCAACACAGGATTCCGAGACAGATAAACCCCTAGCAATTACATAGGCTGCTGCTCAAGGTGGGATACGCACACTGAAAAGAATTATTTATACGAAGGAGCAGCGCCAAATTAAGTTAGAGCACTATAGAACTAGCGTCCCTGTCAAACTGTGTCAAATTGTATACACACACAATTGATTAGGATGAGACCCCACAAGTGACGCAGGATCATAAGCATAAAATTGCGACAAAGCAGATCTGGTATTGTAGTCTATATAATGATAATAACTCAATTGGAAAACAGACTAAGTGAAAAGTCCTCTGGCAGTGGATGGAAGAAAATTACACTGCGCCCATCCAGACGTGATTCAAAGTTGTACACCTTGGTGACTTGTATACACAGTAAATGTGAAGTGCCTGACACAGTAAATGTGAAGTGCCTTTTTGCAGAATGAAAAAACCTTAATGGGAACCAATCTGCAAGCTGATGTGGGTGTCCCTGGCTTATCTCTCTCCCAATCCACAGCCTCCACCAATTGGGGTTAAGGGGTGTTTATACCTAAGTTTGCTCATTGGGATCACATTTGAAAAAGAAGAGGAAAAAAGCCACCCATAGCATAATTCCGTTTTAAACCAATTTATTGAATAAAAATAGGTGTTGCACTTACATAAAATCTCCTTTTAAGAGCGCTTTAAAAATAAACTGCCGGCCGGCAAGTACAGGAGCCCATCCTCCTTAGTGTAGCGTGGTGGCGTCACTGCGTATACTACTGCCTACATAATAATTTTATTTTAAAAAGTTGATACCTCTGTATAACCCCTCCTATTCCCAGCATGTCTGTTTTCTGCTAGAATCTTAGGAGGATGGATGCCTTCTTGCCTTTTCTCTACTGAGAATTGTTTATCCTATGTGTTGATTTTTTTTTTGTTTGTTTTTATTTTATTTTTTTTTAGCTTTTTCTATGCACTGCTTATTGGATCAGCGTATCCTCAAAGTAATTTTAGAGGCCATATCTTGGCCCTGCTGGACTGGACAGTTGGGGGACCCGGTCGCCTTGCATGTGCCAGGGAACAGCCTTGGTGTGACCCAGTCTCTGAAGGGGGCGGATATCTTCATTGATGGCCAGTGCTGGTCTAACATGACACTGCTGCAATGATGGGGGCAGAATTTTAGACCCCTTTCACACTGAGGCATTTTTCAGGCGCTACAGCACTAAAAATAGCGCCTGTAAAGCACCTGAAAAAAGCCTCAGCTGCAAACCCAGTGTGAAAGCCAGAGTGCTTTCACACTGGGCCGCTGCGCTGGCAGGGCTTCACAAAAAGTCCTGCCAGCAGCTTATTTGCAGTGAATACACCGCTCCTTCCCATTGAAAGCAATAGGGCAGCGCCATCCTGAGATTATTTGAAACCAAAATGAAAGCAAACTTAGCTTTCACTGGTCCTGCCTTACAACCACCCATGGCAGCTATATACATTTGTCACTGTTGCTTACTTGCTTACTTGACTGGGCAAATGAATAGAGAATAACGACTCTGTCTTTGAGGACCTTGTTCTGCTGGAGCAATTGCAGCTAATGCCCTTGGCTTTACTGTTTTTTTTTTTCCATGCCTAGAGAATGTACTTTGGCCAGTCTCGAGGAGAGTATAGCACTCTGTGCCCATACTCATAATTTTGTGATGAAAGGCTTGGTTTGCTGTACCTGCTTGCAAATGTGTTTTTACGCATGTCTTTCGATGGTGAATGCCTGTTTGCTAAATCACTTGATACATTTATCAAAACAGTCTAAGCTCACTACTGCTGCTACTACCTCTTCTCACCAGGTTGGGTATCTACAACTCCCTGACTGCCAATGCTTCCCATCAGCATTCTAGAACTGAGAGCCATAAGTCTGACTCTCCTACCCTGTCACTCAGTCAAGATGCAGTTGGACAATGCCATTGCTTTGGCCTGTGTAAACCACCAAGGAGTTACATAGTCAGGTTGAAAAAAGACACAAGTTCATCTAGTTCAACCCAAAAAAAAAAAATTCATACAATCCCGTATACACAAGCCTTCATCCACAGTTGATCCAGAGGAAGGTGAAAAACCCCAGCAAAGCAATGCCCAATTTGCTAAAGCCCCTGGTGGATGAGCCTGGCCTCTTCCAAATAGGTCAGACTTCCTGTTGCAAGGCCTCCTGTTCCACCCTTTTTCTCAGCTGCTTACATTAACGGTATGTTAAAACCCAGTTCATAAAAGATGAGGACATTTCTGACCACCATTTTCCTCTTGCTCAAAATGAGAAAACCTACCTCACGTAGGATCTAACATCACACTTGGAAGGCATACTTGGCTGGTGCAAGAGCAGGCTTTGACACTCCCAGGAATATTCAATTCCTGCGTTCCTCCAGTCTGGATTGGACCAGAATTTTTTTCTTAGTACTCTAAAGAGACATGTGCTTGCCTTTATCCATTCTATTCTAGATACGTTTGGCTGCATGCTTCCTTGTCAAGACTTTTCTACAGGGAGATGATCATGTCAAACTCCACTTTGACCTCCATTGTCTCCCTTGAAACTGAATCTGGTAGTTTTGGTTCCTTAAATACCTCCCTTTTGAAGCATTTTGGGATATCTCATTGAGGGATCTTGCAAGTAAAGTTGCCTTTTCCTCAATCAGGCATGTCTCTGTGTTCTTGGCTCTTTGTTGTATGGAGCCTTTTCTTATCGGAGGCCAGGTGGTCCTGAGACCGAGGCCTTCATTCCTCCCAAAGGTGTTCTCTTCCTTTCACCTTAATAAAGATATCTTCCCTTCCCTATATTCTGTCTGAAGGATGCCATGGAGATTGCACTCCACTTCCTGGATGTGGTAAGAGCAGCTAGGGTCCACCATTGCATAGTTACATAGTAGGTGAGGTTGAAAAAATACACAAGTCCATCAAGTCCAACCTATGTGTGTGATTATATTTCAGTATTACATCGTATATCCCTGTAAGTTGCGGTCGTTTCAGATGCCTCCTGCTGAGACCATCGCCTGTGGAAGGGAATTCCACATCCTTGCCGCTTTTACAGTAAAGAACCCTCTACGTAGCTTAAAGTTAAACCTCTTTTCTTCTAATTTTAATGAGTGGCCACATGTCTTGTTAAACTCCCTTCAGCAAAAGTTTTATCCCTATTGTGGGGTCACCAGTATGGTATTTGTACATTAAAATCCTATCCCCTCTCAAGCATCTCTTCTCCAGAGAGAATAAGTTCAGTGCTCGCAACCTTTCCTCATAACGAATATGCTCCAGACCCTTTATTAGCTTTGTTGCCCTTCTGTGTACTCGATCCATTTCCAGTACATCCTTCTTGAGGACTGGTGCACAGAAATGGACAGCATACTCCAGGTGTGGCCGGACCAGAGTCTTGTAGAGTGGGAGAATTATCACTTCATCCCTGGAATTAATTCCTTTTTTAATGCATGCCAATATTCTGTTTACTTTGTTGGCAGCATCTTGGAATTGCATGCCATTGCTGAGCCTATCACCTACTAGGACCCCCAGGCCCTTTTCCATCCTAGATTCCCCCAGAGGTTCTCCCCCTAGTGAATAGAGTGCATTCATATTTTTGCCACCCAAATGCTTTTTCACGTTGTATCTACATTAAACCTCATTTGCCGTGTAGTTGCCCACCCCATTCATTTGTTCAGCTCTTTTTGCAAGGTTTTCACATCCTGTGGAGAAGTTATTGCCCTGCTTAGCATCGTCCGCAGATACAGAGATTGAACTGTTTATCCCATCCTCCAGGGCATTTATGAACAAATTAAATAGGATTGGTCCCAGCACAGAACCCTGTGGGACCCCACTACCCACCCCTGACCACCTTTCTGAGTATTCCCCATTTATCGCCACCCTCTGAATTCGCCCTTGTAGTCAGTTTCAATCCATGTACTCACCCTATAGTCCATGCCAACGGACCTTATTTTGTACAGTAAACGTTTATGGGGAACTGTCAAATGCTTTTGCAAAATCCAGATATTACCATTACTAGGTGGCTCAGGCCATTCATCACCAGGGCTTATGCCCTCAAGGAAGTGGTTCCTTCCTTCCCTATCAGAGCACATCACCAGATTTGTTGGTGTTTCCTTTCAGCATCAAACATCTCTTTTGCAGGTGTGCATGTGCTTTACCTGGTGGCCCCCCAGGCCTCTCCTTATGTGAGCTTTGGCCGCAGGATGCTTGACGCTGTCATTTTGTGTTTTTTGGTTTAAGTCTTTTGGGGGCCTGCTTGCTACTTTTTGCTTGGGGGTGACCCATGGTCTATCAATATAAGTCCTGTACCGTATGATTCAGATAATGGGGAATTTTGACTTGCCTGTATATTTCTTAGCTTAGAGTACAGTTTAGGACACAGGTCTCTCCCCTCTGTCCTCTGTTTCCTTATATTGCTTGCTACAAAACTGGAGTCTGACTGAGTGGGAGAGTTATGAGGATGCACTGGGGACATTTCCAGAAAACCTTTTGCTGGTGTCCAGTCGCCTTAAGCTAGCTGCATATTACACAAAAACAAGCCTATGAATACAAGTTCTGCGACCTGTATTATACTTATTAAATGGAATTTACAGTTAAAGTATAACTAAAGAGCAAACTTCTTTTCTCCCTTCTCCTTTCAGGACAGCACCTTGGAAAGGTACTTCCACCATGCCGCCAGTTTTAGTGTTTCCTTCACCATGGTGAAAGCACTGCTGGGGAACCAGAGGGGCTGCTCTTCCTGCAAGGTGGGGGTCAGTGGCAGTACCTTCAGTGCCAGACCAAAACTGTCCCCCCCCCCCCCCCCGATTGAGAGTGGGGATTGCTTCGGTGTTCGGTGCCCGTTCCTCCGCTGGCTCATAGAAGTAATGGTCCGTCGGCTGTTGTCCGCCCCAGGTGCTTAGGGGGCCGTAGGTGTGCTCAGGCTGAGCGTCCATGCTAGGTCTCCACATTTAGGCACTGAGTCCCGGGTGAAGTCATTTCTAGGGGGCGGAGACTTCCGGTGGGGCATAGCAGCATGTGGCTCTGGCTGCTGGAACGCAGGAGAAAGGGGCGGGTCATCTGGCCGAGGCTTCCTTCCGCTCCTCAAGGGGGATGCGGGAAGGAGCATCATTAAAAGGTGCACAGGCTGCTGCGGCACTCGCAACGGAGGAGGCAGAGTCGCCTGTGTGTGTGTATAGTTAAAGCCTGCAGCTGTCTGCTATGGGGACATGTTCTATTAGCAGCTCAGCATGGAGGGGAGACTCTGTGGCATGTTGGTGGAGTCTGCTTTGGGCACCTCTTTTCTTCTGTCTATTTCTGTTCCATATCTCATCCTAATACGGGGTTCTGGGGGCTTTTCTTTCTTATAGAAAGCCACCGCCAAATCTGAGAGATCTACGGGAAGAAAATGCCCTTCGTGCAAGAACCCACTAAGGGACTCATGGGCAAACCGCTTTGCAGATCTTGGATCACAGGTTTAGTAAGAGAAGAGTCCACACAAGAGTGTAAGGAGCTCTTTTCCTCAGTAAGAAAGGAATTGGCAGAGACCCTAGGGACAGTGTGTTCCCTTATGAAGAAACAGGGCCAGAGTTCCAGCCAAGAACAGAGCACCCAGCCCAGTCTTCCTCCTACCAGTTAGAGAGAGAGAGAATATTCCCCCCTCAACAATTGACTCTGAGAAAGATGAGGTGGAAGAGAAGACGAGAACGTCTAGATACAAACTAATGCTAGAAGAGGTGGATGACTTACTAAAAGTGGTGTATACCACCTTGGAAATTCAAGAAGAAAAAGCCCAGCTATCGTTGCATGATAAAATGTATCGAGGGGGCTAGAGGAGACTAAACCATAGTTTTTCCAGTCCATAAAGTTCTGATAGATACAATTTAAGGAGTGGAAGGATCCCGAAAAAGGACGAAGTGTTGGTTTGGAATAAAAGACCAAAAAATTATGCCGCCTTTTCCCAAGTGTCTAGACGGACCGATCTGGCATTTGAGGACATGGGCGTACTTAAGGACGACATGGACAAAAGAGCAGACGCGGTATTAAGCAAAGCTTGGGACTCCTGCTTATCTAATCTAAAGCTGGCAATGACTGCTACAGTAGTAGCCAGAAACATGGAGTGCTTGTTGGAATAGCTTAAAGGCCATGTGGTAGCAGGCACCTCCTAGGAAGGATTTGCTAGAGTCCTTCCCTACCCTTTTAAGAGCGGTCAAGTACATGGCCGACGCCTCGATAGAACCTGAGGATGTCAGCCAGATCTTCAGCCCTAGTTTTTTTTAGCCAGGGCTCTCTGGCTTAAAACCTGGTCAGGGGACTCTGCATCAAAAGTAAAGTTGTGCGGAATTCCCTTTACAGGAGATCTGATGTTTAGGCCAGAGTTAGAGACCGTCCTCGATGGAATGGCATATAAGAAGAAATCATTTCCGCAGAAAAAAAAAGTGATGCAGCAAAGGAAGGAATTTCAGCAACCCCATAAAGGAAAATATCAGACCCAAAAAAGACCCTGGAACCCCGAAGGGCGGGGTGCATTTTTTTTTTTTTTTTTACACCCTCCCCCCAGCAAACCTCAAAAAAGCAATACCGACCATCTCCTTCAGTGCTACTTTAAATGCTCTTTTTTCCTAATTCCCTCCTTTTTTTATTGAAAAGTTTTGACATATAGAGGTACTTTGTATCTTTTAGTATCTTAAAATAAAATGAGTATACCTGAAAAACTAGCACATTTTTACTTAGTGTACTAAAATTCTCTGACTGCATCTGCCATTGTGTGAATAAAAAAAAGTAATTGTCACTTCTGGCTGTACTGACTGTATCTGACACTTTTGGCAGTGTCATTCCAAAATCAAAAACAAGTACATTTTTTCCTAACAATTCTGATGTGGACTTGCTTTTCTGTGTTGCATCATTGTCTTGATTAGACCATCTAATTGGGCTCACAGTTGGCTTTGCCCATGCAAAGTAGAAAGGTCCATATTTGTCTCATTTGCTTTTAGAACATTCTCCCACAAGACTTTCAGATCATCCGGTTGCTTCCTAGGAAATGAGAGGCCAGCGTTTATTTACTCTTTGTTTAGCAATGGGTTTGCTGTTGCTTTCCAGTGAAGCCTATTTTCCTTCAGTGGGAAACATTGGCCTCTGCTGCATTAATAGAATCCCTGCAGTTTCTGAGGTGATTTTATTACGCTGTGACTTTATTACTGTCCCTTAGAGAGAAATATTGGCAGGCTTGGCACCTCCTGGGAAGACTGGCTACCTTTTTTGAAAAGTGTGTTCCATTCATCAAGAATGTGTTTTTTTGTTTTTTATTGTGGGTTTTTGGAGTCCCATAGTCTTAAAAATGACTTTGTAGTTCTTTTCAGAACTAGCTATCAACAGATGTTTATGAGCTTTCTGCCCGGGCAGCTTTCATTCAGATGACTGAGTCAATCATGCCTGGCTATGTTCAGTTGTCTGGCTCTAATGATCTCTTAAAATGGTTTTATTTTAACTAGGGGACAGTAAAGTTTTCACCTTTTTTTTTTTTATATATTTAGCATGTAATCTGAATGAACAAGAATAAGTTATATATTTGAGGTTAAACACTACACATATTCTCTTCATAGTAAAATCCCTTGTGTAATCACCAAAACAACCATGAAGCCTCAAAAAGATTGAAACCTTATTTGTTGTTTCCTCTTTCTTTATGTATTGTTTTGGATAAATTCACTTACTAGTAAAATAACATTATAGTACTTTTGAAAGCCCACCAGTGTTACTAGAAATAAGGACTGATTGTTCAGGAATAAATACCACTGTAATTGCTTAATCTTGATATGCCAAGAATCAATAAATATGTGCAAATACCAACTAAGGTGTAGCCCCTTTGGTTTACTTAGGGAATTTAGTTGCTATCACTGGCATCTATTCTGAAAATACTCCAGTTGAGGAAGCTATGTTTCACAGACTTAAAATCACTACTCATGATAATCAACTATTGCCATCTTTCTAAAGTATATCTGTATACACGCCTCCTTCATGTATCCCTACCTTTTTAAAAATCACCCCCTTCTGCACACCAAGCCCCGCAAATCTCTGAAATCCATGGGCGGTGCTATGTGCCAGAGCTTGGTGGGTGGAGTCGTGATGTCACTAGACTCCCCGCCCACCTCTACACTCCCCTTTGGCCAGGCAGCTTTGCAAGGACGAACCTCACGCTTGGTATGTGTAAAGTGCGCGCACAGGGGACACAGAGCGTGCTGACAGCCCCCTGTGACTCCTGCTACACAACACAGGCTGTAGTGGAGAGCTGTGGTAATAGCTGTGAGACGCTGAGGGGGTGATGATGACGCTGGAAAAGTACACAGAATGCCTCTCACCCTCGCTTGTGCATGAGATGAGGAAAATTACCTGTCACTCACAGCAAGGGGGTGAAACGGACATCTATTTCTCTGACTCTTTTTTTCTCTCACTGAAAAAAGAGAACTGCTCAGAGCTGGATTAACTGCTTGTGGCAAGACTGAGCACAGATGACATGAAATCCTATACTAATAAAAGGTGCAAGCCTCAATTTAACCACTTCAGCCCTGGAAGATTTGGCTGTTGAATGACCGAGCCATTGCAATTCGGCACTGCGTCGCTTTAACTGACAATTGCGCGGCCGTGCGACGCTGCACCCCAAACAAAATTGATGTCCTTTTATTTTTTTCCACAAATGGAGCTTTCTTTTGGTGGTATTTGATCGCCTCTGCGGTTTTTATTTTTTGCGCTATAAACAAAAGTGACAGATTTTGAAAAAAACACAATATTTTGTACTTTTTTTGCTGTAATATGCCCATTTTTTTTTTTTATTATTTTAAAAAAGCCAATTTTTTCTCAGTTTAGGTCGACATATATTCTACTTATTTTTAGTAAAAAAATTGCAATAAGCATATATTGATTGGTTTGCGCAAAAGTTATAGTGTCTACAAAATGGGGGGATAGATTTATAACATTTTTATTTTATTTTTTTTTTTTTACCAGTAATGGCGGCGATCTGCGTTTTTTTTTTTTTTTTTTTTTTTATCGTGACTGTGACATTATGGCAAACACATCAGATACATTTTACACATTTTTGGGACCTTTGCCATTTTATACAGTGATCAGTGCTATAAAAATGCATTGATTACTGTAAAGGGGTTAACACTTGGGGGCGATCTAGGGGTCAATTGTGTTCCCTGTGAGGTGATTCTAACTGAAGGGGGAGTGGACTGACTAGAGGAAGTGACAGATCATGGTTCCTAGCTATTGGGAACACACAATCTGTCATTCCTCTCAGAGCAGAACACGGATTTGTGTGTTTACACACACTTTCGTGTTCTTTCCCTCGCGCTTACGATCGCTCATGGCCGGCGGTCATCGCGACCGTCGACCACAAGCATTGGCAGCCCTGCTGTGCAGCCGGCGTGCGCGCACCTGCTATCCCGATCCCGCGTGCCGACGTATAGCTACGATGGTTTGCGCCGACCTGCCGCAGTATAATGACAGCGGCTGGTCGGCAAGCTGTTAAAATGTCGGGTTTGCATCCACTTTAAGCCTCGTCGTACACAGGATGAGATTATTGGACAAATGATCGTCCCTTTTTTTTTTTTTTTTTGCATGCTTAGTTCTCAGACAGAATACAATTTCAGAAGTGATGCAATGTGGTGTATTGTAGTGTATTCTTTCTTTTCCGAGGATGCGTGGTCTTGATCTTCCAGTTTGTTTGGGTTTTTTTTTTTTTGGCCAAATATTGTACTGATTAAAGAAAATCGTACGATCTGGTATTGTGTAAGAAGAATTTGCGTCTCCCCTTTTAGATAATTTAGGATGAACTGTTGGCTCCCGAAAGCTGTGTACTAATGATCAGATTATCGAACGATCTCATCAAAAGCTTTATTTTTCATCCGATTCTTTTCACGTGCATTAGGCTTTGCAGGAAGATGTGCTTAATGCATCAGCCAACTTTAAAGTGTTACTAAACCCACGACCCTGCATTCACTATATCTGGTCTCCCACAGTACAAAGAACATGGAAATGCAATTATTTTAGTAAATCTAAACTGCTAAATACCTTTTCTCATCAGCAGTTAGAGCAGTCTTGTGACTTCTATCAGTGTCTGCCCAAGCACTGGTTAAAGCTTGGAGTGTTTTTTTTTTTGTTTTTTTTTTTCATTCTTCTCTGACTATCCTATGAGGCTGCAGGAACCCTGACCCTCTATCTGGACAGTGCTGATTTGGGCCTATACTGATCACAGGCACCCTCCCAAGAAAACAAAAACCAAACTCTTTAGCAATACACACCAAACTGAGCATGTGCAGAGTGACTCCAAGGCTATGTACTATCAGGAGATTGGGGAGGGTGGAAGAAGGGGAGGATCAGAGAAGGCAGGATCAAACCAGCCTTTTTACACATACTGGAACCTAAGGGGTTATTCCTCCGCATTGAATATAACAATCATGCTTTACAGCATATACAGACTGATTTTACTGTTGTGGGTTTAGTAACACTTTAAGCCCTAGCTACAAAATGGGTCCCTGTTCTAATTAAACTTCATTTTGCGATATAGTGGGTGTGTACACATCTTATCTGTTCTTATAAATTCCCCTTCCTATCTCCTGCTTTTTCTACCTCTGCAAATCCTACTGCCCATTTTTTCTTTCTTTTTGGCATCCTTTAAGACATTATAGTGTTAAATCGCTGTCTGAACTAGAATATAGCAGTGGAGCTGAACCTTCTATATTTTGTATGGACTGGAATGTCTTCATCTTGCAACTCATGCTGCCTATTTTTATATGGTTGGTGGATTAAATATGCTATTGTCTCATATTTTAATACCCTGTGTGATATACGGTACCTGGAAGTTTTGTATTGTACTGTACTCTTTCCTGTACTTTTACGTAAAAAAAAAAATAGGTTCTGCCTAATACTTTATTATTAAACAGGTTAAACCAAGAACTCCGTGGCTGGGTCCACAGACATGAAGCGAAGAGAACAAAGACCAGGAGAACAATTAGTACCCATAAAGCTCAAGCAATGCAGGTGAGAGTTTTGATTATATGAGTATTTATAAAGTGGTAAATGTAACATTCAGCAAACATTACATGTAGGTGAATTAGTCATTGCAATTTAAAGTGAACATTCAGTCTGTCTGTCATGTTGGCTCTGTTTGAAAGGTCTCCCCCATCTTTAATAGGAGTAAAACATAACATGTGTCAATGTCTTTAATTAGGTCTACTCTTCAGCCTATGTCATTCGCCTAGGTGAATGATGTAGGATCCTCTAATCCCTGGATATTTTTTTTATATTCAGATATTTTTAATTGCTGTGAGATTCAGCTGTGAGGGAAGAGCTGGAGGAGGGATGGAGGGGGCGGAGAGGGGTGGAGGCAGGTGGATTAGAGACCAGTACTATGTGACTGCACCGTGCCTGTGCAGGGTCCCCACTGCTGTACCATGCAAGTGCGGCTCCTCGCTGCCACACTGCGCATGCACGTGATCTGCCTTTGCCGAGGGAGCGGATGCAGCAGAATTACCAGGAAGCCCACAGTTAACATGGCCATGGTGGCATTACAGGGCCCCCGACAGCTCTCGCGGCACCTCCCCACATCATATAACCCCCTAGGAGAAGCGATTTGCCAGGGGACTACCTTGCGGGCACACTCCCGAGTCCTACATTTGCACCCATAGCCACTGAATGCTGGGCTCTGCCCCACCCCTTGGTGCCTGCGTCATTGTATTTGACAGCAGTAGGAGCCAATGGCTGCGCTGCTATCAATCTATCCAATCAAGAGCAGGGACCTCATGGAGAGAGGGAGAGCGCGTCACCGCCAACAGAATTACGGGGCGCAGGTAAGTAAAACTGGGGGACCGGTCACTGCCAGGTGTTTTTCACCTTAATGCATAGGACACAAAGGTTTACAACCCCTTTTAACTGCTTGCCTTCTGCCTCACTTAGAAGTACAGTGGCTAAGCAGCCTCGCTGCGCTGGATCGCGTATCTGATACACGCACATCCCGGCTGTGTTGTGATTAGTCGATCAGGGGGTGCTGGCCAATGATTTTCCGCCGGCACCTGCTCCTCGGCTCTGTCATTCAGGAAAAGGGAACCCTATGTTTGTAAACAACACAGAGCTCCGAATAGGGACAGGCGGTGTTGCTGTTTCTTTTTTTTTTATTCCCTGCAAAACAGGGAAGAAAACAACAAGGTCACTTGGTAAAAGCACCACATGACGCATTACACAGGCACATATTTAACCTCTTGATTTTCCCTAGATATTAACCCTTTTCTAGTCAGTGTCATTAGTACAGTGACAGTGTATAGTATTAGCACTGATCACTGCATTAGTGTCACTATTGATGTTGGTGTCAGCTTGTATCAGATTGCCCGCTATACTATCACAGTCCCACTCTGCCGCCATTACTAGTATAGAAAAATAAATACAAATTCCAGTATGTATACCAGACACTATCACTTTCATGCAAACTAAATAATATACACTTATTATCCCCCCCCCCCCCCCCCCCCCCAAAGACCTGTAGCAGAATACATTTTGGCATGAATTCATTAATTATTCATTTTTTATTTATTGGGTATGTTTTATAGCAGAAATTGAAAGATTGTGTGGGGTGTTTTTTTTTTGTTTTATAAAATGTAAAAAAACCAAATACCACCAAAAGAAAGCTCTATTTGTGTGAAAAAAAAATGATCTAAATTTCATTTAGGTACAGTGTTGCACGACCGTGCAATTTCCAGTTAAAGTAGACTGTTCCAAATAGCAAGAAATGCTCTGGTCATGAAGGGGGTAAAATCTTCCAGAGGTCAAGTGGTTAAAAGGAAAATCCTCAGGACTGATAGAACAGAGTTGTAAGACTTTCTCTGCTAATACTAACATCCATACCTTATGTTAAAGTGTTTGTAAAGGATCACCTTGTAAAACAACCCACTCCAGTATGGAATACAAAACATTTGTGTATAGATTACAGGGGAAAAAAATTATAAATATATACACACACCACTTTTGATCACATTCCCTCTGTTTGCTGTCCATAGGATACAAGGGTAAACACTACAGTAGGAAGAATTGTGGGAATTTTATGTTAAACAATACAGCGCGATCAGAATGATCATCCCTTCAGCTTCCTTTGTAAATCTTAGTCGATACATCAGGAGAGATTAAAGCTGGCTAAAATGATGAAGCAAGGGCCTAGGTAAAGATTATATAGATGCATGTGCATGCATTGAAGAAGCATAGGAGCATATATTTAAACATATATACTGGGGTTGTGGATTTGTATTCACCCTACAGTTTTATGGTAAAAAGAACTAGAGGGACTGCATAGGGCTTTCAATTATTATATTGATTTATTTTTATTTTAATACTTTATCAATATTTAGTTACTATAGTTCATTGGAAGCTGACTCTGGGGCACAGAAGTACAAAGGTAAATGTACTCATGTGGCCCACAAGAGAAGTATGGCCAAATAGATGCCCATCTTCTCCTGCCCAGGCCCGGAAATCTTTTTATCATTTAGAATTTTTTATGTTTTACACTATCTGGCATTCTCCCAACTGATGCTTTCCCTACATCCTTTGTCTGGAGTTGCAAAATCGAAAAAAAAAAGGGCTTGGGAGATGGTTTTGTTTTTAGTTTTTTTCTGTGATCCACGTTCACCAATTCACTTGCCTTTTTAGGCCTCTAAAGTCAAGCCTTTGAGTGTAATAGTCACTTTGAACATTAAGTACAGTATTGGCTTCTGTGCAACCAAGAAATACTAATGGCAATGTGTCTGCGGGATGAGAAGTTAGTTGCTGAAGTCACTTAATCAGCGTAAAACGGATGAGATTGGGACTTGGGGTATAAAACAATTGTTGCATTTAGCTATCTGCCTTTCTCAGGATTATGTTAAACGATGAGGGGCAATTATATTAATCTGTATACAGCACCACACCATATGCATTCCTTGTACGTATGTATGCCCCGATTTTTAATGCTGAACTCCAGGAAAAGTAAATATCTTCCCTTGCAGTGGTGCAGCCCCTGCAATGCAAGGTGAAATGCTCATTTAGTTTTAGGGGAAACAAGAAAAGCTGTTTTACTTGCCTAATCCTGCACTCCCACAGGTTTCTTAAAGCGGAAGTAAACTTCCATCTCTTGCTTTTACTTATAGGTAAGCCTATAATAAGGCTTACCTCTAGGTAGTGTAAATATTTCCTAAACATGCATTGTTTAGGAGATATTTACTGTACATGCAGCCAGTGACCTCACTGGTGCATGCCAGGGCTCTGTCATTTCTTCAGAGCCCTGTACCGTGCTTTCAATGGTGGCTTACGTGTAGCTTCCGTGTGCGATATATACTAGCACATTATGACATTACCTTGCAGGTACAAAAAAAAATAAAAAAAATGTCCAGTGGTTTACAACTGCTTTAATGATGCTGGGCCAGTCCCCACAGCCTCCCAATGCTCCTGCATTGGACATGAGGACACTGAGGAACATTCCATTGTCACACAGGGGAGCACCATCTGCTGGGGTAGCAGAAGGTTGGGTAATTAAAACTTATTTTCCTATCCCCTAGACATAAAAGAGCAGGGGAGAATTCAAACTTTCCCCAGAGTTGAGTTTTTTAAATAATAGTATTCAAGAACTAACTTTTCTTTTTCTTTTGTTTTGTGTAGAAGCAAGATGGCAAAGGTGATGAATCACAACTTGTAACAATGCAATACACAGATACAAGTGTAAAGTAAGTTTTTGCATCAGATTCAGAGTTTAGCTTTGTCATATTTTTTCTTTTTTTTGTTACAGGTGTTACCATCTAGATATTTTATACATATAAACACAGTGTGTATGTGTGTGTGTGTGTGTGTGTGTGTGTGTTATAACTAGGGGTGCACCGAATGTTTTTTTTTTTGGTGCCGAAACCGAAAATGAAAAATACACTAGGCCGAAAACCGATACCGAAACTTATTTAAAAAATATATTTTTATACAGGAGATGGTCAGCGACTGGGGACATGGTACAGGAGATGGTCAGCGACTGGGGACATGGTACAGGAGATGGTCAGCGACTGGGGACATGGTACAGGAGATCAATGCAGCCAGCCAGTGTGCCCAGTATTGCAGCCAGCCAGTGAGGAGAGCCGCCACCTGGTTGATTAGAGCGCCGGGAACATCACAGCTTTCATTTCAATATCTGTGTTCTCCTCACTGCGCGCCGTCACATACAGCCCCTCCCCCTTGTCCGGGCACTTTGATAGACCGATCACCCGTCCAATCCTGGGATGGGTGATCTGTCTATCAAAATTCCCATACAAGGGGGAGGGGCTGTATGTGACGGCGCGCAGCGGGGAACACACAGCTATTGAAATTAAAGCTGTGATGTTCCCGACGCTCTAATCAACCAGGCAGCGTCAGCGGCTCTCCTCTCTTCTGCGCTATAGGAAGCCCCCGTGATAGGCGGCACCAGGGGACACACTGTTATAACAATAAGCTGTTGATTTTAAAAAAAAAAAGGATATCTGGCCCTGACAAATACATTGTGAAGGTAACCATGACAAATAAACGAGAGACATTGTAGTCAGCATGATCAAGGGTTTGGGGTGCTTAACCCGTGGCCCATGGCCCAAACCAGGGAAGCGCATACTCATGCGCTGAGGCCAGCAAACCCAGATCATGATTAACGGGTTGCTGACCCGCCATCCCAGAGCATGAAGCTGGCACCGGCAGTGAAGGAAGCAGAGACCGCAAAAGCCTATGCTTCCTCTGTAACACTGGCTTCTGTCCCTTGCAGAGTGATACTCTGAAGTGCACTTCACTTGGGACCTTTTTAGCAGCTTGGAGAGTGATGCCAGCAGAAGCTGGAAAATGTTTGCGTATTAAACATCACATACACTGCATTTTTGCAAGAGGCATATTGGAACTCATAGAAAAGGGTTATTCGGCTGATTTTACACTGATCCGCAGGTGCAGCGCAATGCACATGTGGGTTAGTTGCACTGAACCATAAACTTCTATTAAATCCTGCGGGTTTGGTGCACTTTCAGAAAGTGCCTCACATCTGCAAGATGTAATAGATGTCCGTGGCTCAGTGCTGCTAACCCGCGGGTAAACTGCAACGCATCACAGTAAAAGCAGCCTTATATGGGGCTCAGGAAAGTAAGGGCTTGTTACGTTTGCAATTTGGGGAGGGCGGTAAAACCCCATTGTACATTTTGGCCTTCAACCAGTTACCAGTTCGCTTAAATGGCCCTGGCTCTTCAAAAGCTTGAGCACCCCTGATCTAGAACTTAATTCCTAGGCATACAAATCACATGAATAGTCACATGAAATGCATTTATGTGCCTATTGTTAGTAAAATGAATGTTCTTGCCATTCAGGTTTTCCACTTACAATTTGTAAGCATCTACATTTTCACAGGCATCACACTCTTTACACCATGCTGTTTCTCTGAATACGCTTTCACTGTTATCAAGTAGTGTACTGTTGATCTATTTTGATTCCCCAAGGAGACTTGCTGTTGGAATTCATTAGACTTCTGCATCAGTTTTAATGTGTGGTTTGCAGCATCACTAGGGCAGATTAAAGCACAACCTGCCAAAGAGGCCTTACAAAAGAAAGGAGACCATTCAAAAAGAAAGGAGACCATTCAAAACTTAAGCACTTTTTGTCCTGGGCAATTTTTTTTCTCTCTCACACATTAAAATCAGCTTGTCACATAATATTTGCACAGCTATTTATGAAGCACAAATTTCCAGGGAAAAAAAACATTTTACTAATAATTATATTTTTTGCACTTTACATTTTTTTTTTCTTCTTTTAACATTATTGCTATCACAAGGGGGCTAACAAGCCCCCTGTGTAATAACATTGGACAGGTTGTAGTGATCTAATATAATCGTTCCTTCCTCGTAGATGGAATATAGTTATTAAAAGTATTGTCTCCGCAGCAAAACCCGATTCTCCCAGAGAGAGATTTTATTGACTTCCAAAACAGAACATTATTACAGATGGCAAAATCCAACAGAGTACATGACAAGGAATATCTTCTCCTAGAGAGAGATTTCAGACCCGTCTCTCATAGTCATATCTTCTAGACTAGCTGACAACCTGCCTGTCTTCTCATATACTGATCTGACACTGGGGGGGGGGGGGGTCAACCAAATGTTTTCCATGAATACCCCCCCGGGTTAGGCCTCAAGGTCTAATTACCATCAATAAATACTCCCTTTGAAATGTTCATCTAGGTTAAAAGGCTATTCCTCACACACACACAACTTGCATAAGATTTACACATCAAAGGGTAACAGATAACATTGTCAACTGACATCTGGCCTGGTCACTAATACTGTGTGTGGAATATATATATCCAATACATAAAGTCCCACATAAATCGGCCAACACATTACAACATATACCCCCACTTGGGTCGTTCTAACTACTAGAACTGACCCATAAATCAAGCAACAAACATAGCATTACCGACTTGAGGTATTGGATGCTTCACAATGGCTCATATGAAATATAAAGTTGAAACTGGTTACATCTCTCTTCACCAGCCTCTAAAATATCCCCATGAAAAAGTCATTAGATAATATAGCTTTAGACCATGACTTGAAAAGGGTTTGGTAAACATCCTTGGCCCATATATATCACATCAAGATCTTGAATATTGCACAAAAACGAGCTGATGTCACAGTTCATTCTTCAATTTTCAACTTCAACTTCATCACATCTCTCATTGAAAGTAGACTTGGTGTGCTTGGTGTGCTGGGAGCTCCGATCCACATAAATCCAGGATTCTCCTCTCCAGGCTCAAGGTTTTCATTTTCTTAAAGATGCTTTTGCACAAACACCAGCAAATCCCGAAATTCTACTTCCATCTTTATAGTAAGAAGAACCATCCATGTACCAGCTCTCACTTTCAAGTTCAAAAGGTTTGGATACGGCTGAAAAAAACTGCTATTGCTGTACTTTGTAATTTGCTGTAGGCCGACTCCTCATTTCCATCCTTAATAGAGCAGTTGCTTGAATCATTCAGTCCATAATTCCACCTGAATGGTATACCAATCTATATACCAATCTATAATTCATATATCCATATAATCCATATATAATCCCCCACTTTCAGATAGAATCAGCTTGACATCAGCGTTTATCAGATCTTCTATCCAGACAAAGCAGCAGTGGAAAATCTTGCCAGTAAAGTTAGGTCTTTTTTTCATCCATATGTCAATAATATTAATGACTGATTCAACAAAGTTTCAAATCATGACTGGAGTGATGAACTTCACTCACCCCTCTTATAAATTTAGGAAAACCACCCAACATACTATAATTTATGCTATGCCAAGCCATTGTGCAGCATCTCACCTTAGATGTCAAATATATTGATCAATATGCAATATGTAATATGCAACATGTTATGTAACACGAAAATTATTTTAGGTTTAAATGTTTCGCTCTGGTTTTAAGATAAAGTTCAAGAAATAAAACATAATAAAATAAAAAAAAAATAAAAATAAAAATGGAAAAGGGTGAAAAATAAAAATAAAAAATAGGGCTTGATGAATAAAAATGGGAAAGGGTGAAAAATAAAAAATAAAATATAGGGAAAAGTCCATTGTCCAAGTCAAAAAGTCAAAAAAAAAAGTAAATTGCTTGATGAATATTGAGAGAGTCCATGATATTGTTTATTCAGTGTTTCTCCCCCACTAGCCAGAATTTTCAGCTTGCAGTTCACATGCTATGCGGATGCAGTATCTTCAATATCTGAAAGACAAAAAAACTCTCCAACAAAACTAATTAGCAAGATCCTTAAACATTCTTTGAAGTTAAAACAAAGGACTATTTACACATCCCCAGGTTGAAACTAAACCACCCCCACTGTTAGAGAAATGTCACTTGTATTCAAAAACAGATCTGGATAATGTAATCTGTTTAGCTGTCCCAGCAATGTGTAATGTTCCATTTTCATCTTATCGTACTCAATCTTTAGGTGGTCATATTTCTGTTTTAACTGAGAAAACGGTATCCAAGCCTTAGATATTTTTTTATTATGATTTTGGTCAGCTCTGTTTTTCATATCAATATCACCTATATTTGACCTGGTGTCTCCTCTTTGATTGTTATCATAAGACATTATCTTTTGATCTCTATGTTCAGTATTTGTCCTAAACAATGTGGCTAAATCAATCTTGACAGCTTGCTCATTTGACTTTCTCCATAAATTGTCTGCTTTCAACAATACGTCTTTTAAATCATGAGGATTTGGGGTAACTAGCAAAATATTTTGTCTGATCTCTTCATTTAAAGCATGTAGAAATATACTCATATGTAACAAGCCACCATGCTCAAATGCAAGATTATTACTGACCAATATTTCCATAATAGATTTTACCCTTTCTGACAGTTCGTAGGGAGATTCACTTTTCATTTGTTTGATCTTCCCATGAACAGTAACATCAGAACGTACACCATACAAAACACATAACAATTCCATCAATATGTCCCTTGTCCTCATTGGCTGAGTACAGATCTGCTTAATTCTCACCCAAAGACTATTTCCTATAGAATGTTGCATAACTCTGTCTAAATCAGATGGGTTGAGATTGTACATATCTCTGACATTCTGCAAGTCACAAAACCATTTTAAAAATCTGTTTAAATCATGGCAGGGAATCATTCCTATTTCTTTAAGAATTGCATCTAATTCTTTTGGTTTCAAAGGCTTCATTACAAGCTGAACTTCACCTGCATTATTATTATTGTTATAAACTGTGGTGGTCACAGTGGGTGCGGCTGGCAATGAATTATCAGATTTAATATGAGGTTCTGTTTCATTTGATAGAATGTTTGTATTTGCATTTTGCTGCAGATTGCTGAATCCACGATTCGATGCATATCTGCATTCCTGAGATCTCTTCTCTAATTCCATAATTCTTAATTTCAATCTCTCATTTTCCTCTGATAATTCATTACAACGTTTAGACTTCTCAAGCAGAGCTTCCCCAATGGTGACTGCATGCAATTTTAAATTTACAGTCTCAGATTCTGATTGGTTTTGTAACCTCTGACAAACCTTGTTGCTATTATCAACTGCACTCTGTAACTGGGTAATTTCCTCAACCTTATCCTTCAACGAACTTTCCATTGTTAAACAGCAAGATAACAAGCCCTGTACAATACAACCTTTTCTTTTACCTTCTGAAATTTTACTATCAAAAACAGTTTTTTCTAAAAATTCATTCATCATAGTCCATGTCTGCTTATATTTTTCTGGCACTTCATAAGGACCGCCATGACGCTTAATACATTTTAACACCCATCTGTTAACTTTATCAGAACTGACACTAGCTTCACACTGAGTAAGCATTTTTACTATATTATTAATAATTTAAAAAGAGAGAAATATTTTACTCACCGCATTAATTACTCCTTCAGCTTCCAGCTCAGGTCTTCTGGTACACGATACAGTCCTTTTCTTCGTTTCCAGTCTCCAGAGAATAATTCTGGGGTTCTAAACTTGTTTGATTTTGTAGATCAGACTCTCTTATGTCACAACCAGACGTTAGAGTCACAGCACAGGTCTTGGGTCTCCATCAGACTTCTGTCCAACTCACGGATTGTTATCACCACGATTTCTAATACAAAGTCCTGAAAATGCTCTTCTGGTCACTTGAACGGCACCAATGTAGTGATCTGTTTAAATCATGGCAGGGAATCATTCCTATTTCTTTAAGAATTGCATCTAATTCTTTTGGTTTCAAAGGCTTCATTACAAGCTGAACTTCACCTGCATTATTATTATTGTTATAAACTGTGGTGGTCACAGTGGGTGCGGCTGGCAATGAATTATCAGATTTAATATGAGGTTCTGTTTCATTTGATAGAATGTTTGTATTTGCATTTTGCTGCAGATTGCTGAATCCACGATTCGATGCATATCTGCATTCCTGAGATCTCTTCTCTAATTCCATAATTCTTAATTTCAATCTCTCATTTTCCTCTGATATCCGGGTCACGGCACCAATGTAGTGATCTAATATAATCGTTCCTTCCTCGTAGATGGAATATAGTTATTAAAAGTATTGTCTCCGCAGCAAAACCCGATTCTCCCAGAGAGAGATTTTATTGACTTCCAAAACAGAACATTATTACAGATGGCAAAATCCAACAGAGTACATGACAAGGAATATCTTCTCCTAGAGAGAGATTTCAGACCCTTCTCTCATAGACATATCTTCTAGACTAGCTGACAACCTGCCTGTCTTCTCATATACTGATCTGACACTGGGGGGGGGGGGGGGGGGGTCAACCAAATGTTTTCCATGAATACCCCCCCGGGTTAGGCCTCAAGGTCTAATTACCATCAATAAATACTCCCTTTGAAATGTTCATCTAGGTTAAAAGGCTATTCCTCACACACACACAACTTGCATAAGATTTACACATCAAAGGGTAACAGATAACATTGTCAACTGACATCTGGCCTGGTCACTAATACTGTGTGTGGAATATATATATCCAATACATAAAGTCCCACATAAATCGGCCAACACATTACAACACAGGTGACAAGTCCTCTTTATGGAGAAATAAGGGGTGGCTGTAGCAGCCAAAGAATGACCGCTCTGAAACCCAAAGTGACAAAATCATTGACGCTTCTCCAGTCCTAGAGTAGATCAGGGAACAAATTTATCTAGCTATCCTGGTCGATTACCGCAGTTTGTAGCTAATCACCAGTTTAAAAAAAAAAAAATCATGCCAAGCTCATGGTTACTGCCACAAGCTTGTTTTAACCACTTCCATCGAGAACGTTTTTATACATTCGTTGGACTTAAAGTGATTTTCTCAATTTATAACATAAAGAGACCCTTGAAATAACTCTCAGGTCTCAAGGAACTCCTGAAAATATGTACCATATCTACAGGTCACTGTGCATTAGAGTGCTGGCCAGTGGAAAGAATACCTCATGATATTGGTGGTCAGTGGGAAGAATGTCCACTTACAGATCGCAAATAAGATCATTGGTGTTAATGATTACAAATCTAATGCTGCGTACACACGATCGGAAATGCTGCCAGCAAAACTCTGATGAGAGCTTTTTGTCGGAAAATGTGATTTGTGTGTATGCTCCATCAGTCTTTTGCTGGCAGAATTCCAGCCAGCAAAAGATTAAGAGCAGGTTCTCTATTTTTCGGTCGGGAAAAGTTCCTATCCGAAAATGCGATCGTCTGTATGCAATTCGGACGCACAAAAAATCAGGCATGCTTTGAAACTATTCGAGGCATGCTCGGAAGCATTGAACTTCATTTTCTTGGTTCGTCGTAGTGTTGTATGTCACCACATTCTTGACTGTCGAAAGTTCAGAGAACTTGTGTGACCGTGTGTATGCAAGACAAGCTTGAGCGGAATTCCGTCGGAAAAACGATACAAGATTTTTGGGATGGAAATTCTGCTCGTGTGTATGCGGTATAAGAGGTAAAAATTGTTTAAGGAACCCCTAGTAATCGCTGGAGGACTCCTTGGTTAAGAATGGCAGTTCTAGATGAAAATGGGCCCTTTACAGTGCTTGCAGTTGATTGTTGTTCGGCATCTGAGTAGCTTAGAAGTAGAAGTAAGTTGAAAGCGTTAAAGAGAAACTGCAGTCTGCTAACATAATTTGTAATAAAAATCTCTTTGCCATTTTGACGCTTCCCTCCAACCACTTTTATATATTTTATATATACTGTGATTCTGTACTTGCCAAATATTCAGCAGAAATCTCCCTCCACTAACATCTGGCTGCATCCAACTGTGGGCAGCTGAAGCTGCTGCCTGTTCACTTCCTGGATTTACACACACATAGGCACGGCTCTGCAGCTCTCATTGGCCCTCTTATGACTCACCCCAACCCCCTCCCCCCCTTTCCCTTCCTGGCAAGCTCTCACGAGAGTGCGAGAGAGCTGTGCATGATGTCATAAGCCTAGGCTTTTTTCCAGACAAGAAACAGGAAGTGGGCTGTATAAGGTATTTTACTGGCAGAAAAAAAATATTTTACTTTCCAAAGTTAAAACAACAAGGGCAGATGGAAAGTTGAAAAAGTTACTGAAGGTCCGCTTTAAGTAAATTTATAGCTGTCCCCAGGATTTTTAATATGCAGCTTGTCCAGTGCCACACACCCTGTGGCTGTGATCTTCAGACATCCTGCCATCTGTACTGGTGCATATGAGGGCTGTGGTCTCAATTTACTACAGTGGAAATCTTCTCTGCAGCCTGATAAATAAGGTCTTTGCAGTGTCTACCAGAAAAGAGAAATTCATCTGTGGTCTGTCTTTATAGGAAATCCCAGCATGCTAATCTATTCTAGATTTCATGCATGGTACAAGCTAATAAGAGATTGAAATGTGGGATAACAACTGTTGCTGGGAGACTGGTATTACAATGAGGTGTGTAGTAATTCTTCGCTTTAAAAAAAATTGCAAAGTCAGCCAGTCTCTTTGTAAACATTGACAAATGTGTGTTTGTCGTGTATCTAGTTACTGTATAAATCGTATACCGTGCAAATGTTTATTCTTTTCCTGCTTTGTTTTTTAGGAACTCAAATGAGCTGCAGATTTATTACTCGTCACCAAGGAGTTACCAAGACTTTTTGGAAGCCATCCGCAGGAGGGGTGACACGTTTTATATTGTGTCTTTCCGAAGGGTAAGTTTCCAAAGAATATGTAATATGTCTGGGATTGATCTTATAAATATTACCATTTCTTCAAAGTTCTGCGATATTGACCCCCTGCTTAAACAACTAGCCATTTACCTAACTATTACTATGTGTAAAACTACCCATACATACTTTATAAATGCTTGTATATTTTTAACTCTTCATGGTAGTATTTATGAGCAAAGATTAAAGCAAGCCTGTCGTGTTCGACATGCTGTATCCTAACACCGTCAGCACACAGCAGAAAGCTCCAGAAGCTTGAACATTAGATCCCTTTTTTTTTGTGTAAGTGCTCTGTGTGCCCACAATGCCAGGGTGTTCTGAAGTGCAGGTACTTTTTGGTTGATTGGATTGGCAACCTGGTGATTATACTTCCTATGTCCTAACCCTCAGTACTGACCCAGTAATATGATGGACAGCCTTATTGGTCAGTAGTGCGGCTTGGTATTTGGCCACAAGCTGCTTATATTTATGGCTATGCCACACTTGTAATCTTGTCACTGGTAACAACTTGCCGCAACAGAACCACTACAAGGGGCAAAGAGAAAAGCCTGCCTGTGTCCATGATGTCATTCCCTCACTAGGCAGATGAGCATGAAAGTGTGTAGATCTTACCTAGTCTGTATAGCAAATCTTTCACATTTACTGAAAAGGAAATTACAATACACCTTTTTTTTAAGTATTCTTTTAGTGCTGAATAAGAAGGTGTGAAGAAATTCTGTAAAGCAAGAATGCAATCAAAAAATATAAATTTTACTTGTTTATTTTTACAAAATGCAAAGTGAGTCAACAGAAGAAAAATCTAAATCAAATCAATATTTCTTTATCGTACATCATGGGACACAGAGCCTTAAGTAATAACTTAATGGGTATATAGGCCCCTTCAGGTGATGGACACCTTTGCCTGTAACGCCTCTTTGAGGGCTGAACCCCGGGACCCAGGGCTTTAGTCATTCTACATTTACCTAAAAGCTTTTCCTTGTGGGGTGCTTTTTACATGTCCAAGGGACTGGAGCCCCGATAAAAAAGGGACCCGGTCCTTGAAAGTTTGCTAAAGGCAGCCCGCCGTGATGGGTGAAGGTTGGATTGTCTTAATTCAGCAAATCCTGTGGTGGGGATAAGGTAAGGGAAGAAATGTAGGAACTAAATTGTCCACCTAGGCTTTCTTCTTTAAGGGAAAAAATGTCATGCCTTAATTCTCCATTAGAGGGAGTCTATGCACATACCTTAATCTGTTGTCTTCACTGTAAAGCTCAGGGTCAGTCTGTGTGGCCGCAGCAGCTTCAGGGGGATTCCCCTCAGGTAAGAGATCTGCCAAAGACTTTTTTTTTTTTTTATCACCCCTGAAGGGACAGAGGGTTAGGGAAACATCAGCGGTGTACCCCCTTGATCCCTTGCTGGGATCATGGGCTCTGCCTCCTCCCCCCCCCCCCCTCGTGTTGGGAAAGCCGCCCGCGCGGGAACATTTTCAAACAAAAGGAGGTGGGGCCTAGGCACGGCGCTGTGCAACTTTCACGAGGACGCACGGCAGACAAGCAGGCTTAAAAATACAGCTGGAGCAGTCTCTCCTCGGCTGACGAGGAGGAGCAATCGGGCTGCACACTGGACACACAAGCTGTGGGGCACGTAAGGGTTGCTACTGGCATTTCTGATACAGGAAGGACTTTTTTACCAGCACTAGGCTGAACCTAATAGCAGCATCATTCTGTCATGACTATGTTCAGCAAGTAGTGCAATTTAATAGTGCCTCTGCTTTTGTGCGTAGGACTATGCGTACCAAAAAAGACACCACACAAAAACAAAGATTTCACCCCCAGGCATTAGGAGCTCCAGTCGTGTCTCCACACTGTCGTCCTCGCCTGAAATACCAATTATGGCAAGCTAGGGTGAGCCATTGGAACAACTTGATGGTGCAGCTGCTTCTCACAGTTCAGCCCCTGTATACGTGACTGAAGTTTTTCTTCCACCCTGCAGGGCTTGAAAGGAAGGTTAACGGCTTTAATCGTATCCTCTATTCAAATGGCTCAGAAGCGTGCTAGATCCCCCTCCCCCACTTTAGACCCTTTGCAAGGGGAACAGTGGGCACATGATGAAGTTTCACCCTCAGGCGATCAGGAGGAAAGACAATCCGATGATTCCTCTGCGGAGGAAACAACGGTAGATGAACCTTTTTCAGCCTCACAATCTGAGCAATTGCTGAGGCAATCTCTTACGGAGATGGTTCGTTCTACTTTCATGCTAGCCCTAACGGAGTCTGCTGAAAGCTCGGTTTCTTCCTTGGGTTCCTTAAAACCTTCACAGCCTTTTCATGCGTTTCCTGTCCATGCATTACTAGAACAGCTTATTTATGCTGAATGGGATCACCCAGTTTAGCATTTTCCTCCTCCAAAGAGATTTTCAGTTCTCTATACCATGGAGGAGAAAGTCACCAAAAAATGGAAGGTACCAGCAGTTGATGCTGCGATTTCCAGTGTGAATAAAAGTCTAACTTTTCCAGTAGACAATGCACAAATGCTTAAGTAACCAACAGATAACAGGTTTGAATTCCTGTTAAAATCCGCCTTTTCCTTGGCAGGTGCCGTTACTCAGCCTGCAGTCGCTGCAATAGGCGTTTGTCAATCCCTAAAGGACCAATTTAGACAGGCCCTTTTTAAAAAGGGTTCCTGGACAACAAGCCCGGGAATTGGCCGAACTACCAAAAGCATTATGCTTTGCCATAGATGCCATTAAAGAGTCTATTTACCAGGTGTCCCGCTGTACGCTTATGCTAGTACATATGCGTAGAATCCTGTGGTTAAAAATTTGGTCAGCCGAAGCACCATGTAAAAACCTCCTAACTGGGTTCCCTTTTCATGGGGAACAGCTATTTGGGGATGATTTGGACAAATCTATCCAAGCAATTTCTATTGGGAAAAGTACTCTTTTGCCAGTCAAAAGAAAGTATAAACACCCTTTATTTAAACAGGCTCTTTCCCCTGCGCCGGGGGTTTCCACCTCTAGGCAGTGGCGACAACCTCCGACGTGAGACTCTGGAGGAAAACCTCTGGGTCAGGCCCAGGCTCAAAAGAAGTCCTGGGGCCGAAAGCCTGCAAAGCAGAATCCTAAAGCCTCATCGTGAAGAGGCACCCCCCTCCCCAGGGTGGGGGGAAGACTTCTGCAGTTTTCAGAAGTCTGGCAAGAGGAAATTCAGGACCGATGGGTCATCTCCACGGTAACTCTGAGGTACAAGCTGGAATTTCGGGACTTTCCACCGTCTCGTTTTCCTGAGGTCAAGCGTTCCCAAAGATCCAGAGAAAAGGCAATCTCTGTTTCGGGCACTAGACCGATTAATATCTCAGGGGGTGATCATACAGATCCCCACAAAAGAGCAAGGTTTGGGGTTTTATGCAAACCTTTTTATGGTACCAAAACCAAATGGAGATGGCAGGCGGACTACTTGAGTCGCCAGCAATTATTCCAGGGGGAATGGTCTCTTCACCCCGACATCTTTTGGGTATTTGCCAAAGATGGGGGACTCCGGACGTAGATCTTCTAGCGTCCAAATTCAACATGAAGTTAGTCAACTTTGTGGCTAGAACCAGGGATCCACTCGCATTCGGAACAGATGTGTTGGTGATCTTGTGGGATCAGTTCTCACTGATCTATGCATTTCCCCCTATTCAGTTGCTGCCTCGACTTCTTTGCATGATCTAGCTGGAAAGAAAAGAAAGCAGGTAATCCTGGTAGCACCAGCATGGCCCAGAAGGTCATGGTATGCAGAAATCGTAAAGATGGCAGTGGAGGATCCATGGTCACTCCCACTACGGCCAGATCTGCTCTCACAGGGGCCGATATTCCATCCTACCTTACGGTCTCTAAATTTAACGGCTTGGCTATTGAAACCTACATTCTGAAGAAACGTGGGTTTTCCGGGTCAGTTATCGCTACCCTGATTAATGCAAGGGAGCCAGCTTCTAGAACTATATATTATAGGGTCTGGAGGGCTTATGTTGGCACCCTCGGAGATATATCATAGGCAGAATTCTTGCCTTTCTACAATTAGCGGTAGAGATGAAATTGGCCTTAAGTACTATTAAAGGCCAAGTCTCAGCTTTACCAGTCTTATTTCAAAGACCGCTTGCTACACATTCTTTAGTCCGGGGTTTTATGCAAGGGGTGATGCGGCTTAATCCGCCAATCAAACCTCCTTTGAACCCTTGGGACTTGAACTTGGATATTGTCCTGCCATCGTTTTTTCCAAAACCATGTTCCAGGGAAGAGAAGTCACTACATTGTCTTGATGTGGTGAGAGCAGTGAAAATCTTTTTAAAGACAACTGCTCAGATTAGATAGACTGATGTCTTATTTATTCTGCCAGAGGGTCCTAAGAAAGGGCAGGCTGTGTCGAAATCCACTGTCGCTAAGTGGATTTGGCAAGTTTTAATTCAAACTTATAATTTAAGGGGTAAGATTCCCCCTTTTCAAGTCAAGGCGCACTCTACCAGGGCGGTTAGTGCATCTTGGGCAGTGCGTCACCAGGCCTCCATGGCTCAGATCTGTAAGGCTGCAACTTGGTCTTCAGTACCTACATTCACCAAGTTCTATCAAGTGCATGTAAGGAGGTATGAGGATATCGCAGGCAGCAGTATAGGTCCTCCAGTCTGGGGGTACCCTGCGGGTTGTGTCTCCCTTCCCTCAAGCAGCATTGCTATGGGACGTCCTATTAAGTTATTACTTAAGGCTCTGTGTCCCATGACGTACAATAAAGAAAATAGGATTTTTATAACCGCTTAACTGTAAAATCCTTTTCTTTGGAGTACATCATGGGACACAGAGGTCCCTCCCCTCTTTTTGGGGTTTAAGTATATTACTTTACTACAAAAACTGATGTGCTCCTGGAAGGAGGAGGGGTTATATAGGGAGTGAACTTCCTGGATTGGGTATACCAGTGTCTATCACCAGAAGGCGCCTATACACCCATTAAGTTATTACTTAAAGTGGTTGTAAACCCTTACAGGCCACTTTGACCTACATGTAAACCTAGATTAAGGCTTATCTGTAGGTCCAAGAAATATCTCCTTAATCTACACGGTTAAGGAGATATTTTACAAAAATAGGGCACCGCTGTCTATGGCGCGCAGGCGCACTGCAAGTGAAGGCAAACATGCCGTGACTTACGGCTCTTGCACGAATGCGCCGGAGTGACGTCATCGCTGCTCTGGCCACTCACACAGCGCCGGAGCAGCGATACCCAGAAGGAAGATGGGCGCTTCGTGCTACAGGGGACAGCGGTGACATCACTGGCTCCTGTGTCAGGTAAGTGACACATAATGGGCTACTATGCAATGCATAGTAGTCCATTATGCTTTACCTTTGCAGGGAAACAAAGAGGAAGTAAACCCATTATGGTTTACTTACTTCCTCTTTAAGGCTCTGTGTCCCATGGTGTACTCCAAGATTTTTTTTTTACAGGTAAGCTGTTATAAAAATCCTATTTTCTTGTGACCGCCCTTTGGCTTCAAGCATACATAAATTCTTACACTTGCACAAAGCCCGGGATTTTGTAGGATTAGTGTGAGGCGAGATGGCAAGACACAAGGTAGTTACACTGTATCAGCAAGGTCTCTCCTAGCCCAGGCCAAGATTTAAAAAAAAAATGTGTAAAACAAAAGGTAACCTAATATACATCATTGGTGAATCATATATTCATTGCATGGATACAGGTGCTGGAACTATATCTTGGGCTTCCTCAAAAAAGACCCAGGGATAATCTGTAAGTAAATAATAGGCAAAACTCCAAACTGCTAACTTTTTGATTTTCATATACGGTATTTATGAAGGAAAGCAACATATGTAGACAAAACCGTACAACAGAGTACATGCACAAGATCGCCCGCTGGTTCCTCTATCTAGACAAAGACAGACTCTTGGCTACAGGCAACGTATGCATTTTCATTAGAGCAGGGAGGCGATCCAGGCTAATAGCACAGCAGTTATCAAATCTTAATACACATTGATAGATACCAGAAAAAAACTTCAGCTGACAAACTTTCAGCTCCACCATTAGGTGGATCTTACTTCAAAAAGGGGTTTTTACTCTGAAAGGCTGATTAAAAACCTCCACCTGATCCTGAGTGTCCATATTTTAGTTGAAGGTTTTTCTTACCAAAAGTGGTCTTCGTGAAAGAATTGCACCCAGAAGGGCCACACCTTTGAAGTGTAGACAAGGCTAAGAGACTTGACATGAAAATCTAAAAATTGAGGTGCAGAAAAATGGCATCAGGTGCTTTGGACTAATGAGTCAAAATTTGAAATATTTGGCTGTAGCAGAAGACAGTTTGCTCACTGTAAGGCTGGAGAGCGGAACAATAATGAGTGTCTGCAGGCAACAGTGAAGCATGGTGGAGTTTCCTCACAAATCTGGGGCTGCATTTCTGAAAATAAAGTTGGGGATTTGGTCAGGATCAAAGGTGGCCTCAGTGCTGAGAAAATACAGGCAGATACAGGCAGATACTTCTCCATTATGCCATACCATCAGGTTGGCATGTAATTAGCCCTAAACTTATTCTGCAACAGGACAATGACTCCAAACATACAGCCAATGTCATTTCAAACTATCTTCAGTGAAAAGTAGCACAATGAGTCCTGGAAGTGATGGTTTGGCCCCCACAGAGCCCTGATCTAAACATCATTGTGTCTGTCTTGGATTACATAAAGAGGCAGAAGGATTTTTTTGCATCCAGAGAAGATCTGTGGTTCTTTTTCCAAGATGTTTGGAACCTACCTGCCATGTCCCTTAAACTGTGTTCAAGTGTATCTAGAATTGATGCTGTTTTGAAGACAAAGGGTGGTCACACCAAATATTGATTTGATTTGGATTTCTCTTCTGTTCATTTGCTTTCCATTTTGTTAATTGTTAAAAAAATAAACTATTACCACTTCTATTTCAGAAAGCATGTTTAAATTACAGCATTTCTTCACACTTGCCTAAAATCTTTTGTGTGTGTGTATCAGTGTTTCTCAACTTTTTTTCCAGTCAAGGCAACCTTTTAAAATTATGCACAATCTCAAGGCACCTCATTCTAAAATTAAAAAAAAAATGAAACTAATAAATGCATATACACTATATTGCCAATCTTAGTCCGTAGGGTTCCATATTGAGTTGGCTCACCCTTTGCAGCTATAGCAGCTTCTGGGAAGGCTGTCCACAAGGTTTAGGAGTGTGTCTAGGGGAATATTTGACCATTTTTCTAGAAGCGCATTTGTGAGGTCAGGCACTGATGTTGGACAAGAAAGCCTGGCTTGAGTTTCTGCTTTAATTTATCCCAAACGTGTTCTATCAGGTTGAGGTCAGGACTCTCTGCAGGTCAGTAAAGTTCCTCCACCACATAATCTCTCATTTTATATCTTTATGGACCTTGCTTTGTGCACTGGTGCGCAGTCATGTTGGAACAGGAAGGGGTCATCCCCAAACTGTTCCTACAAAGTTGGCAGCATGAAATGGTCCAAAATGTCTTGGTATGCTGACTCCTTAAAAGTTCCCTTCACTGGAACTAAGGGGCCAAGCCCAACCCCAGAAAAACAACCCCACACCATAATCCCCCCTCCACCAAATGATTTGGACCAGTGCACAAAGCAAGGTCCATAAAGACATGGATGAGCGAGTTTGGGGTGGAGAAACTTGAGTCCTGACCTCCACCCGATAGAACACCTTTGGGATGAATTTGAGCAGAGACTGTGAGCCAGGCCTTCTCGTATAACATTGGTACCTGACCTCACAAATGCACTTCTGGAAGAATGGTCAAACATTCCCATAGACCAGGTTTTTTGCAATTCGGGGACCTTGAGCTGTTGCAAAACGACAAGTCCCATCATGCCTCTGCCTCTGGATGTCATGCTTGTGGGTGTCAGTCTTGCTATGCCTCATAGGACTTGTAGTTCTGCAACAGCTGGAGGTCTGCTAATTGCATATCCCTGCCATAGACCCACTCCTAAACCTTGTGGACAGCCTTCCCAGAAGAGTGGAAGCTGGTATAGCTGCAAAGGGTGGGCCAACTCAATATTGAACCCTACCGACTAAGACTGGAATGCCATTAAAGTTCATGTGTGTGTAAAGGCAGGTGTCCCAATACAGTTTACAATATAGTATGTGTGTGTTTGATTACATAACCTCTGTTCTCAGCTAGGGGTGGGGACACAGCAGTACACCGATCTTCCCAAGTCTTGGCCATTGGATTACAGGCAGGCTGTGTTCCCTTCATAGCCAGAAAACTGAACACACTAGGATGAATGTGCTCTCATGCCTAGCGTGGTCAGTTGGAAAAGGGAAAGAAGGCCGGCTGGCAAGATCACCAGGTATTTCACATTAAGGAAGCAATGCAAAGAGAACAGGATACTTTTTAACGTAAGTACATGGTACAACAGACACACATCAGGAATATGAAATGTTGGGGTAACATATTCTTTAACCATAATGATAGCCTTAAACTACAGCTAATCTAAGTTTCTAATTATTAAAGATGTATCACTGTCCACCCAAATACACCAAATTCACTAGAAACATATAATAAAGTTAGACTAAATATGGTAGGTAGACATATATATTTTTGTATTTTTTTTGTTTGTTTGTTTTTTGTTAGTTTTTTTGAGAGAGCTATAAGCCTTACTGGCTGACAGGCAATTTTTAGTTTTTATTGCTTTCTGTGGCACTGTTGGTACAGTTTTCCTACACCTCTGCATGGCATTTGTGACTGAATGTGAAGGGAAAAACAATCTGGGACAGCAATACCTAAACACGGGGTTCTAAGCCTTGTATTACAAAAGACAAAAAAAAAAAGATTGGAATCATATTTATACGTCTGAGTGTTGGTGACAACAATATCAAATAATGTAACCCTGTAGCTATATAATGTAACCCTGTAGCTATTCACACAATAAAAACACTTTGAAGGTGAATGCTGAGAAAATGAATACATATACTCATGAAATGCATGTATTGTAACTTTATTCAACCAGGCATTAAAATCCAGGTACCCCTGGTACACACTGCACAGCTAGCACAGGTTAATTGGCTATTTTCATATATTACATAGTTAGGTTGAAAAAAGACACAAGTCCATCAAATATTAGCATGGAGTGTTGTGATTGGGGCCCTTAAAGGACACCTTATCACCACACTTAAGACTACATGCTTAGATTCTCTTTTCATGGTAAATTTGCAAATCCTTCTCCTTTCTACAGTAGTGTATCTGAATATTTTTTATAAGAATACTGTATTTGATTTTATTTTTTTGGTTTGCTTCATTACCGAAACACCTTGAAACCATCTGTGTTTTAATTTCTATTTTTATATATATTTTGCAGGACCATTTGCTGTTGCCAGCCACCAACAGAAATAAGACCACCAGGCCAAAAATGTCCATAATTTTGCCATCTATGAATGTAAATGGTATGTATGCTAACCTCACATAGTGTGTTGTGTGTGTGTGTGTGTGTTTTTTTTTTTTTTTCTTTATTTTCTTTTCTCAGTTTTCTAAAGAGCTGTTTTGTGAGCCCAGGAACAATGCAGGACGATGTAGGATTGAGATTGATAGAAATTCAGTGAACTTTAGTAGTCCTGCTTAAAATAGACCTTTATCTTGTAACTGTTACAGCCCATTACACCAAAACCCTGGGGCCACCTTTGTCAGTGTTTCATTGCTAGGCCTCTTCTTCCTGGACAGAGTTAAATGGTATAACTCTGCTCTTGTGCAGATCGGGTAACCGTAACCTACAGCTTACATCATGCAATCTAATAATTACATGAATGTGTTTGCTGTTGCATATGCACAGCAGAAACCGAACCTAAAGAACACTTTGCAAACTATTTAGTGCAGTATTTATCAACAAAAATATTTTATTACAAAATATTACTTGCTGGTCATACACAGGTATGCATTTTATCATCTATTAGAACGAGTTACCAAATTGTTAGATGATAGAGTGGTGTCATGGGAAATCTGAGGAGATAACCTCTGCTAAGCTCATGCTCTCAGGAATCCAAAAAAGTGGGTCCTTAAAGAAAAGGTCATTCCCTCCACTAAAAAATGGGAATGTGCAGCATTCACTACTCGAGGGAGCAAAAAGAGAAAAATCCAAAGGACAAGAGAACTGGAGTATGAAGAAGAAAGGAAAGGAAGGTGAGGAGCAAGATCAGGAGGAAGAGGAGGAAACCAACCTTCCTCCCAGGTACCAGATGCACTGTGCAAAAGTTCAAGGCAGTTGTGAAGAAATGCTGTAAAATAAGACGTTTTTTTAAAAATATACGTGTATTTTAACTGTTTAGTTTTTATGAATTTACAAACAGGAAAGTGAGTGAACAGATACAATCTAAATCAAATCAGTATTTGGTGTGATTACCTTTTTGGCTTCAAACGGCATCAATTCTTCTAGGTGCACCTGAACACAGTTTTTGAAGGAACTCGGCAGGTAGGTTGTTCTAAACATCTTGGAGAACTAACCACAGATCTTCTGTGGATATAGGCTGCCTCAAATTCATCTGTCTCTTCATGGAATCCCAGACAGACTGGATATTTAGATCAGGGCTCTGTGGGGACCAAACCTCCTTGTTCTTCGCTATGCTGAAGCTAGTTCTTAAGGACATTGGCTGTATGTTTTTTTGGGGTCGTTTTCTTCCACTGCAGAATAAATTTTGGGCCAATTACACACCTCCCTGGTGTCAAGGCATGATGTAAAGTATGATGAAAGTATCTGCCCGTTTTTCTCAGCACTTGCACTGTGTAAAGCAGGGGTACCCAACCTTTTTAAGAGCGAGGGCCACTTAAGCAACTTGGTAACCAGTCGCGGGCCACAATGACGGACCGGGCATATGACGGGTCACAGCTACTCTATAGGCCCTCTGATCCACTCAGATGGAAGGGGACTCCCTTTTTTTTTAGAGGATCAGATTGGAGGCAGGCGGGAGTTAACGGACAAAAGTCTGTTTACATTCACCTCTGTAGAGGTGAATTGAGGGTTCCAATTGGGTAGGGCCGATCGTGTGAAAAGGGCCTAAACTGCTTTCACACTGATGTACTGCGGTTTACCCACACCGCGGGTGCAGTGTAGTGCAACCTGTGTCTATCCTGCAGGTTAACTGAACTTTGCCATAGACTCTGCCTGTGGCAGAAGCCGGCGCTGTACAGGAAGCATCAGCTTATGGGGCTCTACTCTACAGCCGCTTTCTTCCTCTACCACCAGCTTCATTCACAACACTGATGCTGTGGTATGACGGGTCGGCAACCTGAGATCTGGGCTTGCTAACCCACCATTCCAGAGCAGGAGGTTGCGGGCCACATCAGAGGGCTCCACGGGCCACTGGTTGGCCACCCCTGGTGTAAAGGGTGGTCACACCAAATATTGATTTGGATTTCTCTTCTGTTTATTTATTTTCCATTTTGTTAATTGATGAAAACTATTAACAGTACTGTATGTCCTGGGACCCTGGTTCCATTCTTACAGGTCCTTCCATTCTTATGCATCATGAACTCCTTCCCACATTGGTATTGTGTGGATGGTCTTAGAGACTTTCTACAGCAAATGTCCACACTGGGCCTTCTGTCTATCCATAGACAAAGTACTTGAGCCACAGGATTGAATGTCTGAGGAGCTGGCATGTAAAAAAAAAAAACACCTGGAGAGGTTGAACATCTGGACCCTTTTATTAAGAATGTCAAGCCACAGTGTTTAAGAATCGAGCATCTGTTTTGCTTAATTGTAAGCCTGCCACCTGGTCTTCTGTTCACACAGTTGCTTAGATCTACTGGGTGGATGGTCAAGCTTCTACTGATGCCAGCTATGGCCGTAAGGTGCTTCTAATTAGAGTCTTACACTCTTATTTAAAAAATGTTGTGGGCCTGTTGGTGTTTGTTGGTCTGTTGCCCACCGCTGCTTTTATGTATTGCTTTTAGACATCCCAGTCATCCATGATTATGTCTGTGTCATGTACTTTAATGATCAAGAAAAAAGATTTTGACTTGTCTGTAAAATCTGTTTCTTGGAATACAGTACAAGACACAGGACCCTTCCTTCGGTCTTTGTTAATACTTTTTGCTTACTAAAAACTGAGAATAATTGTGGGAGGGGTTATATAGCGAGCCTAACAGTTCTGTTTTGCCAGTTTCCAATCGCCTGAAGGTAGCAACATATAACCCAGTCGTCGAATGTGTCCTGTAGAGTGCGCATGGGCGGGACTCCCGGGAAGACGCTGTAGCCGAGAGCTAAGCTCCGGCCTTTCTCAGCCCCACAAGCTAGCAGACTGAGCGGGACCCACCGCATACTGTCCCCCACACCTCCCGGAAGATCCAGGGAACCGACCCGCATGACGGGCAGCCTCCAAAAGAAAGAAGTTAGCCGCCAGCTGGACTTTAGTCTGGCGGTCCCTGCACCGTCCAAGATGGCGGCTGTGTCGTTCATACAAGGAGGCACAGAGAAGCAGAACACAATTGCTGACCCACCATCACCACACTAGCCGCCCTTTCCCTTGCTGGCAACCTCCGTGAGTACCAGGATCTCCCCTGCCTCTACCGTTTTCCTGCTTAACAGGACAATGGGGGATCTCCTCCACGCTCCCATGATAAACTCCCCACTATGCCTTGCATGCACCCTGCAGACTTTTCCCATGCTGTCTGCCTATCACCCTGACATAAACAAGCTGTTGCACAGCTTCTCTGAAATGCTGGCTGCAGGCCTTGCCCAAAATGCCATGCAAATTACAGCTACCATTAAGGCTGATATACTTTAAATAGAACAAAAGAGAGCAAGAGCGCACAGGCTCATAGTGCAGATACCTTTATTACCAAAACAATGCAAAAAGTTGCACTCCCAAACAGACGGCTTATATCCGGCATGACATCCCAAATGGTTACTTTGTAGCTGCTGTGTTGATCTCATCCCCCAGCAGAATGTCTGAACTGACAGCTCGGATGATTTTCCTTGGTCGATATAATCACTATTTGACAGTGTTTTAGCCAGTACTTTAACACTTGGAAGCCTCTTTTTATAAAGGCTTTCACCTATAATTCACAATTTTGTGAATGAGTCTAATAAAAAAAAAAAAAAGTGAATTTTGGATAAAAACGTTTATAAGTTCAAAATCGCATGACACGTCGTACCCCATTTGTTGTAATGTAACTGTTCAAATCCTTGCAACTCTGAAAAAGGCTCCTGCACTACTTTCCTACGATTTCATTGCGACCTGCATAATGAAGTCGCAAGCCGCCACAAAATCGCACTTCAAAATTGCATTGATCTGCGGCTTTGAAATCACACTGAAGTAGCGTGATTTCAAAGCTGCACTGGTATGAACCAGGGCTATCGGTTTTGAGTTTCATTATGCCAACTAATTTGCTGCACTTTGTAGCCTTAGTGTTCATGATATTACCCGAATGGCAGGTTGGGTCTGTTTTTCAGAGCCAGTATTCTATGGGGTCAAATGATTTGTTTTTTGTTTTCTTTTCAGGATCAGTGGTGCAGTTCTAATAAGCCATTACTTTGTTTTCTGTCTGGTACATTAGCTTGAAGATTGATAAAATATTGATCTTTTATTAATTATCTATTATTGACTTTCTACTATTGATTTTTTACTATTTATATCAATATTTATCTTCTTAATTGTGTTTCACCATTTTATCAACTTTCTTTTTAACCGTGTTTCACCATTTATCAACTTTAATTGTGTTTCACCATTCACGGATGTTCACCACTATTTATTAATTTATTGGCCTATTGCTTTATTGGTTTATGCATATTCTCTCATGCACTAACACTGTTACCAGTACCCATTAAGGCTTTTGCACTTGACACTTTGAATATTTGACATACCATTTGCGATATTCTATTATTAGTCATTCATACGTGTATTTATTATTTATTTATTTATTGATCATCAGTCACATATGAACTTTATGCATTTACGTATTATTAATCACCTCTCATTAGTACCAGCGCCTACCACTGGTCATCATCCATATTGCACTTTATATTTATAGTTATCTTTTAGCTATTTCACGAAATTCCTTTTATATATTTATCCTTATTTGTGTATTTGTGAACACAGCACCAACTTTTACTTAGTTTTAGACTATCTGAAATATTCCAAGTAGCGCGAGGGACACATATTTACACATCCCAATCCAGAACGCCAAGAGAAAGGGGGGAGCTAGTGGACTATTGCGGTACAGATATAAAAGTTTTAAACAATTTATTACAAAAAAAACAGAAATAAAGACAGAATCTAAACACAACATGTATACTAAAAACCGTACATATAATGGATGATTTCAATATTTCATTGACTAGTTTCGCCACGAGGTGGCTTCTTCAGAACATATGTACATCTGAAAAACAAATTCACAGATATAATACATTACAGTATATCATGATGCGAAATAGCATCAGGGATGCATGGGAAGAGGGGTTCAATATATAAATTGGTTCCTTACCCAAATTAAGCACGGTCAGAGTATAGCAAGCGCACTCAGGCACAGTCTCCCGCGGCGACTGGGGGAGGAGGTAAGAGCCAGGCAGGTATGGTCTAATAGGGGGATGATATATGTAGCAAACAGTTCGTTAGTATAGCTACACATGTGTGATGCATGACCATCACCATGTATCACCCGGGATAGGTATGATACCTAGTATAGTTGGAATCTAGGGTATCACCAGTGTGGAAGATAGACTGGGTTGGAGTGGAGTGGAATAGCCATAGGGAGATGTGATTGAATACATCTATATATATCTGTGAATTTGTTTTTCAGATGTACATATTTTCTGAAGAAGCCACCTCGGGGCGAAACTAGTCAATGAAATATTGAAATCATCCATTATATGTATGGTTTTTAGTATATATGTTGTGTTTAGATTTTGTCTTTATTTCAGTTTTTTTTTGTAATAAATTGTTTAAAACTTTTATATCTGTCTCACATCGTGATCTAAATATATGCACCAAGTACCGCAATAGTCCACTAGCTCCCCTCTTTCTCTTGGCGTTCTGGATTGGGAACCAGATCACCAAAATATCTTTCCACTTGAAAATTTGGATGATGGTACGGTATCTATAATACCCCTTTATATATTTTGTGGATTGGCCCCACATTTTTCTAAAATATTGTCAATGTAAATTAAGCTGTAATGGCAACTGCATGTACAATTGCATCTGTTGGAGCTGGGGTAGAGAGAACAATTTATTACAAAAAAAAACTGAAATAAAGACAAAATCTAAACACAACATATATACTAAAAACCATACATATAATGGATGATTTCAATATTTCATTGACTAGTTTCGCCCCGAGGTGGCTTCTTCAGAACATATGTACATCTGAAAAACAAATTCACAGATATATATAGATGTATTCAATCACATCTCCCTATGGCTATTCCACTCCACTCCAACCCAGTCTATCTTCCACACTGGTGATACCCTAGATTCCAACTATACTAGGTATCATACCTATTCCGGGTAAAACATGGTGATGGTCATGCATCACACATGTGTAGCTATACTAACGAACTCTTTGCTACATATATCATCCCCCTATTAGACCATACCTGCCTGGCTCTTACCTCCTCCCCCAGTCGCCGCGGGAGACTGTGCCTGAGTGCGCTCGCTATACTCTGACCGTGCTTAATTTGGGTAAGGAACCAATTTATATATTGAACCCCTCTTCCCATGCATCCCTGATGCTATTTCGCATTATGATATACTGTAATGTATTATATCTGTGAATTTGTTTTTCAGATGTACATATGTTCTGAAGAAGCCACCTCGTGGCGAAACTAGTCAATGAAATATTGAAATCATCCATTATATGTACGGTTTTTAGTATACATGTTGTGTTTAGATTTTGTCTTTATTTCTGTTTTTTTTGTAATAAATTGTTTAAAACTTTTATATCTGTCTCACATCGTGATCTAAATATATGCACCAAGTACCGCAATAGTCCACTAGCTCCCCTCTTTCTCTTGGCGTTCTGGATTGGGAACCAGATCACCAAAAAATCTTTCCACTTGAAAATTTGGATGATGGTACGGTATCTATAATACCCCTTTATATATTTTGTGGATTGGCCCCACATTTTTCTAAAATATTGTCAATGTAAATTAAGCTGTAATGGCAACTGCATGTACAATTGCATCTGTTGGAGCTGGGGTAGAGAGAAGCTTTGTTCTCAGATATTGCTTTTATAGCCATATGTTTGACAAAAGTTGAATATAGAACATACTGGTAGTTTGATACTGCCTTAGTGTAACTAACTTTTGGAACGCAAAACAAAAAACCCTAAATATCTTGTATTGGGGGTCCTAATGTGTAGCCAGAAGTCATCCATCTGTCTGATGTCCATAATACCCTTGCCAGTCTAGGAAAAAAAAATCCTCTAACTTGTGCATGCCAAGCTGTGTGCGTCTTTGTTCTCTAGCTTCACAGCTATATTGTATTATCACCCTGGTCAATGACACTGACAACTCTGCTAGGAAAGAGGCCAGTTCTCTCCTCAAGGTGTAATATGGTGACTTGGCCTCCTTCCTACACAAGTACATACAATAACCTCTCAATTTCTCCCTGAATAGGGGTTGATATTATCCTTACTGACAAATTTGGTCGCTTCTAAAGAGCCTCAGTAAACTACATGTCTAACTTTCAGTGCATGGCCTGTCTGTTGCCTTGGTATTTTAATGTACTCTGACACGTCTTTCTTTGCTTATACCGGTGGTTGTCTGTGTATAGGTTGGTATGCCATTGGACATTCATGATGCCCTATACATGCCTCTGATTTGTAATTTACATCCAATGATGGGCAATAAGCACCTCACTCCCTTCCTGACTGACATGAAGACATGCCGAATGTTTCTCCCTTTACCTTTGCTTTCCAGGATAGTCGTCGTAGTCAAATGATGCTGAGTTTGGGTTACTGAGGCAAAATCTCCAACAGCCAACCAAAAAAAAAAAAAAAATCTTATGCCCCGTACACACGGTCGGATTTTCCGACGGAAAATGTCCTATCGGACAATGTTGTCGGAAATTCCGACCGTGTGTAGGCTCCATAGGACTTTTTCTGTCGGATTTTCCGACGGACAAAGTTTTATCTCCTGCTCTCAAATTTTCCGGCAACAAAGTCCTATCGGACTTTTTCTGATCGTGTGTAGCGAATTCCGACGGACAAAGTGCCACGCATGCTCAGATCACATTACAAGACCAAAGCTTTTGGCTACTAGCCTCTACGTAGTCCCGTCGTAGGCAACAAACGTCACCACGTTCAGAATGACCGATTTTTTCCGACAACTTTGTCCGACCGTGTGTATGCAACACCAGTGTCGGACAAAATCCGTCGGAAAAAATCCGATGGATTTTGTGGTCGGATTTTCCAACCGTGTGTACGGGGCATTAGAGGTTTTAACTCTCTCCAAAATAATCTTTGGACCTGTTCAAAAAAAACGTGCATGAAGATGCTTGAAAATCGGATGTGCATTGGCCTCCACTGGCGTGCATTTTTATGTACGTTTATGTGTGTTTTAAGCCACGTTAAATTGCTACGGATCATTTAAGAGGGGCAAAATTTAAAAAAAAGCTGCTTTTTTTTTCTTCTCAATAACATTTTCTCAATTTCTCAACAGGATTTATATAGCGCCAACAGTTTACGCAGCACTTTACAATATAAAAAGGGAGACAATACAGTTATAACACAATAAAATACAAGAGGATTAAGAGGGCCCTGCTCAGAAGAGCTTACAATCTAAATAATGTTGATGTGCAACTACATGCATTGCAATAAAATGCGTACATGTATTATTTTAACACAACGCACTGCACATGACAGCAGCATTGTGGCGTGTACAGGACCCATAGAAAACAGTTGTGTGACCTGCATTCTAATGCCCCGTACACACGGTCGAATTTTCCGACGGAAAATGTCCTATCGGACAATGTTGTCGGAAATTCCGACCGTGTGTAGGCTCCATCTGACTTTTTCCGTCGGATTTTCCGACGGACAAAGTTTTATCTCCTGCTCTCAAATTTTCCGACAACAAAGTCCTATCAGACTTTTTCCGATCGTGTGTAGCGAATTCCGACGGACAAAGTGCCACGCATGCTCAGATCACATTACAAGACCAAAGCTATTGGCTACTAGCCTCTATGTAGTCCCGTCGTAGGCAACAAACGTCACCACGTTCAGAATGATTGGATTTTCCGACAACTTTGTCCGACCGTGTGTATGCAACACCAGTGTCGGACAAAATCCGTCTGAAAAAATCCGATGGATTTTGTCGTCGTATTCTCTGACCGCGTGTACGGGGCATAACAGTGCAGTGAAAAGGAGGTCACTGGAGTATGAGTGAACAGGACTTTAGGCCCCATTCAAACTTCAGCGTCTTGTAGATCGAAGCTCAACAAGCACAAACCTAATGTTTTCAATAGCCCTTTTTCACACCTGATTGTCCTGTGGCTTGTAGCAAAATGTCTGTTGCTCAGAAAAGTACATAAGCTACTCTTCAGGCAGAATTGAGTGTTTTTTTTCCATAGAAAACACCTGAAAGAAACACCTGAAAAGCGTGCCGTGAGAGTTTTTTCAAGCATTTTGTTTTTTATTTTTTGCTCAAACAGCAGCTCTCTGCCCCTTTTTCAGCAGCATTCCACACCTTTTAGTTGAAAAACATCTGAAAAAAACGTCTGACAAAAGCTACAAAAATGTGCAAATCTGCTTCAAAAGGCACTTGCAAAAATGCTTGAAAACGTGACACTTAGCTGTGCATGTAGTGTTTCTTGTTTACACCAATTTAGTTCCTTATAGGAATCCCTTTGTCTTTTACAACAGCCTTCGTTCTTTCAAAAATGGATTCAGTAGTGTGCTGTTTCTTAGGAAATGAATAGTATTGCACAGTTCCTGCGGATTTGTCAGTCATACATGTATGCTTTAAACTTTCTTTTCCTCCTCATCCTAAGTAATTCATTCCTTTTTTATGAAATTTTGTGACTCTGCATTTTTCTGCAAAAATCAAGATTAATAAAACATTGTGATGTTTCTTTCATTCTTCAGAGGTTCAGCTTTCCTTATACTGTTCCCACTGTAGTTTTGTATTGGCGTTCTAAGCAAACACCTACGCAAACTTCTTGTTATTAATTGCACAATCCTCAATCCCATAGTGCATTAAAATCCAAGGTGGTCAGCAGTGTCTGAGATGCAGAAACCACAACCACATCTGGCACCAGCATTCATTCCACAAACAGCCACTTAGATCACTCTTCTTCCCCGTTTTAATGTTGACCAAGCATGGAACCTCTAGATCCATGTATGCAAGCTTTGTTTCAGTCACGATTCATTGCTTGATTATTTATGTTAGTAAGCAGGTGTACCTATTAAAGTGGTCGCAGTGTAATAACTGACCAAAACTAAACAAAAACCGCCATTAGGAGTTATACATGTTGGCCAATGATGCTGATAATGTGCAAAATGTGTACTTGTTTCACATTTTGTCTTTTTTGAACTGTTAAATTGATAATTGTAAGTGACCAGTCCTAAAGGTTTGTTCCGTTTTTGTGAAAATAATCAAAAATGATTTCTGAAACTTTATTTTTTTGCATTTTTATGTCTTTTATGGTTTTTATACATAGAGCATTTGTTTCTGTGTGGTGTATGTCATATGCACACTTTTGCAATAATTGCAAATAATAAAAACTTACAATAATTTTTTGGGCACACAATGTTTATCATCCCTTTTTATTGTGTGCTGTGTATGTATGTTTAAACAATAAGGTGAAACTGTGAAAAACCTAACGCTTAACCACTTGCCCTCCGGAAGATTTTGCCTTATGATCACAGTGGGTCTAGCAAACCTAACCAAATCCCAGCAGCTGCCTTCTTTAGCCTTCTTGTACGGCAGGCTACTTTTTGTCTGATATGACATTGTCGTTCTGTTTTTTGGCCATCTATCCTGGAATCTGGCTTCTCTAGTGTAAGTGTGCTATTTGTCCTAATACGTCCAGTAAATCTGTTTAACTTTTTTACTTTGATGCTGTGCCCTTGTCTATTTTACAATTTATTAAATTTTTTTATATTCTGCTTTGGATCTCCCCAGATCAGTGGGAGGAGCTGCAGGATCCTTGATATCTAGGACTGTATTACAATAATGGACTCATATTGGGTCATGCAAGTGATCCTCGGTTATGTGATCTTTTATGCGTCCTGCAATCATTATTTTTCTATTCTATCAAAATACAATCTCTTAAGGGAAAAAAGGAAAACCTACATATAGAAATACTGCTAAAATGTAGCTGTTTGTAATGTAAAGAATCTATTATCCCAAAGTTATATTTTGGATCCACAATTCAAATTCCTGCTGAATCAGAGATTGGAACCGTTAATGGGCAGACTGAATGTACCAAGTTGATCAATCAACTTGCGTACAACCAGCCTGCCAGATTCTCTTGCGATTATCCCCTGTCAACAATGCCCGAAATTGGCACTGTGTATGGTCATCTTCAGTGGGCCCTGATTTCTTGCATAGTATACATACCTTGGCATATTGCAGCACCTACTATCGTATTCTCAAACAGTGTGTGTAGGGAATTCCTTGTAATGACCAAATCGTGTGTGCAGACACACAAGTGCAGATACCTCAGCAACAGAGTCTTTGAGAGACATAAGACATTTTCAGGTGGTTTAATTCTTCATTGTCAACTAAAAAACTGACACATCAGCTTCAGGTAGGCTGACACTTTTTTTGTGCGGCTATAGAAATGGGCTTATTGGTGTTTGTATGCAAACAGTTCCTCAAGTCAGATTGAACTGTTGCTGTCTCTTGAACGCACCTATTTTTCTGATTTGTGAAATCTTGGTTTGCTGGCTAAGATTTGTCCTTGAGTTATTCGTCCTGTCTTTTGCAGAAGATAACATCTGATGTTTTTTTATGCAGATTTAACATTTTTGTTAATGTTCGCATTTGCTCATTCTTTATTGTAGTCCCTCTATAGTTAGAGCCCTCTGATTTTCTGGTGTTTTGTCTTTAACTTTCAATGGAAAAATCAGATGGAAAGAGTAGCGTGTGAAAAGTACAGTTACAGCTTTACATAAAGATGTCTGGAATGCTAGACTAGAATTACAGCTTTAGACTGTCTGTCTAAAATGCAGTCATTACCATCATTACTCCTGGGAGAGGAGTGAATGACGGTTTCTTACTGTTGGGCTGATTACAGCACTTTTGTATAAATGAGTCCTGAGAAATCGACCCTTGGAATCAGTCCATATAGGGTGCCTGTGAATGCTGCAGACTATAGTTTTATTTCAGTTATCATTCCCAGCAAATGTGTCATGTGTAATACTTTCCATCTTGCCGTTACAGCCAAAAAGATAATTTTGTTTGTTTTAGTCTAAACCCGGTCCTTCAGAGCTTCTGTAACATAAATGTCTCATTTCCAAAATGCTTTGAAAAAGCTTGCATTAAATATAATTTATCTATACTGGTAATTTTATAGGGGACCTGGCAGGAAGTATTTTAGGCTGGCTTTTCGGTCATACAGGCATATTAGACATATCGTAACCACCTAGTTACAGTAAATGACGTTGGATTAGGTTTAGATTGAATTCACAAATTTCATAAACCAGTTTTCTTGTAAAAAAATTCAAGTATTTTATGCATCCAACTTGTATTTAAAGTCACACATTGCCAAATTTGACACACATTAAACAACTATGGTGAAATAGTATAGTGATTTAAAATAAAAACTCAGACACCGGACATCCCCTTGTGGGTGCTCCTTGAACTCCCTAACTGCACCCCAATTCCTCTCTCGACCCTACCGCCACCCTTAGCCCCTTTATGCGACACAGTTTGAAACTTTGGGACACAGTTTGTTACCCTAGTAACCTTATTAACCCCATCCTCCCTCTTCAACAACCCTCTATTCCTGCCAGGCTTTGTCTAACTGGGATCTTTCCTTGGTAGTCCACCGATGTTCACCACCTCCCCTCCCTGTCCTCTTCAGGGCACTATGAGGCACCACCTGCGTGTCCTCGCTGAGACACAACTCCTATTCCTTTCAAAAGACAATCTGTGAACACCTCTGCCTCCATTCCCCCGACTCCCCAGGTACTATCTCAAGGATCTATTTCTCTCAACGCAATAGACTCCTTTAGGGCGGCATCCTACAAGTGATCTGGCGACGTGTATCGATCCATAGGAGTGGAACAAAGCCTGGTCTTTCCTTGCAAAGTGCTCCTTGAACACAGCCACCCTAGAAGCCGCATACCAGGTTCTTCTTGGATGCTATTGGGCCCTGACCAGGATAGCGAGTTAAAACCCATCCTACAGCGACCAATGTTTCAGGGGTTGTGGCCAATGAAGGGACGTCATCCACACTTGTTGGTCCTGCCCCCGTCTAACGGGGTTCTGGTCCAGGGTGTTTGGACTCCTCTATTCCTTGTTCCACATACATATCCACAAAGATGCTAAAGTAGCTCTATTGCACTGTCTGATATCAACCTGCAGGACTTCTCCTCTCCTTTTTCTGCTTTCTTCTCCCCCACACCTCCCTTTTTTTCCTTTCTTTTCCTCTTTCCTTCTTTTTTTGATGCGGAGGCCAGACACTTGACTTGGCCGCCCTCTGTCCTCCCTTACTATAGTGCAACCCTGAGTCCCCGAACCTAGGGCATATTTATTGACTTGCAGTTATTGCCACCAGGTCAATCTTTTTGCACTTTTCTCACTGAGCCATTTTACTGGATAAGCTCCCTTCTATCCATCTCTTCTCTTCACTCATACCAACCCCCCCACCATTGGGGGTGTCCAGTAGAACTATATGCACTCCTCCCCTTGACCCAAACGAGTGCACCTTGGCCCCAGGCCCAGGCGACATATGTGGACCTGCAGTTTGCACCCCTAGTTCGCTCAGTGGACATTCATTCTTCAAAAAGGTTAATTGCTTATGTTTTCTTGCCCATGTCTTGATATTATGTCTGATGTGTTGTACTCTTGCGTTAGTTAGCGGTTGTTATGCTGTTATGCTTTTCTTTTTTCTTTTTTTTTCAATAAAAATTATTGTACCAGAATCAGATGAAGTTAGAAGCTGGCTACTATGCACAGCTGCACCAGAGTCTAAGTGCATCAGTTTTAGTAAATCTACCTATCTATCTATCTATGTAATGAGATGACTGTTACATGATGGATGCTCAATAGAGAATCACAGTAGATACTAAGTCCCAACACATAGGAATCGCATATAATCTTCCTCAGGGCAAGATACATTTTTCTACAAGAAAACATATTACCAATTTAAAAAAAACAGAATTCTATAGAATACTATATGATGGTATTATGAAGAGAACCACTTACATAAACTGTGTCCATCAGTTTGTTGCAGTTTCACCTAGCCAATATTAAAAAATATAGAGGTCTGGGAGTCAGTGTTCATCCGCTTTAGGTAGACCACACAAGAATTGCCATAAAACTTCTCAGCTCCACCTAGAATAGACGTGGCTAACATGAAAAAAAAAAAACATTGGATATAAAGTGCTGGCAGCTCAAACAATGATATATAATAGATCCTGCATACCAGATCATAAAAGAGGCAGCAAAACTCTAATGCCCCGTACACCAGGTAGGATATTCCGATGGAAAAAGTCAGATCGGATTATGTTGTCGGAAAATCCGATCGTGTGTGGGCTCTAGCAGGCTTTTTCGAGCAGGATCTAAAACTTTCCGACAACAAAATCCAATCGGACTTGTTCCAATCATTTGTAGAGAATTTCCAATGGACAAAGTGCCACGCATGCTCAGATCAAATTATGAGACCAAAGCTATTGGCTACTAGTCTCTACGTAGTTCTGTCGTATGCAACGAACGTCACCACATTCCGTACGATCTGATTTTCTGACAACTTTGTCCGACCGTGTGTGTGCGGACAGATTTTGGGGTCGGAATGTCCGACCGTGTGTACGGGGCATAAGGGATACCAAGGCAGAGGCTTCAGGAGACTTAAACTCAAAAAAAGCATGTGCTAAAAAAACAAAAAACGATATAGATAGAGCAGGGTTTATCTACCACTGCAAAGTGGATGTAAACATGCTCTTTCAACAAATCAAACAAGCCAATGTGCCTCCCCTTTAATGGAGTAAAATAGTTCAGAGGCTTTAAAAGCTGTAAAGTGCACATGTATAGCAAGTACTAAAAGTCAGTTCAAATAATGCAAAACTACTACTACAAAATGAAAAAGAATCAAGCAAGCCATTGCAATATGCCTCACTCTACACTGGAGTGGCGTGATCCAAACATCCCAAAGTGCAAACGAGGATTTAATATTTGCCAGCAACTTATATATGCAAGGAGGCGCTTATTCTAGTTAAGATTATAGCCCTCCAAAATGGCAGCTAGAGCATGTAAGTTTACACAATTGCATTAATAAATATCCCCCATTATATCATTGATCATTAGCAGTGCCTACAATAATCTCTCCTCTTTAACTGGAAAGTGGTCTAGTATTATGTTCGTTTTTTATGATGTTCAAATATCTTATTGTATTCCTTTTTGAAAAGTAATATTTGCAACTCGGGAACCTTCTTTTCTGTTGAAACATTAAAGTGTAAGTAGAAAAACTAGATGAAGCAGTTGAACAGGTGGTGATACCAAAATCCCAGTAAATCTATAAAAAATAAGTTTAAGGGGAAGGAGTGAGGCCACAAGCCTCCGGGATTTTTTGTTAACGGTATCTTGGTTTGGATAGGGTACACAATGAATTAAGAAGATGTATATATAAAAAATATAGAAATTTTTATTTTCCAAATAGGATAAAGATATAGATATAGAAAAGGACACAAATGTTATATCCATACATTACAGACATATGTGTTACATCAGATGAAAAACTGTGTGGAGCTTCGCCATACTCGACATGTTTCACTCATTAGAGTTTCTTCAGGAGATTGATAGGTTTGGCTCAAAAGTATGCTGAAATAACAAAGTTTCATAAGCAAAAGTCCTTTTAAGCAGTGTTACATAACCATGCTATGCACGTTTGTGCGACATGTATAAATACGTTGGCTCAAAAGTATACATCTAGGGATATGAGCAATTGCTATGACCTTAAGGTTTATACAATGTTACATAATCTTGGGGCATAGAAAACAGATCAGGACACGAAAACATGAAAAGGACCCGACTTACCACATATGTTTTAAGAGGCTTGATGGATAAGTATTTAAAATCGATTCTTGTTATAAAAAACAAATATCGAGATAGGAGATGATTTATTCCCAGGTTGCCAACGCCGGCTAATAGTCACTTGCAGAGAGACAACACTAGATAGATTGGGATGGATAGAACCATTAAGGGAGTTAATGAGAGGTAGGGTTCACATGGTCCATTGTATTGTAAATACAATAATAATGAAAGGCTGTACCTTGTGGAGGTCAGGTAGTATGCAAAACAGACTGCAGGTTGAGTGAGGTGCAGGTATTCTACTGCGCCATAGTCCAAGTGTTAGAAACATTGCAGTGTTATCTGAAATGTTTGAAATAGGTATATTAATGTCTAGTAAGGTAGCAGTGTTCATGTCAGTCCAAAAGGGCTGTGTAACTAAAAGGGCATCGAAAGATGAAAAAATTCTAATAAGAGATCTTACCCCATTGGTGTGGTAGATGGATGGTAGCGGGTTGAGCACAAAGGGGAGGCAGGTTGGATGCCTCGCCTCCCGATGTGCTTAGGCTCCTGACAGGGATAGAGTGGCAGAGGGGGCTGCCTAATATAGTGTGCTCTCCGATCCGGCGGCGTCTGACGTCACCGCCGGGTCGTGGGCGCTTTGACGGCAAAGCTTGGCGCCAATTGTTCTGAAGTGCGTGGTGCGCATGCGTCGGCGGCGAACCGCGCCGTCGGCGCCAAGCGTCTGACGTCACGCCGCTTGTTTGCAGCGCGGCGGCGGCCATTTTGGGAAATCCCATTTGCCCTCATCTCGCTACATCAGAGAATGGGACAAGGGATCCCCAAATAGGGGTGGAAGGGCACAGCAGCGGGCATATACCGCCAGAGTGACCTGCCAGCCTGACGGGAGAGAAAAGGTCCCAGTCAATGGACCGAGAACAGAGGGCACCTTACCTGGCCAGAAAGGGGGGGTAGCTGGGGGGTAGCAACGAAGGGGGTCTGATTCGCTGCGATCCGCCAGGGACCCCGGGGCGCCCATACAAGTGACTGCAAACGCCGACTAGGCAACCTATGGGGAACATCTCAGTTGAATTGAAAAAGTAAAGCATATTAAGGTTTGTTAAATATGTGACAATACATATTTAAACAGGGTCATACCAGTGGTAAGTCAGCCCCTCCAGTCGTGTCCCGATCGGCTTTGAAACAGTAACAGAGTTATGTTAACAATATCAAACATATATATATATCATATTAAATGACATTAGTTTCTAGTTCATTAACAAAATAATTGGACAGGGAAATAATTAAGACCGAGAAAAGAGTGAAAAGAGAGATATTTGTATTGCTGTCATAATCTAGAGCTGCATTTATCAGAGAAAGGATTTGTAACTAAGGGCATCATTTAAACCGGGTAAGGTGGTGGCTTTCAGGTCAAATATCCAGCGAGCCTCACGTTGAAGTAGGGTGCGGTCATAGTTGCCACCCCTTTCCCCCGGGGGTACATGCTCAAGTGCGAAGAAGTGCATTTTTTTGTCATCATGGGCATGAAAGAGTCCCATGTGGCGACTGATTGGAGTCTCCATTTTCTTTCCTCGTACAAGGGTAACATGGTCCCTTATGCGGTGGAAAAATGGTCGTTTGGTTTTGCCAATATAGAAAGCTGTGCATTCACATAACATAATGTAGACTATACCGACTGATTGGCAATTGGCCAAAAATTTGGGTTTATAGATTCTTTTGTTTGGTAACGTGATTTGTTTAGATGCATATATATAGCGACAAAAATTGCATTTGTGACAAGGCTTACTTCCAACATTTGCCTTTGGGTTGGAACAACCCTCTGGTGTTGGGACATGGTGACTGCGTACAAGAGTGTCTCTGAGGGATTGAGATCTTCTGTAGGTGATTTCTGGGTAATCCCCCACATGTTTGGATATTAAGGGGTCAGCCTTGAGCAAATACCAATACTTGTCGAAAATTCTCCGCACCTGAGCATGATGTCCAGAGAAACGAGTGATGATTCTTAAGCCTGGGTCGGTGGTGGGTGCTTTTGTTCTGTGTATGAGGTTAAGACGATTGTGTTGCTTGGCTTTTGAGTGAAACATGTCGAGTATGGCGAAGCTCCACACAGTTTTTCATCTGATGTAACACATATGTCTGTAATGTATGGATATAACATTTGTGTCCTTTTCTATATCTATATCTTTATCCTATTTGGAAAATAAAAATTTCTATATTTTTTATATATACATCTTCTTAATTCATTGTGTACCCTATCCAAACCAAGATACCGTTAACAAAAAATCCCGGAGGCTTGTGGCCTCACTCCTTCCCCTTAAACTTATTTATTAAAGTGTAAGACCTAAAATAGTAATTCATAGCAAATGTTTCTAGTACCTAAGTAGTTTGCACTGTACATATTATCATGTGGGGGCCGGGAACAACAGTATTGGGGTTTTCCCAGGGCAACCCAAGGGTTAAAAAGACCTGTAGAAGGCAAAGAGGAGTCAGAGGGGGGAGGAGAGCACAATCACAAAAAATCAAGGAAGTAAAAGGGGAAGGAATATTCAATCTTAGTTCCCAGACCCTTACGAAGCCAGAAACTGCGTTATTAAACAAAGGCCTTAAATTTGCGCCCCCTAAGAAACTTGACAAGTTTCAAACGTATATAGACATACACAGATTTGTTCGTAAGGTCAACATTAAAAGACATTTTGCCATGGTCCCCATTCAACAAGGGCAACCATTACAACAGGTAAACTTACATACAGGTTTGTCCAATGCATCAACGTTTAATCCGCCGGGAATTTTGGCCCCCTCATTGAAAATTTTTCGAGATGTTCTCCTTCGGGATTTAGAGCTTGTAAAACCCATAGGGTGCAAGATGGACAAATGTTTGGAGGAAGGACTAGATTCATTATGCAATAATAAAAATTTGGTCATTCGCCCCGCGGATAAGGGTGGGGGTATAGTGGTTCTGGATCGGGAAGACTATCTCAAGGACATGCATAGAATAGTGGATGATAGGGACACCTATGCTATATTGCCCGGTAACCCTGTTACCCAATACAAAAAGGTATTGCAAACACTGGTGGACAGAGGCTTTAATTCAAATATTTTGAATGAGAAAGAGAGGGCGTTTCTCATTCCTAGAGCTCCTAGGACACCAGTGTTGTACTACTTGCCTAAAATTCACAAGAATTCTACTTGCCCCCCGGGACGCCCCATCGTGAGTGGTATAGATTCTATCACCTCCCGGGTGTGCAAGTATATAGATTTCTTCCTTCAACCACTAGTGCAACAGATGCCATCATTTTTGAAGGACACAAGGCAGGTGATAAATTTGCTCACTGATCTGAGACCTACTGTAAATACACTGCTAGTGACAGCAGATGTTACTGCATTGTACACTATTATCCCACATACCATGGGGATTGAAGCGGTGAAATACTATCTCGATTCATCCTCTTCCCTACCAGAACATCAGCAGAAATATATTGTGGACCTGCTGGAATACGCAGCAGGCCACAATTATTTCTGGTTCGAGCAACAGTATTACCAGCAAGTACGCGGTGTGGCAATGGGCGCAAAATATGCCCCTAGTCTAGCCAACTTGTTTATGGCCAAGTGGGAGGAGGACGTCATCTAAAGGATCGTAGCCCATTTCTGTCTTTTTGGGCGCGGTACATTGATGACGTCCTCCTCCTATGGGAGGGTACCCCGACACAGCTCGAAGAATTCTTTTCAAGAATTAATACCAACGATAGGGGCATAAAGTTTACTGTGGAAGCTAGCCAAGAGAGTGTGAACTTCCTGGACCTAACAATTATCAAAAATGAAGGTCACTTTAAAACAATGTCATATTTCAAGAAGACAGATAGATAGAAATTCATTTATACCAATGGGAAGTTGTCATCACACCCCTTGGCTGAAATCCATCCCAAAGAGCCAGTTTGTCAGAATGGGGAGAAATTGCTCGGACATGAATGATTATAGAATACAGGCTGGCGTTCTGAAGAAGAGATTAGAGGAGAAGGGATATGAAACTGCACCCATGGACAATATGATTGAGGAGGTAGCAGGGATGGATAGAATGTTACTGCTAAGAGAGGGACAGGCCAGGGTTAGGGACAGACCTGTCATCCCGTTTGTGACCTCGTTCTCTACGCAGCACTATCTGATTAAAAAAATGCTCAGAAAACACTGGCACATACTGGGCAATGATAGAATCATCCATACTTTTCTCCCTACCAACCCAGAGTTGGTGTTTAGGGGAGCACCCTCCCTCAGAGATAAGGTGGCACCCAATGCGATAGATCCACCCACTAAAAAGGTTTCCTTTTTTCAACAATTAACGGGTTACCATCAATGTCGTCGGTGCCAACTATGCACATTGAATAAGAGCAAACAGAGAAAGACAGTATCTTTTGTGTCTACGAGTACCACAAGGGAACACAAAATTGAACCATTTATTACATGCAGTTCAAAGGGGGTGGTGTACTTACTTCAGTGCCCTTGCGGGCTTCAGTATATCGGTAGAACTAAGAGAGCTATGCAGGTGCGTTTAGGCGAGCACATTTCGAATATTAAAAGTGGATACAGGTTCCACTCTGTTTCAAAACATTATGCTTTGCACCATGACCGCAATCCTTCAGGTACGTTATTTTTGGGCATAGACAAGTTCAGTGCACACTGGAGGGGTAGCCCTCTAGTGAGAGACCTGTCTAGATCTGAAATGTCCTGGATTCATAGAGTGCGTTGCTACACCCCGTATGGCCTTAATGTGGATGTAGACCTAAACGCTTTCATTGATAATAGCTAATGTAATTGTGATGTGAACCATCTCTGAGCTCTCTAAAGCCAGGAGGACGATATACACACTAATTTAGATATGCAACACTCATTGGGACAGTTCAGGTGGTAAGGAATCTGGTATTAGAGAATGTTGCACCTACTCTTTGGATGATCCAAATGAATTAGCATAGGTCACTATATAACATAGTCAATTACTATCTTTTATCTTCTAACAAGTCCCCTTTTTTCCTCCTTTTTGAACTTCGAGTTGTGGTGAGAGATGTTTTCTACCCCTGGAGAGTTTTTTGTTTCCTTCCTCATTGGGGTAGGAGAAACATTCCCCCAGGAAGGACTTTTTAATCTTTTTTAGTACTTGTCGGAAGTAATGAAAGAGGGGCCTTATGCTGAAACCCTGTGGAAAAATTTTTAAATTTAAATTTAATTTTTTAATTTTTAATTTTTCAAATAATTATTTTCTTAGTTTGATAATTATAATAAGCTCACATTGTTAATTTGTCAATAAAGAAATAATGAAGAGCTAATTAGGGATTTTTATAAATACAAATACCCCCAGGAAGTTAATCCAGGGGATGGAGACCAATAATTGATGCATTCGGGAAAATGTAATATCTGGATGCATCCTTATTGGATTGAGGGTTCCCTTTAAGTGTCCTAAACCAGTACCCGGCTTGGAGGTTGGATAAGTCACTTATAAATTATAGTCGGCGGTTGTGTGGACTTAAGGGGTTAAATTAGAGATGTTGGAGATGTCTCGTTATAACCGCTTTTTAACAATATTTTTATTTGTTTAAAAAATGTTTTTATACCAATTAATGGATCTAATACAATATTCAGGCATATGCTCTTTCCCTGTGACATTGGTTTTCTGTTGTGAAATCATATGTGAGCCCTTAGCAGGTACGCTATGAGGACATTCAACATTACCGATTCGACAGAGAGATGGGGGAGGTGTGACTACAGAGGATCATGATACATCTGTTTAACTCCCCACTTCTATCTGAGACCTGAAATAGGATAGGATCCGACACTATAAACATCCATTGCGCATCAACACTCTGGATATCTGTCATGCACTAAGGGATTAATACACTTAGCTTGACAACAGGATAATAGGACCGCCCATATACCTTATTAGCCAATCAAGGATAGAAAGAGGGCGATTGCCCTATCTAAAGATGGCCGACGAGAGCTCAGATAAGGGGCGTGTCTAGAACTGTATCATGCATAATAGGCGGTGAGTCAGCACGCCGCCCGTGCCCCAGGAAGACGCCAACATTTTAAGAAAAGGCGTAGGGTGAGCGGCGTGGTGACGTCACCTCCTTTCTCCCGTCTATCCCAGGAAGCGACGGGCAGCAAGTAAGAGAGCCGGCCGGCTCGACAGATTTTAAACACAAACCGCTTATAGATTGTTATGCTACATGTGAGTGTACTACCTGCAGGGGTTTCTTTTAACAAATAAAGGGTAAAAAACGTTATTGCGCTATGGTTGTCCCTTTCTCTTTTATGTTAACCCTTTATGATTGAGAGCCAAGTGACTCCAGGAGTGATCTACCACAGTTGAAGAGTTTGGTGATTGTTTGTCCAGAGGAGTTCGGATTAAAGACCCGGGCAGGGGTATATGCCATTTGCCTATCTGGTCTCTCTTAAAACGGAGATCAGATCAGCTGGTAAGCTGCCATTTTTTACTTTCTGGTGGAAGACCTTCATCTTGGCTGTCTAAATCACTTGTTTCGTGGGTGTCTGATGTTACAACACTGAGAACGATCACTAGTTGAACCCTAAACCTTGTGGTGGACCCCTTTGCATGAACAGAACTTTCTCCCATAATTGTTATTAGTCCACATGTTGGACCTCTGTTGTTCTCTATGCGATCATATTTGAACTCGGATTCACTATCATGTATTTCTGTTATTATTAATAGTATTTCTGTTATTATTATTTGTATTTTGGATTATACATATATTACACTTGTCACAAAGTGCACATAATTTAGATAGCTTCAAAAGATTTTTTATCTAAATCATACACTAAGGTAGTTTAAATGTATTAGCCTACACAATAGGAGTGTTTATTGATTCCCATTATTCCAGCGCAGCCAGTTTTTCTTTTTCTTGTATTTTGTGTGTATCTCACATAAGGTTGCAGCAGGAATCCATTATATATATTTTTTTCACAAAAGACATAAAATAATATGTTTTCACATTAAGTTACTTATATAGTATATGTGTTAACTTTTTACTAGTTTAGACAGCGCTGTTACTCCAACAATTATATTATCATGTGCCTGTTATATAATCTGGTATTTGCTCCCTCCTCATCAAAATAAATAGTTCAATGATGATGTTAAAATAGGTTTTAAAAAATCACTGTGTTCTTTGGCAAAACAGGGTCATCTACAATGGCCTTTTACTAGTAATATAAGGTTACTTCTTATTCTTACTTCCTTTCTAGCCCTCACAGGTTTAATTCTTAATATTTTCTAAGTTTTTAGAATTCCTTAAAATAAAACCTCCTGTTGGTTGAATCCTACAGTGTTGGTTTATCTTTGCATTCCATTACTGGGTGGAGGCTGAAAGAGTTTCCTTTGGCATTTCATTAGTAATTTAGGGTTCCGCAGCTGCACTGGCTGCGGTTTCCACATTCTCTTAACCCAGATGAATTGTATTTCATTCAACTGGACACCATTTTCTCTTAATTTCCTGGAGCAACCTATTTTGATCAGTCCTCTGAGTTTTACATTTTATGTTTTCAGCCAAATGTGTACAGCAATGATGAATTCTTATGTAAGGTTGGTGTTTTTCATTAAATGTTAGAAATCAGATGAGTAATACTTTATTTGTTCGATAGACTTTCCTGTATACAGACATTTGTTGCTTTTCATTTCTTCTCTTGTCTGCATGGCAGCTTTATGGATGGGGGATTCAAATGTTTAGAAGAGTTCACGCCTTTACTTCTGCCATAATTAGTGCTACTGCCTGTTCTCAGTGACTAGTACTAAGCATTCCTGTGAGAAACTTGGAGGTGATCACTGCTGTCTGCTCATTCACAAAACTTTGCCTATCCTGTTAACGTTCCTCGTTTAAAGGGAACATGACACTCAAAACTGAGCTAATGCATCCTGTTATCACTGATCATCCTTGAGATGTTTCTACAACTTTATTGGAGTTCACCTGTGGTAAATTCAGTTAAGAGCCGTTACTGGCTTGTAAAGCATCTGATCAAACCGATAACGGTTTGATCAGATGCTTTGGAGGCCAGATCTCCCCATAAAGATGACCTGTCACAGGCCATTCTATCACAAGGTATGTTGTTTATCACTTCTAATAGCAATGAAGTTGATTAAAAAAATATAAAATAAAGGTACAGTATAAAAAAACCAAAAAAATGAATAAATGAAAGTGCCTCTGCTCCCCTGTGTTCTCACGTAAATGTGAACATCTATGTAGGTCCAGCATGCATATGCAAATGATGATTGCACCATACGTGTGGGGTATCATAGACGACAGAGTGAAAGCAATAGCACCATTCTAGTAACCATTTTACTATTTACTTTACCATTTTTCCTCCAGAGATTTTGCTTTCAGTAAATCTATATTGTTTGGGGGTTCTAAGTAATTTTCTATTTTAAAAATGCTGATTTTTACATGTATGTGAGAAATGTCAGAATTTACCTGGTTTTGAAGTGGTAAAACTTAAATATAATTATTGAAATCTGCGATCAAATAAGGAGCTATCTTGCTGGGTAAAAAAAAAAAAATACTATATACAGTATCTCACAAAAGTAAGTAGTAAGTACACCCCTCACATTTTTGTAAATATTTTTATTATTCATGTGACAACACTAAAGAAATTACACTTTGCTACAATGTAAAGTAGTGAGTGTACAGCTTGTATAACAGTGTAAATTTGCTGTCCCCTCAAAATAACTCAACACACAGCCATTAATGTGTAAACCGCTGGCAAAAAAAAGTGAGTACATCCATAAGTGAAAATGTCCAAATTGTGCCCAAAGTGTCAATATTTTGTGTGGCCACCATTATTTTCCAGCACTGCCTTAACCCTCTTGGGCATGGAGTTCACCAGAGCTTCACAGGTTGCCACTGGAGTCCTCTTCCACTCCTCCATGACGACATCACAGAGCTGGTGGATGTTAGCGACCTTGCACTTGAGGATGCCCCACAGATGCTCAATAGGGTTTAGGTCTGGACACATGCTTGGCCAGTCAATTACCTTTATCCTCAGCTTCTTTAGCAAGGAAGTGGGGTCGTTATGTTGGACTACTGCCCTGTGGCCCAGTCTCCGAAGGGAGGGGGATCGTGCTCTGCTTTAGTATGTCCCAGTACATGTTGGCATGTATGGTTCCCTCAATGAACTGTAGCTCCCCAGTGTCAGCAGCACTCATGCAGCCCCAGACCATGACACTGCCACCACCATGCTTGACTTGTAGGCAAGACAGACTTGTCTTTGTACTCCTCACCTGGTTGCCGCCAGACACGCTTGACACCATCTGAACCAAATTAGTTTATCTTGGTTCAAGTAATCCATATACTTAGTCTGCTTGTCTTCAGCAAACTGTTTGTGGGCTTTCTTGTGCATCATCTTTAGAAGAGGCTTCCTTGGGACAAAAGCCATGCAGACCAATTTGATGCAGTGTGCGGAGTATGGTCTGAGCACTGACAGGCTTAACCCCTACCCCTTCAACCTCTGCAGCAATGCTGGCAGCACTCATACGTCCATTTCCCAAAGACAGTCTTTTGATATGACGCTGAGCACATGCACTCAACTTCTTTGGTCGACCATGGCGAGGCCTGTTCTGAGTGACACCTGTCCTGCTAAACTGCTGTATGGTCTTGGCCACCGTGCTGCAGCTCAGTTTCAGGGTCTTGGCAATCTTCTTATAGTCTAGGCCATCTTTATGTAGAGCAACAATTCTTTTTTTCAGATCCTCAGTTCTTTCCATGAGGTGCCGTGTTGAACTTCCATTGACCAGTATGAGAGAGAGCGAGCACACCAAATTTAACTCACCTGCTCACTATTCACACCTGAGACCTTGTAACACTAACGAGTCACATGACACCAGGGAAGGAAAACGCTAATTGGGCCCAATTTGGACATTTTCACTTAGGGATGTACTCGCTTTCATTGCCAGCAGTTTAGACATTAATGGCTGGGTGTTGTTATTTTGAGGGGACAGCAAATTTCCACTGTTATAAAAGCTGTACACTCACTACTTTACATTGTAGCAAAGTGTCATTTCTCCAGTGTTGTCACATGAAAAGATACAATAAAATATTTACAAAAATGTGAGGGGTGTACTCACTTTTGTGAGATGCCGTATATGGCATGTATTTCAACAGATGGAAGAAAAAAAACATGTTATTGATTACCATGACTGGTCTGTGTTATCAGCATGTTGTACTTCTTTGTGTTACATCTAATGCTCATTTAACAGAGTCAAAGATTTGTTATTTCTTGAAATGCAACAGTAAATGTTCAGAACATTACTTGATACATGCAGTTATTTAATGGGCTTGTTTATTACTTGGTTTTGTCAGTGCACATTACCAGAGCAGGAGATATGTTCTGTGTCATCACGTGTTTACAGCTGCAGGTGTAAAAACAAATGTCATGAGCTGCTTTATTTATTATCATCTTTGGGCTTTGGCAGATGTTTTTTTAATGGAGAATGTGCTCTACTCAAAATAAAAACATTTTTTTGCTGCCTTATGTTGCATTTACCAGATTTATTTAATTAGTTTAGTATTTGCATGATATCTGTTAACTTTATTTTGTATTTCTTATAGAACATGTGATTAATGGTCAAGAATATGAGGTGATGATGCAAATCGACTGTGAAGTAATGGACACCAAAATTTTACATGTTAAATCTGCTTCCATTCCTCCATTCCTTCGAGAACAGAGAGAGAACCAAACCAAGTCATTTTACAGCTCTGCCTCATCAAGCTCAGAACAAACCCATGTCCTTAGCACCATCAGTGAATCTCCTCTTTGAGGACTGAAAAGTCCATGTTCTCAGTATTTTTTTTTTTTTATCTATGTTGGCAATAATTTGTTATAACATTTAAATGAAAATGTTTCTTGAGGCCTCATTCACACCATGGTGCAGAAACGTCAGTTTTTCTGCACGCATTCTGCAAGGGCACCAAAAAAAAAACAATTGTTCTCTATGTGCCTTGTTCACACCACAACACTGCTATTGCGTGCTTTTTTTTTTTTTAAGAAATCTGCAACGTGCATGCAGTTATCTGCACAGGAAAAAAAAAACTGACATGACATCAACATTGGTGTGAATAGGACACATGAAAACGTCAATGTCATAAAAACCTCACTGAAACACGCATGAAAACTGATGTATACTCCTGTTTCTGCAAGTGCAATCTGCACAGTTTTCCCATCAGTTTTCATGTACGTATGGTGTAAATGAGCCCTTAACCATTTAGCTAATCTCAAGCTCAGTTAAGGTAATTCATTTTGCTTACAATGTGAAACCTCTTTTGTAAGAGGGTAGTTTTTCATAAGAAATATATATTTATCACTGATCTGCTTTGCATTTTTTCTAATATAATATAAACTTTTAAATGGGTCACAACCACTTTAATAAGATTATTATATATTATTTTTATTTGAAACTGAATTCCGATTTAAAAAAATAACAAACACGGGTATATAGATTCAATTAAGTAGTTCTTTGTCTTTGTTATCCTTAACACGTAATTAACCACTTCCCGCCAGCCAGCCGTTATATGATGTCCTTGACTTTGTGCAGGTATATAAAAAAATTACGCCAATATCTGAATGATGCCTGTAGCTGCAGGCATCATTCAGATATCAGCATAATCTTTTATTTATTTTTTATTTCAGGTTTCCCTGCCTAGAGGTGAGATGTGGGGTCTTATTGCCATATTCCTATTACAAGGGATGTTTACATTCCTTGTAATAGGAATAAAAGTGATTTTAGTACAGGGCATTTTCATCCCTTCCTGCCCAGACCAATTTTTTTTTTTCAGCGCTATCACACTTTGAATGACAATTGCGCGGTCATGCAACACTGTTCCCAAATAGAGCTTGCTTTTTTTTTTTTTTCGCTTTAAACAAAAGAAGAGTGACAATTTTGAAAAAAACACAATATTTTTTGCTATAATAAATATCCTAATTTAAAAAACAAAAAAAAAAACGAATTCTTAACTCAGTTTAGGCCAATATGTATTCGTCTACATATTTTTGGTGGAAAAAAAAATCGCAATAAGTGTATATTTGCACAAAACTTATAGTGTCTACAAAATACGGGATAGATTTATGGCATATTTATTTATTTATTTTTTTTACTAGTAATGGCAGCGATCTGTAATTTTTTTTTTTTCGTGACTGTGACATTGCGACGGACATATAGGACACTTTTGACACATTTTTGGGACCATTCACATTTATATAGTGATCAGTGCTATAAAAAGCACTGATTACTGTGTACATGTGACTGGCAGGGAAGGGGTTAACACTAGGGGGTGATCGAGGGGTTAATTATGTTTCCTAGGGCGTGATTCTAACTGTAGGGGCGGGGACTCACAAGGGGAGGAGACCGATCGGTGTCTCTCTATACTGGGAACACACCATCGGTCTCCTCTCACCTGACAGGACGTGGATCTGTGTGTTTACACACACAGATCCACGGTCCTGCTGTGTTCACGGGCAATCGCAGGGGCACGTGCATCGGGTCCCGAGCAACATGGCGTACTAGGTGGCCGGGAAGCCCAGGACGTCATATGATGCCTGCCCTGGATGGGAGATCCCTCCTGCAGATGTCATATTACTATAGCCGGGTAATGAAGTGGTTAAAAATGTAAAAAAAATCACTCTGTTGTGGCTATGGAACAGGAATAACCCTCTCTAGCTCTAGTCAAAATGAAAAAAAGTTTTGGATGAGTTCTACTTTTAATATGTTTTTATGTTTTTTATGTGCATTTTTTATTTATAGAGGTTAAGTACAGTTCATTCAGGTATTCAGTACTAGCTAATCGTGAGTGTTGAGCTTTCTAAAAAAAAAAAAAATGTGTGTGCTTCATTTCTAAAATATCATGGTTTTAAGGGTGATTATAATGTTTTTGGACCATTTTTAGTCTTTTTTTTTTTTTAAATTTATGTAAACATTTAAACAAATGTTTTATTACTGTTTTAAAATGTACATATACCTACCTTGTTTTACAAATAAACATTAAAGTGGAACTTCATCCAACTTCACCTCCTCCTCCCCCCCTCCTCTCCAATATTTGGGCTTTTGACAGGTACCATCTACAACTTCCAGTGAGCGATCTGAGTAAGAATGAGCTCAGGCGTGTTCGCAAGGCACACGTGCTGAGCCCGCCAGGAAGTCGGCACTGCACAGTGCTAATCACAAGCAGTGAGACGTTTCCCCATCTCTGCAGCTGCACATTGGGATAATGTCTTACTGCTTGTGATTAGCGATGTGCAGTGCTGACTTCCTGGCGGGCTCTGCACGTGCGGCTTGCGAACACGCCTGAGCTCATCCTTAGATCTGAGTAGAACTTCCACTCCCTCATTCCCCCTGCAGCCTCTTGGGACATGTCCCAGGTGACTGTGGGATCAATCACTGGGCGCAGCGTGGCTCGCACATGTGCAGTGGGCATCCGGCTGTGAAGCCTCAAGGAGTCAGTTGGCTGCCTACAGTTAGGATGCTGGCGCCTGCACCCGAAGACCTATAAAGAACTGGATCTTCGGACAGGTAAGTGTGTGTGTGTGTGTGTTATTTTTAAAAGCCAGCAGCTACAGTATTTGTAGCTGTTCACTATTGGTAGAAATCCTCTTTAAGTACATGACAAAGGATACCCAGATCTCTCTGGGTTAGCTAAAGGGACAGACTACAGAAGTTGCCTGCCATGAGGCACTATTTTATCTGTCTGAAATGTCAAACTGAGCATCTGAAATAAAAGGATGCATTGTAAGTCCTTTTCGCTATTTGTAAATGTAATTTTAGGATACTGATCTCCGTAGGAGTTGAGCTTTTCACAGCAGTTTGATAAACAAATGAAAACTATAAAAAGCAACCTAATCTCAACTTAATGACTGATTAGAACACTATGTTCATATGCAATATTTACCATGTATCAATAGCCAACACTTTCTTTTTTTTTTGTAGGGAATGGTTAAAACATCTTTGTTTTTTTTTGTTTTTTCACTACTTGCAGACCAGCCGCTGTCATACTGCGGCAGGTCGGCACATTCCCCGCGAGCCGTTGTAGCTGTACGTCGGTCCTTTAAGCAAGAATAGCAGGCACTGCGATCGCGGGCACGAGAGCCAGAACAGGGACGTGTGTGTGTGTGTGTGCGAACACACAAATCCCTGTTCTGTCAGGAGAGGTGAGAGAGGTTGTGTGTTCCTGCTAGCTAGGAACAACAATCTGTCATCTCCTCTAGTCACACACGATGGAATACAGTTAACCCCTTGATCCGCCCCCTAGTGTTAACCCTTTCCCTGCCCGTGACATTTACACAGTAATCAGTGCATTTTTATAGCACTGATAGCTGTATATATGTCAATGGTTCCAAAAATGTGTCAAAAGTGTCTGATCTGTCCGCCATAATGTTGCAGTCCTGATAAAAATCGCAGATCACCGCCATTACTAGTAATAATAAAAATGCCATAAATCTTTCCCAGACGCTATAACTTTTGCGCAATCCAATCAATATACGCTTATTGTGATTTTTATTACCAAAAAATATGTAAAAGAATACATATCGGCCTAAACTGAGGAAAAAATTGAGGATATTTATTATAGCAAAAAATACAAAATATTGTGTTTTTTTTTTTTTTTTATAGCACAAAAAATAAAAACCGCAGAGGTGATCAAATACCACCAAAAGCAAGCTCTATTTTTGGGGAAAAAAAGGATGTCAATTTTGTTTGGCTACAGCGTTTGGACCACGCAATTGTCATTTAAAGCGACGCAGTGCCTTATCGCAAAAAAATGGCCTGGTCGTTAAGCAGGCAAATCTTCCGGGGATGAAGTGGTTAATGCTGTCTGTGTCTTTGCTGTGGAGATTGACCTAGTCATCTCAGTGACCATTTTCAAAACCAAAGAGAAAATATATACAAAACCACTTTAAATGTCCTTTAACCTCCTTGGCGGTAACCCCGAGCCTGGCTCGGGTCCAGCTTTTTGTGCTGGGAGCGGTAACCCCGAGCCAGGCTCGGGCTTGCGTTGCGGGATGCAGGGGGGAAGTTACTTACCTTTTCCCCTGGATCCTGCGATGTCTCCCCGCTGTGTGAGCGAGCCGTCCGCTCGCTCGATTCACACAGTGCCGGGTGCCGCCGATCTCCGTTCCCTGTGACGTTACGACGCACGGGAGCGGAGATCGGCGCCAAATTCAAAAAAGTTTAAAAACACAACACATATACAATACTGTAATCTTACAGATTACAGTACTGTATACAAAAAATACACACCCCCTTTGTCCCTAGTGGTCTGCCCAGTGCCCTGCATGTCATTTTATATAATAAAAAGATTTTTTGCCTGGAAACTGGAGATTGTCCATAGCAACCAAAAAGTGTCCCTTTATGTCAAAAGTGGTTTTAGACCAGCTAGAAAACACTGATAAAAAATTAGAATCACAATTTATCATCAAACAATAAATTTAATGACAGCGACTATTCTGCAACTGAGCAAATTTCAGTGTTTTTGATTTGATTACATTATTGAATCATTTTTATATATATTTTTATTATATTATAATTTATCATTTTGTGTTTCAAACTTTATCATACCCGGGATGTCTACTAGACTCTGGTTCGGACAGATTTAAGTGAGTTATTCATAAGAATTGCATGCCTACAATATAAAAACGCCAAATTTCCATGCAAAATAATTGTACCGCTTTCAGCACTAAATTCCGGACAGAATCATACCGCCAGGGAGGTTAAGCAGTTAGGACTCGGGGGTCTTCAGACTACGGCCCAGTTGTTCAAGAACTACAATTCCCATCATGCCTAGTCATGTCTTTGAATGTCAGAGTTTTACAATGCATCATGGGATGTGTAGTTCCGCAGCAGCTGGAGGGCCGTAGTTTGAGGATCCCTGATGTTAGGTGATTTACTACAAATTAGTAATATTGTACAGCTGATATAAAAACTGATGTACATGCCACGTGTTGTGTTTTTTTTTTTTTTTTTTTTTTTTTGTGCCATTGTGAGACCAGGTCTTGAAATATAGAAAACTGGGTAGTTGAGATCCTGTGGTCATGTTTAACCTAGCTTTTAAATATCTAATTGTAAGCTGTTTTTGTGGATCACATGGGCTAGAGGCTATTTAGGTGACTTTTTGAGCTTTCCACTGATCATTGTTGTTTGAAGGATGAGCCAACTTAGTGAACATTTGCCTTTTTCTTTGCTTAGTTTTCAGTTTGAACTTTTACATCACACTGTACTTCTATTAAAAAAACAGCAGGAATTCTTTATAGAGTAGAAAATGGAAATGGACTTTACATTAAATACTTAAATGTGTATATTGTGCTAAAGCAAATTATACGTTATGGGCACGGTGAATCGCCCCTTATTTTTCTGTTATTATCACATTATAGTCCTAAACCAGTGAAAATGTATAAAATCTACCACTCAATGAATTCAATAAATTCAGTAATAAAACTAAAGTATATCTAAAGCCAAACATTTTTTTCAGTTTAGATAGAGTAGAGAAGTGTAAAAGTTTTTTGTCATCAGGGTCTCGTTATGGAGATTTATCTTCACTTGCAGTCTGGCAGGCTCAACAGGGATTGAGAGGAGATATTTTCATTGTGAGCGTAATCCATTCTTATGCCGCATACACACGATCGGAATTTCCGATGGGAGCTTTTCAACAGATTTTCCGACCGTGTGTATGCCCATCGGTCTTTTTCTGTCGGAATTTCCGAAGGACTTTGGATTGAGAACCTGTTCTCAATTTTTCTGACGGAAAATCTTTTTATCGGATTTTCCGATCGTCTGTATGCAATTCCGACACGCAAAATTCCGACGCATGCTTGGAAGCATTAAACTTCCCTTTTATAGTGCTGTTGAACGTGTTTTATTCCGCTGTGTTACTGACCATCGGAATTTGGTGTGACGTGTGTAGGCAAGACAGTTTGAGCGAAATTCCGTCGGAATTCCGACGGGAAAACCATCAGAGCTTTTTCCGATGAGAATTCCAACCGTGTGTACGCGGCATTAGATGTCACAGGAGCAAGCATCCAAGTTGGAAGATTTCACCTCTTTTCCTGTTCTGGTGGTATTTCAAAATGTTGGATTTACCCTCACATTCCCAGCAACAATGATGTTCACGACAATTCGGAATCTCCCAAATGGGGATACAGACAGCAATAAAAACCAGATACTGGTTCTAAAGCTGGTCATAGATGACTCGGAATTTGGGTAGTTCAGCAGAAACCAGCTACATTTTGATTAATCTTTGGGCAGGCTGGTTGTACTGAAGTTGATCTATTGTACTGCAGTACAGCCAGCCTTGTCGGGTTTCTTTTCGTTCAATCACTGCTGGCAGTTATAGCTGCCAGCAGTGATCATTGTATTCTGACAGCTGGAAAACCTCCCACTGTCAGTATACAGTAGTGCAGCAGGTATGATTCCTCCATCATTGACTGTGCTGATGTGGGAATCAAGCTAATTTTGAGAAAATTGCATAATGTATGGCCTTTCTTACTCATCACCACTCTATCCAAAAAAAAAAAAAAGAGGGGTTTGTGTTTGGGCCATTTGCTACCCAGCATACGTGTAAAAGACACCTGATGTCTCACCCAAGAGGACCTGTTACAAAGAGTTTATATCATGTAAGAGATTTGTGCCACCTACATACAAAACCATTGCATACGTTGCATATCACCACACATGCCAGCGTGAGAGCAATAACTCTAGGGCCAAGATTCACAGCTGGCTCTAAAATAATGACCTACAGGGGCTTGTGTTGCTAATGGAACATATAAGGTAACGAAGTCCATCATTTTGCAGGCATTTGAAGTTTTTAAACTTAACCACTTCAGCCCCGGACCATTTGGCAGCCAAAGGACCAGAGGTCTTTTTTCAATTTCGCACTGCACTACTTTAACTGGTAATTGCGCGGTCATGCAATTTTGTAACCAAACGAAATTTGCGTCCTTTTCTTCCCACAAATAGAGCTTTCTTTTGATGGTATTTGATTGCCTCTGTGATTTTTATTTTTTGCGATATAAACGGAAAAAAGAGCGAAAATTTTGAAAAAAAAAGAGATTTTCTACTTTTTGTTATAAAAAAAAATCTAATAAACTCAATTTTAGTCAAACATTTGGGCCAAAATGTATTCAGCCACATGTCTTTAGTAAAAAAAATGCCAATAAGCGTATATTTATTGGTTTGCGCAAAAGTTATAGCGTCTACAAACTAGAGTACATTTTCTGGAATTTACACCGCTTTTAATTTATGACTGCCTATTTCATTTCTTGAGGTGCTAAAATGGCAGAGAAGTACAAACCCCCCCCCAAATGACCCCATTTTGGAAAGTAGACACCCCAAGCTATTTGCTGAGAGGCATGTTGAGCCCATTGAATATTTTTTTTTTTAGTCCCAAGTGATTGAATAAAGACAAAAATAAAAAAGATTTTTTTTTTTTCAAAAAGTTGTCACTAAATGATATATTGCTCACACATGCCATAGTTATATGTGGAATTGCACCCCAAAATACATTTTGCTGCTTCTCCTGAGTATGGGGATACCACATGTGTGGGACTTTTTGGGAGCCTAGCCGCGTACGGGGCCCCGAAACCCAAGCACCGCCTTCAGGATTTCTAAGGGTGCAAATTTTTGATTTCACTCCTCACTACCTATCACAGTTTCGAAGGCCATAAAATGCCAAAATAGCACAAACCCCCCCCAAATGACCCCATTTTGGAAAGTAGACACCCCAAGCTATTTGTTGAGAGGCATGGTGAGTATTTTACAGCTCTCATTTGTTTTTGAAAATGAAGAAAGTAAAGAAAAAAAACATTTTTTTTTCTTTTTTTCAATTTTCAAAACTTTGTGACAAAAAGCGACATCTGCAAAATACTCACAATACCTCTCAGCAAATAGCTTGGGGTGTCTACTTTCCAAAATGGGGTCATTTTGGGGGGTTTTATGCCATCTGGGCATTCCATGGCCTCCGAAACTGTGATTGGCAGTGAGAAGTGAAATAAAAAAAAATTACACCCTTAGAAAGCCTGAAGGCGGTGATTGGTTTTTGGGGTTCCGTACGCAGCTAGGCTCCCAAAAAGTCCCACACATGTGGTATCCCCGTACTCAGGAGAAGCAACAGAATGTATTTTGGGGTGTATTTCTACATATGCCCATGACATGTTTGAGCAATATATCATTTAGTGACAACTTTTTGTAAAAAAAATATATATATTTTTTTTTTTTTTCATTATTCAATCTCTTGGGACAAAAAAAAAAAATATTTAATGGGCTCAACATTGCTCTCATCAAATAGCTTGGGGTGTCTACTTTCCAAAATGGGGTCATTTGGGGGGGTTTGAACTGTCCTGGCATTTTATGCACAACATTTAGAAGCCTATGTCACACGTCACCCACTCTTCTAACCACTTGTAGACAAAGCCCTTTCTGACACTTTTTGTTTACATGAAAACATATTTTTTTTTTGCAAGAAAATTACGTTGAACCCCCAAACACTATATATAATGTTAAAGCAAAGGCCCTACAGATTAAAATGGTGGGTGTTACATTTTTTTTTCCACACAGTATTTGCGCAGCGATTTTTCAAACGCATTTTTTGTGGAAAAAATACACTTTTTTTTATTTTAATGCACTAAAACACACTATATTGCTCAAATTTTTGATGAAATAAAAAATATGATCTTAGGCCGAGTACATGGATACCAAACACGACATGCTTTAAAATTGCGCACAAACACGCAGTGGCGACAAACTACATACATTTTTAAAAGCCTTTAAAAGCCTTTACATGATACCACATTAGATTCACGGAGGAGTTCTACTGCTAAAATTACTGCCCTCGATCTGACCTTCGCGGTGATACCTCACATGCATGGTGCAATTGCTGTTTACATATGACGCCAGACCAACGCTTGTGTACGCCTTTGCGCAAGAGAAGGGGGGGCAGGGGTGCTTTTTTTTTTTTTTTTGTTTTTTTTTTTATTTATTTAGATTTTTTATTTTATTTTTAAACTGTTCCTTCCATTTTTTTTCTTTGTTATGATTTTTATTGTTATCTCAGGGAATGTAAATATCCCCTATGATAGCAATAGGCAGTGACAGGTACTCTTTTTTTGAAAAAATTGGGGTCTATTAGACCCTAGATCTTTCCTCTGCCCTCAAAGCATCTGACCACACCAAGATTGGTGTGATAAAATGCTTTCCCAATTTCCCAATGGCGCGGTTTATATCCGGGAGGGGGGACATTCCCTCCCACTGCTTGTAAAAGCAGTCTAGAGGCTAATTACCCACTAGAATTGCTTTTACATGAAAGCCGATCACTGGCTGAAAAGAATGATACCAAGATGATACCTAAACCTGCAGGCATCATTCTGGTATAACCATTCAAAGTCCAGCAACATACTGGACATATATTGTAATCTTTTTTTTTTCATGCAGCCTCTTGGCTGAACGAAAAAAAGAGATTGATTGGTGGGTATGCCCACCATTAGAATACCTCCCTTCATCCACCCACTTCTAATGATGGGCATACATGCACCATTTATATATGCCAATGCATGGGGGCATCCTCCCGCAAAAGTTATGCCGTGTACACACGGTCGGAATTTCGACCGTATGTACGTGGCATTAGGAGCCAATCGCTCCTCCCCCCCCCTGCTGCCCCCATGCTTCGGCATATATGCTCTTTTTTTTAACTGTGGTGGTGAAATCACCTCCTACAGTGTTGGAGTCGCGTCTTTATGTATCGTGGGAGCAAACGCTGTTGCTGTCAAGATAAATAAATCCGCGTTGCAACTGAATGGCGCACCTGAAAACAAAAAAATGCTTAACACTAAAACACAGTAAACAAAATTACATACCTGAAAAGCAAGCATGATAAAACATGATAAAACATAATAAAACATTGCAGAATAGAATGGAGTAAAAAAAGAGCAACAATAGAGAGAGAATAGAGTGAGAGAGAGAACAATAAAACGACAACTATTTTATTTTTTTTTATTTTTTTGAGATTCACAGGTAAAAAAGCTCCTGACTGAAGCGACTGAATCAAAACGCTACCACAAAAAAAACTGTTAGCGATCGCAGGGATCAGGCCTGACTCTGCGAACGCTGCAGTTATGTGTGCTTAGTGTTTTGTAAGTGACAGTGATCGATCGATACTGCACTTGGGTGGGCTGGGCTGGGCGGAGGGGGAAAACGCAGGTGCTAGCAGGTATCTGGGCTGATCCCGCTAACAATGCGTTTTTTTTTTTGGAACCCTAAACTGCTGGGACGCTAGTATAGATCTGATCAGATCAGATATTGATCTGTTCAGATACTGTGCCACTAAGGGAGGTGTATGCTTTGTGCGTGGGTGTTTGCGGTACTGGCACTAACCTGGGGCGACGCAGACCTTATTTGACCCTAAAACCTAATTGATATCACCCGCCGGGCGATCAGGGGGTTAAACCGTTATTGGGTAATAAATGGCGGGTGCCCTGACAGTATAAAAAACAAGCTAACTAACCAGCGTCACCCGTAACAGTAATACAAAAAAAAACTGGTTACCTAGCGACACTAATGCAGCGATCAGAAAAACGATCGCTTAGTGACACTGGCAAAAGGGGTGAAAGGGTTAACTAGGGGCAATCAGGGGGTTAAACCTTTATTAGGTAATATATGGGGGTACCTGACGCTATATAAAAACCTGACGGGGAACCTAAATAACGAAATAACTAACTGGCTAACCAGCGTCACCAGTGACAGTTATACAGTGATCACTGGTGAAAGGGTTAACTCTAGGGGCAATCAGGGGGTTAAAACCTTTATTTAGGTTGTAATATGGGGGTACCTGACCTATAAACCTATTTATGAACCTATATAAACATGGCGGTTACCTAAAAAAAAAAAAAATGGTTACCTAGCGACACTAATGCAGCGATCAGAAAAACGATCGCTTAGTGACACTGGCAAAAGGGGGTGAAAGGGTTAACTAGGGGCAATCAGGGGGTTAAAACCTTTATTAGGTAATATATGGGGGTACCTGACGCTATATAAAAACCTGACGGGGAACCTAAATAACGAAATAACTAACTGGCTAACCAGCGTCACCAGTGACAGTTATACAGTGATCACTGGTGAAAGGGTTAACTCTAGGGGCAATCAAGGGGTTAAAACCTTTATTTAGGTTGTAATATGGGGGTACCTGACCTATAAAACTATTTATGAACCTATATAAACATGGCGGTTACCTAAAAAAAAAAAATGGTTACCTAGCGACAGCAGTGACACTAATACAGCGATCAGAAAAACGATCGCTTAGTGACACTGGCAAAAGGGGGTGAAAGGGTTACCTGGGGGGCAATCAAGGGTTAAACCTTTATTAGGGGGGGGTAGGGGGCTACCTTGGACCTAAAACTAACTGCCCTGACAGTTATTACAGTCACACTGACACTAAATGCAGTGATCAGTAAAAAAATGATCACTGCAATTAGTGACACTGTGACTGGGGGGGGGAGGGGGTGATCTGGGGGTGATCAGGGGGTGACAGGGGGTGGAATATGTGCCTAACTGTACTGGTGTCAGTGTACTGTTGTGCACTAACCTTTACATGTTCGCCGCTCGGCGTCTCCGGTCACATAGACCGGCGCACCGAGCGTGACATCACTTCCGCCTTCCTGTCTATACAATAGACAGGAAGGGGAAGCTTTTCATTGGCCAGGAGCGATCGCGAGGGGTGGCCAGAAACCACTGGCCGTCCCCTCGTCCCGGATCGCTCCTGACACGATCCCGACCGTCCCCGCCGGCGGAGGGGGGTCCGATCGGACCCCCAACCGCCTGAAGAATGGCACGTACAGGTACGTGGTTCTGCCTGTACGTGCCATTCTGCCGACGTATATCTACATGGGGCGGTCGGGAAGTGGTTAAAGGGTTAGTTCTAGGGCCGAAAAAAATGAATCGATTACTATTTTCATAATCGATCGACCAGTAACATAATGGGATTAAAACAACTAAAATTAGAAAAATCTTTGTACATTCGCTGAATGAAAGCATGTTTGAAATGTTCACTTGCTTTTAACATTTTGTTTTAAAACTAATGTAATTTCTGAACGAAAACCACATATACTGTCTGAAAATTCCTTTGACCAAGAAGTTTTCCATTTATTTCTAAATTTTGCTGTCACTGTGGTTGAAAACAAACGTCAATTTGACCCCCACTAACGATTTGAAAATCAAACAAACGTTCTTAAAATTACATTATTTTGTTTTTGTATGGCCAGCATATAATAATACAGTTCTGTTTGAAAATCTTCAAAACAGTCCAACTTTTCTTTTAAATAAAAAAAAAATGTGATCTCTGAGTCTGATGATATTATATATAGTATATACACTATATCTCTTCTGTGTTATTCTCAGAGTGGATTAGAGATTTTACTCCCTAACTATATAGTTGGTTATTTATATTTACCACTGTATATAGAGATATTTAAGAATACATTGCCTTTTTTTTTAACTTGACATATTAACTAAATTATACACCACACTTTTTTTAAAGTTATTAACCGATTAATCAATTTAGTTGGCCAATTATTGTTTCGATTAGTCGATTATGAAAATAATCGTTAGTTGCAGCCCTAGTTGGTTCACCTTTAAAAAAAAAAAAAAAAAACTTCCTATGTTCCAGTTAAGGGGACCCATATCAACAAAAAGCACTGCAGATTAAAGAAAAAAAATCCTTTTCATTACTTTTAGTTCCTGCAAAGCTGCTACTCCCAGTTATCTGTATTTCAAAAGACGCATTTAGATTACCCTCATCTGTGCCTTCTCACACAGTACATTTAAGATTGTCTCTGCGTAACTTCCTGCATCCCATGATGCCTTGCTGTTCTCATCTCTCTTTTCCCTGCGCGCTCTGCACTTCCCTGTGACACCCCCTTAGCACAAGAGCAGAAAATCTCCTTCACAAACCTTTACAAGGCAGTGTGTTTGTCACCTTTCCTACACTTCTCCATGATGCTCCCCCTCAGCATGGGAACACCAGGCTAGACAAGCTTGTGTGTTTACTTATCTATACAGCAATTAAAAAGTCATTAATTGTGAATGAGTAGAGAGAGGGGGTGAGAAAGAGGGCAGAGAGAGGAGAGAGACAAAAAACCTCCATAGATATATATGGATATAGAGACTTCCGAAGAAATATATAAGAAAAGAGAAATGGAGAGGTTACCAAGATTAGGTAACCTATCCATTTCTCTTTTCTTATATATTTCTTCGTAAGTCTCAATATCCATATATATCTGGGGGGGGGGGGGGGGAGAGAGACTTTATAGCAACATAAAAAGAAAAAAAAAAAAAACGACAAATCCCATGCGTGTATACGTATGTGATATGATGAGGTGAGACTACCCAAATCAATTCCCTTTTCAATCAGTAAGTGGAAGAAACAACACACAAAAACATCCTCCAAAAGCGATCGGACTGTAGGCCACACCCGCCCCCCCATTCTAAACTTTCCCCAGATACAATCATACCAACCAAAGAACCAAACCAGTTTAATTGGCAGAAATGGCCGCGGCACTTTATTGGTTTAACATATTTACATGACCATATATATCAAAACACTTTTAATGAATAAACCACAAATCACTTAAACTTTGCTCAGTTATTGGAACTCGGGCAACTTTACCGAACCAACATTAAAAATGTCCCCACCAGCCGGACTTGAGCAACAAGCCTGGCCTACCCCACATACGCGGCCATTTCAATACTATACTGCATTCCCAGGTTAAAAATATCGACACCTACATCTGAAAGGTGGACCCCATCCTGTCTATACAACACTGCAAAACCACCTTCCAAATCCACATGCCGATGTGCACAACCTCCTAAGGACGGCATAAATTTTGCCATCCCCCGATTTACCCTCTTCCTCATTTTTTCCATAACCCTGCGTAATGGAGATGACAGCCAACTCAAACGTGGCACTATCTACGAAAACACTATGATTGTATCCGGGGAGGTTAAATGAAAACGGGACAGATCCCTTTTAACTGAGGACAAGTCTAGTGTAAGTGTGTTACCAAGATCGTTCCCACCCAAATGTACTACCGGTATTGTGGGAAGCCGCCAAACCTAGCACAATTGGGATAACTGGAAATGCAGCTGATGCCACCTCATGCCTCGTACACCTTTCCAATATACAGTGAAAGATTCCGGCTGTAACGACAGATTAGTTGAATACCCACGCTGAGACGCACGTTTCCGTGCCCAGTATATTTATGAATGGCCCAGAATCTACACGTAATGATGAAAACCTATAAATCAAAAAGAGAGGTTAGGTCTGACATAACGTTTAAAACAATCGGACTTCCATCTACCCAAACCCGAAATGGCCGAAGCCGGGAGACCCTGAACGGCTGCATCAGATGCTGCCCCAATCCTAAATGAATGAGAGGAAAACTTCAGATTGCCTAGACCTAAATGAGTCACACAGTGCCTTAATACATAGTTAAACTGGTACTTGGTCATCGGGGAAAGATCCATATGCACTAGAAAATGACCAGCTCCCCCTGGACGAACCGCTAAGAAACGGCTGATCACCCACACCGGGCACAGTGAGCTTTCCCCGCTTGCCACTAGCGTGACCCATTCCCCTCGACCTAATTGGTCTTTTTTAGACTGACGGAAAAAAAGGTAAACATTCCCGTGTTCTACCAAAACGTGCTCCGCCAACATCCCCTGAGAACATTTCTTGGAGCCCGGAATCAACTCCGAGACCCGAAATGCTCCAAAATAGGCCAACACAAAAGCCGTTTGGAAAAGCAAGGCCTCATAACTGGTAAAGCATATTTCCGATGTGGCCTCACAAATCCGCCGTAACAAATCCAAACCAATGGGCCTCCTCCCGTCCGGGGTGAAATGCCGCCTCCTATATCCCTTCAGTTCCTGCTTGACTGAGAAAAAACTGGAACAAGGCGGGAGCCGATGTAGGCGAAAGAAAAAGGATACTCCCGCCAGCGTCTTAGCAATGTAGCTATAGGAGAATTGCTGCCTCATCAATAAGACCAGAAAAGACAAAACAGCAAATTCTTAAGGCGCATCCCACACAAAACCGGCACTGCCAGAAAATGACAACCACCTACTCCAAGCGGAAGAATAATCCACCCAGGTATGAGGCGCCACCGATTGCCTGATTACGTCATCAACCAATGTTGAATCAATTACCACAGGTAGTCCGGGCACCGAGTACCTTCCTCGTCCGCCTCCGGCAGCAACCGTCGGAAACGCTGCATCTGGAAACGGGAGAGAGTCAGCCACCACATTCAACACCCCCGGCGTATACTGTGCCTTGATCCATATGTTATACCTTAGACATAAAAAAAACAAATGACGCAGGATTTTGACCACAAATAACAAGCCTGATAAGAGACAATTGACTGCGAATAGGACCTCTTTATTATCGGTCTCCACCAAGATCCGCTTATTGGCAAAGAAACTACCCCACAGTGAGACAGCCACCAGAATTGGGAAAAGCTTGAGGAGCACAATGTTTTTCGTAGCTTTTTTGTGGACCCAAGTCGCTGGCCAGGCCCCACAGCTCCAATGGGACCCCCAAATAGTGCCAAAACCCTTGGAACCAGCTGCGTCCATGAACAGGCGAAAATCCGGGGCAAAAATAAAATCCGACTGAAAAAATTACCTCCCATTAAATTCTACCAAAAATTCCGCCCATACCACCAGGTCGTCCTTTAAAGCCTTCGTCAAACCAATGTGCGCAAATAGAGATTTTAAGCCGGAAGTGGCGAGATACAAGCGTCGCAAAAAAATTTCTTTCAACCGGCATGATTTTGCATGCAAATGCCAAAAGGCCCAGTACTTTCCGCCACCTTAAAAAGAAAGCAATAAGGTTCTGCATTCTTGCCACCTTGGCCATGGGCAAACTGAACTTCATCACCTCAGTGTCCATATGAATTCCCAAAAATTCCATTTGCGTTGCCGGCAGACAGGTTTTTTCACCCGCCAGGGGAACCCCAAAATGGCCAGCATTCACCGTAAACAGATGCAACAAACGGGAACAGAGATCCGAATCTGCAGGGCCGATAAACAAAAAGTCGTCTAAATAATGCACCACCGCATCCTGACCCGACTCAAAACACATGACCCAATGTATGAAAGTGGAAAATGACAAAGAACACCCCATTGAGAGGCACCGTCAAAACCGAAACCCAAAGAACTAAATTCTGCCAGCGCGATGGGTAAAAGTCTGAAGGCCGATTTAACATCTGCCTTGGCCAAAAGGGCCCCCTGGCCCTGTGCCTTCACCTTGACGATAGCTTCTTCAAAAGTAGCATAAACCACCGAACAAGAAGACTCATCAATGTCATCATTCAGTGAACCCCCTTTGGGGAAAGAGAGGTGCTGAATCAACCGGAAAGTGTTCGGCTCTTTTTTAGGCACCACCCCAATCGGTGAAATTCGGAGATCGTGGGAAAGAAGGCAGAGGAAAAGGCCCTGCCATCCACCCTTCCGCTGTTTCCTTAAACACGTTTTCCCGCACCACTTCCGGAAAACGTTGCACGGATTTTAAATTCTCCACTACCGTACTCCCTGCTCCTGCAAAAATTGGGAGGGGAAAACCGCATGAAAACTCGTCAATTAATAAACGCGCCTTCTCCCTGTTTGGGTACAGGTCCAACCAGGGGCGCATGCTTTCCAGCCTCACTGGCGTGCAGGCTTTTTGGAAAAATATCTCCCGCCGACTGCGTCGCTGTTTTCTTAAAACACTTTACCATCGGATGTGGTCCCGCACAGACTGAGCATTCATGCCTATACTTGCAAGTTGCATTAAAACGACAGGAACTTTCATTAAATGCAAAGCAACAACCCTTGCAGTACCCTGCATTTACAGGGTTCGCCTAACTCAACTTACCTATTGCCGGTCTCTGGGGAACAATCAAATTCAGCCATAGGCCCACATCCTTCATTCCCCATCTTAACGTCTCGTCATAAAAATACCAGCCCAATCCGCCAAAACTTTTACATGCCTCCAGCACATGATCCATATGCTGAAAAGGGCCTCCACTCACCTCAGGCCGCTTTTTAACCAATACGCTAGAAAAAACTAAAAATGCTTGAAGCCAATTGTTGAACGAGCAATATCGCCTATCCTCTTCCTGCCTGTCCTCCCCTTTCTTTTCAGTTTTAAAAATAAAATCCTTTGACGCCGGAAGCAGGGATAGCATATCCACAAAATTCCCTGCCCAAATTTTCTCTTTTACTGTCCCCAGCAAATGATAACCTACAGGGGACATCTCACATGGCATAACTTCTTTCATACTCACCTCAGGGACTGACAACCTTGCATCTCCCCTGGTGAGCGGACATCAGAGCTATGCACTGGGCTACCTGACAAACTATGCACGGGAGGAGAAATTACAGAAAAAGGTGTATTAGCAGCAAGAAAAGAACCAGAGGTAGCCAGGGAGGGTGCAGCAGCAGAAAAAGGTAAACCTACTGACATAGGAATACCCGCAGAAGAAAGTGCAGCAGAAATAGCAGACAGATAACCCATAACATCAGGCAACACATTTTTTAGTAAAGGCTCACCCTGCCCTGCTGGACCCGGGGCTGGTGCTGGTGCTAAAACTGGTACCGGACCTGGTACCAGTGCTGGCACTGGAGCTGGTACTGAAACTGGTGCTGGTACTGTGACCACTACCGGACCTGGCAGTGGAGCTGGAACTGGTGCTGATACTGGTGCAGTAGTGTACACTGACGCTGGTGCTGCCGTCCCCCAAGCTGCTGCTCCTGCATGGTCTGTAGGCACAGGACCTGTGACTCCTCTCCTCTGTTAAACAGTGCGCCTGGAACCAGGCCACTCTGCATAACCAGCAGCTGAGAGGAGGCTGCCGCTTGCTGCCCGGCGCCCGCAGAAACAGGCAGCGCCATTCTTCCTCTTCCTCCGTGAGGCCCCGCCTCTCCTCTTCACAGGGGATTTCGACCGGAGCCTCCTCTTCAGCCCAGGCCGCTGTTCATTCTCAGCCTCGTTCGCCGACCAGGGGAGACCTCCTCCGCTCCGCACCCGCCATGCTGCCGCCTGTCTTCTTCCACCGCCGTCCCCCGATCCTCCTCCTCGACTACCGGCATCTCCAGGCAGCACTGTAGCCAGGCTAAACCTCCTCGGCTCTCCGCTCTCTCCACGAGGCCACGAATCAGGGCTTCCATAATTCAAAAGGCAAGTGCAGCTCTTCTTTCTGTATTCCTGGGCAGATGAAGAGGACGCTCCAGCCCTTAAATAGCCTTCCTAGTGGACCAGAAGACTTTCCCTAGCTAACTATTGGATACCCCACACCTGCCTGCCTGCCTGCCTAATTACCTGACCAGAACCGCCCACCCTTACCTATACCTAATTAACCCCTTAACTCCTGACAGAGGGGCTAGGTGGCCCCATTCCCAAGAAAGCGGGCCCCAATACTTTTGCCCGCTTTTACATTAGTGAAAAAATAAAATTAAAATCCAGTTTTTGGTAACGCTGAAATGTAAGGCACTTCTCAGACTCCTTATAATGTGGAGGTGTGTTCACATATCCTTGTGGTGTGTGGAAGAGGGATGTTTTATCTGGTTAAATCAGCATTCCCAAACACTGGATTTAAATTTTTTTTCTTTTTTTTCACGAAACTTTTGGAGGATTTTTGGTAAATGGTTTACTGTATATGTTGTGTGCATGTGTGTTATTTTTTTCCACATACTAATTGAAGAGTTGAAAAGGGGATCATTTTGGGTAGTCTCACCCATAACACTGCACAATTTACGTTTAGATGATGTTTCACATATGTATACACTTAGGCTGGGTTCACACTTGTGTGATGCGGGAAACCCTACGATTCCTGTGTGGGTTTTTGCATTTAAATCACCATCAGTTCACACTGACATCTGTGAACCGCTGCGGTTCATAGATCGCGGTGCAAACTGTGAAATGGTGCAGGAATCGGATGGCATAGGTGTGGACATTTATGTGATCCGATTCCAGTGCCGACCAAAAAAAGGGTCCTGCACCGTTTTGGTGAGAAAGTCATGCAATTTCAGCCATAGTTTGCCTGAAATCACACATCAGACATTTTGATATCCAGTATATATAGACACGTGTATAAAGGGGCTTTGCAGTTTTTTTTATATTTCTTTCAACTCCCTATTTTTATTCTTTTGTAGAATCGGAGACTGGGGAGACAGAATATCCGCGTCTCAGTTTCCCCTCCCCCATTCACAGCAGTGTGGAGCTCACAGCGGGGAGGAGAAAGCTGAGCATGAAATGCTAGTGCATGTGCCAGCCCCTCCTATACAGCCACAAAGGCAATGATTCACGGAACTTGTAGTTTCTTATCAGTTCAGTGAAATACAATCCCAGAAGGCATTGCCAGAAGGAAGTAGGAAGCAGAAGAGAAGCTTTCAGTGCATTTTTTTAAATGACTCACAAAAATGATATATGCAGAACTCGGGGGAGTAATTTTTTACCAAAAAATATTATGCACACTAAGATGCACATTGTCATCAATGTTAGGCATGATTTATTAAGACATTCGATTTTTTGTGCTGAAGGTGAACTTGCGCTTTAACATGTTGGATATCTATTCAGTGCAATCTCATGTTTTATATATTAAAAAAAAGTTATAGATTGCGTTTTGTGCTTGATAACAGTTTGTGTGACATAAAAAAATTAGAGTTACCACTATATTATACATTTTCTCCAGGGTGTCTACTTACAGAAAATATGTTTTGGAGGTTTTAACTAATCTTCAGGGCTAAAATAATTTTTTTAAACGTGTGCAGAAAAGCACAAAAATTGCCATGGCAACAAAAGGGTTAAATGACCATTCTAAAAAAAAAAGCCTTTAAAGCAAAACTAAACTATGTTGCCACTGTTGAGGGTTTTTGCCATAATGTGCCAGTATGCAGCCCCCAAGTGACACAATGGCTGGAATCTCCATTATCTCCCTGTGGCTGCTGACATCTTCAGTGTCTTTGGTCATCTTGATGGGTGGGGATGATGTAACTCCTGTGCATGCTCATTGAGTTACTGTATCCCAACATAAACAATATACCAAGTTTGTATAAAAAGGTGTGAATGCATGGCTTGGTGAACATACAAAAAAACATTTCTAGCTAGTAGGGAAGATGCTTTTACAGAAGAAAAAAAAAGTCAGTCTCTTCTATAGTAAAAGCCTGCCTGATATTAATGTGTGTTTTTTTTTTTTTCTTTTCTTTAGTCCCAATTTAACGAATAACTGCTGTTAGGGAGAGCGCAAGGCTGATCCTGCGAGATCTATCCTTATGAGGTGTCTGATCAAGCAGGCTCAGGTCCTGTAGGGCTGTCTGCAGTTCAGTGCCCGTTGCGACAAACGTACTTGATTTCCGGGTAGGTAAAGCGTACAGAGAAGGGGAAACCCCAGTGATATATTATCTGGTGACTTTGAAGAATCTGAAGGAGAGGCTTGAGAGCACATCTCTTTGAGACTGTTAGTGGGGATAGGTCCACAAATAGCTGGTATGTATGACCTTGCAGGGACAGGGAGACTTTGCCCCTGGCTGCTGCAAGTAGCTGTTCCTTAGTGCAGTAATAGTGAAACTTGGCTATAATGTCTCTCGGCGGACCGTTGGTTTTGCAAGTGGACAGGGCCCTGTTTACCCTGTCCATTTCTAATCTTTCAACAGGGCTGTCAGGTTGCAGCTCCTGAAACAGAATAGTAACTTGTAGATCAAGTACCGTTTCAGGGATCCCCTGATCCGTAAATTAGAACGCCTGTCCCTATTCTCCTGGTCTTCTAAGCGTGTCTGTAACACTAAGTTCTCTTCCTTGAGATTCTCCATTTCAGCAGTATAGTCCTGTGTGTGGTTCTCCAGCTCATCCACCCTCCCCTCCAGCTCAGCGGTTGTGTGTCCCAGCTCCCTGATCTCACGTGTCAATTTATGTTTTTTGGTCTGATGTCTGTTTCAGTGCTTTCTGTAGCATCCGTTCAAACTGTTTGAACATGCCAGACTGTATGACAGAGTGTTTGCTGCCCGCATCCGAATTAGACTCACCGTTATCCTCCTCCAGTGACTGTGTGTATAGCAGGGTCTTGGCTGAGCGCGGCATGCTGGGTTGTGAGGAGGGGGTCTGCGCCATCTTGGCAGATGAATGGTTCAGAGCGTCCTTGATGTTTCTGGACTTTAGCTTTGCTTTTTTAGCTTCCAAGGACCACGGTGGCATGAGCGGCGGGCACTCTGAGGCAGCGGGTATCTGGGGGTGTTGTCTTGGGAGCCAAAGCTGTGCTGTGACCTCCGGTGCGGTTTTCCCTGGAGTGGAGCTCTAAGTTGGCATTACCACTCTGGTTGTAGTCTGCGCATGCGCCTAATTGATTTTCATACTTAGAGGACTTTGATACGTGTCATGTTTTAAGTAAAACCATAGATTAACCTCTATACTGTGACTGTATTTATGATGGTGGTGGCGGTTGTGAATTTTTCTGCATAGTTTTGTACTTGTTAATTAGCAGATTCCCAAGCACAGCTTCAACTCTTCAGCTGATATTAGAAACTGAAAAAAAATGAATAAGAGCTTAATTACCTTGCTATGTGAGGTGAAAGATGGGCAGAATGAAAATGCTGGAAGATGTTTTGCTTGCCAGCATATAAGGGAAGACAATGTAAAAAACAAAGAAGGAAAGTTCAAACAGCACACCATTAAAATAAAAACATCCACGATGGGAACAGACCATATCCTTGCAGCACTAGGGTATTTGGTTCAAATCCCAACCACAACACTACCTATGCTCAGAAAAAATGCTGGTAGGTTAATTGGCTCCTATTTAACTGCTTCAATACTGGCCAATTTTACCCCCTCCCAACCCAGGCCGATTTTCAGCATTCAGCGCTGTTGCACTTTTGACTATAAAACGGTCATGCAACACTGTACTCATAAGAAATTTTTATAACTTTTTTCACACAAATAGGGCTTTTTTTTGACGGTATTTAATCCACACTGGGTATTTATTTTTTGCTAAATAAACAAAAAAAGACTGAAAAAAAAACAAAAAAATAACTTGTTTTTCGATTCTGTTATAAGATTCTACAAATAAATAATCGTTCTTTATACATTTAGGGCAAAATCTATTTTTTTGGTGAAAATAACCTAAATCTGTGTTTCTTATTTAGTCTGCCAAAAGCGTATAGAGTCCACAAACTATGGTGTGTATGTATGAAAATCAATCAATCCTGGTGTACTGACGGTCTATCTAATTTCTTGAGGCCCAGGACAGTAATAAGTAAAAAATTATGTGTAAAAATAACCCTAAATGACCCCCCTTTTTGGAAAGTACAATCCAAGTTACAGAAGGGAGAACAAGTATTTAATACACTGCCAATTTTGCAGGTTTTCCAATAACATTTGTATGATTTTTAAGAAATGAATTTGCTTTTTATTGCATGACATAAGTATTTGATACATCAGAAAAGCAGAACTTAATATTTGGTACAGGAACCTTTGTTTGCAATTACAGAGATCATACGTTTCCTGTAGTTCTTGACCAGGTTTGCACACACTGCAGCAAGGCTTTTGGCCCACTCCTCCATACAGACCTTCTCCAGATCCTTTAGGTTTCGGGGCTGTCGCTGGGCAATACAGACTTTCAGCTCCCTCCAAAGATGTTCTATTGGGTTCAGGTCTGGAGACTGGCTAAGCCACTCCAGGACCTTGAGATGCTTCTTAGAGAGCCACTCCTTAGTTGCCCTGGCTGTGTGTTTCAGGTCATTGTCATGCTGGAAGACCCAGCCACGACCCATCTTCAATGCTCTTATTGATGGAAGGAGGTTGTTGGCTAAGATTTCACGATACATGGCCCCATCCATCCTCCCCTCAATACTTTGCAGTCGTCCTATCCCCTTTGCAGAAAAGCAGCCCCAAAGAATGATGTTTCCACCTCCTTCATGGTGGGATGGTGTTCTAGGGGTTTTACTTATCCTTCTTCCTCCAAACACGGCGAGTGGAGTTTAGCCCAAAAAGCTCTGTTTTTGTCTCATCAGACCACATGACCTTCTCCCATTCCTCCTCTGGATCATCCAGATGGTCATTGGCAAACTTCAGACGTGCCTGGACATGCACTGGCTTGAGCAGGGGGACCTTGTGTGCGCTGCAGGATTTTAATCCATGACCTTGTAGTGTGTTACTTATGTTTTTTTTTTTGAGACTGTGGTCCCAGCTCTCTTCAGGTCATTGATGAGGTCCTGCCGTGTAGTTATGGGCTGATCCCTCACCTTCCTCATGATCATTGATGCCCTACAAGGTGAGATCTTGTATGAAGCCCCAGACCGAGGGAGATTGATCTTCATCTTGAACTTCATCTTGAAATTTTCTAATAATTTTGCCAACAGTTGTTGCCTTCTCACCATGCTGCTTGTCTATTGTCTTGTAGCCCATCCCAGCCTTGTGCAGGTCTACAATTTTATCCCTGATGTCCTTACACAGCTCTCTGGTCTTGGCCATTGTGGAGAGGTTGGAGTCTGTGAGTGTGTGGACAGGTGTCTTTTATGCAGGTAATGAGTTAAAACAGGTGCAGTTAATACAGGTAATGAGTGGAGAACAGGAGGGCTTCTTAACCGCTTCCCGACCGGCGCACGGCGATATACGTTGGCAGAATGGCACGGACAGGCATAAGGGCATATATATAGGTCCCCTTTAAGATGCCGCCGTGCCATCGCGGGTCCCGCGGACTCGATCACTGCGGGGACACCCGCGATCGTCTCACGGGAAGGCTGAACGGGGAGATGCGGAAATAAACAGCATCTCCCCATTCTGCCTAGCAACTAGTGACGCCGATCTCTGCTCCCTGTGATTGGAGCAGAGATCAGCATTCACTAGCTGACAGCCACGCCCCCCCCACAATAAGAAACACACCCCTAGGCATACTTAACCCCTACACTGCCCCCTAGTGGTTAACCCCTTCACTGCCAGTGTCATTTATACAGGAATCAATGCATTTAAATAGCATTGATTGCTGTATAAATGACAATGGTCCCAAAAATGTGTCCACCATAATGTCGCAGTCACAATAAAAATCGCTGATCGCCACATTACTAATAAAAAAAAATATTAATAAAAATGCTATAAAACTATCCGCTATCTTGTAAACGCTATAACTTCTGCGCAAACCAATCAATAATCGCTTATTGCAATTTTTTTTACCAAAAATATGTAGAAGAATACGTATCGGCCTAAACTGAGGAAAAAAAATGTTTTTTAAATATTTTTGGGGGATATTTATTATAGCAAAAAAATTTAAAGAATGCATTTTTTTTCCAAATTGTCGCTCTTTTTTGTTTATAGCGCAAAAAATAAAAACCGCAGGGGCGATCAAATACCACCAAAAAAAGCTCTATTTGTGGGGAAAAAAGGACGTAAATTTTGTTTGGGAGCCATGTCGCACGACCGCGCAATTGTCAGTTAAAGCGACACAGTGCCGAATCGCAAAAAGGGGCCTGGTCCTTTGGCTTCAAAATGGTCCGGTCTGAAAGTGGTTAAAGAAAAAACAACAGGTACAATGTGATTTTCTTGATTTTTGTTTTAGATTTCATCTCTCATAGTTGAAAAGTACTTATGATAAAAATTACAGACCTCTACATGCTTTGTAATTAGGAAAACTGCAAAATTGACAGTGTATTAAATATTTGTTCTCCCCCCTGTATTTAGTAAAAGGCATGGCAAGTTTTTTTGAAGTTGTAATTTTTTTGTCCTAATTATTTGGAACATGAAGAAATGTAAAAAATTTTTTTTTACATACTGTCACCAGTGCAGTACAGAATTATCATATAATGGGTGGGACGGTGATCAGGGACACTGACTGGTGAGTATTTGAAAAAAAATTAAAAATTGTCTTTAACCACTTTCAGACCGGACCATTTTGCTGGCAAAAGACCAGAGCACTTTTTTGCGATTCAGAACTGCGTAACTTTAACTGACAATTGCACGGTCATGCGACGTGGCTTCCCAACAAAATTGACGTCCTTTTTCCCACAAATAAAGCTTTCTTTTGGTGTATTTGATCGCCTCTGCAGTTTTTATTTTTTGTGCTATAAACAAAACAATAGCGACAATTTTGAAAAAAACACATTATTTTTTAATTTTTGCTATAATAAATAGCCCCAAAAAATATATAAAAATTATTTTTTTCCTCAGTTTAGCCCAATACATATTCTTCTACATATTTTTGGTAAAAAAAATCGCAATAAGCATTGATTGGTTTGCGCAAAAGTTTTAGTCTACAAAATAGGGGATAGTTTCATGGCATTTTTAATAATCATTTTTTTTTTTTACTAGTAATGGCAGCGATCTGCGATTTTTATCATGACTGCGACATTATGGCAGACACGCCGGACAATTTTGAAACATTTTTGGGACCATTGTCATTTTTACAGCAATCGGTGCGATTAAATTGCACTGATTACTGTAAAAATGACACTGGCAGTGAAGGGGTTAACCACTAGGGGGCTAGGGAAGGGTTAAGTGTGTGCTAGTGAGTGTTTCTAACTGTAGGGGGGAGGGGCTGTGAGTAACTACACTGATCAGCTCTCCCGATTACAGGGAGAGCTGATCAGTGACACTGTCACTAGGCAGAACGGGGAGATGCTTGTTTACTTTAGCATCTCCACGTTCTTCCTCTCCGCGAGACGCTCGTGGGTATACCCGCGGGGATCGAGTCTGCGGGACCCAACTCACGGAGCTCGCGACGGGCTGCGCGCACCGCCGCCGGCGCACACGCAATGGCACGGCGGCAAATTCAAAGGGACGTACATGTACGCCCATATGCCTGTCCATGCCATTCTGCCGGCTTACATCTGTGTGCACCGGTCGTAATGTGGTTAAAGTGGAGGTGCACCCTAAAAGATTTTTTTATGAATGAATGAATGAATGACTTGTATAGCGCAACCTATGCGAACTGAATCGCCTCAGGGCGCTTTTTGCCACTTTACATTAACAGTCTAATTAAAATATATTAATAAACATTTAAAAGGAGCTGTTCCTTTTCTTCATACCTCGCGTTGCCTCCTGGGAAATGGGGTGCGCTGTCTTCTGTGACCTGTGTGTGTCCCAGCAGACAGCCGCCCATTTACAAAGCGCCGCAGGAAATGGGCAGTGAAGCCATAAGGCTCCACTGCCTGTTTCCCTTAGTTAAACACTTAAGTACCGCCTCACGCCAATGTATGTCAGCAGAATGGCACAGCTGGGCACAAGCACGTACAGGTACGTTGCCCTTTAAGAGCCCAGCCGTGGGTCGCGCGCGTGCCCTCGGCGGCGCACTCGCGACTGGTCCTGAGCTCCGTGACTGTGCCCGCGGGACCTGCGGACCCGATCGCTGCTGGTGTCCCGGATAGGGTCACAGAGCTGAAGAACAGGGAGAGGTAAGTGTAAACAAACCTCTCCCCGTGCTTCCTAGTGAGGCTGTCACTGATCGTCTGTCAAAAAGGGGCCTGGTCCTTTAGCTGCAAATTGGTCCGGGGCTTAAGTGGTTAATAAAGTTTTAGTTTTGAGGATTTTTTTTTTATATATATAAACATATTAAGGACTTTAGTTTGCAACCCTGTCTTAGGGTTATTCTGGTTGTGAGATGTCTTCAAACTTCTATACCTGAAAAGGCTAGACAATATGCCTAAATTTACTGTGTTTTAAGATCTTGACCTTTAGGTCAAGGAGTGCCTTTAGTGACCCAATAGAAATTTATGTACATCTGTCATGAGAGAAATATGTGCACTACCATGGCTGGCCTTCTTTTGAAACTGTTAGTTACCGGACTTCAATATTTGTGAATTACTGATGGGGAACAAGCATGCAATAAATTTTAAGGCCATCTCTGGGAATGCTTATCCACGACCTAGAACAGACGTGAGAGGCTGTCGGGTGCTTATTAGGAGTGTAATATACAATTAGTTGCATGTAGGTCTGCGAGTGCACATAGGTCTGCGAGTGCCTGTGTATTGTCTTGTTGAGTACCTGTGTATTGTCTTGTTGAGTATTAGTGTCAGGAAGCTAGTTGTTAGGTAATTTGGACAGGGTATAAGCCCCAATCTTCATTAAATTTAATAGGTACGATGCCCGGCGGGTGTGGAGAGGTGACTCGTTGTACATCTTGTGGCATGTATGCGTTCCTTGATCATCCAATCAAGGGTGAATACTTCTGTGCAAAATGTAAGCACATTGTTTGCCTGGAAGCCCAGGTTCTGAATCTGGGGAAGCAACTGTCAGCAATGAGAAGTTCCTCCCATACTAAAGGAAAGCCAGGAACGTACACGGCAGGTGCTGGCAGAGGCGGGTGGAGACAGAGGTGTGGGCACTAGGAAAGAGTAGATGGGTGACAGTCAGGAAGGGTAGAGGGGGTAGTGCCAGGGAGGCCAATCCAGGGCAGGAGCATCCTAATAAGAGGCAGATGGAGTGTCCTAAAGAACGATTTTAGGTACTTGGGAGCTAAATTGAGGAAAAGGACCTCCAAGGTAGTATTCTCAAGAATACTACCGGTATATCGAGCCACACCAGAAAGGCAGAGGGAGATTAGGGAAGTAAACAAGTGGCTGAAGAGCTGGTGTAGTAAGGAGGGGTTTGGGTTCCTGGAGGACTGGGCCGACTTCGCATTCGATAACCAGTACTATAGAAGGGATGGACTGCACCTAAATGAGGAGGGTGCAGATCAGCTGGAAATGAAGATGGGCAAAATTTTTTCAACTAGGCGATGGGGGGGGGGGGGGGGGGGTCCAGAGGTAGAGATAGTCAGCGCGGAACATATTCCAGAGGGTAGTATTGGGGGTATTAGTGGTAGGTTGACCAAAGCACATAAACCCAAGGTAAGTATAGTAGCAAGTCCTACTTGTTATCTCGGAACACCCAATAAGAGGATAATATGTGTCCGGTCTAAACTACGTGGCATGTTCACCAATGCCAGGAGCCTGGCGGGCAAGATGGGTGAAGCGTACTGTTGTATGAGGAGGATTTGGATTTTGTGGGAATTTCAGAGACCTGGTTCAACATCTCTCATGATTGGCTGGCAACCATTCAAGGGTATACCCTTTATCGCAAGGATAGAGAGGGTAAAAAAGGGGGAGGGTATGCCTATATATCAAGAATAATGTACAAGTGAATGTGAGAGATGACATCACTAAGGGAGCTAGGGAGGAGGTGGGATCCCTATGGTTAGAGCTCCAAAAAGATGAAGCTAAGGGGAAAATAATACTGGGAGTATGCTATAAGCCCCCTAACCTGAGGGAGGAAGACAGATCTCCTATCACAATTAGGATTAGCAGCAAGGATGGGAAGTGTTATCATAATGGGGGATTTTAATTATCCAAACATAGACTGGGCAGAGGAAACCACGCATTCATCGATGGCTCGCCAGTTCCTAAATGTCTTGCATGACAATTTTATGGGTCAGATGGTAGACGCACCAACTAGAAATAAAGCGTTATTGGATCTACTCATAGATACTCATACTCACAATACAGACCTGATCACGGATGTGAAAATACGGGGCAATTTAGGTAACAGCAATCACAGATCAATTGGCTTCAGTATAAATCACACAAATAGGAAACATAAGGGGAATACAAAGACACTGAATTTCAAAAGAGCCAACTTCCCTAAACTACAAACCTTGCTAGAAGGCATAAATTAGGATAAAATCTCAGGAACAAAGAACACGGAGGATAGATGGGTTTGCTTTAAGAGCATTTGGTGGTATTTTATCACTTCTGCAGTTTTTATTTTTTGCGCTATAAACAAAAAAAAGAGCAACAATTTTGGAAAAAAAGGCAATATATTTTTTACTTTTTGCTATAATAAATATCCCCCAAAAATATATATAAAAAAAAAAAATGTTTTTCTCAGTTTAGGCCGATATGTATTCTACATACTTTTGGTAAAAAAAAAAAAATCGCAATAAGCGTATATAGATTGGTTTGCGCAAAAGTTATAGCGTCTACTAAATAGGGGATAGATTTATAGCATTTTTATTTATTTTTATTAGTAATGGCGGCGATCTGACATTTTTATCGTGACTGCAACATTATGGCGGACACATCGAAAGTGATAAGGATTTATTTTTACACATTATGATTGATACCAGTGAATTTCACTGGTATAAACAACCAATTTTCCTAGATGAAACTGGTTCATTCAGTGTCTTTTGTTGTGATTAGCTGTGATTGGCCAAGGCTAATCTCATGGTACAAATGCCATTGTCATTTATACAGCGATTAGTGCTATAAAACTACAGTGCTAGAAAAAAACACCATTACCCCCCTCCTCCCCAGACCACCACTATTAGTCCTCCCATACAGTTTAAAGTGTCATATCCGGCCCATATTTGTCTATCTATTACCTCGTAGATCATTCTATGATGTTGTAGAAGGGACCGAGGAGAATAAAGCCAGTCCTGGAGCTGTTAATCAGTGTCCCCACAGCTTAGCTAATATATCTAGTGTACCCCTATTCTGATAAACCTGTTGTTCCATTAGTATTGTATTTACCCGCGAACGCCATTCCTCAAATACTGGTATACTAGGAGACATCCATTCTCTTGCAATTAGCTGGCAAGCTATAAATAATAATCTACCAATTGGTATTAACATTTCTCTTGGATATAACTCCTCATTAAAATAACCCAGTAGACAGGTCTTAGGTTCCACTTCCATATGAGTACTATAGGCTCCATTAATTGTGGTCACCACCTCTCGCCAGTATCTGACCAGTTTGGGGCATTTCCACAACATAAGGAGCAGGTCAACCGGGGATTGCTTATACTGTGGGCAATCCGGGGTTTCCCTCCGCCTCCACTTATATAACTTTACCGGGGTCCTATATATAATAAACAATTGGGATAAGCATTGTGTAGGTGATAAAGATACCAACAGGGCCCTCTTCAGGATATTTTGCCATTCCACCTCCGATATGACCCCCAGATCTTTCTACCTGGGCTGTCTAAAATACTAAAATATCTTGATACTTCATCATAAGTTGACTACAGACTAATGAAATAAGCCCTTTTTTTTCCTATAGCCCTTTCAATAAGGATAGCAGTGGCAAATATCTTATATTCATCCCTACACCTTTAAACTGGGAATGGGCCGTATGTCGTAATTGTAAATATTTTTAACAATTATTATGAGGCAATTGGTAAGACTCCTGTAACTCCTGAAAAGGTTGCATAACATTTTGAGCATAAAACTGAGGAATATATTGTATTCCTTTTAGAACGCCAATGCTCAACCCCCTCCAATTTACAGAGTTCTTCATCGAATTTTTACCAATATGGGGGAATAGGCACTGACATCCCTTCATATTTCATTATGCGTCTCATTTCCTGCCATACTTTGTTCATAAGTACCATTGTTGGGCTAGAATGAGTACATGCGATCCTGATTCTAGCTGAGCTATAAGATTATAGCGTGAGCAGTGGCTCAAAAGCACAGCCTGTATAGGGTCAAATCTATGCAATCTATCGTCCCCCACCAAGAAAAATACTGCAGTTGGGAAGCCATAAATTAAATTCTTGGCTGTGGCACTGCTAAACCCCCCTTCCTTAGCACGCTGAAGGATAGAAAGTTTGATCCTGGGGCTTTTTCCTTTCCACAATAACTTTCGAAACAAAAAATCTATTTTCTTAAACCATTTTAAAGGAATCCATATAGGTGAGTTGTGTAAAACATACTGTATAGTAATTGGGGAGCCCAGATCTTTTTTATAAGATTTGCTCGGCCCACCACTGATAAAGGTAACTTACACCAGGCTGGACTCTTTTGTTTAAATTTATCCAAAATTGGAGTCAGATTATATTGTAACTAATCTTTCACCCTTGGAAATATCCATATTCCTAGACCCTTCTCACCACTTAGGCATTGAAATAGCTCTTAAAGGGGGCGTGACCGGAAGCCGGCCTGGAAGGAAGCAAAGCCTGAGAGCTCCTCTCCAGCCCGCAGCAATTAGGCTAGAATTCGGGGGAAAAACAGCTAGCATATGGGAGGATCGTGTACCACCCGATCCTCCTCAACCCGGGGATCTTCCCAGCCACTGCCGAGCTCCGCTGCGTCCTTTAAGGACTATTTCATACCGCCGCCGGCTCCGGGCAGGTGTACCAAGATGGCGCCGGACGCGAACAACACGAGGCAGCAGGTCTTAACACCACCGCCACAGCACAGCGGCGGAACGCCGCCGGACCACCCAGCCTCCACACGGCAGCCCATGACCCCTTCCAGGCTCCGACATACGGTGAGTGAAGCCCCGCAAGCACCAGGGGGACACCATCAGCTAGAGTGGGACAAGGCCGGAACCCAGCCTCAACCAGAGTACACGCAGTGTACAGAGGCCTTCCCCAAGCATCAGACCCAGGCCTCCAAGACACAGGCCGCCTGTCCCCACCTCACCTGATCCCACAGCAGACTTTCCACCTCTCCCAGGCACCACACACCCACGGGAGGACTTACAGCTCCCCACAACTGACGGGCAACATACCGCATGGCAGCCATTGTTTGCTCCAAGAGCCCAAAGGCCCTCACGCTCCAGGGACCACAGCTCCAGCAGGGGTCCAACTGCAACCCCCCCATACTCCCAGGTGACTCAAGGGCACCTGCAACACCCGGGATGTAGCCTACAGGCCCCCACCCCAAGTTCTCCTCATGCCACATCCTGGACTGAACCCTGGGACCCCCAACCATCATGGGACACCCCACAAGTGCAAGGGACCCCGACGAAGGGAAACGCACCATCCCCACCGCACATCTACTGTCATGAAGGCTCTGCCAGTGGCCGGTGACATGAGGATCCTGCCAGTAATCGGCGCCTCAGCATCCCTGGTCCCCGTTCTCGGGTGCCATTGCGCATGCGCGAGCACGCACGCGCCCGCAGACGAGAGCGCGCGTGCGCGAACAAGTGCGCGCCCCCATTGGCGCAAATGAGGCTATTTAAATCCGTCTGTCACAGACGGTCCCCGCTGTCTGCTCTACAGCGTTCTGTGAGAAAACCTGATCTGAAGTCTGTTTACCTGTGTTTGACCCGGCTATCCTTGACCTTCCGCTCTGTCCCTGCAAAACGACCTTGGCTTGTCTGTGACCATTCTCCTGTCTTAGCCATCTGTACTGCGCTGCCAGCCTGATACCCGACCCAGCCTGTCTGACCACCCAAGTCTGCCTGTTGTTCCGGTCTGCATACAGATCCAAGTCTGCCTGTTGTTCCAGTCTGCACACAGATCCAAGTCTGCCTGTTGTTCCAGTCTGCACACAGATCCAAGTCTGCCTGTTGTCTCAGCCTGCACACAGATCCAAGTCTGCCTGTTGTTCCAGTCTGCACACAGATCCAAGTCTGCCTGTTGTTCCAGTCTGCACACAGATCCAAGCCTGCCTGTTGTTCCAGTCTGCACACAGATCCAAGTCTGCCTGTTGTTCCAGTCTGCACACAGATCCAAGTCTGCCTGTTGTTCCAGTCTGCATACAGTTCCAGCCTGCCTGTTGTTCCAGTCTGCACACAGATCCAAGTCTGCCTGTTGTTCCAGTCTGCATACAGTTCCAGCCTGCTAGTTGTTCCAGTCTGCATACAGTTCCAGCCTGCCTGTTGTTCCAGTCTGCATACAGTTCCAGCCTGCCTGTTGTTCCAGTCTGCATACAGTTCCAGCCTGCCTGTTGTTACCTACTTACCTCAAACCGCTGAGCTGATCCAGGGATCTCTCGTACCGGTCTTACTAATCCTGCCAGGCACCTGTGCCCCTCCTGACTCCTGGTCCTACTGTCACATCACCAGGGGACCGGCGAGTGGGAGCCGCAAGGGAGGCCCTTCTCTGCTAATCAGACTCACCACTACCAGGAGCGTGACAGTAGCAGACAGCCATGTCTGAGTCTGAGCAGGGGGCCTCTCCCATGGAAGGACTGTGCCAACACCTGGCGGGACTGACCGAGGCGGTAAAGAACCTTCAGCAGGGATGCACCCGGTTGGAAGAACGGGTGCTAGCCCTATCCAACCCCGTCGGTGGTAATGCTCCCCCCAGAACCCCGGGTCCCAACCCCTGAGAAGTTCTCGGGGGCCCGCAACCTTTTTCGGGACTTCCGCAATTCTTGTGAACTATTTTTCGCATTACAGCCACGCACCTTCTCCCTGGAAGCCACCAAGGTGGGCTTCGTGATCTCCCTACTTTCCGGAGATCCACAGACCTGGGCCTACCGCCTAATGGAACAGAAGGACCCTGCATTGGCCAGCCTTGCTTCATTTTTTGACGCTATGGCCCAACTTTATGAGGACCCCCAACTCTCAGTGACCGCAGAGACCACTTTGTGCACCCTCCAGCAGGGACGAAGGCCCGTAGAGGACTATGTAGCTGACTTTAGGCGTTGGGGTGCGGACACACAGTGGAACGACGCGGCCCTCCGTCACCAGTTTCCTAGGACTCTCCGAGGCTCTGAAAGACGAACTTGCCAGAGTTGGGGTGCCCCAGACCTTGGACACTCTGATCAACTTGGCCATTCAGATTGACCGGCGGCTGAGAGAACGCAGGACTGGACGAGCCTCCAGTTTTTCCCGTCCTACCTGGATGCTTCCCAAGGCCCCAAGCCATTTGCAACACGGTTCTGCCCACCGACCTGCACCTCTTCCTGACTCCTCGGAGCCCATGCAGCTGGGGCTCCTGAGGCCTTCCTTAACCCCGGAGGAGCGTCAACGACGCCGGGCCAATAATTTGTGCCTCTACTGCGGGGAGCCCGGGCACTACGTGAGGAACTGCCCAGCCAAGGCTCGTAAGTGTCCCCTCATGCCTGCCAGCCCTCTGGACTCTTCAACCCAGATTTCCTCTCACCTCGCCCCCTCTGTCTCGTTTCAGCTTCCGGGAAGAACCCTCCAGGCACCTGCCATTATTTGTTATGGAAGATCTCCGCGCTTAGGACCGGGAATAAGGTGTGCGGCCTGTCCGTAAAAAAATTAACCCCCTAGAGGGCAATTTATATGTAAAGTGCAAAATATGAGGGAGCGCCATTTGTCCCTCATATTTTGCACCCGCCATTATTGATTCTGGGGCATGCAGCTGTTTCATGGACTCTTCATTTGCTGACCAACACCAGATCCCTCTCCAGTCTAAGGTCCATGGACTATCAGTTTACCTGGCGGATGGCTCCTCCATCCGGTCGGGCCCAGTGACACAGGAGACCACCCCATTGCCCATGACCATCTCGGGTGACCACCGGGAACTACTCTGCCTGGACATTATCTCTTCTCCATTGTCTCCTGTAATTCTGGGCATGCCGTGGCTGAAGGCCCACAACCCAGTTATCGACTGGGCCACTGGGATGGTCTCCTTCTCCTCCCCGTACTGTCAGAGGTCTTGCGGGTCCTCTAACTCTTTCAGGGTGGCTACCCTGCTAAGTATGGACTCTGAGGTGGACCTCCTTCAGGCCATTCCCCAGGCCTACCACGAATACCTGGACGTTTTTAGTAAACAGGCAGCAGAGGTGCTCCCACCTCATAGGGCTTATGATTGTCCCATTGAACTGTTTCCTGGAGCAGAAATTCCCTTTGGGAGGGTCTTCCCCCTGACAGAGGTAGAGCAAGGCAAACTTAAGGAGTACATTGAGGAGAATCTCAGGAAGGGCTTCATCCGCCCGTCTACCTCTCCAGCGGGCGCCGGCATATTCTTTGTGGAAAAGAAAGACCATACCCTCCGGCCCTGCGTGGACTACCGGGAACTAAATAATATAACGGTTAAGAACCATTACCCTCTCCCACTGGTTCCCAAACTATTTCAGAGACTTGGTACGGCCACCATTTTTACAAAACTTGACCTTCGGGGGGCCTACAACCCGGTTCGCATAAAAGATGGAGATGAGTGGAAGACGGCCTTCCGGACACGTTATGGGCATTACGAATACCTCGTAATGCCCTTCGGCCTATGCAATGCCCCTGCCACATTCCAGTACTTTATTAATGATGTACTCCGGGACTTCCTGGACTTGTTTGCTGTTGTATACTTGGATGACATTTTGATCTTCTCTCCCTCCTTAGAATCCCACCGCAGGCATGTCAAAGAGGTCCTGGGTCGGCTCCGTATCCACGGTTTATACGCTAAGGCAGAGAAGTGCCAATTCGAACAGGAGAGCATTCCCTTCCTTGGTCTGATCATCTCCAGCACGGGCATCAAGATGGACCCCCAGAAGATCTCTTCCATCCTAGAATGGCCTACTCCGGCAGACAAGAAAGGCATCCAGCGGTTCATTGGCTTTGCCAACTTCTACCGTAAATTCATTAAAGGATTCTCCGCCATTGTGGCACCTATCACTCAGCTGACCAGACAAGGGACCCATTTCCGGTGGTCTTCCGAGGCCCAGGAGGCTTTTGAGGCCCTAAAGACTTTGTTCACCTCAGCACCCATCCTCAGGCACCCGGATTCCTCTCTGCCCTTTACCCTGGAGGTAGACGCCTCCGAAATTGCGGTAGGAGCCATACTATCTCAGAGGCAAGGGGACAAGTCCTTGTTGCACCCAGTCGCTTTCTTTTCCCGCAAGCTGTCCATGGCCGAGAGGAACTATGATGTCGGTGACCGGGAACTATTGGCTATCAAGGCTGCCCTGGAGGAGTGGCGATACCTCCTGGAAGGGGCCTCTCACCCCATTCTAATATTCACCGACCACAAAAACCTGGAATACTTGAAATCAGCGAAAAGGTTAAAACCCAGACAAGCCAGGTGGGCGCTCTTCTTCTCTCGCTTCACCTTCCATGTGACATATCGGCCCGGATCCAAGAATGTCAAACCAGACGCCCTGTCCAGGATGTACCATAAACATAAGGAGGAATCCTCTCCCGATACCATTCTGGCCCCTGGGAATTTCCTCCTTCTCCAAGAAGACTTACTGTCTCAGTTTAAACATGCCTCAGCAGGGCAAAGGCCCGCTCCCGAAACCCAACTACAGGCGAGGGATGGCCTATTTTGGTACGGGGACAAAATCTACACTCCAGAGCAACTTCGGGGAACAGTCATGGAGCTATGCCACGACCACGCTTTGGCCGGACACTTCGGTGTCGCCAAAACCACCGATCTGGTACAACGTACCTTCTGGTGGGCTCAATTACGGGCCGGCTGCAAGAAGTTTGTAGACACTTGCCCTACCTGCATCCGGAATAAGAACCCCAAAACCAGGGCCTGGGGTCTTCTCAAGCCCCTGTCCGTCCCAGATAGCCCATGGAGAATGATATCCCTGGACTTCATTGTGGAGTTGCCCCCGGCGGAGGGCCACACAACGATCTTTGTGATCGTCGATCGTCTGTCCAAGATGGCACACTTCGTCCCTATGAAGGGCACTCCCTCAGCTCCAGAGACGGCCCGGGTCTTCATCAGGGAAATTGTCCAACTCCACGGGGTACCGGCTAGCATAGTCTCGGACCGAGGGGTGCAATTCACCTCTCGATTCTGGAGGTCCCTGTGCCAGTCCTTGGATATTGAACTTGCTCTCTCGTCTGCCTACCACCCTCAGTCCAATGGGCAGACGGAGCGGACCAATCAGACCCTAGAGCAGTATCTGCGCTGCTTCTCCTCTTTTGCCCAAGATGACTGGATCTCCCTCCTGCCCCTGGCCGAGTTCGCCTACAATAACGCCACCCATTCTGCCACCAAACAGACCCCCTTTTTTGCAAATTACGGGTTTCACCCCGCATTCCTGCCTAACTCTCTCCCTGACTGCACTGTGCCAGCGGTCCAAGAACGGATCAATTTCTTCTCCACCAATAACCAACTTCTCCAAGAAACCATGACCAGGACTCAGGAGTACAACAAGGCCATCTTCGACAAGAAGAGACGGGGAGAATTGGTGCTTGCTCCAGGTGAGTCCGTATGGCTATCCACCACTAACTTGAAGCTGGCCTGCCCGTCACGGAAACTGGGCCCCAAATTCTTGGGTCCCTTCCCGGTCAAAAGAAGGATCAACGAGGTGGCTTACGAATTGGAACTCCCGGATTCACTGAAGGTCCACCCGGTGTTCCATGTGTCCTTGCTGAAGCCCTCGGTTAGTAATCCATTTCCCAATAGGAGGGCCACCCCTCCTGACCCAGTCCTGGTGGATGGGGAAGAGGAGTTTGAGGTGGAGGCTATCCTCAACTTCAGAAGAAGGCAGAACCAAAACCAGTTTCTAATCAAGTGGAAGGGGTACGGCCCCGAAGAAAATTCCTGGGAGCCCGAGGAGAACATCCACGCTAAGAGTCTAGTCCAGTCTTTTAAGAGGGCCCATCCTGAGAAATTTGCCCGGAAGGGCATCCGGAGGCTGCCCCTTAGGGGGGGGCAATGTCATGAAGGCTCTGCCAGTGGCCGGCGACATGAGGATCCTGCCAGTAATCGGTGCCTCAGCATCCCTGGTCCCCGTTCTCGGTAGCCATCGCGCGCGTGCGCGATCGAGTGCGCGCCCCCATTGGCGCCAATGAGGCTATTTAAATCCGTCTGTCACAGACGGTCCCCGCTGTCTGCTCTACAGCGTTCTGTGAGAAAACCTGATCTGAAGTCTGTTTACCTGTGTTTGACCCGGCTATCCTTGACCTTCCGCTCTGTCCCTGCAAAACGACCTTGGCTTGTCTGTGACCATTCTCCTGTCTTACCCATCTGTACTGCGCTGCCAGCCTGATACCCGACCCAGCCTGTCTGACCACCCAAGTCTGCCTGTTGTTCCGGTCTGCATACAGATCCAAGTCTGCCTGTTGTTCCAGTCTGCACACCGATCCAAGTCTGCCTGTTGTTCCAGTCTGCACACAGATCCAAGTCTGCCTGTTGTCTCAGTCTGCACACAGATCCAAGTCTGCCTGTTGTTCCAGTCTGCACACAGATCCAAGTCTGCCTGTTGTTCCAGTCTGCACACAGATCCAAGCCTGCCTGTTGTTCCAGTCTGCACACAGATCCAAGTCTGCCTGTTGTTCCAGTCTGCACACAGATCCAAGTCTGCCTGTTGTTCCAGTCTGCATACAGTTCCAGCCTGCCTGTTGTTCCAGTCTGCACACAGATCCAAGTCTGCCTGTTGTTCCAGTCTGCATACAGTTCCAGCCTGCTAGTTGTTCCAGTCTGCATATAGTTCCAGCCTGCCTGTTGTTCCAGTCTGCATACAGTTCCAGCCTGCCTGTTGTTCCAGTCTGCATACAGTTCCAGCCTGCCTGTTGTTACCTACTTACCTCAAACCGCTGAGCTGATCCAGGGATCTCTCGTACCGGTCTTACTAATCCTGCCAGGCACCTGTGCCCCTCCTGACTCCTGGTCCTACTGTCATATCACCAGGGGACCGGCGAGTGGGAGCCGCAAGGGAGGCCCTTCTCTGCTAATCAGACTCACCACTACCAGGGGCGTGACATCTACCCTCCTCCTGAACAAAATGGAGGTCCCTACCCTCCATGGCAATCTTACTTATAAGCCATCCCCACCAAAGATGACTTCAAACAGCTTATAGCAGATGTCAAGGCCACTTGCCGCTCCAAAATCCAAACACTCCATGCAGGCCTCAAACACCTCTCAGACAGAGTGGAGATGGCAGAAGGGGAAATTCAGGAGACTAAACTGGCCATACACCGAACACAACTACAAGGCTCGGATCATTATATCATGCTCCGCGACATGCAACGCCATGTCGAGGACCTCGACAATCGGGGACGTAGAAACAATATTAGAGTACGAGGCATCCCTGAATCAGAAGGCACTGAAGACTTCAATCAATCTGCAATCCTCATTACAGACTTTATTCAACGAAATGCTCGGGGAGGACCCAGACAAACATATAGAGATGGACAGAGCCCACAGGGCTCTCCGTCCCAAGGGTCCCACTTCAAAGGCCCGAGATGTAATATGCAGAGTGCACTCTTACCCGTTGAAGGAGGATATCATGCGCATAGCCCGCTCTATATGCGACTTGAAATTTGATAACTCTCCAGTGCAAATTTACCCAGATCTCTCATGGATCACGCTCCAAAAGAGGAGACTGCTGCAACCTCTCCTGCACACACTACAGGAAAAGAAAATCATCTACAGATGGGGGTTCCCCTTCAGTTTAACCGCCAAACACCTAGGGAAGTCGGCCATCCTACGCTATCCAGATGATCTGTAAACTTTTTGTGACAACTTGGGGATTCCCATCCCCCAACTCCCCGAGTGGGACCTGGTGGCCAACCCCCCCCCCCCCACCGCCAGTAGTGTGGCAGAAAGTACCCCCAACCAAGCGACCAAGATGCCCGGATCCTAACCGCCGATCCCCTAAACTTAAAACGGGATGATTCCCCCCCCAAGGGGCACTCTACTACGCTACCAGCAACATTCCACACTAACTTGCGACACGCAGATGCCCGGACGTGCAAGAACAAGAAATGCCAATATGAAAAAATTAAGATCGCACTAAACTGACTTTCTTCCCCTGAAAGCCTGCGAACTAACAAAGTTTTACTTTACGGGCTGCCCTGGGCCAAGAAGCCGGACAGGTCGCCTCCCGAGTTATAAACCCCCCCGTGGTTTACCACCTAGGAGCTCCCTTTTGGATTTTACCTCATTGGTACCTCCCCGACCCGAACTTTCCGGATATTCTAGTCGGGGAGTCCTGTAGGAACTGTTTAGGTCCTGTGACTCTTGTGGTCACCTAGATCCAGCAAATGTTACTTGAAGTTACAACCTGTTATGTTTATGTTCTAACCCTCTTTTTTCTTCCTAGATACCTCTCTTCTACCCATCCACAGATCCATTCCCTTCAAAGGTTCCCAGGGCTGCCGAATCTCCTCCTGCAGATGCCACACTCCCGAACGGGGGCCTACTATCGACCAGACCAGATAAGTAGCGCAGACACTCACCCCATTACTAACCATGGCTAAGATAATAACACTTAATGTACATGGCCTAAACTCCAATAAAAAAGACACTTGGCGCTCAGAGTTCAGACAATCTGGGGCAGATATCATAATGGTGCAAGAAACACATTTTGGCAGGGGAGACTCCTTCACATTTGCCTCCAGGCACTTTCCCCAAACATATCAGACCTTCAACCCACAGAAAAAGGCAGGGGTTGCTATACTTTTTAAAAAGGGATCCCCCTTCTCCTGTACTGGGATGTACCTGGACCCACTAGGCCACTTCATTATTGTACAGGGTATGTGGCAATCTCAGGCCATAACCTTATGCTCCTTATACACCCCGAACACACACCAACACCGGTTTTCTGAACAAGGTCCTCACCTGCCTATTCAAAACGCCCCATGACATGTTAGTAGTGGGGGGAATAAAATCTTGCACACTCCACTCCACACGACCACCTCGTAACGAATCCCCAAGCACCACAGACTAGAGCCCTTGGGACTCCAAACAGTTCCGCCAAATTACCAGGAGATATGCTCTCTTCGACACATGGCGGGTCCTACACCCGAAAGATCGACAATATACCTACTACTCTGCTCCACATCACACTCACTCACGAATAGACTATATCTTCGTGAACATTAACACACTCAGAGCCATCAAATCCGTGCAAATTCTGCCCATATACTGGTCAGACCATGCTCCTGTAACGGTCTCCATGGATCTGGGCTCCCCCTTATGCAGGCCTTATAACTGGAGGCTAAACAATCTCCTCCTACAACACCTACCTACCAAGACGAGACTAGACTCCTCACTGCAATATTACTTCCCTGAGAATAACACTCCAGACGTGACCCAGTCCACGCTTTGGACTGCTCATAAGGCAGTAATCCGAGGCAGATGCCTAGCGCTCTCCTCAAAGATGAAAAAAGACACCCAGACCGCCAGAGTCTTAGGGGAAAAACGCCTAAGAAACCTCGAAGCCAAGCTACAGAAGTCCCCTTCCCTAACACTTTTTAAACAAATTGTTCAAGTCCGAATGACACTTCGAGACCTTGCGCTAGACGTAGTGGAAAAATCGATAATATGGCTGAGATAGCTATATTATGACAAGGGCAACAAAGCGCAGTCACTCCTGGCCAGGAAACTAGCAGACCAAGCACATACTTCCACGCCCAACCAGATTAAGGACAAAAGAGGTGACCTAGTGACCCACCCCCAGGACATAGTGAAAACATTTGCGGAATTTTACACAGACATTTACAACAAACATGAAATCCCCCACAACCCCCCATCAACCGACTTAGCTGACCGCATGACCCAATACCTTGAACAGGCTGGGTTGCCACAACTAAAGGAGGCAGATCTACAAGAACTGAACGCCCCCATCACCATAGAGGAACTGACGACGACCATCAAGGCCTTACCGGCACACAAATCCCCGGGGCCGGACGGACTCCCATACGAGTATTACAAGACCTTTTTTACACATCCTGGGCCCGTATATGACCAAACTATTTAATGCATTCCTTCGACAGACCCCCATCCTGAACGAGATGCTTGGCTCCTACCTGACCCTGATCCCTAAACCCGATGAAGACCCGGCAGCATGCGCCAGCTATAGGCCCATAGCCCTCTTGAATTCGGACCTAAAGATATTCACAAAAATTCTCTCCACCCTACTAAATGCAATTCTTCCTACCCTGATACACAAGGATCAAGTTGGTTTGTCCCCATGCGACAAGCGGGTGACAATACCAGAAAAGTCATAGACCTCATAGATGTAGCAAACAGAGAAAACACAGAATCCCTGGTCCTCAATTTAGATGCGGAAAAGGCGCTTGGCCGCCTAAGCTGGCCCTTTATGATGGCCATATTACACCACATGGGCTTCAAAGGTCCCTTTCTAAACGCAGTCCAGAACCTATATACACTCCCTTCATCACAGGTCAAGACACCCTTCGCCACGTCGTCAATCTTTCCAATCACTGATGGTACCTGCCAGGGATGCCCGCTCTCCCCCTTGCTGTTTGCGCTATGTGTAGAGCCCCTGGCAGCGACCATTAGAAATAACCCCAACATCAGGGGCATTCCGGTCAGGGGCAAGGAGTTCAAGATATCCTTGTTTGCGGATGACATTATCCTCACCTTGACCAAACCCCGGACCTCCCTCCCCAACCTACATGCTGCACTGGACCAGTACGGGGCGCTCTCGGGCTATAAAACAAATACTTCCAAATCAGTAGTACTCCCACTTAATATCCCAATGGATGAAACGACCCACCTTAGGTCCACCTTCCCCTACAAATGGGAGAATACCTCCCTTAAATATCTGGGAGACTCTATTACTCCATCCTTCCATAGCTTATACCAGGCGAACTTCCCACCGATATTCCGATGGAAATCTCACCACATCTCCCTTATAGGCCGGATTACCTCCGTTAAAATGGTCATCCTCCCAAAACTCCTCTAACTGTTCCAAACATTACCCATTCCCATCCCCTACATTCAACTGCGCAAACTACAGAAAGATCTATTGAAATTCGTCTGGAACCTAGTGCCTAGTTCAGTTATAACAGCGTCACGGACGGATGGGGGCTGGTTAGGTACTACCAGGCAACCCAACTTCGCGCACTTACATCGTGGTTCACCCAGAGGTCCTATAGTAAGTGGTCAGAGTTGGAAAAAATTTGGTTAGCCCCAGTACATCCAAATAGCCTGATATGGAGTGCAAATGTGGAGGTGGACCCCGGCCGTATGCTGGGTTCAATGTCACAACTTCGCCTCTTGTGGCGCAAAGTATCTCGCAAATACAAACTCAAATCTGAAAGCTCCCTGCTGAACTCCTTTTTATGCAACCCTAAACTGCCAACCAGCCTTACACACCAGATGTCGTGGCCCTGGGCTTCACGGAACTTGTTCCATTTTGGCCATATTGTGGACCCCAGAACCCGACAATAGCTGACATTCTCGGAGCTCCAAGCTAAACATGACCTACCAAAACAAGCGTTCTACAGCTACCTACAGATCAGACATTTTGCCCAAACAATAGTGCCACAACTACAATTTTCCCCACCTTCCCCATTTGAACAGACCATATTAGAAGGACAAAACCGTAGGGGACTGATCTCGGACATATATAGAATTATAAACGAATACCAATTCCCAAGCAGGGGCAAACACTCATATATGACCAGATGGGAGAAAGAACTGGGAGAAGAGCTCCTGTTGGAGGCATGGGAGGCGGTCTGTAGGCAAGCGGCCAAAACCTCTATATTTACTCTCTACAAGGAAAACTCCTACAAAATTCTCTTTTTTTGGTACCAGACTCCTGCTATACTCCATAAAATATACCCCTCCACCTCAGATAGATGCTGGCGTTGCCAGCAACACAGGGGTACGCTCTTCCACATATACTGGACATGCCCACTCATAACCCCATTCTGGGAATTCACCCGACAGCTACTGACACGTCTATTTGAGACGCCAATAACATTAACACCCAAACTCTTTCTACTAGGCCTATCCCAACCAAAAATAGCCAAACCTAGCAAAAAACTGCTCAGACACATATTGACTACGGCACAGTGTTTAATAGCCCTTAATTGGAAGTCCACAACCCCCACCCTCACAAGAGGCCCTATACGCCAGGGTTAAAGATGTCAAACTCATGGAAAAAATGACAGCTAGGATCCGACAAAAACTGGATGAACACAACACGGCCTGGGAAAGGTGGCATCTGCGGGAGGACTAAGGCAAGCCGTCATGGGAACCGAAGTGAGAACGTATCTATACCCCCTACCCTTCCCCCCCTTCTACCCCTCCCTCCCCCCTTCTCCCCCCTTCTACCCCCTCCCTCCCCTTCTTCTTTTCCCCCTTTTCTTCACCCTTTGTAATGCAGACCTCATCTGCATGATTTATATATGCATAATCACATATGTTCCATGCTAAGAGTTAAAACACAATTTACTAGCCGGACATTGTTTGAAAACCAACGTAGCATCCATAGGCGTACCCATAGAATAATAACATGCATGTAGTATAGCCGTTGCCTATGGGAACACTAACTTGTCTGCCTGTATGTAATGTCAAATAACTTGCTTGAATTGAACAATAAAACTGTTAATTGGAAATAGCTCTTAAAGAATATCTTTTCGACAATGCTACCGATGATATTTCAGCATTGACATTGTGGGAGGCCCATAAAACTGTTATACAGGGCAGATTAATCCAACAGGTGACAACACTTAAGCGCAAATGCAAGACCCTCTTCCAAAAGCTGGAAACAAACTTCCATGCATGCCACACTGCTTTCCAGTCCGACCCCAACCCCGCTACTAATTCACAGCTTGATAAGGCTAGACTTGATTATGACTTGTTCATTACAGATTCAAGCGGCCAAGATTATCCGCAAACGCCAACATATATTCTATCTCAAGGCTAATAAGCCCGACGCGCCTATGGCATGGACATTGCAGGCGATCCACCACCCCACGGCATCTGTGCGATTAAAAACAACCCGTAATACTTATACAAGTAACCCTGCTAAAATCTTGGAAGTATTCTGCTATAACCTCGCCAAACTCTATTCACCTTCTCAAAACTTTGGCCCCACTAATGCTGACGCTCTGTGCTCCCGTGTTACCCTCCCGTCACTTAAACAAGAACAGCAGGATTTACTTGAGTGTCCTATCATAGACTGGACACAGGCAAGCTGGCTACAATATAAGATGCGCCATCTTACTCTCCCAAGCAGCCAAAAATTGATGTAGTCTATCATGCTTTCTATTCCTTGACATTAGGAAGGCATTTGACTTGTCACCTGTCCATATCTTAATTACACCCTCCAGCGCTGGGGCTTTGGGACTAATTTCCTGACCTGGGTCTCCTCCTTATATGATAATCCATGAGCATACATCAAATATGCTGGCTATAAATCTGCAATGATTGACATTAAAAGAGACACTAGACAGGGCTGTCCCCTATCCCCACTGTTGTTTGCCTTACAGACCGAAAGTTTGCGAAAACATTCAAACACCGTTAAAGTCTATGGGACTCGAACGTGAGAAATCAAAAGTGTGAATTTTAAAGGCTAATATGCAAGTTAATGTCCTAAAAATGGTTTGGGGACCCGGGTCCTGCCCCAGGGGACATATCAATGGAAAAGAAAGTTTTAAAAACTGACGTTTTTCAGGAGCAGTGATTTTAATGATGCTTAACCACTTGAGATCCGTGCTATAGCCGAATGACGGCTACAGCGCAGACCTGCATTGCCGGGACTACGGCTATTGACGTCGTACACGAGCGGCCTGCTCGCTAGGGATGGGCCCGGTGTTCGATTCGAACCCATGTTCGAATTGAACATCGGGCGTTCACCCATTCGGCGAGCCCAGAACTATTTGGGCCGCTCGCATCAAATTCGTGTGATGCGAGCGGCCCGCAATGCATTGCGCCAGTCGCAGTGCAATGCTGGCTGATGATTGGCCAAGCATGCACTGTGACCCCGCATGCTTGGCCAATCACAGCGCCGGCAGCGAGGAGAGCCATAATTGGCTACAGGCAGAATGCCTGTAGCCAATTATAGCTCAGGGGCTTTAGTACACGCCCCACGGTATAAGAGGCCGCCGCGGCGGCGGCCTCGCATATTGTGTTTCAGTGTCAGCGTGTCAGTGTGTTGCTGACTGCTGACAATATGTGCTCTATTTCTGGGGATTTGTGTGTGCGTGCTGTTAGTACAGCATTGCAGTATCACATCTGGGGGGTGTCTATAGGTTGCCTGTGAAGGGGGTTAGGTTTCCTGTGCTTAGAACTGTCCCTGCAAAAAGTGTAATTTTTGCAGGAAAAAAGCTATTTAAAGCACTCCCGGCTAATGAATTGATGGCTCCCGTAACACAGAGAACTGTCATTCATTGATAAAAAACAAAAAAAAAAAGCGTGGGGGTCCCCCCAAATTCAATAACCAGGCCCTTCAGGTCTGGGATGGATATTAAGGGGGACCCCAGCCAAAAAAATGGCGTAGGGTCCCCCTCAAAATCCATACCAGACCCCTGAGGTCTGGGATGGATTTTAAGGGGAATCCCAGCCAAAAAAAAATGGCGTGGGGTCCCCCTCAAAATCCATACCAGACCCTTATCCGAGCACGCAACCTGGCAGGCCGCAGGAAAAGAGGGGGGGACGAGAGCGCCCCCCCTCCCGCCTGAACCGTACCAGGCCACATGCCCTCAACATTGGGAGGATGCTTTGGGGGTCTAAGACCCCCAAAGCACCTTGTCCCCATGTTGATGAGGACAAGGGCCTCTTCCCCACAACCCTGGCTATTGGTTGTGGGGGTCTGCGGGCGGGGGGCTTATCGGAATATGGAAGCCCCCTTTAACAAGGGGACCCCCAGATCCCGCCCCCCCCATGTGAAATGGTAAGGGGGTACAAAAGTACCCCTACCATTTCACCAAAAAAGTGTCAAAAATTGTAAAAATGACAGGAGACGGTCTTTGACATCTTCTTCCATTTTCTTCTTCCTCCGATCCGCTTCTTCTTGTGCTGGCCTTCTCGTCCTTCTCGTCCGGCATCTTCTTCCATGGCGTCGGCGTCGGTGTCTCTTCTTGGGCCACTCCTCGCAATGGGAGGCTCCCGCTATGTAAGGCTTCGCTGCCTCTGACAGGTCTTTTATAATGGAGGGCACCTGGTGACCCCGCCCCCTCTGACGCACGGGGACGTCATGGGGAATGGGGAATTCCCTATGGCTTTCCCCATGACGTCAGAGGGGGGGCGGGGTCACCAGGTGCCCTCCGTTATAAAAGACCTGTCAGACGGAGGGAAGCCTCACACAGCGGGAGCCTCCCATTGCAAGGAGCGGCCCGACAGAAGAACAGATGCCGACGCCATGGAAGAAGATGCTGGACGAGAAGGACGAGAAGACCAGCGCAAGAAGAAGCGGATCGGAGGAAGAAGAAAATGGAAGAAGATGACAGAAGGAGAAGATGAAGAAACCGAAGGATGAAGAAAGAAGAAAGAAGATTTTAATACAGGAATTGTCAAAGACCGTCTCCTGTCATTTTTACAATTTTTGACACTTTTTTGGTGAAATGGTAGGGGTACTTTTGTACCCCCTTACCATTTCACACAGGGGGGGGCCGGGATCTGGGGGTCCCCTTGTTAAAGGGGGCTTCCAGATTCCAAAAAAGCCCCCCGCCCGCAGACCCCCACAACCAATGGCCAGGGTTGTGGGGAAGAGGCCCTTGTCCTCATCAACATGGGGACAAGGTGCTTTGGGGGTCTTAGACCCCCAAAGCATCCTCCCAATGTTGAGGGCATGTGGCCTGGTACGGTTCAGGTGGGAGGGGGGGCGCTCTCGTCCCCCCCTCTTTTCCTGCGGCCTGCCAGGTTGCGTGCTCGGATAAGGGTCTGGTATGGATTTTGAGGGGGACCCCACGCCATTTTTTTGGCTGGGATTCCCCTTAAAATCCATCCCAGACCTCAAGGGTCTGGTATGGATTTTGAGGGGGACCCCACGCCATTTTTTTTGGCTGGGGTCCCCCTTAATATCCATCCCAGACCTGAAGGGCCTGGTTATTGAATTTGGGGGGACCCCCACACTTTTTTTTTTGTTTTTTATCAATGAATGACAGTTCTCTGTGTTATGGGAGCCATCAATTCATTAGCCGCGAGTGCTTTTAAATAGCTTTCTTTCCTGCAAAAATGACACTTTTTGCAGGGACAGTTCTAAGCACAGGAAACATGCGCCCCTTTACATGCATACTATAGACACCCCCCAGGTACGAAATTTAAAGGAATATTACACTTTTATTGTTTCAATTTAAGCATTATTAAAATCACTGCTCCTGAAAAAACGGCCGATTTAAAAAAAAAAAAATTGCATTGATACATGTCCCCTGGGGCAGGACCCAGGTCCCCAAACACTTTTTATGACAATAACATGCATATTAGCCTTTAAAATTAGCACTTTTGATTTCGAACGTTCGCATCCATTATAACTAATAGGGTTCGAAAGCTCGCACGGACTTTAGGTCCGTTCGCGGGTTCTGGTGCGAGCCGAACGGGGGGGTGTTCGGCTCATCCCTACTGCTCGCCCCCCTGAAGGGCGCGCACGGCATGCTCTGTGATCAGCGAGTCTAGCTAGTCTAAAATCCGATCACCGGCAGCAGTGAGAGGGACATCAGTCCCGATCACTGCAAGCTGCCACCAGCTCCTCAGTGCCCATCTGTGCCCCCTACAAGTGCCACCTAGCATTAGGCAACAGTGCTGCCTACCAGTGCCCACCAGCGCCACCCATCAGTGCCCACAGTGCCACCTGTCAGTGCCCACAATCAGTGCCTCAAGAACAGTGCTGCCCATCATTGCCACCTACCAGTGCACATCAATGCCGCCCATCAGTGCCACCCATCGGGGCCCATCAGTGCCATCTTATCAGTGGCCATCTGTGCCCATCAGTACCGACTTATCTGTCCCCATCAGTGCCACCTTATCTGTGCCTATTAGTGCCCATCAGTGCAGCCTATCAGGGCCCACCATTGCCACCTCATCAGCGCATATCAATGAAGCAGAAAAATTACCTGTTTGCTAAATTTTATAACACACTATTAAACATGATTTTTTTTTTTGTCCGTTTAGCAAAAAATAAAAACCCCAGCTGTGATTAAATACCACCAAAGAAAGCTCTATTTGTGGGAAAAAAATTATAAAAATTTTATTTGAGTACAGTGTTGTATGACCGCGCAATTGTCATTCAAATTGCGACAGCGCTGAAAGCTGAAAATTGGTCTGGGCAGGAGGGGGGTTTAAGTGCCCAGTAAGCAAGTGTTTAAAGTGAAAGAATAAAAGTTTAAATATCATACCTGGGGGGTGTCAATAGTATGCCTGTAAAGTGGCACGTGTTTCCCGTGCTTAGAACAGTCCCTGCTTTAATGTAATGTCGGGTCCCAGCAATATGAATGAAAATCAGAGACAAAAAACAGCATGGGTACCCCCCCCCCCCCAGCCTTGTATGGATATTAAGGGAAACCCCGCACCCAAATTAAAAAAAGAAAAGGCTTTGGGCCCACAGGCACTATATACTCTGAACAGCAGTATACAGGTGGTGAAAACAAGACAGGGACTGTAGGTTTGTTCTTATGTAGAATCTGTTTGCAATTTGGAACAGGTACATTTTGTAAGTGTAGCTCCAGACAAAAAATCTATTTTAAAGCTTTGTGGAAAATTTGGGGTTTTTAAGGGAAACAAGGATTGGTGATAAATCAGTGGAGGAGACACCTTTTTCCCATATTAACTCGTACAGGAGCCAATTTCCTTTCCTAGGGGTAGATTTCCTCTCACTTCCTGTTGTCTCCCTCCGTTTGTAAGTAGGAGTCTTTTGTAAGTCAGATTTTTGAAAATAGGGGACCGCCTGTATATACTATACGGCCTGCCCTATACACTCTGTCGAAAATTGGGCCTTAGGTGTTGGTGGTACCAGAAAAATTGTTGGTTGCTGGAACTGATCAGACCTTGGGGCTGCGGACTAAAAATTTTAACGCATCGGTCAGACGGCCACCTTCTCCACCGCTCTTTCTGTGACTCACCGAAGCCTCAGCAACATGTTGTCCAGGAGGACCAGGAAATGTTAACCTCCCAGGCTCTGGAAACGCATTGCACAAACCTTTCTGCAAGGCCTCAGGAAGATGTTTCATCCTCTGCTCCCTCTGCGATGGCTGGATAAGTTCCGCCACCTTACCCTTGTAACGTGGATCAAGAAGAGTTGCCAGCCAGTACTGATCTCTCTCCTTGATACCACGTATCCGAGGGTCCTTTCACAGGCTTTGCAGGATCAGAGAGGCCATGCAGCGTAGGTTTGCTGAGGCATTCGGTCCGGAGTCCTCTGAGTCACTAAGGACGACCTGATCCGCAGTCCCCTCCTGCCAGCCACGTACAAGTCCATGGGTTTCTGGGGCCTAAAAACGATCCCCTGAAGACTGCTGCTGATGCTGAGTGCCAGGCTCCACCTCCATGCTGACACAATCCTCATCCTCCTTCTCCTCCTCCTCCTCCTCCTCCTCCTCCTCTTCTTCTTCCTGTGTGATAAGCGGGCCTGCAGTAATACTGTCTGGATAAAAGGGGCCTTGAGAGGTAAGGAAGTCCTCCTCTGCCTTCCTCTGTTCTGCCCTTAAGTGCCCTCTCCATTATTCCAAGCAGCGTGTGTTCCAACAGGTAGACAAGAGAGACAATATCACTGATGCATGCACTGTCACTGCTCACCATCCTCGTGGCCTCCTCAAATGGTGATAGGACAGTGCATGCATCCTTGATCATGAGCCACTGGCGTGGCGAAAAAAAGCCAAGCTGACCTGACCCTGTCCTGGTGCCATACTCACACAGGTACTCATTGATGGCCCTCTGCTGCCGGTGCAGCCGCTGCAGCATTTCCAACGTTGAGTTCCACCTGGTGGGCATGTCACAGATGAGGCGGTTCTTGGGCAGGTTGCATTCCTTTTGGAGGTCAGCCAGCTGAGCACTGGCATTATATGATGCCCACAGACTTTCCTGGCCTGCCTCAGGAGATCCTGTAAGCCCGGGTTCCTGCACAAGACCTGCTGCACCACCAAATTAAGGACGTGAGCCAAACAGGGAACATGGGTGAAGTGTCCCTGTCGAAGGGCGGAGAGGAGGTTGGTGCCATTGTCGCAAACCACCATTCCTGGCTGAAGCTGGCGTGGTGTCAACCACCTCTAAGCCTGCCCCTGCAGAGCTGACAGAATCTCTGCCCCAGTGTGGCTCCTGTCCCCTAAGCAGACCAACTCAAGCACCGCATGGCATCTTTTTGCCTGAGTGCTTGTGTGTGTGTTTTTCTGTATATATATATATATATATATCCACAGAATATATATATATATGTTCTATATATATATATATATAAGTGTGTGTGTGTGTGTGTGTGTGTGTGTGTGTGTGTGGATAATATATATATAAATATATTAGGGTTGTCCCGATACCACTTTTTTAAGACCGAGTACAAGTACCGATACTTTTTTTCAAGTACTCGTCAATACCAATTACCGATACTTTTCATGTGACAGTTTTCAGAGCACAATACAGATTAGGTGGCACTGATATGCAGCACTGATAGGATTAGGTGGCACTGATGGGCACTGATATGCAGCACTGATGAGCACTGACTGATTGCTGGAACTGACAAATGGTTGGCAATGATAGATGGCACTGACAGGTGGCTGCCACAGATAGATGGCATTGATAGGTGGCTGGCACTGATAGATGGCACTGACAGGTGGCTGGCACTGATAGGGGCACTTATGAGCATGTGGCACTGATAGATGGCATTGATAGGTGTCTGGCACTGATGGGGCACTTATGGGCATTGATAGGTGGCTGGCACTGATGGCACTGACAGGTGGCACTTGCAGGCATTGGGCACTAATATGTGGCATTTATGGGCACCCATGGGCAGGCACTGAAATGCCGTGAAAGGAAAGGCTGCCTGCGATGCCCATCTTTGTACTCCTTGCCGCAATAAAAAGCAGCGGCGGCCATCTTGTTACACCCAGCCCGAACGATATGGGCTGGGTGTAACAAGATGTCTGCTGCTGGCTTACTGCGGCCGAGTGCAGGGTGTACCAAGATGGGCGTCGGGATGTCCAAACGCTGACGTCGACACGAGCGTCACTTCCCTTGTTCCGCCCGCTGACTTCCGGTTGCGCCGGGTTGCCTAATCTGATGAAACACCGCCTCCCAGGTATCGGATCAGGCATCGGGAGCATTTGTACAAGTACTCGCGCAAATGCTCGGTATCGGTCCCGATACCGACACTAGTATCGGTATCGGGACAACCCTAATATATATATATATATGTGTGTGTATACATATACACATATATATACAGTATATATATGTGTATATGTGTATGTGTATATATATATATATATATATATATATATATAAGTTGAAGATAAAATAAAAAAAGAATTAGAACAATATTTAAAAAAATGATACTAAAGAGATATCGGAAGCCACATTATGGGAGGCCCATAAGGCCTACATTAGGGGCATTCTGATTGCTATAGGAGTTAGGAAAAAAAAGGAAAGAATAAAAAATATGGAAATATTAATGAAGGAAATCCATGAACTAGAACAAGGGCATAAAAAAAGGGAGATGTTGAGCTGTGTCATGCAATAGTAATAAAAAGGGACAAATTAGAAGACCTAATGGAACAGGAGACGAGAATGATCTTTAATAGAATCACAAATGAAAGATATCAGTGGAGAAACGAAGCAGGAAAACACTTAGCAAACATTTTAAAGAAGGAAAAATCTGTAAATTATATAGAAAAAATACAAAATAATACTGGTTATACTGGTGTACTCGACAACAGAAATAGTGGGGGTGTTCAAAAAATATTATGGGCCATTATACTCGTTAAAACTAAAAGGGACAACAGGAAATAGAAAGAACAGAAAAGATAAAGGAATTTCTAAAAGAAGCTAGATTACCCCAAGTAATAGAGAGAAAGTTACCTGCCCTAGAAGAACCCATAACAGAAGAAGTGATTAATGCAGCTTTAAAAGACTCCGCATCGGGAAAAAGTCAGAGGCCCAGATGGAATCACGCCCTCTTATTTTAAAAAGTTTAAAGTAATTCTATACCCAAAATGATGCTCATATATAAATGGACTTGGAACAAACTATTAGATGAGAAGAGAAGCATTATTGACCTCAATTACAATTATTCGAATGGAGGGAAAGGATGTCACCCTATGCTCAAGTTACAGACCAATATCCTTGTTAAACGTAAAAATAAAAGTATTTGCAAAAGTGCTAGCTACTAGGATGAAAGACCTGATGACTGACTTGGTGCATGTGGACCAGGTGGGGTTCATCCCTGGAAGAGAAGGAAGAGACAATGGAGCGAGAACATTGCTCTTGCTAAAGAAAATTAGAGAGGGAAGTGCCCCAGGCCTAATCCTGTTGATAGATGCTGAAAAAGCTTTTGACGGGGTTGACTGGGGATTCATGATGAACACTCTGGAAGTCATGGGAATTGGCCCAAGGATGATCCAATGGATCAAAGTATTATACAACCGTCCTGCAGTAACTCACATTTACTATTTTTATTGTCGCTAGAACCTCTTCTGGCAACGATTCTAAATAGTCCAGACATAGTTGGGATTAAGATGAGGAGCATAAAATAGCGGCTTATGCAGATGATGTATTATTCTACATTTCCAATCCTAGGATTACAATGCCTAACTTAATGAAGATATTAAAATACTACGGAGAATTATCAAATTTAAAAGTAAATCCATCTAAATCAGAGATCTTAAATATAAATATAAGTAAACAGGAAGAACAGATTCTACAACAAGAATTACAATTTACATGGAGACAAACAGAACTAAAATACTTAGGAATACATATAACACCATCCCTAGGAAAAATATATCAAGCAAATTATATCCCCCTACTAAATTAAATAAAAACTGAAATAAAAAATATAGCAACAAGGTCACTCTCCTGGATAGGACGAATGAATATTATAAAGATAGTAATAGTACTGAAAGTTATGTTTAAATTCCAGATGTTACCAATCTCTCTACCTTAGACATATTTTAAGGTATTAAAAACTATAATAACAAAGTTCATATGGCAGAACAAGAAACGTATTCTCAGTATTAAAGAAAGATAAAATGCAAGGAGGATTAATGGTTCCTGATTTTGAAAAATATTATAATGCAGTCTTACTATGACGAGTAGGGGTAGAGTGGGCAAAAAAGATAAATGAAAAAAGATGAGTAAAATTGTAGAACACAATGAGTAGGGTTGGGTAGGATTATATGGATACCACCACAATATAGAGAGTTAGATGAGAATGCACATGTAATGACACAAAATGTACTTAGAATCTGGGATTTAATACATAAACAAGGAAAAGTATAACTCGCCATTAATCCCACTTAAGGAAACTAAATTGTTTTACACTGGGAAAAGGGAAATTATTTATTTAGGGATTGGATAAAAGCCGAAAATGCACAACTAAAGGACATAATGGAAAAGGGGAAAATATGCACAATACAAGAATTAAGGCACAAAACTGATTTGATGGTGATAGATAAATGGCAGTATTTCCTGTTGAAGCATTATCGTTACAACATTGCCACAACCAATAAGATTAGGAGAGGATTTATTACCTCTGGAGCGCTTGTGTATAGCAACGAACACAAGAAATGGTATATCCCGGATCTATAAAATATTGGTGGCAATGGATGGACTGGAAATTCCGCCATACATAAAACAATTGGATTTTTATAACGGCTTACCTGTAAAATCCTTTTCGTGGAGTACATCACGGGACACAGAGCCACAGTAATTACTGTATGGGTTATATGGCACCTTCAGGTGATGGACACAGGCACACCCTAGCCAAGAAGTTAAATTCCCCATATAACCCCCTCCCCTTACTAAGAGTACATCAGTTTTGTAGCAAAGCAATACATGTGTAACCAAAGAGGGGAGTGACCTTTGTGTCCTGTGATGTACTCCAAGAAAAGGATTTTATAGGTAAGCTGTTATAAAAATCCTATTTTCTTGATTGTACATCACGGGACACAGAGCCACAGTATTTACTATATGGGATTTCCCAGAGCAATGCCACCTGAGGGGAAGGGACACAAACAAAAGTAGTGTGCAATCAGACCTGAGGACCTATACTGCCACCTGCAGTACAATGTGTCCAAAGGCGATATCCTCGGGTCTTCTTACTTCCACCTGATAGCATCTGGTGAATGTATGGACTGAAGACCAAGTTGAGGCCTTGCAGATTTGAGCCGTAGAGGCTTGGTGATGCACTGCCCACAAAGCACTAACAGCCCTGGTGGAGTGCGCTTTGATTTGAAAAGGTGGAACTTTCCTCTTCAAACCATAAGCTTGAATAATTACTTGCTGAATCCATTTGACAATAGTGGATTTCGACAGTGCCTCTCCTTTCCTAGGACCTTCAGGCAACACAAACAAAGCATCTGTTTTCCGAATCTGAGCAGTCGCCTTCAAATAGATTTTGACTGCTCTCACTACATCCAGAGAATGTAGCGACTTTTCTTCCTTAGAACCAGGTTCTGGAAAAAATGAAGGTAAAACAATATCCTAGTTTAGGTGAAAACCTGAAACCACCTTTGGCAGAAAGCTAGGATGAGGACGTAATACTACCCTGTCCTTGTGAATGATTAAATATGGCTCTTTACAAGAAAGAGCCATGCCAACTCTGATACCCTTCTTGCAGAAGAAATGGCTACCAGAAAAACTAGCTTCCTTGTCAAAAGGACCAAAGTAATATGTTGTATCGGCTCAAAAAGCTGTTTCTGTAATGCCGACAGGACTATATTCAAGTCACAAGGGTTCAGGGGTGCTCTAACCGGTGAATTAAGCCACGTCACCTCCTGTATAAAGCTTCGGACCAAAGAATGCGAAGCAAGCAGACGTTGAAACCAGTTTCATCTCTAGCAAGGCCAGTTTCATCTCTAGCCCCATTTGCAGAAAGGCAAGAATTCTACCTATGACATACTTTATGGGATGTCAACCCCTGGATTCACACTAAGAAAACATATGCCTTCCAGACTCTATAATAAATGACCCTGGAAGCTGGCTTCCTTGCATTAATTAAAGTATATATCGCTGAGCCTGAAAGCCCACGATTCTTCAGAATGTGGGTTTAATAGCCAAACCGTTAAATTTTGCGCTTGTAAAGTAGGATGGAACACTAGTCCCTGTGATAGCAGGTCTGAACGTGGTGGTAGGGTCCATGGAGCCATGCTAGGGCCACAAGAATCACCAACTTATTTTCCCGCTTGATCCTGCGAAGAAGTCAAGGTAGCAGCAGAATAGGAGGAAATGCATAATCAGTGAGAACTGATCCCACGGGGTCACAAACGCATCTGTTCCGCATGCGAGTGGATCCCTTGTTCTTGACAAAAAGTTGTTGACTTTGTTGTTGAACCTGGATGCTGGGGTAAAGGGACCCTTCCCCACAGAAACAACTGCTGGCGACTCAAGTAGTCCTCCTGTCAGTTCCCCACCCCTGAAATGAAGATTGTCGATATGCATGGCACATGCTTTTCTGCCCAAGTTAGGATATGGTTTACCTCTCCCTGGGCTGCCTGACTTCTGGTTCCTCCTTGGTGATTGATATAAGCCACTGCTGTTGCATTGTCGGATTGAATCCTGACAGGAGAATTCCGCAACCTGAATGTCCAGGCCCATTAGGGCTATGTATGCTGCCAGAATCTCTAGAATGTTGATGGGCAAGGTCCTTTCGGTTCTTGATTCCCCCTTCTCGAGATTTTCAGATATCCTCCAACTGAGGCTCTGGCGCACTTTTGGTGACAAACGCATCAGAAAATCTAGTGCTTGGACCTTCTTGTTCCAGGCCGATAGGATACTGTTTTGCAGCAGTCTCGAATGAAACTGAGCATAGGGAACTGCTTTGAATGAAGCCACCATCTTCCCCAACAACCTCGTACAAAGGCGAATGGAAGGACCCTTCTTTGCCCTGACCACCTGAACCAGCTCCTTTATGGTGCTGATCTTTGCCTGGGATAAAAACACCCTTTTCTGGGCTGTATCTATAACCAGATCCCAGTACTCTAATCTTCTTACTGGCTTTAAAGAAGATTTCTCTAGGTTGAGGACCAAACCTAGGTATTCCAGGTAGTTGACTGTGGTGACCATGCTTTGGTCCAAGCGGGCTAATCTGGTCAGAGCAAGGGCCAGAAGTTTTGTAAACACCCAAGGTGCAGTAGCTAGACTGAAAGGCAAGGCTACAAATGGAAAATTAAGTTTTTCTACTTCGAAACGCAGATATTTCTGGTAAGCGGGGAAAATAGGTACATGCAGGTATGTATCCTTGATGTCGATTTATGCCAGATGTTCTCCTCCTTGTAGGATGGAAACTACTGATCGGATTGATTCCATGCAAAAAGAGTGAATTTTCAGGAACCAGTTTAGATCTTTGAGATCTAGAATGGGTCCGACATCCCCATTTGGTTTTGGCACCGTAAAAAGGTTTGAATAAAACCCCAACCCTTGCTCTTCCATGGGGATCACCATGATTTTACGACAAAAGTCTGTCTAACGCTAGAAGAGAGAGACTTCTTTTTCTCTGGATCTTTGGGGACATTTGACCTGAGGAGATGGGATTTCTCGGAACTCTAGTTTGTAACCTAGAGCTATTGGGGAGACCACCCATCGAAATTCTTCCTGCCAGACCCTTGAGAACTGCAGAAGTCATCCCCCCACTCGCACGAGCGGGGGCGTCTATTCATAAAGAGGCTTTAGCATTCTGTCTTGTGGGTTTCCTCCCCCCAGGATTTCTTTTGTCTCTGGTGTTGACCCTGAGGTTTACCTCTTGAGCCTGACTATGGAGGCAGTTGCGACTGCTTGGAGGCTGAGAAAGAGCCAGTTTAAATGAGGGACATTTACTCTTTTTCTTAACTGAAAAAAAGGGTACTTTTCCCACTTGATATTTTTGGAATATATTTATCCAAATCACCCCCAAACAGCTTTTCGCCGCGGAAAGGAAAACCAGCCAGGAGCTTTTTGCATGACGCCTCAGCTGTTTCAACCATAAGATTCTATGCATATGTACCAACCCAATCGTAAGGCGAGAGGTTTGAAGAATAGAATCTCTGACTACGTCATTTGCAAAACACAAAGCTGCTGGCAGCTCGGTTAAACCCTGTGCCAGCTGTTCAGGGAAAACCTTGTGCACCGGTTTCAAATGGTCTCTCAAGGATTGGCATACTCCAATTGCCGCCACTGCAGGTTGACTACTGAACCTGCCAAGAAAAAAACAGGAATTTTTAACAGGAATTCCAATTTATTTATCAGTTGGATCCCTAGGCATTTATGCATTGTCAACCGGACAAGCCTTTATTTACAGGGGATATAGCAGTGTCAACTGCTGGTATACTCCACCTCTTAGTAAATTTTTTCCTCCATAGGATGAAGTGTTGAAAACTTTTCTAGGAGAGAAAAAAATGCGTATCTGGTTGATCCCACTCAAAATACATAAGCTTTTCCAGCAATGAATGGACAGGAAAGGCACGCAAGCTTGAGGAGGGTTTTAGCAACTCAAACTTTAAATGTGAAGCGGACCATTTCAGTAAGAGATTGCATCAGCAATTTCTCAGCTTGTGAAGGTGAAGAAGGTCCTTCCCCACCTTGATCCCTTCGGAAGAGGAGTCATCAGTCTTATCTCGGTCCCCTGAGGGGGATTCAACTTCCTTCTCCCACTGTTCCTCTGTTTGAGGGTCCTGGTGGTAAAAGGGGACCTAATGCAATTTCTTCCACCCTGTGAAGATGCTAACCTTTCCTTTAATCCAATCATGGCTGAGGAGAAAACCTCCTCAGTAAAATATACAGGGGCTGAAATGTCGGAAGCAATTGCAACCCCTGACAACCCAGACGGCTCACTCTGACCAGCCTTCCTAGGGGGATGGTGCTGCAGAGGGAGGCCTTAGAGCCTGAGGGCAAACCCTTTAAGCCCTTGTCTTTTTGGGGTACTTGTACCTCCCCTTCTGACCATAGTGCTAAGCACAAATGCAGAGGTACTACCAAAAATGCACCGACTGCTGAGCAAATAGTCCAGCAACTGCTGCTGCCACCATTAATGCTCAGCCTGGTGCTAAGTAAACTTGCCATGGGAATGCCTGTGTCACCAACACTCACATGCCACCTGTCTGCTCTGTGTCCCTCCTTCAGCTGTATGCACCTGAAAAAAGTGCACTCTATAGCCCGCGTTTGTGGATGCTGAAGCATGCCAACGCTGCTAAGCCCGCCTCCTTCAATCACGCACCACGCCCCTTCATCTTTTTCAAATTAGATCATTTTCCCACGCGAGCTGGCTCCAATCCGACCAGAGCGCATGGAGGAGGGCTGGGGTGGAGGAGAGGAGGAGAGCTGCCGATGGGAACCACTGTAATGGCGGTGGGAGCCGCGCGGCACACTGCCAACTGAGCCATGCTCCCCCCCACCTGGATAGCGTAAGCTATCCAGGTGGGGGGACATTCCAAAGAGAGAAACCCCCCTTTCCACATCTTACCTGGGACTTGGGCTTGAGGAAGCATAGAGCTTGTAACACAGTGCAAGACTGACAAGCATGGAATTGGGTACATGCTCTTGACAGCCCCCCGTGGTGACGATAGGCATGACAGCATTTAATTTAAAGGAGAAAACCCACAAGAATTAGAAAAATTCCTAAGGAATCTCCCTTACCTTATCCAGCTGCAGGGTTCTGTGGTAAAACAGACCCAATCCTCACCACTCACCTTGGGTCCGTTAAAAAACCTTCAGGGACCGGGGCCGCTTTTTATCAGGGGATCCACAGCCCTGGTCCTGTAAAGCACCCCACCAGGAATATGGCTAAAAAGAATTGGGAGCATGAGGGAATGAATAACACTTAGGAAACATTTTGAGAATGGTACATAGTTCTGCGGTAGTTACTAACACAGTTGAACTAAACTATAAAATGTCTGACAAGATGGTATATAACACCAGATAAAGCATATACATATCAAATAGGGAAATAACCATATTGTTGGCAAGGATGTAAAGTAGTGGGAACTATGACCCCCATAGTGGGACTGCCCAAAAATCAAAAAAAATGGAAAGAGGTTTTGCAATTATTAAAAGAGATTATTAATATATAAATACTGGAAGAGCCTTGGACGTGCCTATTCCATGGGGTAAAAAGCTCAAAAAACAATACAAGGAATCAGTGATACCTCATATGGTGAACGCAGCCAAAAGTCTGATACCAAGACACTGGCAAGAAATGGAAACCCCTACAACAAGGGAGTGAATTAAAAAAGTAGAAGATACATATAACATGGAATATTTGAGATATAGTGGGGAAAAGAAAATGGAAGGACTTGCAAATAAATGGAAAGATTGGATAAAATTTAAGAAGACAAGGAAATATATTTAAGTGGTAGGAGAGGAGGAGCCTAGAGATATGGTAGAGGATAGGTAACTAAAAAGGATAAAGAGAGAGGGTGGGATGGGGGTAAGGGTAAGGGTAGGGTGGGGGGAATTAAATGTATTTAATGTAACCATTTTTGATCCTTGACCTTGATGGTTTTGTATTTTGATATAATGAAAATAAATACATTTTATTTTCCAAAATGAGTCATGTTGCCTGTGAAAATGCAAAAAAAAAAAAAAAATGTTTTGGCTGAAAGGTTGGTCTGTGGAACAGCAATGTAATAAAAGCTTACTGCGTTAGCCCTTTTGTATACCTATATAGCCAGGTGCTGGCTAACTTTTCCTGTGTCATTGTTGGACATTCTGTAACACCAGCTGCAGTGAGCCTATTCCCTCTAGTGCTCAGCCAGGACACTGTCATCTCCTGAATGCAGAGCAAGCAGAGACCACAGCTGAGAGCAAAAAATCATGGGATATGTGGTCCGAGGAGACAGGATTTGCATTGGAGCCAGACTGCTGTAGACTACAAGTTCCAGCCTGCTGGTAGAGAGAGAAGAATGCCTTCAGCTTAGAGCAGGGATCCGGCTGCTTCGGGGAGATGCCAGCAGGCGCTGTGGCATAGATGGCCTGGAGAGTCTCCAGCGAGTGAGGGAGCAGATCCACCGTTGCTAGCCCCCTGTCAGGGGTCACCCTTGTCACCGGTAAAGTTACAGCAGAATTACAGCGTGGCTAGGCATCCTTCATTGGTTGCAGATTCTTTAAGAGCCTGTTCCAGGACATCCTATTCCCTTGAGCCTTGGTATCATCAGAATTGGTGAGCGGGCAGAAGCCCACCCTGTCTACACCCTACAAAAACACTGCATGCAGACACCTTTATCCCATCTCTTTACATTAAAGTCTCAAAAAGGAAACACTTTGCACATGCTATTTTCTGTTGCTGACCGCCACTGCACAACAATCCTTCTAGGCCCTTGTTGAGCTAGCTGAAGCCCCTGAACATCTACATTTACATCTCCTCCACTCTTCTCTTCTCCCCCACTTTAAGGACTGTGCACAATATCTTCACACTTTTAGGGGAACTCTACTCAACTACTATTCAAGTCCAAAAAAAATTCAATATGTGGAATACACGCAAAGTCTGTCATAGCCTCCCTACATCAGGGAGACTTTCTAGCTTTTGTGAACATGCATGTTCCCATCTTTCCAGCACATCAATTATACCTCCCTTTTGCTGTGGTAGCAAAGAAGTAACAGTTTGTAGCTCTACTACTTTGGTTGGTTTTCTACACCTTGTGTGTTTGTAAATTTATTAGCACTCATTCTAGCCTTCATATACTCCCTGGGTATTACCAGTGTAGGATACTTGGGCAATCTTCTATTAATGGAACAGTTTCTTGTGATATGATATGATGTGACAGTGTGATACAGGCAGTCCAGAACTTAAAAGGCTGGGTTGGATCCTGAACCTTCAGAAGTCAGTGCTGGAACTAACACACCACTTTGGAATATCTGGGTCTCATGCTAGACATGGCAAAAGCTAGAGTTTTTCATTACCAAGACAATCTTCTGACTCTTTCCTCCCAGATTCAGACTCCAGGTGCTTTCAAGCATTGTCATCCTGTGAGACCTCTGGAACTGATGGTAGCTTCCTTTGAGACAGTGCCATATGCTCAGTTCCACTCCAGAACACAACATTCTGTCATTGTGCACAAATTGGTTCAGGCAAACTGACTCATCAGACAGGTTTATTTTGGTGGGGTGGCTTAGGAATTAAGATCTTGACTTGTTGATTTCTCTTTACTGCCTGTCTTGAAAGATCCTAACAATAGATGCTGGCTTGAAAGGTTGGGAAATATTCCTAGCCACCTTGTTTGTGCAGGGGACTTGGTTGCAAGAGGAATCTTGTCTCAGTCAACATTCTAAAGCTTTGGCTGATTTGGTTGTCCTTTCAATGCTAGATTCCCAGACAGGTGGGACATACAAACAGAATCCATATGGACACCGACAGCAGTGGTGTACATTAGTGTAAAAGAAAAAACAATTGCGCCAAAGAAATACAATAATAAAACAAAAATCGCAAGCAGCAGGTGTGAAAGTGAGCTGACTAGCGTCACTGTGGATTGAAAAAAGAAAACAGTGGACACCGCGCTATGCTAAGGAAAAAATAATCCATAAAAAGATCAACAGTTCATATACATTCAAAAGTCCCACTTTGCAGTGAATAAAGTGCTCGTGCTTGATATCAATAAAGGTGCTCCAATTTCAAAGTGCAGATGGAGGTTCCCCACATGGATTTGCACTCACCCTTATATTTTGACCCCCTATCTCTAGTATGGTCGCTTGTGCCTTGTGGGGATAATTACCCCTGGGTAGGGTTTTCCAGATCACCTAAGCTCAGGGTTGTCCTCCATGGGTGGGTAGAGAAATGAAAGAGAAGGGGCTCCCATAGTGTAAACCTGTTATTTATTAAAAAATTATAAAATACAAATGAGATCCACTCACATGTTATGGTGCCTGATTCCTGGCACCCGGTGTGGTCAGCATGTGTATGTATGTGTTAATTCGGCCAAAATCTCCAGTAGACGTCACTAGCGCGGTATGTGTCGATCCCCTGAAGTATTTCCGAGTGGATGTATGGTCGCGATGACGCGATCAAGCCTCGACACGTTTCAGCCAATGAGAGTGGCCGTCATCAGGAAGCTCTAAATCCGCCATCTATATACCTTAGTTTTTATTTTATGATATCTTAAGTATCTGGCAGGGAACTAGAAACACACTTGATAATTTTATCAGCTATATTAATAACAATGAGTATGGCATCAAGTTCACTGTTAATGTACAGAGACAACAAATTTACTTTTTTTACTTACATAGTTACTAAACATTTTCAAGGATGGAGACAAATTGTACACAAAAACTCACTTTAAAAGTACCGACAGAAACGACTACATCCCTTTCAGGAGTTGCCACCATCCTAGATGGAAGATGACGATCCCAAAAGGTCAATTTATGCACTTAAAAAGAAATTGGTTCCGTACAAATGACTACATAGAACAAACCAATGTAATAATCAAAAGATTTACAGTTAAATGATACCAGAAAGACAATTTCCTTAGGGTAAGAGATACGGTTGTACAAATGGACAGAAAAATACTTTTGGAAAATAAAGTTAGAGAACCAAAACTCTTTATCACAGTCTTCAAGCTATATAAGAATGTAGAAAAAAGCACCAGGAAACATTGGCCTATTTTAAAAAGAGACCCCACACTAAGGAATCTATTACCTAACAACCCTTTTTTTTTTACCGCAGGGCACCAGGACTAAGAACAAAAGTAGCTCATAATATACCTGACCCTCCTAAACAGGTAAAACCTTTCACCTCCAACCAAACATTGAAACAATAACCCATAAAAAAATGTCATCACATGTGGGACAAAACACATCACATATGTGATGGAATGTACATGTGGGTACCAATCAGTGGCGGCTGGTGCTCCAAATTTTTGGGGGGGCGCAAACAAACAGCCTCACTGTGCCATCAAACACTGCCACTGTGCCCATTAAATGCTGCCACTGTGCCCATCAAATGCTGCCACTGTGCCCATTAAATGCTGCCACTGTGCCCATCAAACGCTGCCACTGTGCCCCTCAAGTGCTGCCACTGTGCCCCTCAAGTGCTGCCAGAGTGCCCCTTCAAGTGCTGCCAGAGTGCCCCTTCAAGTGCTGCCAGATTGCCCCTCAAGTGCTGCCAGAGTGCCCCTTCAAGTGCTGCCAGAGTGCCCCTTCAAGTGCTGCCAGAGTGCCCCTCCAAGTGCTGCCAGAGTGCCCCTCCAAGTGCTGCCAGAGTGCCCCTCCAAGTGCTGCCAGAGTGCCCCTCCAAGTGCTGCCAGAGTGCCCCTCCAAGTGCTGCCAGAGTGCCCCTCAAGTGCTGCCAGAGTGCCCCTCCAAGTGCTGCCAGAGTGCCCCTTCAAGTGCTGCCAGAGTGCCCCTTCAAGTGCTGCCAGACTGCCCCTTCAAGTGCTGCCAGAGTGCCCCTTCAAGTGCTGCCAGAGTGCCCCTCCAAGTGCTGCCACTGTGCCCCCTGCCTGCCCTCTGCACTTACCTTGTCTCGATGTGCAGCTGGTGACGGCATCAGGCGGCGAGCGGTGTCTCATCGTCCGAGGTCTTCTTCTCCCGCGCTCCTCCTGTCTTCTGCTATCGTCCGAGGTCTTCTTCTCCCGCGCTCCTCCTGTCTTCTGCTATGATTGGACGCCTAGCGTCCAATCACAGCGCCTGTGACTTCAGCCAATCAGGTTACAGGTAACAGACCTGGCAACCTGATTGGCTGAGAGGCGGGTCTGTGTAAGGCCCCTTTCACACTGGGGCGGTTTGCAAGCGCTATTGCGCTAAGAATAGCGCCTGCAAACCGACCCGAAACAGCTGTTGCTGTTCCTTCAGTGTGAAAGCCCGAGGGCTTTCACACTGAAGCGGTGCGCTTGCAGGACGCTCAAAAATGTCCTGCAAGCCGCATCTTTGGCTCGCTATAGGAGCGGTAAATTTACCGCTCCTATAGCGCCCGGTCCCATTGAAAACAATGGGGGAGCGCGCCGAACCCGCCCGCAAAACGCCGCAATAGCGGCGGTTTGCGGGCGGTATTGACCCTTTTTCGGCCGCTCGCGGGGGGTAAAAACACCCCGCGAGCGGCCGCAATGCGCCGCTAAAACGCCGGTAAAGCGGCGCTAAATATAGCGCCGCTTTACCGCCAGCGCCCCCACCGCTCCAGTGTGAAAGGGGCCTTAGGGAAGCGATGTATTCGCTTCCCTAACACAATACTGTGTAATCAGCGAACGCACAGCCGTGCGCCCGCTGTTTACACTTAGGGAAGCCTATTAGAGCACACCGCTCTAATAAGGTCCCCTATTAGAGCTTACAGCTCTAATAGGGGCGCTTCCAGAAACACCCCCCCCCCCCCACTGTAATTCAGATGCCCGGCGCCCGATCAGGGGCCGGACACCTGAATAGGGGGCGGCAGCGGTGACAATAGATAGATTCATGCAATGCATGAATCTATCTATTGGTGATAGAGCGATGCATACTTTTTTTTTTTAAGGGACATGTTTAAATAATTTTTTTTTTTTTTTTGAACTTTTTTTTTTTTTTTAACTGCAAGGAGGGGGGGGGGGGGGGCGGCGCCCGGGCGCCCCCTATGGACGGGCCGCCACTGGTACCAATATGTCGGAAGGACATCCAGAACCCTAACCAAACGCATCAGTGAACACATCACAAATATATTGTTTCTAACCACTTCCGATTGAAACATGGGAACAACCCAGCTGAGATGACCTTCTATGCTATCTATAGCATAAAGGGACACTGGAGAGGTTCATATATGATCAAGAGAATATCCCAGAATGAAACCTGATGGATATTCGAACTCCAAACATTTACACGCCAAGGGTTAAATGTGGAGTTGGATCTAAATTTCTTCATTACTAATTATTAATATTGTCCAAATGTAGTCATAATAATATTCATTATTAGTGCACAGTTAATCAATATCATTATCCGTTATTTCCTTTTTTCCCTAAGCCTAAATATATATATACACTTTGTAATCTAAATTCACCAATTAATATATATTGTTTATATATTTTTAAATTAATCCAACTTCACTATATTAATTAGGCTAAACCTCATTATATTACCTTTAGATTTTCATGTTTCATGTAATGCTTCTAATTGACCACATGAGCATATTGAGCTGACTTAAAGCGGTTGTATAGTCTTTTTTTTTTTACTTTTACCTTTTTTTACCTACAGGTAAGCCTATAATAAGGCTTACCTGTAGGTAAAAAAAATATCTCCTAAACCTGTATGGTTTAGGAGATATTCCCCTCGCAATGAGCCGCTGACTGTAGCGGCGCATGCGCACAGGGGATTCTTGGCTGCAACCCGGCAGATCGTGCCGGGAGAAAATTGCGCATGCAATAGCGCGGCTCCGGCCACTCACAGCGCCGGAGCCGCGATACCTGGAAGACACGCTGAGTGAACATGTGAGCTCCCTCGGCGGAGTCTCGTTCTAAGGTAAGTATTTCATAATGAGCTAGTGAGCGGTGCATACTAGCTCATTATGCCTTTTCCCTTGCAGGTCTGAAAAAAAAAATACGTCAGCGGATTTACTTCCGCTTTAATTGTAGTTATTATGGGTCTACCACTAGATCTTTAAATACAAATCGGATCTATTAATTTTTTTTAATTTCATTATCCTATTAAATAAACCCTGTTTTAATGTTTTATTATCTATATTGTAAGCTCCCAGTGGTGTCCAGCATACGTTTATAAATTAAACCATTGTTAATTAATCATAAGGAAGGCTGTTACCTGTTATGGGTATATAAGCCCACAACCAAGATGGCGGATTTAGAACTTCCTGGTGACGGCCACTCTCATTGGCTGAAACGCGTTGAGGCTTGATCGCATCATCGCAACCATATATCCACCCGAAAATACTACAGGGGATCGAGCCACACCGCGCTAATGACATCTACACAAAATTTTGGCTGAAATACCCCATACATACACATGCTGACCACACCGGGTGCCAGGAATCAGGCACCATAACATGTGAATGGATCTCATTTGTATTTTATAATTTTTTAATAAATAACAGGTTTACACTATGGGAGCCCCCTCTCTTTCATTTCTCTCCCCATGGAGGACCACCCTGAGCTTAGGTGATCTGGGAGACTCTACCCAGGGGTAATTATCCCCACAAGGCACAAGCGACCATCCTATAGATAGGGGGTCAACATATAAGGGTGAGTGCACATCCATGTGGGGCACCACCGTCTGCCCTTTTGAAATTGGAGCACCTTTATTGATTTCAAGCACAAGCACTTTATTCACTGCAAAGTGGGAATTTTGAATGTATATGAACTGTTGATCTTTTTATGGATATTTTTTTTTTTAGCATAGCGCGGTGTCCACTGTTTTCTTTTTTCAGTGGTGTACATTAATCATTAGGGAGGAAGCAGAAGTCTAGCTGCAGTAGGATTGGTAGAAATTATTCTAATTTTGGCAAAGCTTAACATCCTAGATTTGTTTGTTGTTCATATCCCAGGCATTGACAACTAGTAGGCAGTCTACCATAGCTGGAAGCACCTGGACCAGTGGTACTTGTCTAACCTGCAGGTGCAAGAATGAGGTTATCAGTGAGCTACATGGCTTTAAACTGGTCCAGGTGGATGTGGTACTCTGGTCTGATCAAAACTTCTGGCAGGCACAACATAGGCTTTTCCAGATACCCTACCCTGCTTTACTATTGTTGGCTTTAATAGCATGGCTGTTGAAGCCCAGGTTTTGAAAAACAGAGGTCTCCCTGAATCGGTAATTCCCATGCTTTTAAAAGCTTGGAAGTCTACCTCCCACAAGGTCTAACATTGCACGTGGTAGGCTTACTTACCCTAGTGTGAGTAAAGATTTCATAAAAAATTAAAAATAAAACACCTTATGGGAAGAATTCTAACCTTTCTGCAAAAAGGTCTGAATCGGCATTTGGACTGGAGTGCCATCAAGGGGCAAATCTCAGTACAGGGTGTCTCTCAACTATATCCTCCTGTACATAGTTACAGTGAGGAAAAAAAGTATTTGATCCCCTGCTGATTTTGTAAGTTTGCCCACTGACAAAGAAGTGATCAGTCTATAATTTTGATGGTAGGTTTATTTTAACAGTGATAGACAGAATAACAACAAAAAAAATCCAGAAAAACACATTTCGAAAAAGTTATAAATTGATTTGCATTTTAATGAGTGAAATAAGTATTTGACCCCTTCGCAAAACATGACTTAGTACTTGGTGGCAAAACTCTTGATGGCAATCACAGAGATCAGACGTTTCTTGTAGTTGGCCACCAGGTTTGCACACTTGCACTTTGCAGATCCTCTCTAAATCATTAAGGCTTTGAGGCTGACGTTTGGTAACTCGAACCTTCAGCTCCCTTCAAATATTCTATGGGATTAAGGTCTGGAGACTGGCTAGGCCACTCCAGAACCTTAATGTGCCTCTTCTTGAGCCACTCCTTTATTGCCTTGGCTGTGTGTTTTGGGTCATTGTCCTGTTCGAATACCCATCCGCGACCCATTTTCAATGCCCTGGCTTTGTGACCCATGATTTGACGGTGCATGGCCCCGTCCATCATCCCTTTTGATGCGGCGACGTTGTCCTGTCTCCTTAGCATAAAGACACTCCCAAAGCATAATGTTTCCACCTCCATGTTTGACAGTGAGGATGTTTTTCCTGGGGTCATAGGCAGCATTCCTCCTCCTCCAAACACGGCAAGTTGAGTTGATGCCAAAGAGCTTGATTTTGGTCTCATCTGACGACAACACTTTCACCCAGTTCTCTGAATCATTCAGATGTTCATTAGCCAACTTCAGATGGGCCTGTACATCCGCTTTCTTGAGCATGGGGACCTTGCAGGCGCTGCAGGATTTCAGTGCTTTACGGTGTAATGTATGACCAATTGTCTCATGATTATTGAAACTCCATGAGGTGAGATCATGCATGGAGCCCCAGACCAAGGGAGATTGACAGTTATTTTGTGTTTCTTCCATTTGTGATGAAAATCGCATCAACTGTTGTCACCCTCTAACCAAGCTGCTTGGTGATGGTCTTTTAGCTCATTCCAGCATTGAGTAGGTCTACAATCTTGTCCCTGACATCCTAGGACAGCTCTTTGGCCTTAGCGGAGAGATTGGGATTTGCTTCTGTGGACAGATGTCTTTTTTACAGGTAACAAGCTGAGATTAGAAGCATTCCCTCTAAGAGCTTGTTACCTGTATAGAAGACACATGGGAGCCAGAAATCTTTCTGATTGATAGGGGATCAAATAATTATTTCACTCATTAAAATGCAAATCAATGTATAACTTTGTTGAAATGCGTTTTCTGGATATTTTTGTTGTTATTCTATCTCTCACTGTTAAAATAAATCTGCCATTAAATTTTTAGACTGATCATTTCTTTGTCAGTGAGCAAATCTACAAAATCATCAGGGGATAAAATACTTTTTTCCCTCACTGTACATAGTTAGTCAGGTTGAAAAAAAGACACAAGTCCATCCAGTTAAAAAAAAAAAAGTGAAACACACAACAACATACAATCCCAAACCCACAGTTGATCCAGAGGAAGGCGAAAAACCCCAGCAAAGCATGATCCAATTTGCTACAGCAGGGGAATCGGATATTCCCTGGATCAACATTACCTTACATTACATTACATTACCCCCTTTCACACCGAGGGCATATTGCAGGCGCTATAGTGTTAGAAATAGCGCCTGCAATCCGCCCTCAAACTGTTGCACCATTGTCTGCAGTGTGAAAGCCCGGGGGCGCTGGCAGGGTGTCACAAAATGTCCTGCCAGCAGCTTCCTCGGTAGAGCGGTGAAGGAGCGGTGAACTCACCGCTCCTCCACTGCTCCTCTAGCACTGCTCCCCATTGAAATCAACGGGGCAGCGCTGTAATACCGCTGGCAAAACGCCGCTATTGCAGCATTTTGCCGGGGGTTTTAAACCTTTCTTGCCCGACAGCGGGGGGTAAAAGCGCCCCGCTAGCGTCCGAAATGCACCACAAATCCGATGGTAAAACTCTGCTAAAAATATGTGTTTTACCGCCGACGCTATAGGCGGATCGGTGTGAAAGGGGTCTTAATGTATTATTATGCATGGGAGGGGGGCAGCAGGGGGGCGGAGGAGCGATTGGCTCCTAATGCTGCGTACATACGGTCGAAATTCAGACGGAGCCTTGCCCCGTGGAAAAGTGCAACTGTGTGTACATGGCATAACTTTTGTGGGAGGATGCCCCCATGCTTCGGCATATATAAATGGTGCATGTATGCCCATCATTAGAAGTGGGTGGATGAAGGGAGGTATTCTAATGGTGGGCATACCCACCGATCAATCTCTTTTTTTCGTTCAGCCAAGAGGCTGCATGAAAAATAAAGATTACAATATATGTCCAGTATGTTGCTGGACTTTGAATGGTTATACCAGAATGATGCCTGCAGGTTTAGGTATCATCTTGGTATCATTCTTTTCAGCCAGTGATCGGCTTTCATGTAAAAGCAATTCTAGCGGGTAATTAGCCTCTAGACTGCTTTTACAAGCAGTGGGAGGGAATGTCCCCCCTCCCGGATATAAACCGCGCCATTGGGAAATTGGGAAAGCGTTTTATCACACCGATCTTGGTGTGGTCAGATGCTTTGAGGGCAGAGGAAAGATCTAGGGTCTAACAGACCCCAATTTTTTCAAAAAAAGAGTACCTGTCACTGCCTATTGCTATCATAGGGGATATTTACATTCCGTGAGATAACAATAAAAATGATAACAAAAGAAAAAAATGGAGGGAACAGTTTTAAAATAAAATAAAAAAGCTAAATAAATAAAAAAAAAAAAAAAAAAAAAAAAAAGCACCCCTGCCCCCCCTTCTCTTGCGCAAAGGCGAACACAAGCGTTGGTCTGGCGTCATACGTAAACAGCAATTGCACCATGCATGTGAGGTATCACCGCGAAGGTCAGATCGAGGGCAGTAATTTTAGCAGTAGACCTCCTCCATGAATCTAATGTGGTATCATGTAAAGGCTTTTAAAGGCTTTTAAAAATGTATGTAGTTTGTCGCCACTGCGTGTTTGTGCGCAATTTCAAAGCATGTCGTGTTTGGTATCCATGTACTCGGCCTAAGATCATATTTTTTATTTCATCAAAAATTTGAGCAATGTAGTGTGTTTTAGTGCATTAAAATAAAAAAAAGTGTTTTTTTCCCCAAAAAATGCGTTTGAAAAATAGCTGCCCAAATAATAATGAAAAAAAAAAAATATATATTTTTTTAACAAAAGGTTTCACTAAAATATATATAGCTCAAACATGCCATGGGCATATGTAGATTTACACCCCAAAAAATATATTCTGTTGCTTCTCCTGAGAACGGGGATACCACAAGTGTTAGAAGAGTGGGTGATGTGTGCCATAGGCTTCTAAATGTTGTGCATAAAATGCCAGGACAGTTCAAACCCCCCCAAATACCATCAAAAGAAAGCTCTAACTGCATATGTACCCCTCATAGAGGATGAGTTTTAATACTTTCTTAACTGTATGTTGTATTTTTCTGAAAGAAAGAAATTGCCATCACAACCAGGTCTCTTGCTGCATCATCATTGGTCTGTTTTTGTTACTACAGATAGAAAAAAATACTGGTTGTAGGAATATTAGTTACCTGTTCACAGTTGTATGTTTTTGTACAGCAGATACTTTGTCAGTTATACCAATTACTTCAAGTGGAAAAAACCTAACTATAACTATTCTTAAAAATGTTCCCTCCCCCTCCTCCTACATATCTTGTCTACCCTGTCTAAGAAAGATCTGTGCACTTACTTATTTTTAATCTGGTCCAATCAAGTGATTCTGCAGCACCCCTGTGTAAGAGAACACTTAGCCCACGTTCACATCAAGTCGTTTTGACATGTGATTCGACATGTCAAATTTCCGACTATTGCCGGTGTTCTGCCAAAAACTGTCCCCCCCATCGGATAGTGTCTGCCCCAGGACTGCACAGGAACCCGCACAGATGTCTCTGAAATCGATCCCGAAGTCGGACTGACATGGGTTTGAAATCGTGCAAGTTGAGCTGAACTTGCACGATATCATCCCTGCATCAGCGTGAACCTGGGCTTAACAATGGCTGTGAAAACCCAGAACCATGATGGCACTCATAGGCTCCCATGGCCCAGCTGTTGTGGACAGTCCCTCCTCTCCTGTAATCCAATCGTGTGACCCTACAGCTCCATTGTGGGAACACTCAACAACCACTGTGAATTCTCAGAGCTGTGATGTCATTTATAGGCTCCCATGGCCCAGCCTCTCTCCTACAGCAGCCACTGACACAGGGGAGTTAGAGCTCCAGGATCACATGAGCGGAGCAGTTTAAAAACAGGTAAGTACACAGATCTTTTTTATACAGGGCAGGTAGGAGGAGGGGGAAGGGAAAATGTTTTAAGAATAGTTATAGATAGGCCTTTCTTCCACTTTAAGCAGTTGCCATTAATTTGATTCCATTGCTTCCATACTCGACCAGAACAAATGTGCGGATCAGGAGTCGTGGATGTCCTCTGCACTAGCTGCTTGGTTGTTTCAGGTAGTTAGTGAGTCAGAAAGGTTTGAGTTTAAGGACAGCCAACCAACTAGCATTTTAAAGGGAATTATGTCCTTAAAATAAATACCTTTCTAAGGCTGGATTCACACATATGCATTTTTGTATTTTGCAGATTTGCACTACAGAAAGTGTTCCATGGGAAACCATGGTAAATGGACTGTAGTACAAATCTGCAAAATGCAAAAAGCACTAAAAATACATAGGTGTGAATCCAGCCTAAGAGAGGCTGACATTGTGTGACTTAAGAGTTGCATACTTATTCTATGACAGTGAAGCATCTGTCCAGCATCGCTGCAAGTGATGGGGCTGCCATGGAGCTAGTATGCATCTTCCAACAGACAAGTATTTTGTGTAATGACAGGTTTACATGAATGAAAGTAGAAACAAGGCAACAGCAGCTCTGTCTGCTAAGTACCGTACTTATAATAACAGCTACAAAATGTGGCCTGTGCCAGGTTTGCTTCAAGTGTAAGCACTCAAAATGTATTTATTACTTTTGTAGACAACTTTGCTGCAATTATAAAGTGATCGATCCTAGCTTGTGTATAGGGGACACATCTTGAAAACAAATAAAGAAACAATCTCATCATAAAATTTCATTTATATATTTAAAGCAGATTAAATCACACAGACATTTAAAGCAACATAACAGATTGATCAACAACCTGCTGATTAATATAAACACTTTTGTGGGGGGGGTCCTGCACTTTTCTTACAATTTCTGTATATTTGTACAAAGATTGGGTACCATCTGTTATTTTGATTCATTTCCATGATTTTTTTATTACCACCACTGTTACACATATGAAGCATATATATTGGTAAAGTAATTAAAGCTTTGTTTGGCAATGACAAATGTTATATTAATGGATAATCACACAATGTGTTTCTTCCTAAAAGAGAACTCTGCATGTGGGTTTGAATGCATGCATTTTAGGCCAGGAACAAGTAAAAAGCACTTTAACTCTTTCCTGCTCTTGCCAGCTTCAAATAAATTCGAAGCTAGCCCATATGGACTCGACAGAGATGTCAAAATAATTTACTTAATTTATAAACTACAACAAGCAAATGTACTTTAAGGGCCAGTCCCCACCACATGCAGTCCAGTTGCTTTATTTTTCTGCATAAAAAATGCATGGAAAGTAGGTTATATAGTTTTCAATGCCATAGTTCATCAGTGCTTGCTGTTCCAGTGCATTCCAGTTCCAGAAAAAAAGTAGAACACGCTGCATTTTTCCTGCACTGTACTGTAACAATGTAAAACACACCTAAATGCACCAAAAACGCACTGGAACACACATGTCCTCATTTAAAGACAAGAAAAAAGAGGGGAAAAAAAGCACTGGACTGCATAAAAAAATGCACCAAAATACATCAAAAACGCGCATGCAGAAGAGCACCTGGAACGAATCCGGACTGTGTTTCTATGGTGTTAACTGGCCCTGGAAACCTGTCAAGGCAAGTATGGAGGCTGCAATTTTTTAACTCACCTTCTGTTAATGCAAGCTGCCTGTCATGCTTGCCCACTTCATTTAATATGATCAGTGGCGGCCCATCCATTAGGGGCGTCCGGGTGCCGCCCCCTCTCTCCACTCTACCCCCTTATATGCAATAGATAGATTCATGCATAGCATGAATCTATCCATGGCCGCTGCGGCCACCCCCTATGGCTCTAATAGGCTTCAAAATAAGGTGGGCTCAGGTCGCAGAGGATGCACTCTGATCCCACCTAGGTGTGTTACAACAGTGAATGAGTATGAACACTGATCCTCAATCTGGCCAATCAGCGTAAGACCCGTTTTCTGATTGGCTGAAAAGAGAAGACTCGCGATTGGCCGCCGAGGAGGAGGGAGGAAACAGAGGCCGCCACCGCCATGATGACCCGGAGAACGGGAGGCCACAGAGCAGGGGAAGCCACCGCTGAGCAGGGGAGGCTGCCACCGAACAGGGGAAGCTGCCGGTGATAGGGTAAGTGCTACTGACTGACCGACCCAGGGGGTTGGTATACTGTTTGCCACCCTTCCAAAAAATTTTTTCCACCAGCCGTCACGGAATATGATGATTAACTAGCCTTGAACATGTAAATATAAAGTTCTTCTCTCTGACTTTTTTAATCTACAGGCTTGTTCTGGGTCAGAGAGCATTGAAGCCAAAGGATCAGCATAACAGCCACAGAAGTAGCATTTTCAGAAGGTCAGCTGTCAGAGTCCCCTTAAATTCTCCATAACAGGTTTACCTTAAAGTGGTATTAAACCCAAAACCAAAAATTTTTCATTAGTTTTCTTATTTAGACCTTTTTTAACTTTTTTTTTCACCTAGTGATCTGGCCAGTAACACACCTCTAGTACTATCGTGACTACACCCTGAATGAAGGAGCAGAAGAGACACCTTTGGCCAGCAGCATGGTTAATCTGAGGGGGGGGAGGAATGTAAGATGTACTAACAGATTTAGATACACTAACAAATGGAAGCTAGAGCCCAGCTCACACTTTTTAAGCAGTTACAGCAACTTTTCTTTTTCTTTTGAGATAAAGTTTTTACATAAATATATAAAAACTGACCATTGTATGCACCACTGTCAGAGGGTTAAGAGACAACATTTACAACTAACTACTACATTTGCAGGAGAGCTTATTCTATTAAAAAATAACAGACGTATTAGCTAGATCAGGGATCTCCAAACTACAGCCCTCCAGCTGAACTACAGTGCCTTGCAAACGTATTCACCCCCTTGGCTTTTTACCTATTTGTGTTACATTACAGCCTTTAGTTCAATGTTTTTTTAATCTGAATTATATGTGATGGATCAGAATACAATAGTCTAAGTTGGTGAAGTAAAATTAGAAAAATATATACATAAAACAATTTTTCAGAAATAAAAAACTGATAAATGGCATGTGCGTATGTATTCACCCCCTTTGTTATGAACCCCATAAAAAGCTCTGGTGCATTACCTTCCGAGGTCACATAATTATTGAAATGATGTCCACCTGTGTGCAATCTGTCACATGATCTGTCATTACATATACACACCTTTTTGAAAGGCCCCAGAGGCTGCAACACTTAAGCAAGAGGCACCACTAACTAAACACTGCTATGAAGACCAAGGAACTCTCCAAACAAGTAAGGGACAATGTTGTTGAGAAGTACAAGTCAGGGTTAGGTTATAAAAAAAATATCCAAATCTTTAAAGATCCCTAGGAGCACCATCAAATCTATCATAACCAAATGGAAAGAACATGGCACAATAGCAAACCTGCCAAGTGACGGGCGCACACCAAAACTCACAGACCGGGCAAGGAGGGCATTAATCAGAGAGGCAGCACAGAGACCTAAGGTAATCCTGGAGGAGCTGCAGAGTTCCACAGCAGAGACTGGAGTATCTGTACATAGGACAACAATAAGCCATACGCTCCATAGAGTTGGGCTTTATGGCAGAGTGGCCAGAAGAAAGCCATTACTTTCAGCAAAAAACAAAATGGCACATTTTGAGTTTGCGAAAAGGCATGTGGGAGACTCCCAAAATGTATGGAGGAAGGTGCTCTGGTCTGATGAGACTAAAATTTAACTTTTTGGCCATCAAAGAAAACGCTATGTCTGGCGCAAACCCAACACATCACATTACCCAAAGAATACCATCATGTTTTTTTAGCAGTCGGAACTGGGAAACTGGTCAGAGTTGAGGGAAAGATGGATGATGCTGAATACAGGGATATTCTTGAGCAAAACCTGTACCACTCTGTGTGTGATTTGAGGCTAGGACGGAGGTTCACCTTCCAGCAGGACAATGACCCCAAACACACTGCTAAAGCAACACTTGAGTGGTTTAAGGGGAAACATGTAAATGTGTTGGAATGGCCTAGTCAAAGCCCAGACCTCAATCCAATAGAAAATCTGTGGTCAGGCTTATAGATTGCTGTTCACAGGGGCAAAATATCCAACTTGAAGGAGCTGGAGCAGTTTTGCAAGGAGGAATGGGCAAAAATCCCAGTGGTAAGATGTGGCAAGCTCATAGAGACTCATCCAAAGCGACTTGGAGCTGTGATAGCTGCAAAAGGTGGCTCTACAAAGTATTGACTTTAGGGGGGTGAATAGTTATGCACATTGACTTTTTCTGTTATTTTGTCCTATTTGTTGTTTGCTTCACAATAAAAGAAAAAAAAAAATCTTCAAAGTTGTGGGCATGTTCTGTAAATTAAATGATCCAAATCCTCAGACAATCCATGTTAATTTCAGGTTGTGAGGCAACAAAACACGAAAAATGCCAACGGGGATTGAATACTTTTGCAAGGCACTGTACACTTCCCATGAGGCATTGTAAAACTCTAACATTCACAGACATGACTAGGCATGATGGGAATTGTAGTTCCTGAACAACTGGAGAACCATAGTTTGGAGATCCTTGAGCTAGATCATCAGGTGAAAATAAAAGAAAAAGGATTAAGAAAACCGAATGCAGCCACCACATATAAGAATTGGTAAGCTGCAATATAATTATTTGCTTTTAGGTTTAATACAGCTTTAATTTTAACATGAACACCTTAATATGCTTAAAAACAGATACATTATCAACATTATTCATAGTGAACCTTAATTACTTTTAGCTATTTAAATCTTATAAACTCCAATGGATATTAAAGCCACCCTGGGCTGGTGTTTTATATTGTAGTAACCAATTATACATGTTCAGGTCCTGTTGCATTATTATCTAATGTAACAAATAGTAGTAGCATCAGATGTTATCTAGCACTAATACTTGTTTTATTTTTGTTGCACATACCTGCCATTGTAAGAATGATACCATACATTTTTGAACAAACTAGTTCATAAATAAACACCTTGAACATCCAAAAATTTAATTTATTTTAAAAGTTCAGATATGATATATGGGATCTTGTGTACCTATCAGAGTATTTGCATGTCTGTACATTCAGTCCCAAGATTTACACAACCTTGCCAGACAGTAGAACTAGGCTGATGACCTGACATTTCTCAAGTACAGTTATTCAGTAGATCATCTTTCTGCCTAAGAATGTGATTAGACAATTAAGAGCAACAGAAGTCTGGTGATCTCATTCTTCTGCTCCCTCCTCCTGTCAGCATGATCCTTGTCAATATATTTGCAATCAACATAAATGATTGGTTATGATTGCCGCCCCTCCCACTCACCATTCTACTGTTCTGGGTGATTACAACAAGTGATTTTTAATGGACACACAACCACATTCACCGGCACTGTTTTTATATATATATTTTTATTTTATATATGCTTTAAGCCAAGAATTCTATTCTATCCCTGATAGCTAGTACATCTAGTACAAGTACATCCAGCCTTCAAAATACAGTATATTGTTATAAGTATTGGGACGCCTGCCATTACACGCACATGAACTTTAATGGCATCCCAGTCTTAGTCGGTAAGGTTCAATATTAAGTTGGCCCACCCTTTGCACATATAACAGCATCAACTCTTCTGGGATTTGGACAAGTGCACATTGCAAGGTCCATAAAGATATGGATGAGCGAGTTTGGGGTGGAGGAACTTGACTGGCCTGCACCGAGTCCCAACCTCAACCTGTTAGAACACCTTTGGGATAAATTAGACTGCGAACCAGGACTTCTCGTCCAACATCAGTGCCTGACTTCACAAATGCGCTTCTGGAAGAATGGTCAAACATTCCCATAGACACACTCCTAAACCTTGTGGACAGCCTTCTCAGAAGAGCTGAAGCTGTTATAGCTGCAAAGGGTGGGCCAAATCAATATTGAACCCTACGGACTAAGACTGGGATGCCACTAAAGTTCATGTGCATGTAAAGGCAGGTGTCCCAATACTTTTGAAAATATAGTGCATTTCCTAGATCTGCTTCTCACTACTAGACCTGCCTCCCTGACCTTTCTTGAATGCCACCTTCATCTCTTGATCTGCTGCTATTGCTTACCTCCTTTAAACTTTAAGGCTGGTTTCACATATGGGGTCCGGTGCATCCTGGTTCACCATTTCAGCTCCGATTTCAGGCTGAATTTGGAGCTGAAACAGAGCAAAAGACGCTGCAGAAATATGTGAACTGGCTCCATAGAGAGCCAGTCAAAATCTCCTGCTATTGCGAATTGGATTCAGGGAACACACATCCAATTCACAATGGTGTGAATCCAGCCTAAAGCTTAACTCTGTGATCAAGAGGCGAACAACGAACACTATGCGGTGTTTGCGGCTAATTCGAAAGCCGCGCAACCCCATTAAAAGTCTATGGGACACTAACATGGAAAAACTAAAAGTGCTAATTTTAAAGGCGTATACTGTATGCCCCAGGGGACATGCATCAATGCATTGATACATGTCCCCTGGGGCAGGACCCAGGTCCCCGAACACTTTTTATGACAATAACTTGCATATATGCCTTTAAAATTAGCACTTTTGTTTTTTCATGTTAGTGTCCCATAGACTTTAACGGGGTTGCGCGGCTTTCGAATTAGCCCCGAACACCGCATAATGTTCGTTGTTCGCCTAACATCCGAACAACCAAGGTTCGGCCCGAACTTAAGCTTGAGCTGAACCGTTCGCCCATCCCTAATCTTGATGTACTTTGTGTCCCTCTTCTTCTCTCTGCCCCCTTCTTTAGCTTTCTGCAGGCAGCTTGCAGTGACTGGGCCTGTTGGGTCTCTAGAAAAGCTCTGCTCTTTGCACAAGCTATGTGCAGTACACACATAGGGGTTTATTTACTAAAGCTGGAGAGTGCAAAATCAGGCTCACTTTTGCATAGAAACAAATCAGCTTCCAAGTTTTATTGCCAAAGCTTAATTGTACAAGCTGAAGTTAGAAGCCGATTGGCTACCATACACAGCTGCACCAGCTTTAGTAAATCTACCCCATAATGTCACTGCTACTTTCACATAGTAATAACTGGGTTTGCAAAGATATTTGGCGCACACAAAGCGGGTTTATATCTTTTAAGGAAAATATTTAAGTGAAAGTTTTGTGCCCAGAGTTCAACATCTCATGTTTGACATAGTTGTCCTATGCAGTGTTGGTCATCTTACTTTAAAAAAGTAATTAGTTAAGTTACAAATTACTTCTCCCAAAAAGTAATTGCGTTAGTAACTCAGTTACTACATTGGAAAAGTAATTAATTACGCAGCAAAGTAACTGACTTCTTTTTAAAATATTCTATACGTGTAACTAAGGGGCGGGTCTAGTATTACTGTAACCAAGGGGCGCATTTATTATTATTGTTATATATGGTGTAACCAAGGGGCTGCTCTATTATTACTCTTACCAAGGGGCAGATCTGTTATAGCGTGTAAGCAAGGGGCGGGTCTATTATTATTATATCGTGTAAGGGGCGGATGGCTACAGAAGAGGGCGAATGTTAAATTAATGGGCAGAGCTCAATATATAACAATAATAATAAATGCGCCCTTTGGTTACAGTAATACTAGACCCGCCCCTTACTTACACGATAGACGCCCCTTGCAGAGTAGCACGAGCATCAGGAGCGTGCGGCATCGCCTCGTACAATTACATGTTAACTGCGCCTGCGCCGTGTAGAGTTCACTCAGAGCTGTTTAGGTTCGGCAATTTTCGGAAGCTCCGTAGTCCTTCGTACTGAGCAAGCCCTGCGCCTGCTCAGTAAAGGGGGGTCCTTATCCGGCGGGGGAACTTTTTCGGCAGGACACCGGAATTACACTACTGCCATCTAGTGGTGGTAGATGTAATTGGGGTAACTAAGCCAAAGTAATGGGAACTGTGTTACCATGAGGGGAAAAGTAATCAGTTAGATTACTAGTTACCCTCTAAAGTAACTGCGTTAGGTACCGGTAACTCAGTTTATTTTAACTCAGTTACTTACATCACTGGTCCTATGTGAGTGATCTGATGTATCACATGGCTATCTGTGAAGTATTATACTCATTATACTCATATTTGCCACATTTTTAATTATGATCCGCAAAATGTCTTTGACAATCCAGATTGAGGGTAAAATAGGATTTATGTTCAAGACTGCTAGAAACTATCAGTATAAAATCTCTTCTATTTAAATGTAATATCTACAACATATAAATCGCAACTGGTTTTAATGCTCCTAAATATGGCACAATCCATGTTGCTAAATTAATTCTTACATTAAAGCTTAAAAATTATATTTTGCTGTCCCTTCAACCACAGTGCATAAAGCCCGAAAAAGTATAGAAGTAAATGATATTGCACATAAAAATGTCTGCTGTCAACAGCATTATCCCTTTGCTAGAAAAAGCTGGTTTCACAACTGGTGTCTTTTCCAGTTCAAATTACAGTAAATTAAACTTCTAAAAGATTTCTGATATGGCTATTATTATTGCACATTCACCTAGTCCATTTTAATTACTTACTCAAAAAGGTTTTTGAGGATAAGCTAAGAGGATAACCTAAAAGTAGTAGTGACAGAAATGGTCAGGCTGCAAAACAGAGGCACCACCACACATACAAAAATAAGCTTTGTGTGGAATTCATATTAAACTAAAAACAAATCATCATCTGGAAAATTCTTTCATTGTTTTGAAATACTAACAAGCAAAATCACTTTAGGATGGTATTGAGGTCACATTTTAGGGGTAAAGTAATGGGTTCACTTTATAACAGGGAGGGGTAAGGATCACATACCTCCTATACACTACACTGTCACTTCATGTACCCACTAGAGTCCTCCATAAAATCACAGCGTACATTCTGCTGGATATTAGGTCAGAGCTTCCATAGGGTTAGGGCCTTCCCCTGCCCCATGTGATGGGATTCTAGGGCCTTCCCCATCCCATGTGATGGGATTCGGATATATATATATATATATATATATATATATATATATATATATATATATATCCTCTAAGGGCTACTTTTCATTTGTTAAAAGACTGCATTGTGTTGTTCATACTTAAAGTGGATGTAAACCCACTCTCATCCTTTCTAAACTACTGCAATATTGGTTATCTAGAAGGATTTACATGCCTCCTGCATGTATACTTATCTGTCAAATGTCTCCCCTCTGTCTGCTATGAGACCCGAAAAACTGCAGATTTTGTGGGTGGGTCTGTTTTCCAGGGCTCAGTGGGTGGAGTCGTGATGTCAGTAGACTCCCCGCTCACCTCTATACTCCCCTTATCAACATGCATTTTCTCCTGTGTATTTCTTACACTGAACTTCTGCTATGATCACTAACATCCAGTCAAAACCCAGAAAAGTCCCCACATGACTTCAGCCTGCCCGAATATGCTGAGGTGTGGAACAGCCAATCCTTGCAGATCCGCAGAAGAAAGGAGTGGGAGGGAATAAAAAAATAATGCATGTCTCTTAGGCTAGTGCACGAGATATGTAAATCACCTGTCACTCACAGCAAGGGGGAGGATTTGACAAAGATTTTCTCTGTTTGTCAAGATTCATCTCTCTGAACAATAAAAGAGGATTGCTCAGAGCTGGACTAACTCTTTGTGGCAAGACTGTGCTCAAATTATAGGAAATCTTATATTCTACATTGTGACATCACAATAAATAAATAAATTTGGGTTTACATTCACTTTAAGAAGAGTCGATGTTGACAAATAAATGTGCTGCAAAGCTTGAAAGGGAAGTGACTCTTGGGCAAATCCTATATTTTGGTTAAGTCATTCTGAGACTCAAGAATCTTGAAGGACCACATTTAACATTGGCTTGGAGCCCACCAAAAGATGATGCTTTCCCTTCCTATAGCAAATGCACAGGATTGTGCAAGATGTCATGGTGCTAACATGTCAACACCCAATAAAGGTGCACAGCGGTCCCTGCTGCTACTGCCCAAAATTCTTTTAGAAAATTGTGCTCAGTTTTGTGCAAGAACTGCAATTCACTTTCTTAATATTTCCCTATAATATGCTGGAATAGTCAATACTTTTCAAACTAGGTAAAGACTGATTTAAAAGAGCTCCCAAAAAAGAAGGTTGACGGTATTCCGTAGCAGACTTAGGACCACTTCTATTCTAGATATGAATCAGTTGTATGCTAGTAGTGTAGAACAGGGGTCTCCAAATTTTCTAAACGAAGGGTCGGTTTATTGTCCTTCAGACTTTAGGGGGCCCAGACTGTGGCCAGGGGGGTGGAAATTGTCCTGGCATCAGTTGGAGTAAACAATGCCATATTTGGTGTTGGGGGAGGAATAGTGACCCATCGATGGTGTCATAGTGAGAAATAGTGCCCCATTATTGATTAGTTGGCAGAATAGTGTCTGGTATCAGTGGGAGGAATAGTGCCCCAAGGGCTGGATAAAGGCAAGCAAAGGACTGCTTCTCTCCCCTAAGCCACAGCTTGGAGACCACTGGTGTAGAACATAAGAGGAAAATAAGTGCTCCTGAGTGACCCCCATAATTCTGGTCAGGATGTCACATTTCTGAATCAACATTAATGCCATTATGATGAGAGAAACCAGCTACCCAGGTTGGGGGAAAAGTCCTAGAGAAGCCCATTATTTTTACACTCTTAATGTGACGGTAGGTGCTATCTGATTAAAGTGCCTATGGAGTACCAACTACCATCTTTATGGCACCTTTGGCTCGTGTCTGTGCAAACACATGTCTTTGGATACTGTTTTGGGAACTTTGGGAACGTTGAAAATGTTTTGCTATATTTTATTGATATCTAAATGTAATTTGGAAATAAAAGTTTTGATACCTGAGCATAGTCTTCAAAGTTTGATCTTTAGATGAAGTTTAGTAAGTGCTCAGTTCAATACTTGAGACAAGGGAATTAACTGATAGACTTGTATCAGGTTTATTTGTGCCACCTGTGCCAGTTTTTATTTCAGAGTGAAATAGAAACTAGCACAAGTTTGCTCCAAAGTAACAGGGGGAATGTGGCAGTTTTCCATATAGACCACAACCACAGCTCCATGCTAGTGATGGTTTGTGTCCACCATATATGATCAGAACATTGAGGTCATATGCATGTTCTAGTGTTTGTGTGACTTTTTTCAGGTCTACAGTTATCTGGACTATCTAGGAGACCTGTTTTGAGATAAGACTGGTTTCGGAGTGCCAAGTGACCAGTATTCAGAAATCTCACACAACCCTATATTATCCACAAGGCAATGGGTTTGTCAATAGTTTGAAATAAACTTTATCCTTTGTTACATAATCTAGAAGGGAAAATTTAAAGTGTAGACCTAGTCTGTGTGTACAAGGTTATGGCTCATGGCAGCATTGGGTGTACCAGATATTGTATGCTTTTTGGAAGGGGACACCTTGGTGGAAGCAGGCTTCCAGGGATTTATAAGAGCATAATATCAATAGACATGTATACAGGATGAGAGGCATCGTAGTTCGGAAGACTTAAATTGGAATCCAGGTGCTCTCAAGGGTAAAGGGCCCCTTTATACTACTTCCAGTAACAGTTATAAGTAGACACCAGATTTTTCTGCTGAGTCATTCAGTGAAATGTGATGGCTGGAAGTCAGTCCCCTTGAGCAATGACTTCCAACCAACAGGAAAGGAGTTAAGAAGCCTATGTCCCTAAGGATGCTGGCTGAGCCCCACAAAAACTGGAATTTAGGGAAACCAACCACCCCTTTTAAATAATAATATCTTGTCAGGAGTTTTGGTAGAGGGCAACACAATTTAAGGGGGTGGACATGTAATAGCTATTGTTTAGAAAACATAATAGCTTTCTATGTCTAACTTCTTGTTTGACTTTGCCTTAAAAAAAGAAGATGCAGAAGAAAGAACAAGACATTTATATATAGCATTATTCTATTCTATGTGCAATACTGTGCAATTAGATTACTGAAGTCAGCACTATTTCACCTCATTCACTAAGATGAGAGTTTTCTCTTTGCAAAGGGAATTTTCACTTAGCTTAGTGAATGAGGTGAAATTGTCTTGACTTTAATCATCCAATCATGTGTGAGCAAAAATCCCGTGTTTTTTTTTTTTTACATTTTCACTGCAAGTGATTGGGTAAAAATACCAATAGAAAATAGGCACTCAGGTTCTCCAAAAAAATCTAAATCTAAATTTAGCAGCCTTCACTATATCCTAATACAAGATATATGACAATTGAGACCTCTAAAGTGTGGCACTTAATGCAACATATACAAACGTGCAAATAATTAGTGAAGTGCAAAATCTGAAATTGCAAAATATTGAGTGTAGATATCATCACACTGTGATCACAGAGAATTACCAGATACTATTTACCCTCAAATTTAGAGTGGACATAAGCGCTTTTAGCAGGTGAAATTATCCTCGGACCAAGCAGCAATATAGAACGACTCCCCTCACAATCATAAGGCACTTAAGAAACCAAAAATTCATAATTTATGCATGTGAGGATAGAAGACAAAGCACTCCACATGTAAACCCATAAAAAATAAACTTTTATTTAAAAAGCAAATTCAAAAAGCACTCACAATTCGAAAAATTACGCAAGCTTGTATAAAATGCCTGTATATAGCTCAATACCAGCTTGATTCTGGCAAAAACAAAAATGGCCGCCGGCTGGTCTGCACGTGTGTTGGTGTGTAACCTGGTTCCGCCCAACACGTTTTGTCATATGTGATATCATTGGGGCACAGGGTACATGTCTATAACCACACTTTATATAGAAACGAACAGAATGAAGATTGGCACTGGTTGGAGGACGAAACTAGGTTGCAGATCCGGCTCATTATGCAAATGCTGATCCCCTAATGATCAGATTAAAATCTTATTTAACCCGACCCCTGGGGGATCGGGCATTTTAATAAAAACTGTTTTATGGTTTACACTATGAGGAGCCCTTTTTTTGTCTTCTAACTTTACATGCACATATGATGAGTGGAGCCAAGGGGAGAAACCTGTTTTGTAAAGCGTTTGGTTTCTGAAGTGCCTTAAGATTGTGAGGTCCGGAGGAGTCCTAAGTTTGGTCCAAAGATAAGTTCACACGTTAAAAGCACTTATGACTTATCTTGAGGGTCAAAAGTTTCTGGTAAGGCTCTGTGATTACATTGTGGGGTATGCAGCACTTTATATGTGGACAAGTCATTTATCTCACCTATACACTGGCAAGGGGAAATTGTTCATGAGATTGGATCACTCTAAGTTGATCTGTGTATGGACACTTTGATTAAGTCTATGTATGGACATTGTCATGCATGACATTTACACTTTATTTATATTTTGCAATTTAGTATTTTGCACTTTACTGATTATTTGCAAATGTTTGTATATTTTATATTAAGTGCCACACTTTAGAGGTGTCACGTGATTGGGTATGCTTTGCAAAAATACTTTTCACCACATTCACTAAGAAAAGTGAAAATTTGCTCTGAAAGTTTGCGTTCTCTGTTTCTTTAGTAAACCAGAGTCAATGTGTAGACAGTTACTAGGTAAAAACAAATTTTGAAATAATTATAGGGGAAGCTAAGAATCTACCACACATCGCTCATAACAAGTGTACAAAGCTGATAATTACTTTGACATTGAACTGATTCCGTGTCATAATGATACCATAAATCTACCAAAAGTGTGTTCTTTTGGCAAGAAATGCAAGTATTACATTTTTTTAAAAAACTTAGTTGATAGTGAACACATCTTCTCGAGCTAGAAGGTAGATATGCAAATATTAATTAAAATCAAGCCTATAAAGCCTTGCCTGAGGCTGGGTTCACACTATTGCGACTTGGATGCGAGTTCCCTGCATCCAGTTTGCAATAGCAGGAGATTTTGTCTGGCTCTCTATGGAGCCGGTTCACATATCTACACTGCGGCTCCGGTGCTAATTTGCACAGGAGCCCTGTGTGTCTTTTGGTCTGTTTCAGGTCCGAATTCAGCCAAAAGTTCGGGCTGAAATCAGACCTCAAATGATAAACAGGGATGCAACGGACCCCGGCTGTGAGCCACATGCGAAGATAGTGTGAACCCAGCCTGAAAGAAATATATGGAATACTATTGCCAACTTACAAACAATGCTAGCTGCTTGGCTATAATGCTGACCTACTGGCTTTAATACAGATCTGATACTAACATGAATATCAGGAAAGTCAGAGTAAAGTACTACCGTACTTGTAAAGAAAAATCAACAATAAAGTCCTTATCTGCATACTTGTTTTGAATCAGTAACTACAAATATTGATGCTTGAGGGTCAACATGCCAGCCAAATTGCTAGCATAATAGGCAGCAACCACTGTCTCTCTGTTTCTCCCAGGAAATGCTTAAAAAACTAAAAAACAAGGAATTTCTGATGGCAAATGCTATGTATTGACTCATGATCAACATAGCATGATTTAATGAGCAGGTTCCTCACTGCTCCAGAACAAATCAGTTCTTAAATCCACCTTTTCAAGTGAATGTACACTGGGCCAGGTATAAAAATATGCTGCTTTAAGGTTATATTGCACAATTATATTAATTATCTAAAACTGAAATCTTGCCATAGGCAGATCGTCCCTAAGTTACAATAATTTTAAAGAAAATTGAATGACCACATTATTGCTACCTAATTTGTGTTGTTCATGGCAAAATAATAAAAGAAAAGAGGATTGTAAGTTATGGATAGATATTTAAAGCTGATGCCCTTGATAATCAAGCCACATATCTCCACACTTAATAAGCAACTCATTACTTTACAGTGCCTATAACTTACATACTTACACAGTTAACTCAGTTCAGCCAATTGTACCCTCTCCAAAGCTCCAGAAAGGGAAAGCAAAACAAAATACTGCATACAGCTATGGCAAATAGCTGTATGCTAACAATTCTTTTGTGGCTAAATGCAGTTGGCTCTAATCCCTAGATCAAAATATTACTAATTTATCCTTTCATAATTGTGAATAAAATTAGGTTTTTGCTATGGGGTAGAACAATACACAGCTATAAGTGAAACTCCATACAAACATTATTTTCCAGTTTTGGATAGCGTGGGGAGGTTTACAAAGCCTGAGGGGCTTTTACTACTTCCTGCTGGGGAAGTTGAGATATTGACTCTCATTTCCAGTCCCAGATACCAAACAGGGTACGAAGTAAATACCACCTTTGACAGAACAGATGTCCTCCTATGAAATTTTAGATTAACCTTAAAAAAATTTCACAGTGATAATAGTCATGGAGAAAAAAAAGAAAGTCGAGGCGGGGACAGAGACTGCAATTCAATTTGATAGCAATTAAAATACATAATAATGCGTAGTTCTCTAATAGTATTGTTGCACATACATAACTAATTGTGTGAAGTTGATAGTTTAATTCAATTCAGGCCAAAAATTTGCCCAAAGTGAATAAATCTACCTTGTCTCAACTTGTAACAGATGGCCGTGTAAGTATCCCTCTCTGGGATTGGGGTATACCCAATGTAGAACTACAATTTTGACTTGAATTTTTTTGTATTCATGCTGCGTGGCCTTATGCATCCCTGTTGGAGTATAAGTCACCAATCTTCATGGCGTAGGTGTGATAATATATCCTATACTACAGATTACGTTTTATCTTCCCTACATAGTAGCACTGCCTTCACAATATAATTAGTAAACAACTCCTTTGGTTTAGCAATTTACAAAATATCATGGATTTCATTGTTTTCCATCTACGAAGAATAGTTTTTTTTTATCCCAAATATCTAAAGTTGTTTGTCCCTTTTACTATATTTTGGTCTCTGTTTGTATTTTCTAGGTGACTACTGACCTACTTCTACTACTACTACTACTATCCTTTATTTAAGTAGCCCTCCTTTTATACTATTTTTGGATTGGGTTAAATAAATTCATTTACTTGAGGGTCTGCTCTCAGCATATACCAGTATTTTTTCATGATGTTTTTAATTTGATTATGTTGTCAAGTATATCATATATTATAGGTTTGACAGTTTGGGTATAAGTTGTTGGGACTTTCTTATATATAGCAACAAATCTCTAGATTTTAATTTAGCCCCCTGGGATGATTTTTTAGGTCTCTTTATACTATATCTATGGGCTCTCGCTCTTTGTCTGGGTGCATCGGCTTCCTTCTGAAAAACTTAAATGTTTTAACAATTCCATCTAATTTGCAAGTATTGATTATACAGTATTAATTTCCATAATGGGGCTGGATGTGCGCTGGCCACAATGATATTCCCAGCTGGAGATTTACAAAATACTGGTTGGAATGCAATCATTGTTCATCAGAATACAGATATCTAATAAAGAGATCTTACTCTGGCTACACGTCATAGTAAATGTTAAGTAACTAATTTACATTTAATATTTTTATGGAATATACCAATATTGGGCCCTCATCATCTCATAGCATTAAGATATCATCTATGTACCAGTGCCATGAAAGAATGTGGCACAGGTACATACTGTAGACAGGGAATCCTGCAAAAAAAAAAAAAAGTATGATCATTTTCTCTTCTATAGTTTGTAATAATGAATGCTATTTACAACACCCATATAAATTGTCTGTTATATCTGTAAAGCAATAAAACTTAACACTGCATGTAATCCTTCCCCACTTTATGCAATACTAGAAAAAAAACATTTTGCTTGGAGTTCCAATTTAACCAATCTTGCCATAAAGAAACGTTTCATATACCAATGGAAAAATCATTTTTCCTCCATATATAAGTTATAAACTGTGCATCTAGTAATAATAAAACTGTGAGTGAAAATACAATAATATTAAATGAAATATTTCATATTGAAAATATTGTTTGTACGTCTTGCATAAAATAAGATATTTATGTGAATATTAATTGGATTTTAAAAATTGTTTTTATATTTGTTGTATAGTAATTAGAGTTGATTCTATCAACCTTACAGGTGAAAATGTGTATTATTAAATTGGCTGCTAAATTATATAAGGTATATAGAAAAATACAATTTTTGGTCTTCAGATGCCCAGGTTAAAAAAAAAAAAAACTCTGACATAATATTTAAAAAATTCAGAAATGCCCTTTTTTTCAATGGCAAAGTTTCAAGGTGATTTTAGTATGCAAATATCACATTATAAGTAACTTGATGTCCATTATCCCAGGCATATAACAGCCGGTCTTTTGGATTGTAATCTATTTGTGTGGTATAGGCGTATTCATTTTCAAACAGCAGTCTTGGAACAATTTGGGTGTTTGTATGTGTGTCAAAAGCATAAGATATATTGGCAGTTTTTTTGTTGTAGTTGTCCACTGCATACAACACCCCACAGATTACAAAACAGTTGCCATAAAAGTCTTTTCTTAGCCCAGTCCTCCATGTTGTCTCTTTCTGAGTGGTAAGGTCCACAGAATTTAACTTGCTGAGAACAATAACTTCCTGTTGAAAACCTTCATCATCAAATGCTGGATAGATAACCCACAATCCATTCTCATCGATTGCAAAATCTATGTCAGAGTGACCTCTCCACCTCCAAGGGGTAGCTTCCTCATAAACTACGTCATGGAGCATAGCCCAGGCTGCCACATATCGATGCTTTAGATCATATTTTATGATATTACGAGTAAAAGCCCTGTTATAATAGAACGATCCATTATACACAACATGACCAGTGCCAATCCAGCTGTAGGGAAGCTTGTAGGAGTTGCTCCAACGACCTGTAAAAATTTACAAAAAAAGACTGAAAATAGTTTTGCAAACACATAATGATCATTAAATAAAATAGCAACATTATGCAGCATACTAATACTTCAAAACACCTGATTAACGTTGTTTTAATAAAACTGAATCCTGGGATAAGTAAGAAAAAGTTGTCTAGGAAGTGTGTGTATTCTTACTTGAAACTTGGGGTGCAGTAATCTAGTGTGAAATTTCACCTCTGTGCAGGAGCTATCCTTATTAAGACCAGGCACTGCTACTGTCACTCCTCATGTAGGCTAAGTGGTCTTGTATCCCCCCCTCCTGTAGTTTTCGGTAGGCAGCCTGTGGTGGATGGACCTTCTGGGCCCCCTCTGGAACTCTGTGTAGGCTATGTGCACTGCAGTGATGATGTCACTACTACATTTAAAAGGTAACAACTGGGTTTGCAAAGTCATTTGGTGGACACAAAGTTGACTAATATCCTTTGTACCTATTGAGGAATATATTTGGATGAAAGTCTTTGTTTCTGGGGTACATTATTACAGGTATTTATTTAGTGTCAACAATTTACACAGCACTTTATATACTGTGCATTTACATCAGTCCCTGCCCTCAAGAAAATCAGAAGTACATGTAGGAAATCCACACAAGTGCAGGGAGTACATGCAAACTCCATGCAGTTAGTGTCCATACCAGGGACCGCAAGGCAAGGCAGAAGCACTAACCACTAAGCCACTGTGCACATGGAGCTTCCGTTTCCCAGGTGGTCAGCTCGGGCTCGTATCAAGAAGAACAGTCTGGCGAGTGTCTGAGCCTAACCATCAACTCTCTTATAAGGATATAAACTGCACTGCATGGTACTACCAAGAAATGGGCTGATTTTTTGGACTGGTATTACCAATATAATTGGGTCCAATTTCCCTTTTCTGTGTGAAATCTGCCTAAGCACACAAAGATTGGCATAGTAATGGTTGACTTAGCAGAGTATGGTTTTGATCAGTGCAGGGCAAAGGTCATCTGGTACCAAGGACGAGGATGAAAAAGTGCACCCCTCTCAAGTTTTTTAATTTGGCGCTACAAATTGGAACGCAAATTTTAAATGGTATTAAAAAAAAGCCAGGCAAAGATAATAAAATAAATTAATAAAAACAATAAAGTTTATTTAAAATTTTAACTACAAATTTTAGAGTTAAAAAAAGAATTACAAATTTTATTTTGTAACGTGCCCTTATAAAGGCAATATAATCGTATTTCTGCTACAAAGCACTTTGTTAAATCTGACAGTAAACCAATCTCCACCAAGAGAGATACTGCTATTCAACTGGTACATGAGACCAGTAAATTTGGCAATAATTACCCCAAGAGCTAGGCAATCCAGTTTTGCAGTGAACAGAATAAGAACTGTTTATTTAAACAAGAATACAGGCTTTTATACACTTGAGAAGGAGGTCACTCACCACATTAACAAATTAAGGACCGCCCACTGCAGATTTTTAAGGTTAAAAGTTTGTCGCCTTTTTATGAGCAGGAATTTTGAAGCATGACATGTTGGGTATCAATTTACTCGGCATGTCTTATTTCTTATTTTTTAATTAAAAAAAGTATATTTTTCCCCCAAAAAAATTGCGCTTGTGAGACCGCTGCGCAAATACAATTTGACCTAAAGTATTGCAACAACCCCTATTTTATTATCTAGGGTGTCTGAAAAAAAAAAAAAAAAAAAATATATATATATATATATATATATATATATATATATATATATGTATATATACACAGTATATATATACATATATATATACACAGTATATATATATATATATATATATATATATATATATATATATACACACAGTATATATATATATATATATATATATATATATATAATGTTTGGGGGTTATAAGTCATTTTCTAGCAAAAACAGGCCCGGTCCTTAAGTGGTTAACAATGACCCAAATATTTACCCAAAATATCACACAATGGTTTAGGTAACAAGGTACAGCTGACTCATGGCTAATCCCATCATAGAGTATCCTTAAGAGTTTAGTCAAATTAGCCACCAGGCAGAAACAATAGGTGAATGGGAATTCACACCTAGACAGGGTCGCTGATGGGGGGGACCACCGGTCCTCCTGTAGGAGGCCTGGCACACAGAGGGGCAGGAGGATCGGTGGAGCAGACAATGAAGGATGACAGAATGATGCCACGTGTGTCTCTCCCTCCAGCAACTGAAAGCCGGTTTCTTTCTTCCAATGCCACTTCAGCTGCTGGGTGAGAGACACACATGGCCGCATTTAGGGGGGTTCTGGGGTGGGTTGTGCCCAGCCAGATTTCAGTTCTGCCCCCCCAAGCTGGTCCTTCCTTGATTGATGTGCCATGCCTGTCCAGTGGCCGCTGAGCTCCTTCCCCCCGCCCGCACTTAGAGCCGAGACAAGGAGACGGCCGCCTGTAGGCTTTAGCAGTGGGAGGAGAAGTGGTAGAGAGAAAAGAGAGGAGGTGCGCTGTGTTGTGTTTTGCCTCCTGTCAGAAGAGTGTTCATCTATATAGCACAGGATTGCTCTTACTGTAGATCGCACCCTACACGCACACAGTGCCCCTATCCACTTTTCCTTCTGCCGGGAGGTGAGCAGCCCTTGGAGGAGGTAGGGGGCACTGTGTGTGTGTACAGTGCGATCTACAGTAAGAGCGATCATGTGCTGTACAGATGAACACTCTTCTGAGAGGAGGCAAGAGCACAACACAGACACTTCTGCCAGAAAAGTGGTTAAACTCCCATGAGTAAGCCTTGTGGAGTTCAAGTCCATTACCATAGTGTCCAGTATCTTATGTGTAATGCCTATCATTCTCTCCCATAAGCCACAAATGTGGGAAGAATGAGGAGGATTGAAAATCCAAGTACAGCCCTTTTCAGCTAAAAAGTGCTGGATTGGCTTAGAATCGAGCTGTAACTTTCAGCAGGCTCCAGTAAAGTTGGTTTTGCAGTCAGATCTTAATGACTTTACTGGCCCTCTGATGCCAAGAAATCGCATTAGAGCAATGATAAAACTTGAAGCATCCATGGATTCTATCACTTCAATGTGTACCACACGCACACTCATGCAGGTGAACAGCACTGCCCATCGTTTTCTATTTGCTTGACCACGTCGGGTTCTGCCAGCTGTTATGACCAGTTCACTTTCAGCAATATCCTTTGCAGAAAGAGGTTTTTGGCATAAGTACCAGCCTTTGGCAGTCCGCATCATTGGACTTATTGTGATAGCAGTGAGCAATATGGACTAGCGCAATAGTGCATACAAGCCTTGTCCACTTGGAGAAACGTTCAAAGTGTTAACAACGCAAGATGAATCTTTGCTCAGATCTGGTAACAAGAATCTTGACTTCTGGATGAATCTCTGGATTGTGGTCAGGATCTAGAGGATCTCAGCTGCAGTTTCTTATGTATGATCCAGCAAGAATTCAGGTCCTGTTAACCAAGAAGAATTTGCAAAGATACTTGCAGACATTTGCCTGGTGGCGTGATCTGCGTGATTAAGCTCTGATGGAACGTGATGCCATTGTTCAGTCGTTGAGGATTTTCTGATTCTTTCTATACGGTTGCTGACATAGAAATAGAAGCATTTTGTCCCATTGTATATGTAGCCCAAAACAACTTTGCTATCTGTGTAGAATTTGATGTCATCTATCTGAAGGTCTAGCTTACGCAGTATAAAATTTCCACAGCTAGCACAGTGCCATAAAGTTCAAGCCTGGGAATTGTGTGCTCAGGCTTAGGTGATAACTTAGCTTTGCCAAACAGAAACCCCTATGTGGGCTTGATTGAGAGAGTCTCTTACCTTGAGGTAGGCAAAAGCTGCTATGGCCTCAGGGGATGCCTCTGGGAATATGTGAATCTCTATTCTATGACTTGCAGCAACGGAAGCTGAAGTGTAGTCTAAGGCATGTAGAGATTGTTTCCAGTACTCCCACTTTGAATGTTTGTTTTGGTACTGGAGTATACCAAACTGTAATAGTCTCTGATAGCTGTGTTAATAATGATTTACCTTATGGTGATGGGAGCCACAAATCCCAGTGGATTGTATAGACTGTTCACCTCTCACAGAACACCACATTTGGTGAATGGCTTGAGTTCACATAGCTTGAACTCACCAGACACCAATTCATCAGCGTGGGTCTTTATTGCAATCAGCAGGTAGAGCAAACAACAAGATGTGGCAGATGAATGAAAGACGGTATCTGCAGGTCAAAAGATGGTAATGTTTTCCCGGATGTGAGCAGATTGCATAAGGCCTATACAGAAGTAGCCATCTCTTTCCTCACAAGACAGGCAAACAGGAACAGGAAATACATCAGAAGATGGGAGGGGACACTGATAATAAACCGAAAAGAATAGTGCAATAACCAGAACAACCACAGGATGGCAGTAAATTAACCAATTACATACAAATTATCATAAGTATGCATTATATTATATTTTACACACAACAAGTGTAACAGCACATCCACACAGTCATTGAAGGAGAAAAAGGTGAATGTCCTTGCATGGCTTAGTCAGAGCCCAGACTTAAAACAGATTGAAAATGTGTGAAATGACTTGAAGACTGCAGTCCACAAACAGTCACCATCAAATTTACCTGAACCTGAGCAGTTCTGAAAAGATTGGGCAAATATTGCAAAGTCTAGATGTGCAAAGTTAGTAGAGACATATCCCAACAGACTAAAGGCTGTAATTAAAGCAAAATGTGGTTCAACAAAATATTGACATAAGGGTTTTTTTTTTTTTTTTCTGACATGTTGGTGTTATATTTTTCACTTGGATGTTATAAGTTGCACTAGTAAATACAGATGGCTAAAACCAAAAATGTGCCTGTCTTCATTTCAGGCTGCAAAGAAACAAAATGTGATTATTTTAAAGAACAGTGATTCTTTTCTATACCCACTGTATATGGTCAAATGTTCTTATGACTATTTTTATGTTAGGATTGAATGTTATAGAATGTTACATTCGCCTAGCGAAAGGTAGCAAATAAAACTGACATTACATATATATTACAAACATTTGGGGTATTATTTGTTGTGTTGTTTTTTTTTATTTTTAATAGACCCCTTATATTTTGAGAGTTGAAAATTCAACAAGAAAATTGGGTGGATAAACAATCAAAATGAAGGACGGGTTGCTTATAATTACACTAAATTCTGGTTTAGAAATTAAAAATTCTATTTATGTATTCTTACCTCAGAAAAGTACCATCTATTGCTCTTAACCTCCTCCAAATCTCCAAATCTCCTTTTTTTTTTGGTGCTGTGATCTGGATTCCTGTTAGAGGGCGGCTAAATTTGTTTTTCATTGTCCCACTGCATGTAGGAACGTAGTCACCCTCTCTTGCTCGCCCATGAGAAGGACTAGGGACTATGGACTATTGGATTTGTAGTGTGCAAAAAGCAGTACACATGACTGCAACTAACATGCACTGCTTGTTCCAAACAAGCGGAAGTGAGGGGAGGAAATGAGAGGTTCAGAAACTCAAGTAGGCTGTTAGGAACCAGAAAAGAACCGTAAGAAACAATATCAGCCTATTAGTGGCCATCAGTGAAGAAGAAAAATTACCTTTTTGCAAAATTTTATAAAAAAAACTATAAAAAAAAGTTTTCATTTTATTTCAAAATTTTCGGTCTTTTGTTTGTTTAGCAAAAAATAAAAAACCCAGTGATGATTAAATACCACCAAAAGAAAACTATGTGTGTGAAAAAAAAAAGATAACAATTTCATTTGGGTACAGCGTCGCATGAGCGCGCAATTGTCATTCAAAAGGCCCATACACACGATCGGACTTTTTGACAACCAACATGCAAATTAGCTGTTTTGGACCAACATCCGACCGTGTGTACGCTCCATCGGACCAACTTTTTCCAGGTTTGATCGGACTTTTGTTGGCTGTGCGAACGGACCAACTTTCTGCCAACAAAAGTCCGATGGACCAAAGTCCGACCGTGTGTACACAAAACCAATGGACTTTTGTACAAACCAATGCAGAACCAATGCAAAAGATCAGACAACAATACAGAAGTTGACCAAAGGTGGCGGTAAAGAGCAGAAAAACCAAGTGATTTGGTGAAAGTTGGCTGAAAAAGTCCTGCCGTGTGTATGCAATACCAACTTGGGGCCAACGCCCTTTGGACAAAAATCCACAGGAAAGTTGGTCCACGGTCCGATCGTGTGTATGAGGCTAAAGTGTGACAGCGCTGAATGCTGAACATTGGCCTGGGCAAGAAGGGGGTGAAAGTGTCCAAGGATAGTCAAAGGATAAGGTTTGAGCAAAATGGCCCTATAAAATGGTTACTTGCCGTTATATTACAGTACCAGTTTAGATTTGAATAACCCTCTTAATAATTTCTCTTTTAAAAATATTTACATTTCACAGAATCACAAGGAACATGTTGAATTCGTTTTTTGCCATTACCAGCTAACACCTGTCCAAATTTCTGGATGTCTGGAGAACGTTCACTACTAAAAGTACTGGATGACAGTTCTGGAAAACACTGTACTACTCTGTGCCATGTAAACTATACACCACATGGAGCAAATATGTGTATAGTTTACAATAAGAATCTTGTTATATCCCGTTAGAATTGCTGTGAAGTGCATCCGAAGAGACATCTACAAATTCAAATACTTTACTAAATTACACTGTCTATTTCAAAAAGGGGATACATGAGAAATCCTTTCCAAGAAAGTGTTTGCTTTTTTCCTTTGTCTTTCTGCTCGGTCAGCTTCTGTAAAGCATTTCTTTAAATATTGACAGAAGTAGAAAGGCAGTAAACATGTCTGCAAAATGTTAACAGAGTTTTGGCCTGACCTTACTTTATCTCTAAAGCATTGTTTTTAGGTTTTAAAGATTCTTTAATGGCTGGCTTGGTAACAATGCAGTGGCACAAAGCAAACATGTTCTTATATTTCACAAAGAAACACTATTTTTATCCAGAAACAACAGACCTGTAAGTTTAAAATATTTGTAGGGAAGTTGGGATGAGCCATATACATTGGGGGTATGAGCTTAAAACATAATATCATAAAAATAATAGACACCATAGAAAAAAAGCCAAGTTGTCAAATAAATCTCACTTTTTATGAGCAAGTAAGCAGAAACTTGGACAAAGATGTGCTTCTATAGGAAATGTATAGGTTTTTTTCTTTACTTTTTGTTTAACAACTTCAGCCCCGGAAGGTTTGGGGTAAATCTTCCGGGCTGAAGTTATTAAACAAAAAGTAAAGAAAAAAACCTATACATTTCCTATAGAAGCACATCTTTGTGACCAGGTAATATTTTGCGATACTGCACGGCGTTATTTTAAATGACAATTAACCGGTCATGCAACGCTGTACCCAAATACAATTTATGTCCCCTTTTCCCCACAAATAGAGTTTTCTTTTGGTGGTATTTGATCACCGCTGCGGTTTTTATGTTTTGCGCTAAATCCAAAAAAAGACAGACAATAAAAAAATAAAAAAAAACAATATTTTTTACTTCAAAATCAATCTTTTCTTCATCAATTTAGGTCAATATGTATTCTGCTACATATATTTGGTAAAAAAATCCCAATACGTGTATATTGATTGGTTTGCGCAAAAGTTATAGCAACTACAAACTTTGGTATATTTTTATTTATTTTATTTTTATAATTTTTTTTTTACTAGTAATGGTGGCGATCAATATAGTGGGACCGCGATATTGCTGCAGATAAATCAGACACCTAACTGACACTTTTTGGGGACCAGTAACACTAAAATAGTGATCAGTGCTAAAAAATATGCACTGTTACTGTACTAATGACACTGCTAGGAAAGGGGTTAACATCAGAGGCGATCAAAGGGTTAAATGTGTTCCCTGGGTGTGCTTACTAACTGTGGGGGAAGTGCTTTGACTGGGGGAATATAAAGATCCGTGTCCCTGCTCAGCAGGAACACAGGATCAGCACATTCCCCTCTCACAGAACGGCGGTCTACCTTGTTTACATAGGCAGACTGCCTTCTACCCTTCTCCTGAAAGATTGGCGGGTTCCGTCCCGGTGGGTCCAATCACAACGCAAGTGGGTCGCCAGCGGCGAGTGCCCCAGACCCGGAAGTGTCAGGTCGAGCATTAGGTACGTGATCTGGGACTGAGCAGCCGCCCTGCCGCAGTAAATGTACGTGGGGCAGCCGCTAAGCGGTTAATATGGCAATGACTGTAAAAAGAACAGTGAAAATGTATTTCTTTCAGTCAGGTAAATGCTAAATATTGCGTATCATGTAATCTTCTATCAAGCAAGCAGGTGGTGACTTGTCAATGGGTGGACGGAGCCTGATGGAGAACTGAGAGACTAGTTCCCCAACAGGTTCGCTTTACTTGTAATTGACAGTGCATGGCAGTAGGTGGATCCATAGCCTCTATTCAGGCCAACAGCGGCTTTCAAATCTGCCCACTGCCGTGCACTGTCAATCAAAAGTAAAGGAGACCTAGTCTCTCAGTTCCCTATGATGCTCCACCCAGTGATAAGTCATTACAAAACTAAGGACAATGTCCATATTTAGGTAATGACATCACCTGTATCACCATTTACATTTAGCTTTCAGCGGTGGATGCTCCTGCCCAACAGCTGAATGGGGCCCGAAAAATAGCACTGTGTGGTAAACTGTCACATTCATAACAGTTTCCCAGCACAGGCACTTCTCTGAGTACTGGCAAACCTCCGTCCGCTGTTGGTACAGTAGTATAAACTACCTGAACTTGCCCCACCTGTCAGTAATGTTACGGACACTGGCACAAATGCTTGCCTTAATTAGGCACAGGTTGTTCTTAAGGAAAATACCACCAAAAGGAAACCACTTAGGTGTTCAACTTTAAACCTAATAAGGCGGTATTGTGTTATACCCTCTGCAGAATGCACCGCTCAGAGAAAACAGAAAAACCAAAAAGAATTTGCTGGGTTAAGATGCTGAGATTCAGTGTATGCACCCTTTGCAAGGTGTAGCACCTTATTGATATATAAGTTGCTATTCAATGTGTTGCACCCTCTGTATGGTGCAGCACTGACCTTTAAGAATGGGAATATTCTAACTCAATGTATTGATATTTTGCCAAGGTGATGGAGACAAGTGATGCAATAGCTATGACGCCTATAATAGAAAGATGCTAGTGTGTTACACCCTCAGCACAATGTATCTCCAAACCAGTGTGATTGCCTGTAGTGTTGTATCCAACAGAGTGCTAGTAAAAAAATAAAAAAATAAATGAAGGTGTATGACTAATTCCTTGTTACCAAAAAGTGGTGTGTTCTACCCTCCGCCGGTATAAAGTGTAAATATATGCTGTGGTAGGTGACCCTAAGGAATAAAAACTTCCTCTTGGGTGAAATGTTCACTGCTGCCAGAAAATATTATAAGTGTATTACACCCTCTAATAAGTAAGGTGCTGGCTGAAAAATAAATGAAATGTCTGCTAGAAAATAAAATAAAAAATGGTTTTAAATGTGTCTTAAATAAGTGCTGGTGCAATTGTTGTGGGTCCAAATATGTGGACCTATAGAAATGTGTTGTACCCTCTGGCGGATGGTGTTCACAACAGTGAAAATGGCAACTGATCAAGTCCGACAGCCTACAAAGCTATTAGACCCAGAGAGGTTAGATACATTTTCATATATTTGCTATTGACTAAAATAATTCATGGATTGAAAAAATGAATATAACAAAGTAAACAATTACAATCTCTTCTTATGTAAAACAAAACAAAAAAGTGTCTTGTGCTCCAAAAAAGTGTCCAGTGCTTTTGCTGAAAAAATATTATCAATATGTTTTCAGGGTCTTCTCATATAAGTGACAGCTGGTGTTGGTGATTCTTATCCGTGCTCCTATTGCAATAGCACTCACCAAATGGCCTCACCCCCAAGGGGTACTGCATGGTCACAGTATATGCCACTGTAGCAGTCTTTATACTCCTTGCTCCGTGCTTAAGTGGCGTTATATTACCATATGAGGAAAAGAAGGGATGCCCATAGTGTAAATCCGTATTTAAAATGATTTTAATTTTATTAGAAATAGGAGATATACTCACATTTTATACAAACGTTTTAAGCATGAAAAAAAACAGATGGATGCCGTCAGAATCCTATTTTCATTTCAATATTCTGGGACCAACATGGTTTGAGTGGAAGGGGAACTGTTAATTCATCAGAATGCTTCCAAGTTAACAAAAACATTTTCTGATGAATATCTTAATGTGCAATAAAATGATTCAAAGTGTAGACCATTTTAAAACATATGCTACATATACTAATTCAGTGGAACTCACATCTTCCATTTCAAGCAGCTCATACCATGTACAGTGCATTGAAAAAGTATTCATAGCCCTTGACATTTTCCCTACTCTGTCATGTTACAACCAAAAACGGCGCTCGCTCTGTCTTTTTCGGCGGCGCTCGCTCTGTCTTTTTCGGCGGCGCTCGCGCGGTCTGTCTAGGCGGCGGGAAATTTTAACGTGGGCAAGCTACAAATGACGCTGGCAAGCTGCAAATGACACTGGGCAAGCTGCAAATGACACTGGCCAAGCTGCAAATGACACTGGGCAAGCTGCAAAAAGCTGCAAATGACGCTGGGCAAGCTGCAAATGACACTGGGCAAGGCTGCAAATGGCACTGGGCAAGGCTACAAATGGCACTGGGCAAGCTGCAAATGACGCTGGGCAAGGCTGCAAATGGCACTGGGCAAGCTGCAAATGACGCTGGGCAAGCTGCAAATGACGCTGGGCAAGCTGCAAATGACGCTGGGCAAGCTGCAAATGACGCTTAAATGTACGTTTTTTTTCCCCTAAACTTCCCTGCTAAACTTGGGGTGCGTTTTATACGCCGGTGCGTGTTATACGCCGATAAATACAGTAAATATGCTTTGATCTAAACCATTCCATTGTAGCTCTGTCTGTATGTTTAGGGTTGTTGTCTTGCTGGAAGGTGAACCTCCGCCTCAGTCTCAAGTCTTTTGCAGACTCTAATGCCGCGTACACACGGTCGGAATTTCCAATGGAAACAGTCCGATGGGAGCTTTTCATCGGATTTTCTGACCGTGTGTATGCCCATCGGTCTTTTTCTGTCGGCATTTCCGACAGACTTTGGATTGAGAGCCTGTTCTTAATTTTTCCGACGGAAAACCTTTCTATTGGATTTTTCGATCGCGTGTATGCAATTCTGACACGCAAAATTCCGGCACATGCTCGGAAACAATTCGACGCATACTTGGAAGCATTAAACTTCCCTTTTATAGTGCCGTTGAACGTGTTGTATGTGTTATTGACCGTCGGAATTTGGTGTGACCGTGTGTAGGCAAGACAGTTTGAGCGAAATTCTAACGGGAAAACCATCAGAGCTTTTTCCAACAAGAATACTGATGGTGTTGTTTGCGGCATAACAGGTTTTCTGCTAAGATTGGCCTGTATTTGGCTCCATCCATCTTCCCATCAACTCTGACCAACTTCCTTGTCACTGCTGAAGAAAAGCATCCCCATAACATATATATCTCTGCAGCTCCTTACCCTGGGCCTCTTGGCTGCTTCTCTGAATTATGCTCCTTGCCCGGCCTGCCAGTTGGTAGGTTTGCAGTTGTGCCATACTCTTTCCATTTTTGGATGATGGATTGAATAGTGCTATGTGAGATGTTCAAAGCTTGGGATGTTTTCTTTATAACCTAACCCTGTTTTAAACTTCTCCACAACTTTATCCCTGACCTGCCTGGTGTGTTCTAGGCCTTCATGATGCTGTTTGTTCACTAAGGTTCTCTAACAAAACTCTGAGGGCATCACAGAACAGCTCTATTTATCCTTAGACTAAATTACACACAGGTTAACTATTTAGGTGACTTCTGAAGGCTATTGGTGCCACTAGATTTTCCTTACACTTCACAATTATGTGCCACTTTGTGTTGCATAAAATCTCAATAAAACACAATTAAGGTACGTTTTTGGTTGAAACATGACAAAATGTGGTAAATTTCGAGGAGTGTGAATACTTTTTCAAGGCACTGTAGTTGTCTGAGGTGCTTTATCTAAAATGAATAAGTACAGAATTTATGTTAATACTAGCTTGAGTTCTCTGTCTTAGAATCCTTTCTGATTCAATATGCTTTCTATCCAGAATGTTTTCCCATTTGGTTGCACCTGAAACTAGCTATTCATCATGACAATACAATCTTTACTACAGCAGCTGGAAACCATTTAGAAATACTTCCTGGCATTAATGCCTGCAAGCACAGTATTGTTTAAAGCTGTGTTATTACAGCTGCCCAATGCCATGCACATTGACAGGAAATACTAGTAATATGATTACTGTGTAGTACTGTGTAGATGTGGCTCCTGCCACTATAATAGCACATAAAAGTCTATATATTCCCAGAAGTTCTTTGGCTGCTATGGTGGAAATATGTCATATACAGACCTGTAAAGTCTAAGAATTTGGACCTTAGAGTTGAGATTTTTTAGGGGCATCCCAGGGTTTCATTTAAAATACCAGCATCACCAGATGTTCAACTGCTAGCATCACCTTGTATTACAGAACCTTCATTAAGATACATACACTCACCGGCCACTTTATTAGGTACACCTGTTCAATTGCTTGGTAATGCAAAGTTGCTAATCAGCCAATCACATGGCAGCAACTCAATGCATTCAGGCATCTAGAGGTGGTGAAGACGACTTGCTGAAGTTAAAACTGAGCATCAGAATGGGGAAGAAAGGGGATTTAAGTGACTTTGAATTTGGCATGGTTGTTGGTGCCAGGCGGGCTAGTCTGAGTATTTCAAAAATTGCTGATCTACTGGGATTTTCACGCACAACCATCTCTTTACAGAGAACGGTCCAAAAAAGAGAAAATATCCAGTGAGCACCAGTTGTGTGGACAAAAAAACCTGTTGATTTCAGAGGTCAGATGAGAATGGGCAGACTGGTTCAAGATGATAGAAAGGCAACAGCAAATCAAATAACCACTTGTTACAACCAAGGTATGCAGAATACCATCTCTGAACGCACAACAGCACATGGGCTACAGCAGCAGAAGACCACACCGGTTGCTACTCCTGTCAGCTAAGAACAGGAAACTGAGGCTACAATTTGAACAAACTCACCAAAATGGGACAATAGAAGATTGTAAAAACATTGCGTGATCTGGTGAGTCTCCATTGCAGCTGTGATATTCAGATGGTAGGGTCAGAATTTGGTGTAAACAACATGAAAGCATGGATATGCTGCCTTGAATCCATTGTTTTGGCTGGTGGTGGTGGAATTGTGTGGGGGATATTTTCTTGGCCCTTAGTACCAATTGAGCATTGTTTAAACGCCATGGCCTACCTGAGTATTGTTGCTGACTATGTCCATCCCTTTATGACTACAGTGTACATATCTTCTGATGGCTACTCCTAGCAGGATAATTCACCATGTCACAAAGCTCAAATAATTTCAAACTGTTTTCTTGAACATGACAATGAGTTCACTGCACTCCATTGACCTCCAGAGTCATCAGATCTTAATCCAATAGAGCGCTTTTGGGATGTGGGACAGGAGATTCGTATCATGTATTGGCAGCCAACAAATCTGCAGCAACTGTGTAATGCTATCATGTCAATATGAGGAATGTTTCCAACACCTTGTTGAATCTATGCCATGAAGAATTAAGACAGTTCTGAGAAGAGAAAAGAGAAGAAGAGAAAAGGGGGTCCAACCCAATACTAGCAAGTTGTACCTAATAAAGTGGCTAGTGAGTGTATATTGTAAGCGCTGGCTGACAGATTTGTGGACAGTGTACATGTGTCACCTAGGTTTCTCACATACAAATTGTGAGGGCTCCAGGATTTGTGTCTGGTATGGAAATCTTATGTAGGTCCTGGAGCCCTAAAGCTTTGTAGATCTTTGGGTGGGATAAAGCCTCCGTCCCTAGGTCCACATCTTTCCTGTTAGCTGGACCTTCTTAATTGGTCTCAGCTGTACAGAGGCCTTTTGTATGTTAGCTGGTTGATACTTGGGGCCTCCTGCATTGTACTGTGAATAAAAGTGCAGAACAAAGCTACCTGGGCTGTTCCTGGGTGTGCCGGTTTATGCATGATTACCACTACCAGTTGAGTCTGTCATTAAAGAGACAGATGAAGACACGTGACGTGTCGTAACGCGTAGGGAGTGGCCGCAGGCAGAGGAGACGTGAGACGTGAGAAGGCGCTGAGAACGCCTAGGAGTGATTCATTTCTTTATATGTCTATGCCGTTTTTTGCTTTTAAAAACTTGATTTTAATGTAAGAGTCCACCCATTGTACCTTAATAAACTTGCCCATACTTAATTAAGATACTACACTAGTGGAGGCTTCCCTTTCTTGTTTCTTTGCCCTTTGTCTTGTCCGGACACTGAGCACTGCAGGAATCAAGATTTTAAACGCCCTTAAAGGAGAAGTTTTTTACTCTTACCAGTTTTATGCTGAACAACTTGTATCCACAATCCATGGGGCTATAGGATATGCCCGAAAAGCTACAACCTTTCAGATTTGAGGTGAGAGTTTTGAGAGACTAGTGATTGGATTGAACTTTATGAAAATCAGGACCAAGTACCCGCTGCAGAAAATATACAGGATTTAATATTCATATCATGCAGTTAATGCTGATAACCTGAATGAATGGAATATCTAATTACTGCCTAACTAAAGCGAATACGGTACCTGACTAAATACACCATCAGGACCGGATGCATTAACTTGGACACTGCTCATTCATATATATCTTATCCAACCTGGGACTATATATATTTATTGCTTATATTGTTTGACACTTTTTTCCATCAGCATTTGATAACCATTCACCTATTATTGATTACTCATCCATTAATTGATGCTTCTTATTAAGTATTTAATGGCACAGCACTTTAATTGCATAGCACTTGAATGCACTGTGATTGCTTTAATTTATTTGATTGTTTGAATTTATTTATATCTGTATCTCACAGCACTTTATATGGTACCTAATGGTTTTGCACATATGCACCCGTCACTTTATGTACTACTGTATGTAGACATTGATGTCTATTAGTACTGTAACATTTATTTTATTTCACCAGTAGTAGTGGTATTACTATTGGAGTATTCCTTATTGCACTTTTATTTTAGCTATATATTGCGCGAAATTCTTTTATATATATTTCACTATTTTGTGTATTTGTGAACACACCACATTTTGCAGCAGAGCACTACTTATTTATTTACTTATTTTGACTTACACATACTCCAAGTAGCGCGAGGGACACATATCTACATTAAAGAGACAGACCTTTTATTGAACAAGGAGGGAGAGTCTGTAAAACAGCTCATTTTGGCAAATGCTAACCAGCCAAAGACAAACCGCTTAAACACACAGCAGATAGGACAGTCCACCAGGCCTCAAAGGCTCTACAGCAAGTGAACCTGTCTCTACAGCAGCAGAGACAGGTCCTGTTAGAGAAGCAGGTGGTGACACAAGGGTTGACGTTTACACCTTGACAGCTGGTGCAGTGCAGTTCAAGGAAACAGATGCTGCCCGAGGAGCAGTGGACAGATTTGCTGGCACTCTTTTTTAAATCAGTAGTATACACTGTGTTTAAACTGCACTTGTAAGCTAAGTAAGGTATAAGCTAAGGTAAGCTTTTAATAAGTCTTGTGCTGTTTAGTAGATATTTACATCAGCTCCAGCAATAATGTCACTGGGGCATGCATGCGCAGCAGAGAGTGCCGTGCCCGCATGGTGACTCACATGTGTATGCACAGGAGTGACATCATCATAGCCCAGCCATTTAAAGTCCTGGAGAGCCTGAGCCCAAAAGAAGACCTGACAAAGTTGTAAGTGCCAGGAGAGTTGGCAGCTCAGCGCTGGAGGGCTCCATTTGAAAGGTAGGTATGTCATAATGTGCTGGTATGCACCATGCAGTATGTCACAAACTTGCAGGGGGCCCATTAAAAAAATTATATTAGTATTAGTTTCCTACCGATTTAATGGGGGAGCCCCAAAAGGTGTACTTTGCTAAGGAGAATCCTACGCTCTAAGGAGAAATCCTAGCTAGGCTCAGTCTTACCATGGTTTTAGAGAATAGCGCATGTTCCAATTGGAATATGACCCTGGGAAGTCTGTGGGGTCCTTGATGAATCGTTTATTTCACCTTACAAACATTTTTTTAAACCGGAGGTTCATATCCTACTATTTTGTCTGAACTTGAAGGAGAATTTTGGCAACCTTTTGTCAGAGACACTTAACAACATCCCTCTAGCAGTCGTGGTTTGTTGATTGGGAGGGGCAGATTAAACAGCCCCAGTGCCATAGATATACCTATGGCCAGGGAAGATTTTTGTATGGTACAGTTGAGGATTTCCAATTTGGCAAAGACATGGAAAAATGCAAAGGTGATAAATGGTGTACCTAAAAACCAGGAGTAATCCTTTTATGCCCCCATTTTGCAGTATCCCATTACTTACAGTATCATGTAAAGAAAGAATGGGAGCAAGTTTTAAAGTAGCTGGTAGTTTCCCAGTCTCACAGAGGAAGGCATTGCATCTTGGATCTATCCCATTTTTATGTTTGGTGGTCATTTAGGGGTAGAAAAACAATGGAGTGCTAAAAAGCAGTTTTTCTGGCCTGGTATTTTCAAAGCCATTAAGGAGCATTGTAAATCTTACCATGAATGCACCCCATCAACATTTTTGAGGTCCACTAGTACTATTCCCAATAACTTGGGTCTATTTTGAGAGGATTGCTTTGGATCCAGTGAGGCCACTGCTGAAATAGTCCTTGTCTGTGCCAACTGGGATGAAGAAGAAATCCCTCTCAGAAACATGTCCATTAAAGTGATACTAAAGTCTCTTTTTTTGGTTGATAAAAATAACAAACATGATATACTTACCTGTCCCTCTTCTGTGCTCCTGGCCCCTCTCTCCTGTTGAGTGCCCCAACAGCAAGCAGCTTGCTATGGGGGCTCCTGAGCCGAGCTGCAGTTCTGTGTGTCCATTCAAACATGGAGCCACAGTCCAGCTACACCCCCTTTGTCTCCTAATTGGCTCACTGACTTTGATTGACAGCAGTGGAAGACAATGGTGGGGAGTCCCGGACAGCTGAGTCTCTAATGCAGCATCGCTGGATCTAGATGGACCTCAGGTAAGAATTAGGGGGGGGGGGGGCTGAGGAGGGCTGCCGCACACAGAAGACAAAATACCTTCTGCCTTTACAACCACTTTAAGATAGCTGCACTTTCCCTTTGTTTTCCCTTACAGGTATTCCTAGGGAAATTTTGATGGATCAAGGTCATGTCAAAAGGTAACCAAACAACTGTGCCAGTTGTTGAAAATGACTTACCTATGTACGTCAGTGTTTTAACCCCGAATGATGAGTAGAATGGTTCAACAGAACCTTGTAAGGCATGCTAAAAAAAACTGTTTTGTTAACATGTGATGGCCAAGATATTTCTGTGCTGGTTATGTTCAGTGCTTTAAAGGTTAAATATATTTTCTCCTGTGTAAGTTGCGCTGCTTAGTTGCTCAGTATTGGTGGTTCTGTTTGGTAGGTAAGGGTTAACACTGCTGGCCAGCTTTTCCCAGGCTTTTCTTTGGACCAAATATATAAAAAGGGGAACTGTATCTAGGTGAGAGGTGATCACTGCACTCTGCATGGGAAGAGAAGGAGAGAGCTGCTGGGGCTGTAGCTGCCGCTCGGCTACTTTACCACCTGTTGTGGGAGCCCAGTTGGGGCTCCAAGGGGTATGGACTTACATGGACTTGTGCTACCAGATGCTGAATGAATTGAAAAGGTGTAGATGGCGCTACTCCTATTAGTAAATAAAATAGATATGAATAATGGAAACCAAGTGGTGGTCAAAGCTTAATGGGAACTTCCACCAATGACAGAATCAAAAACTGGAAATCAATAATTCAAGTAAAGGCTAAATGTATTCAGTTGAAGATATGGATGGTGTGTGCTACACCCTCTGTCTATTGCAGAGTAAAATGCTGTGCTACCAGATGCTGGATGTTTTACGGATTGTTGCTATCTCATGTGGATTCACTGGGAATTTTGGACTCTTGTCTGCAGGGAACATTTTATGGACTTTACTACCTAACTCAGGTATGACTACATCATGGGGAACTACAACATGGGCACTTAGAGAACTTTATCAGGGATGTGTTGAAGATGTTATCAAGTACTGCTCAAATGTCTCCTTTAACTACTTCAGTAAAATATAGAAGGTTATTTAAGGTGGCGAGAGGCGTTAGAGAAGATACAGTACATGGGTCTGAGCAGAGAAGCTAAATTGCTGTTGCTAATGACTTTTGTATTTGTGTCACATGCTAAAGCAGCCATTTGCGAGCATTGTGTCACAGTGTTCCCACCAGGCATGTTAAGCCCCACCCACAGGTTGATAAGGATGGAAAAGACTTGGACTTTGTGTCACCAACTTAATGTTTTAAATAAGGGAAGTGTCAGGGTTTTTACCATTTAAACTTTTGTATGGTAGGCATCCCTTGGGACTCCTGGATATAGTCCCCAAAAAAATGTGTGCAAGAGGCCACACCTCACAAAATTATAATCAAATACATTTCTCAGGTGCAGCGTAATATAGTAGCAGTCATGTTCATATTTCAGAAACAAAAGTAGTAAGTCCCAAAGGCACAGGCCAGGGTTTATAACTTCTCTTTTAAAATCAGAACTTTTAACTCAGGAGAATTTGTTTTGGTTGTAGAAAGCACATTTCTGGCAATGTGACAGAGCTTCTATGAAATCAGAAAAAAATGTGATATCAACCACCATGTATGAGAAAGCCCCTCCAAATATATCATGGTAACTTAAGGAAATCCTATAGAATAGGGAGACTCTCTCAGCAGTAACTAAACCTAAAGTGTCACCAGCAAAAGTTATGAGAGGTGAGGATGTCAGGGACCCGGTCTACTAGTTAGATTCAAGAGTTGAGATAGTTCCCGCAGTAATAACAAGAAGTATTTTCAGAATTTCCTGACAGAACTAACAGAATTTTCCATGACATTGGAACTTAGCCTCACGTCGAAGTAAAATTAAACCTATTGATTACCTGAAACACAGAGAAAAGCAATTTCAGAAGATGTATAGAAAACATTATCAGGGACCCAGCAGGCCGTTGCTGATGAACTGCCACGTGTCCACTGTATGTTGGCAAATTGGCCTCCTTCTTTCAAGGTTTGAGCAGAGGGTGAAGCTATGCAAGGCACTGGATGGCAGGGCTATGGGTGGTGAATATGTGTCACCTAGGATTCTCACCTACATGCAGTGAGGGGCTCCAGTATTTGTGTCTGTTATGGAGAAGACAAACTTTTGTGTTGTCTCAGGTCTTAATACATTTTGATCTGAATCCTGGAGCCCAGAAGCTTTGTAGAGCTTTGGGTGAAATAAAGCATCCATCCTTAGATCCACATCTTATCTAGACCTCATTAAACAGGTCTCGGCTGTCCACAGGCCTTTTGTGCTGATCAATGTTGGGGTTTCGCTCACTACGCAAATTTGTCCTACATCAAAAACTATTTTACGAATTTGGCAACTGTGGAAAATGTGGAAAATTCCTAGCCAGAGCTCTCCAGACTAACAAAGGACGAACGGGGGGCAACGACCGGGATGTGAGGACGTGAGGCGCCTGAGCTCTGTCCGATTCACACAGATCCTTATGACACAGATACAGATAGTAGGAAAAGAGAGTTTTAGATGCTGCAAATCCTGTTTTATTAGAAACATCAAGTCTAACGTTTTCATCTTACCAACACCATTACCTTCAAGGTGAAGAATTAAAATAGATGGAGAAGGCCATAAATGAAACAAAGTAGAAAGATGAAAGAAAAGATCAGTCCATTGTAGACCTTGAATGCCTTTCCAAAAGATTTGAAACTTATCTGAAGGTAAGGATAGGTTGGAACTGTAGCAAAGCTGTGAAGCTCGTTTATGAGCCCAATATACATATGAATACCCAACTATCTATATGTAAGACTTGATACCTATAAATCAAAGAGATAGGCTAGGATGAATATAAATATATATATATTAAACCTCTGAGACTCCCATCTACCTAATATTATAATAACCGCATTACTTAAACCCAATCTAGCAGCTTCTGTAGTGGCTCCGATGCAAAAAGAATGTGAGGAAAAGTTTACTTAAGAAAGGCCTAACTGGCAAAGACAACGTTCAAAAACTGCTGAAAATTGAAATTTTGTCATAGGAGACGAATCCAAATGTACTAAAAATTGACCTCCAATACCTGGACTACAAGAAAGATATTTTTTTTAATGCTAAAAGAGGGAAAATGACGGAGTTGCCACAAGCATATAGCCAATGGCATTTGCCAGCTTGATCCATTTTTGATCTCCTAATGAAAATAAGGACCTTATTATCCAAAATAGAAACTTCAGTGAATCTTAAACCTGACAAACTTTGTTTGTTGTTTGGTAACATCTCAGAGATACGAAGCACGGCAAAGAAAATCAAAACAAAAGCTGCATGAAATAGCAACGCCTCATTATCTGAAATGCAAACAATAGAAGGAGCCAAACCAAGCGTGGATAAAATATCCAATGTAATTGGTCTATGCACATCTGGTGCTAGCTTTGCTTTTCTATATCCTCTAAGAGCCTGCCTAACTGAGAAAAAACTATTACAGACTGGTAAATTATGAAGTTTGAGGAAGAAGGAAACCTCCAACTAATGTCTTATCAATGTGATTGCAAGAAAAATTGAATTGCATAAGTGAACAAAGATAGGCTAAAATTGATTGTTCAGTAGGGGAAAAACCTGAAAGGCCTAGTCATGTATTAAATAACAGCCACTTCTCCCATGCAACTGAGTTGTCAGTCCATGTTTTTGGAGCGACTGAATTTTTTATAGCTGATAAGACTGGAGTTAAATCAGATTCCCATAGATGACTTGGACAGGGGAACCCAACCATGTCTGCATCTGGCAAAAGTTGTCTGAAACGAGTCATCTGGAAGCAAGATAATTCATCAGCAATAACATTTTGCTTACCTGGCACATATTTTGCTTTAATTCAAATATTTAACCTGAAACATAGAAGAATCAGATAACGTAAAAGCTTGATGACAAACAGATTTGGAATAAAGGCAGTTTAGGACAAAAATCACACCCTTGTTGTCTGAATTAATAATAATAATTTTATTAGCAAAATAATCTCCCCAAATTTTCAATGCAATGATGACTGGAAAATGTTCTAACAAAATATATTTCTCGTAGCTTTGCTAGATACCCAAAAGGGGGGCCATTCACCGCAAAACACCAATGAGTGTGGAAAATAGCCGAAAAAAACACGAGAGCCAACAGCATCTGTAAATAAATTAAGATCAGCAGAAAAAACTAAATCTTCTTGAAAAAATTACCATCCGTTATAGTCAATTAAAAATTGTGACCATACCAACAAGTCATCTTTTAAATCAGATGTGATGTGAATATGCGAAAAAGGGGATTTATAACCTGACCTAGCCAATGACAGTCGCCTTGAAAATATCCTGCCCATTGGCATAATCCATGTCGCAAAAGCGATAAGACCTAAAAATGATTGAAACTCATTTAATAAATTGAAGCCTAGCAATCTTGAGGGAAGGGAGCTCATATTGAAACAATAAAGTATTAATGCTGATACCTAAAAATTCAATAATAGGAGATGGAAAAGCTGTTTTATCAATTGCACGAGGAATACCGAAGAATTCTGTTATGAGAAAAAATAAGAGTAGCATTAAAGAGCAAACAGTTTTAATAGTAGGCCATAATGTGCATAAAGTAAAGGCCAGTACCCCTAGGGGATGCTTGGGGTAAAGATAGACACTTTAAAACGATGTATGCATGTGAAGAAGTAAACGTTTATTCAAAATAGTACATAGTGAACAAGGGAATGCTCAGAAGGCATGGTATGTTTGCAATAAGGATACAATCAGTTGATACAGTTTATAACATGTCAAAAGAGCAAAACATACAAAGCATTTATGACAGAGGTATAAACTTGCTTGGTACATATGGTAAGGAAGATGCCAACATGTTTCGGACTGTGGTCCTTTGTCAAGGCAAATTGTGTCCTTAGAAACTCATCTAAATAGATGAAGGGTCATAAAATTAGTCTCAATATATCAATACATTATATTTGCACTAGAAAGATCTATATTGCTGGAGGAGATTTATCTCAGGAGAGAAAACACAATAGGGTACTCACATGTCTTACCAAAGCTCAATAGTTTGTCATATAGAGGGAGCCACTGAGCGTGGGATCCAAAAGATCAGGGTATGTGCAGTAAAAACAAAGTGTATTTGAACACTAGGGCATGGAAGGCCTGCTGGGAACCCCCTCAGAATACAAGGTCCAACATACAGGGTTTAGGGCTGAAAGCCCATAGCCTGTATTAAACACAGTTGGTCAGCAGATGTATCACTGTAAAATGAAGTAAAATGAGAATAGTCAGGGACAAAAAAACAGAGTGAGGGTATCTGGCTACAATCAATATGTAGACCTTGTATTTACCTGAGTATAATTTGTGAGTAGAAGGGAGGAGGTCAGCTCTGGTCAGTCATCAGCATGAGACTGAAACCAGAGTGTGGAAAGTTTAAATGTGGTCAGATAATGACTAACAGCTGAGGGTGGTTGTGTGTCAATCATCCAGAAGCCTCAGTGTTAATATTGCTGCTGTGTGATTGGGAGGCGGGCGTCAGGAGGCGCTGTGGTGGCCTCCCAGTGTGGACCTCTGACGGGGCGGTGCCGGGCGCGGCCGCGTCATGACGGCGCGGCCGCGTCCGGCGTCGTGACGTCACCGACGCGGGACAGACAGTTGCCAGTTTCCTGGTGCGCTCCACAGTGGAGCGCAAACAGGAAGTGGGCCAGTGGACTGGCCTAGATGGAAGGCGAGAGGGTGGCGCGTGCGCATTGTAAACGATGCGCCGGCGCCCCTGGTCTTACCCGCGCCGGGTATTCAAAATAGAGGGGGGGAAAACCGAAAAGCAGGTGGAATGTAAAATGGGTGGATCCATAAGGAAAATAGTCACAAAAAGAGCAATGGAGGACATGCAGGCTTAGTACAATAAGTAACCTAGTGGTATATATGGCCTGTAACACAATGGAGGGAAGGGGAAAGAGACCCATGTAGCAATTTATTGCACAGTATATATTGTATGGATAGAAAAAACATATATTAGTGATGCATATGAAGGATGTACATAAATATACATATACAATATGAAATATATGGACATATATTCCTATATGCTATAAAGGAAGGCATCCAATCCACAAAATAAAAGGAAATAACAGTGCAGGCAATGTACACTGGGTGTGAGTGCTTAAACGTGGGAGACCATAAGTTACAGGTCTAATTCACAGACTCCGGTCTCGAAGCCCTCAAGGTAAGGTTTAAAATTAAAGGCCTCGTTTAGGCCAGGGGGTATGGTGGCATTGAGGTGGAAAATCCAACGAAGTTCACTCTGAAGGAGTGCTTTGTTGTAGTCACCCCCTCGGTTTGGGGGGGGAATGTGGTCTAGAGCTCTGAATGAGATCTTGGGAATAGTATCAGGGTGGACAATAGAGGTATGTCGTCCCAAAGGTAAATCGGGATCTCTTAGGTTTATACTGGTAACGTGTCCATAGATGCGTTTCCAGAATGGTAGTTTGGTCTTACCCACGTAGAAGCATCCACATTCACATTCGAGAAGGTAAACAATTCCAACTGAACGACAATTTACATAATACTTAGGAAAAAGGCGTTGACCATTGGGCAAAAGGTTGTGTAGATTGGATTTAGGTAAATATTTGCAATATTTGCAATTGCCACATGGATAGGTGCCCTTTAGCTGTCTCAGGGATTTGTTACTACTCTTGTATTCACTAGTGATGAGTTTATCTCGAAGAGATGGGGCACGTCGATAAGTGATCAGGGGTTTGGGCGGGACAAAGGGGGAAAGGGCTCTATCTGTAGAGATGATGTGCCAGTGTTTAAGTAATATTTGAGTGATTTCATTGTATTGTTGGCAGTAATTCGTTATGATTCTGAGAATTCATAACGAATTACTGCCAACAATACAATGAAATCACTCAAATATTACTTAAACACTGGCACATCATCTCTACAGATAGAGCCCTTTCCCCCTTTGTCCCGCCCAAACCCCTGATCACTTATCGACGTGCCCCATCTCTTCGAGATAAACTCATCACTAGTGAATACAAGAGTAGTAACAAATCCCTGAGACAGCTAAAGGGCACCTATCCATGTGGCAATTGCAAATATTGCAAATATTTACCTAAATCCAATCTACACAACCTTTTGCCCAATGGTCAACGCCTTTTTCCTAAGTATTATGTAAATTGTCGTTCAGTTGGAATTGTTTACCTTCTCGAATGTGAATGTGGATGCTTCTACGTGGGTAAGACCAAACTACCATTCTGGAAACGCATCTATGGACACGTTACCAGTATAAACCTAAGAGATCCCGATTTACCTTTGGGACGACATACCTCTATTGTCCACCCTGATACTATTCCCAAGATCTCATTCAGAGCTCTAGACCACATTCCCCCCCCCAAACCGAGGGGGTGACTACAACAAAGCACTCCTTCAGAGTGAACTTCGTTGGATTTTCCACCTCAATGCCACCATACCCCCTGGCCTAAACGAGGCCTTTAATTTTAAACCTTACCTTGAGGGCTTCGAGACCGGAGTCTGTGAATTAGACCTGTAACTTATGGTCTCCCACGTTTAAGCACTCACACCCAGTGTACATTGCCTGCACTGTTATTTCCTTTTATTTTGTGGATTGGATGCCTTCCTTTATAGCATATAGGAATATATGTCCATATATTTCATATTGTATATGTATATTTATGTACATCCTTCATATGCATCACTAATATATGTTTTTTCTATCCATACAATATATACTGTGCAATAAATTGCTACATGGGTCTCTTTCCCCTTCCCTCCATTGTGTTACAGGCCATATATACCACTAGGTTACTTATTGTACTAAGCATGCATGTCCTCCATTGCTCTTTTTGTGACTATTTTCCTTATGGATCCACCCATTTTACATTCCACCTGCTTTTCGGTTTTCCCCCCCTCTATTTTGAATACCCGGCGCGGGTAAGACCAGGGGCGCCGGCGCATCGTTTACAATGCGCACGCGCCACCCTCTCGCCTTCCATCTAGGCCAGTTCACTGGCCCACTTCCTGTTTGCGCTCCACTGTGGAGCGCACCAGGAAACTGGCGACTGTCTGTCCCGCGTCGGTGACGTCACGACGCCGGACGCGGCCGCGCCGTCATGACGCGGCCGCGCCCGGCACCGCCCCGTCAGAGGTCCACACTGGGAGGCCACCACAGCGCCTCCTGACGCCCGCCTCCCAATCACACAGCAGCAATATTAACACTGAGGCTTCTGGATGATTGACACACAACCACCCTCAGCTGTTAGTCATTATCTGACCACATTTAAACTTTCCACACTCTGGTTTCAGTCTCATGCTGATGACTGACCAGAGCTGACCTCCTCCCTTCTACTCACAAATTATACTCAGGTAAATACAAGGTCTACATATTGATTGTAGCCAGATACCCTCACTCTGTTTTTTTGTCCCTGACTATTCTCATTTTACTTCATTTTACAGTGATACATCTGCTGACCAACTGTGTTTAATACAGGCTATGGGCTTTCAGCCCTAAACCCTGTATGTTGGACCTTGTATTCTGAGGGGGTTCCCAGCAGGCCTTCCATGCCCTAGTGTTCAAATACACTTTGTTTTTACTGCACATACCCTGATCTTTTGGATCCCACGCTCAGTGGCTCCCTCTATATGACAAACTATTGAGCTTTGGTAAGACATGTGAGTACCCTATTGTGTTTTCTCTCCTGAGATAAATCTCCTCCAGCAATATAGATCTTTCTAGTGCAAATATAATGTATTGATATATTGAGACTAATTTTATGACCCTTCATCTATTTAGATGAGTTTCTAAGGACACAATTTGCCTTGACAAAGGACCACAGTCCGAAACATGTTGGCATCTTCCTTACCATATGTACCAAGCAAGTTTATACCTCTGTCATAAATGCTTTGTATGTTTTGCTCTTTTGACATGTTATAAACTGTATCAACTGATTGTATCCTTATTGCAAACATACCATGCCTTCTGAGCATTCCCTTGTTCACTATGTACTATTTTGAATAAACGTTTACTTCTTCACATGCATACATCGTTTTAAAGTGTCTATCTTTACCCCAAGCATCCCCTAGGGGTACTGGCCTTTACTTTATGCACATTATGGCCTACTATTAAAACTGTTATACAATTTTGGGATGCGATAGACCATTTGCTGTTCCCACCTACTTGCCCACCCAAACAATTTTAAAGAGCAAACAGGGGAATCTGGGGGACCAATAAAGAGGAAATCGTCAAGATAGTGAAGTATTCCACTATGACCCGATTCATAAACAATTACCCACTGAAGAAAAGTGGCAAAAACTTCAAAACAATGGCAGGACAAAGAGCAACCCATAGGAAGGCATTTGTCATAGAAAAAAATATCCATCAAAACTAGGCTATAGGCAACAATCTGAAAGCTGATTGAATATCAGCTTTAGCTAATAACGCACAGTGGCCACATTTCTTTATGTAAATCAAAAAATGATCTTGCACAACGGTGTGTGAAGCACCCAACTTAAATAATACAAATAAAGAGTACCAATAAGAATACAAATGTTGAATCCAAAAATAATGTTGAATCCAAAAATAATGTGATAAAATAATGTGATATAAAATCCAAAATCCTAAATTCATATAAGTGAAAATAAATGAAAGGAACTGGGAGATATCTAAAGACACCAAATATTAGAATATAAATAAGTCCATATGTCCATATATATAAATGGTTTAATTCTTCTTCCACATTTCTTTATGATTTGGATTGCATTATCAAAAGTAGCATAAGTGACAGAAGCTGATAAATGATCAATTTCATCATTCAAAGAACTTCCAGCTGGGAAGAAAAGGTGATGGATGAGGTGATAATAATTGGGCTCCTTCTTAGGAACCAGCCCCAATGGTGACACACAGACATTTTGAAAAGGAGGGAAAATAAAAGGGCCAGCAACTCTGTTTGCTGAAAATTCTTTAATTAATTTATCTCTCACTATATCTTTATGCATTAGCACCAATTAATTTTTTTTTGAAAAATGACAACCTGGGCCTGAAAAAACAGAAAGTTTAAAACCTGTGGAAAAGCTTTCAATTAATAGCGATGCCTTCCCCTTGTCTGGGTATAGCATTAGCCAATGATTACATTGTGGACAGCCTCACTGGTATGCAGGCATTTCGACTTATCCCTAGTGAAATGATTGTTTGAAGTTCTTTTAAAACACTTGGATACTGGGTGATTCCCAAAGCAAAATGAACATTCAGGTCAGTAACGGCATGAATTTAACCACTTGCACTTCTTTTCATTATAGGCGTAGCATATGCCTTTCTTATACACTGAAACCAAATTAGGAGTAGTAGTCATTAATTGTGTTTGTTGTTTTGAAAAAACAGTTTTTTGAGGAATAATAAGGCTCAACCACAACCCAACGTCTTTATTCCCCCATTTAAGATTAAGATAAATAGCAATCTTCTGGCGGAAAGATTCATCATAATTGAACCATCCAAGACCACCAAAGCTTTTATAAGCTTCTAGTATGTGCTCCAAATGTTGAAACAACCCACTACACTTTTCAGGATGCTTCTCACCCATTACCGCAAAGAAGATGCAGAAAGCCTGCAGCCAATTATAAAACGATCTAGAGATTGGACAGCGCCTATTATCTTCAGCGCCTTCTTCTGATCTCTTTAATGCTTATTGGAAAATTATTTTGTTAAAGGTAATAAAGATAAAAGGAGGCCCAAAAATTTGCCCTTCCAAATTTTCTCTTAAATCGAGGGAGCCAAGTGAAATCCTAATGGCAAAACCTCTTTAAAACATACCTCAGGGACAGAAGCAGACATACTGACAGAAGTGTTGGTAAATGTAGAAACAGGATTAACATTAGAGGACCACACATTAACAGGAGAAGGTGAAACAGACATTAGCTGCTGAATAGACAAAGATTCATTACATTTAACTAAAGAATTAATTAATTGACAAATTAATTCTTTCTGAGATGACTCACCCGCCTTAATAGGCTCTGAGTGCATAGGAAGTACTGGAATGCTGTCTCCTTGAGGTGGCATATTATTGCTGCAGACCTCACTGGTGATGCTGCTTGAGAAGGGGCCCTCACTGTATCCAGCCTAGACGGCCTGGGTGCCTGTGATGCCGTCGCTCTGGAAACCGGGAGAAAAAAGCCTGGATTGTGCTGCAGCTGTGGGCGGAGTCACCTTTGCTATGGGCGGAATCAATCCTGCTGTGGGCGGAGTAGCTCTTGAAGTGGGCGTGTTGCTTCTGCTGTGGGCGGAGTAGCCCTAGATGTAGGCGGTGTCCTTCGCAGCTGTGGATCGGGGATGGAGAGAAGTCCCGCCTTCTCCTCTTGAAGCGCCGGCCGGCGTGCTGAGCCACAGGCAAGTCATCTTTCTCTTGTTCAGTTGGACGGGTCCTATCCCTCCGATCCAACGATGCCTCTGACTTCAGACGTTCAGATGGCAAGCTCCGTTGAAGCCTGCAAGCTGGGGAGTGCTGGGCTGAGGTAAGACTTGCTGGCTGGGTCATCTCTTCTGTCTCTGCTCTTCTTGGGAGAATCTGATGCTCCACCGCTTCTGCCTCAGATGCCGGGTCATCTTCCGCCATCGCCAGGCACCACTGCAACCACTCAGATGCCGCCTTATCCAAGACCTTCCTCACTAGCGACTTCATGTCCTGTCACGGCTGGTGAGCTCAGTATTATAGCTCAGTATTATAGCTGAGGATCACGCCAAGCCGATCCAGGACAACTGCAAACAGGTCTGTCATGCCTTTTATAGCCCCATACACGTCCAGGGAAAAAACATGTTTCCCGACTCAAGCCTCGTGACACACTCTCTTTTTTTTTTTTATAAAATTAAAAAAACTTTATTAAAATAACATGGTGGCCACAATCCCATGTTATGGGCTCCTAATTTGTGCCAACTTGTCATTCTTGGTCTACCTGACCATGGCTTGGTATCAAAAGAGCCCCAAACTTTCCACTTCTTAATAAGGGATTATTATTGGCATATTCAAGGCTTTGGGCATCTTACGCAGGTCTTTTGACAGTTCTTTTCTACCTCCTCATGGCTCAGCTAACAAACTCATTGACTATTTATACACAGACACTAATTGCGATTTAAAAAGCCACAAATGTGGGAAATGAACCTTTAATAGCCATTTTAACCTCTGTGTGCCATCTTCTGTGTCTGTACCAAGGCCAAAATTCCAGGGTATGTAAACTTTTGATCAGGGCCATTTGGGTGATTTCTGTTATAATTATGATTTTAAAAGGAGCCAAAAAAATATGTGATAATTGCTTCATGTGATCACTATCCTTGAATAAAAGACATTTTTTTGGCATGATTCGTCATATTTTCAATATAAATGCCAAAATGTCACAATTTCTGCCATGGTATGCAAACTTTTGAGCACAACTGTATATAAACATATTTTGCACGACGCAAGTTATTGAATATTTAGTAGAACAAACCTGCTTGGACAGTTCCTGGGTGTCCCTGCTCATGCATGGTTACCATGGGCACTACAGGATGAGCCTTCTATTTTACAATATACAGTATGCAGTATCACAAGCCAATTGTGTTTTATTTATGTGTTTTTTCACTACTAGCAAACGAACCCAGGAATTCATCAAAGGATCTTAAAGTACTGAACCTTTAATATTAGACACTAATGCAGTGTAGACCTGACATCCCAGTGCTGGAGAGATGAGTTTCCCTGCTGTTTGAGACGTCTGCATTTAGTCACTATACAACAGTATGATATGCTAAGTGCAGCAACATACCTATTGACAGATAAGCTATCCATTCACTTTCCCTTTTTTTCTTTTGATTTCTTTCAATCTATTTATTTATATCTTTGACGATACACACAACAATTAATTGATCCATACATAACATTAACTCAATCGTCTCTATATCGAATGTAAATATATCTCATATTTCTCTTCTATTCCAGTTAGTGTAGATATACGGGGGCAAAATATATTGTAGTCATTTCCAAATGTCTATTTGTCTTGGGGTGTACCGGGTCCCAAGCTATTAGATCAAAAAAAAAAAGCCAAGTCATATCTAGAGAAAAAGAAAAAAAAAAATAGGGAGGAAAAAAAAAAGGGGAAAAGGAAAATAAGGTATTTACTAATACCAATATATAACCACCCTCTGGGAAGACCAGGGCACTTACTAAATACCCCAACTTATATTTAATCTCCTTAGTTTACAAAAAGGGCCTTCCCCTCCTCTGAGAGTTTAAATTCATTCCATTGAGCCTAAGTTTCGGAATATCTCTCGTGATTATTTTGAGCCGAGAGTACCAGGTCCTCCATCTTATTTATCTCCTCCACTCTCGTTAGCCAGGAAGCAATAGAGGGAGGACCTGGGTCTCTCCACTGCCGTGCAATACATGATCTAGCGGCATTAAAAAGATGTCGCAAAATTAATTTATTGTATATCTTTTCTGGTATATGCGAAACATGTAGTAAAAATAGGGCTGGGTCCTCAGTTAGGATATAGTCCGTAAATTTCTGAGATATACGATACACCTCCTTCCAAAAATATTCCAGTTTCGAACATGACCAGAAAATATGAAATAATGTCCCCTTGTCTTCCGAACATCTCCAGCATTTGTCCAGAATCAAGGGAGAATATTTATGGAGTATTGAAGGTGTACGGTACCATTTTGTCAAAATTTTAAAGTTGGTTTCCTGAACTCGTGTACATATCGACGATTTTAAGGCCATATTTATTATTTGTTTCTGTTGCGCCGGGGAGAAGGTCCTATCTGGTATCGTTTCCCACTTCGTTATAAATGGAGGGATATATCCCTCAACGGGAGTAATCAGTAACGCATACATTTGTGAAAGTGTATGAGATAATGGGCCTTTCTCTTCACATAATTTTTCTAGCTGAGTCAGCGGTCGTTGAAATCTGTCTGGGGTGGGAAGAGTATTTAAAAAGTGTCGAAGTTGTGCCTGCTCCAATAGTCAAGACTAAATTGGTCCCTTGATGAGGTCAACACCGTTAGTGAGGGCCAAGTTCTTGTTTGTGCGAAGTGCGAGGCCTGGTAACATTGTGACTCCAATAATGTTTTAAATGGTCCCTCCTGTAATCCCGGGGGGAAGCGGGGATTCCCCACAATAGGGTACAAGGGGGAGTAAACAGGTGATAACTTAGTAATGGCGCATATTCAGGAGTAGGGATGAGCCGAACACCCCCGGGTTCGGTTCGCACCAGAACCTTCGAACGGACCGAAAGTTTGGGCGAATTTTCGAACCCTATTCGTTATAATGGACGCGAACGTTCGAAATCAAAATTGTTAATTACAACGGCCAATATGCATGTTAATGTCATAAAACAGGTTTGGGGACCCGGGTCCTGCCCCAGGGGACATATATCAATGCAAAAAGAACTTTTAAAAACTAACGTTTTTTCGGGAGCAGTCATTTTAATGATGCATAAAGTGAAAAAAAAAAGTGAAATTTTCCTTTAAATATGGTACCTGGGGGGTGTCTAAAGTATGCCTGTGAAGTGGCATGTGTTTCCCGTGTTTAGAACTGTCCTTGCACAAAATGACATTTGTAAAGGAAAAAAATAAGCCATTTAAAACCACTTGCGGCTTTAATGTCATGTCTTGTCCTGGCCGCCATTTGGCTGAAAATCCTTGAGAAAAATGGCATGGCTACCCCCCACCCCCCGCACCCAAGATAAAACCCTATACCTACAACCCTATATACTCTGAACAGCAGTATATAGGTGGTGCAAACAAGACACGGACTGTAGGTTTGTTCTTAAGTAGAATCTGAACAGGTACATTATGAAGTGTAGCTCCATCCCAAAAAAATCTATTTTTAAGCTTTTTGGAGAACATAGGGAGGGGTTATCACCCCTGTAACATTTGCTGTCTTTGCACATCTGTTCAGAACATGTCACCTCACTTTCCGTCCCAATGACAAATGTTTTTGGAAAAGTTGGGTTTTAATTGAAACAAGGATTGGTGATAAAGCATTAGTAGAGAGGAGATACCTTTTTCCCAAATTAAATCTAACATGATAGAATTTCCCTTCCTAGGGGTAGATTTCCTCTCACTTCCTGTTTCTCTTTCCGTTTGCAAGTAGGAGTCGTTTGTAAGTTGGATGTTTAAAAAGTAGGGGCCTGCCGTATATACTCTGCAGAAATTTGCCCTATTAGATGTTGGTGTTGCCACAAGACTGGTGGGCACAGGAATGGGCCCTGCTGTGAGTTAATAGATCAAGATTTGTACTTGCATGCACCTGTTGAACCGGGCAGAAAAATTGGGCCTTTGGTGGTGGTGGTGGTGGTGGACGGTGTTGCCACAAGACTGTAAGCCCTCACAGTTACTCTTGGTGGGTGCAGGAATGGGCCCTGCTGTGAGTTATTAGATCAAGATTTGTAATTGCATGTACCTGTTGAATGGGGCAGAAAAATTGGGCCTTTGGTGGTGGGTGGTGGTGGTGGCGGACGGTGTTGCCACAAGACTGTAAGCCCTCACAGTTACTCTTGGTGGGTGCAGGAATGGGCCCTGCTGTGAGTTATTAGATCAAGATTTGTAATTGCATGCACCTGTTGAACAGGGCAGAAAAATTGGGCCTTTGGCGGTGGTGGTGGACGGTGTTGCCACAAGACTGTAGGCCCTCATAGTTACTCTTGGTGGGCGCAGGAATGGGCCCTGCTGTGAACTATTAGATCAAGATTTGTAATTACATGCCCCTGTTAAACAGGGGCTGAAAAATTGGGCCTTAGGCATTGGTGCTGGTGCCACAACACTGCAACCCCTCACAGATACTGTACCCTTAGCACAGCAATGAGACCTGTTGCAAAGCATTGCCTAAAAATTGTAATTACACGCCCCAACAGGGGCTGAAAAATTGTGCCTTAGGCACTGGTGCTGGTGCCACAACACTGCAACCCATCACAGATACTGTACTTGGAGCACAGCAGTCACACCTGTTGCGAAGCATCTTTTTAAAAAATTGCAATTACACGCCCCTGTTATACAGGGGCTGAAAAATTGTGCCTTAGGCACTGGTGCTGGTGCCACAACACTGCAACCCCCCACAGATACTGTACTTGGAGCACAGCAGTCACACCTGTTGCGAAGCATCTTTTTAAAAAATTGTAATTACACGCCCCTGTTATACAGGGGCTGAAAAATTGTGCCTTAGGCGCTGGTGCCACAACACTGCAACCCCTCACAGATACTGTACTCTGAGCACAGCAATGAGACCTGTTGCAAAGCATTGCCTAAAAATTGTAATTACACGCCCCAACAGGGGCTGAAAAATTGTGCCTTGGGCACTGGTGCTGGTGCCACAAGACTGCAACCCCTCGCAGATACTGTACTTGGAGCACAGCAGTCACACCTGTTGCGAAGCATTTTTAAAAAAAATTGTAAGTACACGCCCCTGTTATACAGGGGCTGAAAAATTGTGCCTTAGGCACTGGTGTGGTGGCATGGATCATTGAGGAGGAGGAAGAGGATAGTCAGTGAACATAACAGGACAGTCACTCAGCATCAGCATAGGCAGTCTTGAAGGGATGTGACATTATAAATTATTCCGTTATATCCGCTTCAGGTGCCTGGTAGCTGGTGGTGATCCAAGACTGATTCATTTTTATGAAGGTCAGTCGATCAACCGAGTCGGTGGACAGGCGCACCCTATGATCGGTGACAAATCCTCCATCAGCACTGAATGTGCGTTCGGAAAGAACGCTGGATGCAGGACAGGCCAGTAGCTCAATTGCATACTGTGCAAGCTCTGGCCAGTGATCCATCCTCAGGACCCAGTAAGCCAGAGGATTTTCGGTGGGAAAGGTGTCCAAGTCTGACCTTGCCCCTAGGTATTCCTGCACCATGTATATCAGACGCTGGCGATGGTTGCTGGAAACGATCATACCTTGGGGCTGCGGACTAAAAAATTGTTTGAACGCATCGGTCAGACGTCCACCTTCCCCACCGCTCCTTCTGCTACTGACCGAAGTCTCAGCAACTCGTCGTCCAGGACCAGGAGTTTGTAACCTCCCAGTTTCTGGGAACGCGTTGCACAGACCTTTCTGCAAGGCCTCCCTGAGATGTCTCATCCTCTGCGACGGCAAGATAAGGTCCACAACCTTACCCTTGTACCGTGGATCAAGGAGAGTGGCCAGCCAGTAATGGTCCCTCTCCTTGATCCGAAGAACACAAGGATCCTTCCGCAGGCTTTGCAGGATCAGGGAGGCCATGCAGCGTAGGTTAGCTGAGGCATTCGGTCCGGAGTCTTCTGGGTCACTGAGGATGACATGATCGCCAGCCACCTCCTCCCAGCCACGTACAAGTCCACTGGTTTGTTGGGACTGTACATCATCCCTAAAAGACTGCTGCTGCTGATGCTGAGTGCCAGGCTCCACCTCCATGCTCACACAATCCTCCTCCTCCTCCTCCTCCTCCTCATCCTCTTCCTGTGTGATGGGTGGGACAGAAGGAACACTGTCTGGATAAAGGGGGCCTTGAGAGGCAAGGAAGTCCTCCTCTTCCTGCCTCTGTTCTGCCTCAAGTGCCCTGTCCATTATCCCACGCAGCGTATGCTCCAACAGGTGGACAAGAGGTACAGTGTCACTGATGCATGCACTGTCACTGCTCACCATCCTCGTGGCCTCCTCAAATGGTGAGAGGACAGTGCATGCATCCCTGATCATGCTCCACTGGCGTGGGGAAAAAAAGCCAAGCTCCCCTGACCCTGTCCTGGTGCCGTAGTCGCAAAGGTACTCATTGATGGCCCTCTGCTGCGTGTGCAGTCGCTGCAGCATGGCCAACGTTGAGTTCCACCTGGTGGGCATGTCACATATTAGGCGGTTCTTGGGCAGGTTCAGCTCCTTTTGCAGCTCAGTCAGCCGAGCACTGGCATTATAAGATCGGCGGAAATGCACACAGACTTTCCTGGCCTGCCTCAGGACATCCTGTAAGCCTGGGAACCTGCCCAAGAACCGCTGCACCACCAGGCTGAGGACGTGAGCCATACATGGCACATGGGTGAGCTGCCCCTGTCGCAGGGCGGAGAGGAGGTTGGTGCCATTGTCAGAAACGACCATTCCTGGCTTAAGCTGGCGTGGCGTCAACCACCTCTCGGCCTGCCCCTGCAGAGCTGCCAGAACCTCTGGCCAGTGTGGCTCCTGTCCCCCAAACACACCAGCGCAAGCACGGCATGGCATCTTTTTGCCTGCGTACTTGCGTAGCCCCTTGTACGCCTACGGAGCACCGCTGGTTCCGAGGACAGAGCACTGGAGGAAGAAGAAGAGGAGGGGTGGAGGAGAGAGGTGTGTCACAACCAGTAGTAGCATTTTGGAGGCGTGGTGGTGGAACAACCTCCAACACTACTGCACCTTGTCCTGCATCCCTCCCAGCTGCCAATAGAGTGACCCAATGGGCCGTGAAAGAAAGATAACGTCCCTGTCCATGCCTGCTGGACCATGAGTCAGCGTAATATGCACCTTACCGCTGACCGCCCTGTCCAGCGAGGCATGGACATTGCCTTCCACATGCCGGTAGAAAGACGGAATCGCCTTCCGTGAGAAAAAGTGGCGTTTGGGAACCTGCCACTGAGGAACCGCACATTGAACAAACTCACAGAAGGGGGCCGAGTCTACCAACTGAAAAGGCAGCAGTTGAAGTGCTAGCAATTTAGCCAAGCTAGCATTCAACCGCTGGGCATGTGGATGGCTGGGAGTATACTTCTTTCGACGGTCCAGAAGCTGGGGCAGGGAAATTTGCCTGCTAGAATCGGACGTCGGTGTACTGCAAGTACTTGGTTGTGACACACCTGATTCTACACCTCCAGTCCTCTCAGAGCAGCTTTCAGAGAGGACTGAAGATATAGTGGGGATGGAGATCCCAGCTGATGAGGAGCAAGGAGAGGTCCGCTTTGTTCTTTGGTGTGGGTCTTTTATGTGTGCTTGCCAACGAGCTGCATGGCAGGTCGACATATGTCTGCTCATGCTTGTGGTGCCCAAGCGGCTGATGTTTTGGCCACGCGAGATACGCTTGAGACAAATATTGCAAATAGCAGTGGTGCGATCTGATGCACTCGTCTCAAAAAAGGCCCACACCAAAGAACTTTTCTGATAACGTGCAGAGGCAGCGCCCTGCACAGGCGGAGCTCTGCGGTGTGGTACAGTTGCTGTGCTGGCCTCTAGCTGGCCTCCAGGGGGCATCCTGACTCGTTGGACATGTGACGCCGCATCCTCCTCCTCCTCGTCCTCCTCCTCCTCCTCTCTCCCTTCAGGCACCCACGTGGAGTCAGTGACCTCATCATCCCCTCCCTCTTCACCACTAGAGAAAACCTGGCAGTAAGCTGCAGCTGGTGGAACAGTACTGCCAGATTGCTGTCCTTCAGCATCCCCTCTCTCTGCGCGCACACTACTGACTTCCTCAAGCTGGGTATCATCATCCGAGCCTTCGAATCGTTGGGCATCCTCCTGGAGCATGTACCCAACACTGTGCTCAAAGAGTTCGGGGGACTCCTCAGGAGGACATGGTGGGTCTAGGGAAGGGGTGGCTGATGATGCCATTGAGTACGCGTTGGCAGGTGCTCTGCCAGTACCCTGAGCCTGGGTGAGAGAGAATGAGGAGGATGAGGAGGGCTTGGTCATCCATTCTACCAAGCCTTCAGCATGATGCGGCTCCACATGTCCAGCTGCCGAAAACAAAGACAAGCGTGTCCCATGGCCACGTGCTGATGACGATGCACGACCACGTCCATGGCCAGCACTGTTGTCTCTAGAAACAGAGCCTGCCTGCCCTGTGTTCTTGCCTCGGCATGCTCTGCCTCTCCTTGGCGGTCTTCCAGCCATTGTAGTCGGTTGTGTATATAGTATAAAAAATGGGTGCTGCTGAGAAGAAAATATAGGAGCTCTGTGTGATGCCACTAACACACTAGAAGTCCTATGGGTGCTTCTGGGAAGAAAATATAGGAGCTCTGTGTGATGCCACTAACACACTAGAAGTCCTATGGGTGCTGCTGGGAAGAAAATATAGGAGCTCTGTGTGATGCCACTAACACACTAGAAGTCCTGTGGGTGCTGCTGAGAAGAAAATATAGGAGCTCTGTGTGATGCCACTAACACACTAGAAGTCCTATGGGTGCTTCTGGGAAGAAAATATAGGAGCTCTGTGTGATGCCACTAACACACTAGAAGTCCTGTGGGTGCTTCTGGGAAGAAAATATAAGAGCTCTGTGTGATGCCACTAACACACTAGACGTCCTGTGGGTGCTTCTGGGAAGAAAATATGGGAGCTCTGTGTGATGCCACTAACACACTAGAAGTCCTGTGGGTGCTGCTGAGAAGAAAATATAGGAGCTCTGTGTGATGCCACTAACACACTAGAAGTCCTATGGGTGCTTCTGGGAAGAAAATATAGGAGCTCTGTGTGATGCCACTAACACACTAGAAGTCCTATGGGTGCTGCTGGGAAGAAAATATAGGAGCTCTGTGTGATGCCACTAACACACTAGAAGTCCTGTGGGTGCTGCTGAGAAGAAAATATAGGAGCTCTGTGTGATGCCACTAACACACTAGAAGTCCTATGGGTGCTTCTGGGAAGAAAATATAGGAGCTCTGTGTGATGCCACTAACACACTAGAAGTCCTATGGGTGCTTCTGGGAAGAAAATATAGGAGCTCTGTGTGATGCCACTAACACACTAGAAGTCCTATGGGTGCTTCTGGAAGAAAATATAGGAGTTCTGTGTGATGCCACTAACACACTAGAAGTCCTATGGGTGCTTCTGGGAAGAAAATATAGGAGCTCTGTGTGATGCCACTAACACACTAGAAGTCCTGTGGGTGCTGCTGAGAAGAAAATATAGGAGCTCTGTGTGATGCCACTAACACACTAGAAGTCCTATGGGTGCTGCTGAGAAGAAAATATAGGAGCTCTGTGTGATGCCACTAACACACTAGAAGTCCTATGGGTGCTTCTGGGAAGAAAATATAGGAGCTCTGTGTGATGCCACTAACACACTAGAAGTCCTATGGGTGCTTCTGGAAGAAAATATAGGAGCTCTGTGTGATGCCACTAACACACTAGAAGTCCTATGGGTGCTTCTGGGAAGAAAATATAGGAGCTCTGTGTGATGCCACTAACACACTAGAAGTCCTATGGGTGCTTCTGGGAAGAAAATATAGGAGCTCTGTGTGATGCCACTAACACACTAGAAGTCCTATGGGTGCTTCTGGGAAGAAAATATAAGAGCTCTGTGTGATGCCACTAACACACTAGACGTCCTGTGGGTGCTTCTGGGAAGAAAATATGGGAGCTCTGTGTGATGCCACTAACACACTAGAAGTCCTGTGGGTGCTGCTGAGAAGAAAATATAGGAGCTCTGTGTGATGCCACTAACACACTAGAAGTCCTATGGGTGCTTCTGGGAAGAAAATATAGGAGCTCTGTGTGATGCCACTAACACACTAGAAGTCCTATGGGTGCTTCTGGGAAGAAAATATGGGAGCTCTGTGTGATGCCACTAACACACTAGAAGTCCTATGGGTGCTTCTGGGAAGAAAATATAGGAGCTCTGTGTGATGCCACTAACACACTAGAAGTCCTGTGGGTGCTGCTGAGAAGAAAATATAGGAGCTCTGTGTGATGCCACTAACACACTAGAAGTCCTATGGGTGCTTCTGGGAAGAAAATATAGGAGCTCTGTGTGATGCCACTAACACACTAGAAGTCCTATGGGTGCTTCTGGGAAGAAAATATAGGAGCTCTGTGTGATGCCACTAAAACACTAGAAGTCCTGTGGGTGCTGCTGAGAAGAAAATATAGGAGCTCTGTGTGATGCCACTAACACACTAGAAGTCCTATGGGTGCTGCTGAGAAGAAAATATAGGAGCTCTGTGTGATGCCACTAACACACTAGAAGTCCTATGGGTGCTTCTGGGAAGAAAATATAGGAGCTCTGTGTGATGCCACTAACACACTAGAAGTCCTATGGGTGCTTCTGGGAAGAAAATATGGGAGCTCTGTGTGATGCCACTAACACACTAGAAGTCCTATGGGTGCTTCTGGGAAGAAAATATAGGAGCTCTGTGTGATGCCACTAACACACTAGAAGTCCTATGGGTGCTTCTGGGAAGAAAATATAAGAGCTCTGTGTGATGCCACTAACACACTAGAAGTCCTGTGGGTGCTTCTGGGAAGAAAATATGGGAGCTCTGTGTGATGCCACTAACACACTAGAAGTCCTGTGGGTGCTGCTGAGAAGAAAATATAGGAGCTCTGTGTGATGCCACTAACACACTAGAAGTCCTATGGGTGCTTCTGGGAAGAAAATATAGGAGCTCTGTGTGATGCCACTAACACACTAGAAGTCCTATGGGTGCTTCTGGGAAGAAAATATAGGAGCTCTGTGTGATGCCACTAACACACTAGAAGTCCTGTGGGTGCTGCTGAGAAGAAAATATGGGAGCTCTGTGTGATGCCACTAACACACTAGAAGTCCTATGGGTGCTTCTGGGAAGAAAATATAGGAGCTCTGTGTGATGCCACTAACACACTAGAAGTCCTATGGGTGCTTCTGGGAAGAAAATATGGGAGCTCTGTGTGATGCCACTAACACACTAGAAGTCCTATGGGTGCTTCTGGGAAGAAAATATAGGAGCTCTGTGTGATGTCACTAACACACTAGAAGTCCTATGGGTGCTTCTGGGAAGAAAATATAAGAGCTCTGTGTGATGCCACTAACACACTAGAAGTCCTATGGGTGCTTCTGGGAAGAAAATATAAGAGCTCTGTGTGATGCCACTAACACATTAGAAGTCCTATGGGTGCTTCTGGGAAGAAAATATAAGAGCTCTGTGGGATGCCACTAACACACTAGAAGTCCTATGGGTGCTTCTGGGAAGAAAATATGGGAGCTCTGTGTGATGCCACTAACACACTAGAAGTCCTATGGGTGCTTCTGGGAAGAAAATATAGGAGCTCTGTGTGATGCCACTAACACACTAGAAGTCCTATGGGTGCTTCTGGGAAGAAAATATAAGAGCTCTGTGTGATGCCACTAACACACTAGAAGTCCTGTGGGTGCTTCTGGGAAGAAAATATGGGAGCTCTGTGTGATGCCACTAACACACTAGAAGTCCTGTGGGTGCTGCTGAGAAGAAAATATAGGAGCTCTGTGTGATGCCACTAACACACTAGAAGTCCTATGGGTGCTTCTGGGAAGAAAATATGGGAGCTCTGTGTGATGCCACTAACACACTAGAAGTCCTATGGGTGCTTCTGGGAAGAAAATATGGGAGCTCTGTGTGATGCCACTAACACACTAGAAGTCCTATGGGTGCTTCTGGGAAGAAAATATAGGAGCTCTGTGTGATGCCACTAACACACTAGAAGTCCTGTGGGTGCTGCTGAGAAGAAAATATAGGAGCTCTGTGTGATGCCACTAACACACTAGAAGTCCTATGGGTGCTTCTGGGAAGAAAATATAGGAGCTCTGTGTGATGCCACTAACACACTAGAAGTCCTATGGGTGCTTCTGGGAAGAAAATATGGGAGCTCTGTGTGATGCCACTAACACACTAGAAGTCCTATGGGTGCTTCTGGGAAGAAAATATAGGAGCTCTGTGTGATGCCACTAACACACTAGAAGTCCTATGGGTGCTTCTGGGAAGAAAATATGGGAGCTCTGTGTGATGCCACTAACACACTAGAAGTCCTATGGGTGCTTCTGGGAAGAAAATATGGGAGCTCTGTGTGATGCCACTAACACACTAGAAGTCCTATGGGTGCTTCTGGGAAGAAAATATGGGAGCTCTGTGTGATGCCACTAACACACTAGAAGTCCTATGGGTGCTTCTGGGAAGAAAATATGGGAGCTCTGTGTGATGCCACTAACACACTAGAAGTCCTATGGGTGCTTCTGGGAAGAAAATATAGGAGCTCTGTGTGATGCCACTAACACACTAGAAGTCCTATGGGTGCTTCTGGGAGAAAATATAAGAGCTCTGTGTGATGCCACTAACACACTAGAAGTCCTATGGGTGCTTCTGGGAAGAAAATATGGGAGCTCTGTGTGATGCCACTAACACACTAGAAGTCCTATGGGTGCTTCTGGGAAGAAAATATGGGAGCTCTGTGTGATGCCACTAACACACTAGAAGTCCTATGGGTGCTTCTGGGAAGAAAATATGGGAGCTCTGTGTGATGCCACTAACACACTAGAAGTCCTATGGGTGCTTCTGGGAAGAAAATATAAGAGCTCTGTGTGATGCCACTAACACACTAGAAGTCCTATGGGTGCTTCTGGGAAGAAAATATGGGAGCTCTGTGTGATGCCACTAACACACTAGAAGTCCTATGGGTGCTTCTGGGAAGAAAATATGGGAGCTCTGTGTGATGCCACTAACACACTAGAAGTCCTATGGGTGCTTCTGGGAAGAAAATATAGGAGCTCTGTTTGCTGCCACTAACACACTAGAAGTCCTATGGGTGCTTCTGGGAAGAAAATATAGGAGCTCTGTTTGCTGCCACTAACACACTAGAAGTCCTATGGGTGCTTCTGGGAAGAAAATATAGGAGCTCTGTTTGCTGCCACTAATACACTAGAAGTCCTATGGGTGCTGTTGGGGTGCAGTGCTGTGCTAACAGCACTGCGGTTGGTACTACTGAAATACTGTACTAACAGTAAAACACGCACCAGACTAATCCCCAGCAGCAGCTAATAACACACTAACTGTGCAATCAGCAGCAATGAACGATCAATGACTTAGGTAGCAATGGTTTAGCAAAGAAATAGCCAATGGTTTAGCAAAGAAGAGCAAATCTTTCTGGAGCAATGAATCAAGCTAAGACACAGAATCAGCAGACTGATCTCTCCTAAAGCCGGAACTCATGTGACCGGCGCCGACGGCGTGGCGGCCTTTTAAATGGTGGGGCGTGTACTAAAGCCCCTGAGCTTTAATTGGCTACAGGCGTCCTGCCTGTAGCCAATTATTGCTCTCCGAGTTTCCGGCGCTGTGATTGGCCAAGCATGCGGGGTCACAGTGCATGCTTGGCCAATCATCAGCCAGCAATGCACTGCGCCGGCCGCGCCGGCCGCAATGCATTGCGGGGCCGCTCGCATCACACGAATGTGAGGCGAACGGCCCAAATAGTTCTGGGCTCGCCGAACGCCCGGTGCTCGATGCGAACGTGGGTTCGCATCGAGCACCGGGCCCATCCCTATTCGGGAGCAGATACGCAGGGTAGGGCCTATGATTGGGTGTTTTCTTAAGGTCCGATTAAGATCTGCATAACACCAGACTGCCCGTTTTAATGGGATCCTACTTTGAAGTTGGTCCAACCTTGGCCACAATTTAAAATCTGCGTGTCTACACCAGTCTATTAATCTCCCCATATGTACTGCCTGGTAATACTTCTGGATATCTGGTACCGCCATCCCTCCGTGCTGTTTTGGCATGGTCATGAGTCGGCGTTGTAACCTGGGTTTTTTATTAGCCCAAATAAACTGGATTATTATCGCGTTAATCTGTTTAAAAATTTCTTGGGGGATAAAGATCGGCAATGTTTGAAACATGTACACTAGTTTAGGTAGGATTGACATTTTGATTATATTGCACCTACCAAACCAGGAAAAGAAGCCCTGATGCCATTTTAGGTGGAATAAGCGTACCCAAATAGTTAAGTGCTGTTGTGGTCCATCTGAACTTAAAATTAGCCTTCAGAATTTCAGTCTGCGGTGGGGGATAGCTATTCCCATGGCCTCAGATTTTGACATATTGATTATTAAATTAGAAAAATTTCCATATTGATCCAATTCTCTCAGAAGATTTGGTAGGGATATACTTGGTTTCGTAAGTGAAAATAAAAGGTCATCCGTGTAAGTGGATACCTTATAATGTGCAGCCCACCTTTGTATCCCCGTAACATCAGGGTTTTGGCGTACCTTACAGAGGAAAGGCTCTAAGGTTAGTGCAAATAAAAGAGGTGATAGAGGACATTCTTTGCCGGGTTCTGTTTGTAATTGGGACTATATCTGATAGGTGTCCATTTATTTTGATTTGAGCTGTTGGTTTCGAGTAGACACTCGAAATCCATCCAATCATCCTTTCCCCTAGTCCCACATATCGTAGTACCGAGAACATGAATGACCAGTCCACCCAGTCAAACGCCTTCTCTGCGTCTGTGCCCAAAAATACAGATGGCGTATTAGAAGTGTCAGCTAGGTGGATAAGGTTCAGAGCCTTTATAGTGCTATCTCGGGCTTCCCGAGTTGGTATAAAGCCCACCTGGTCTGGATGAATTAGGTCCGTCAGATGTGGTTGTATACGTGTGGCTATAATTTTGGTGAATATCTTCAGGTCCACGTTCAGCAAAGAAATAGGACGGTAACTTCCACATACTGACGGATCCTTATTCTCCTTAGGTATAACCGTAATGTATGCTTTCAAGGCTTCCTTTAGCTATCCATTCAAATACACTACTTAGCAAGCATATTTTTTTGTTTGGTGTTCAGTGATTGTTTTTCATACTGTTATTGATTGTTGATAATTAGGGCCTGGTTGACACATCCTTAAATCTTGATTGCTCTAGCAGTCAAGGGCACAGGTATTGTCCACAATACAATAATTAAAATACTCAACCACAGATTGGACACTCTGAACAACAGTTCCAGGCTTTATTCAGAATACACTGCAACAATGAATTTTGGTAAATATATATGTGTAAATCAAAGACTTGTCCATTTTTATCAGCACAAAATGTTAATTCCATCATACCTAGTATTGTAAACAGAAATTAAAGTTTGATTTCGCTAAGATCTGATTGCCTAACAAATATTTTTCAGATTATACTGCCTGTAGGTACCTTTGGGCATTGTTAGCATTAGCAATAAGCATTTCATCTCTGGTGAAAACCCGTACAATGCATATAGCAGACTTGTAAAGGATTTATTTTTCTCAACCAAACAGGATGTACACATTAGTTGACTTAACAGCATAGCTCCAAGAAATCCAGATGTCAAATGAATAAGTGTAAATTTTTCCATTTTACCTTGTTTAAAGTTGTCCAGATTCCGAAATTCCACTAACGTGTTTCCATAATAGTAATTTGTTATATAAATTTTCTCATCTTTTGCTAGAGGATCTTTCATCCAGGCTCCTTCATTACGTCCGTAGGTGTTTTGAGTTGTAGGCCCAGAAATTGTAGATAAAGTGTCTTTGCATCGTCCTGATGTTTTCCAAGGGGACAAAAAATATGAGTTAGTCACAAAAGCTTTTGAAGTTGATCTCACATCTGTAGTACACATCGACTTTTTATGATGCTGTTTTTGAATCTTCTTTCCTGCCTTCTCTACACAGGATTATATTTACAGTATAATGGGTCTGCCACTAAAGCAGAATCATTGTAGTTCCTTTGGATTTTGGTGTCAGTATATTAAACCAAAATATTGAGGAAAATAATCCCTAAGTACACATTAGAGCAATATTCAAACAATGAAATCATTACTGTATTACAAGAGTCACAGATGTAACAGGAACTGTAAGGAATGTGGGTATGTTATAGACAGCTGGTTAAACAAAGACGATTGCATGAAAATGACATACACAGGCTAAACACATTAGCTATTGTAACAATAAGGCATAGAACACCACTCAGACACATGGACCCTAAAGTATATCTAAAACCTTTTTTGTATGTTAAATGGAGTAGGGAATAGTTAAAATCTTTGTATTTTTTGGTTTGCCATCTGTGTCCCGTTGGAAACATTTCCATTCACTTCCTGTCCTGTAGACACAACAGTAAGATGAAAGCTTGGACAGCTGCCCCCTACACTGCAGTTCACATTGGTAGATTTCCCCTCTATTCCTGTTCTGGTGACAACTCAAAATGGATTTCTGCCCACTGAACACTCGAATTTCCTGTGCCCTCGACAGGATGTTTGCCCACCAAGCGCACGGTCAATAGGTTGTTAAAAAGCGGGGCCTGAAAAGCCGGCTTCCCAGCTGACAGCTGAATGATAAAAAAAAATATGCGGCAATAGAAAATGAAAAAAACAAAATTGCTTGGGAGTCCCACCCGACTATACCAGGCCCTTTGGGTTTGGTATGGATTTTAAGGTGAAGCCCACGTTAAAATTAAGAAAAAAATGGTGTGGGGTCCCCCCCAAATTCCATACCAGACCCTTATCCGAGCAAGCAGCCTGGCAGGCCAGGTAAAGAGGGGGTGCTCCTGAACCATACCAGGCCACATGCCCTCAACATGGGGGGGGGGGTGCTTTAGCTCTGCCCCCCCCCCAAAGCACCTTGTTGATGGGGACAAGGGCCTCTTCCCCACAACCCTGGGTGGTGGTTATGGGGGTCTGTGGGCAGGGGGCTTATTGGAATCTAGAAACCCGCTTTAACAAGGGGGCCCCCAGATTCCAGCCCCCCCTATGTAAATGAGTATGGGGTACATTGTACCCCTATTCATTCACCAAAAAAGTGTCAAAAATATATAAAGACGGGAGACAGTTTTTGACAATTCCTTTATTAAAAAAACCAAAAAAACAATGTCCCCCCAATGTAGAACCATCATCAATCCCGATGCCCGCCACACCGCCAGACCTGGAAAAAAAATGCTCTGGCCATGGCGAAGGCTAACCGCCGAATGCCTGCTCTGCCGTGTGACAGTTCTTAAATAGGTAAGGGGCAGGGCCACCTGATGAAATCACCTGGTGACACCGCCCCCTTGTAACATCACTGATTGATTCATGCTAAGTCGGTGACATCACGAGGGGGCGGTGCCTCCAGGTGATGTCACCAGGCCCACCCCTTACCTATTTAAGAACAGGCATTTGGCAGGTAGCCTTCATTTCAGGCAGAAAATTATTATTATTTTTTTCATGTCTGGCGGCACGACAGGCGTCATGATTGATGATGGATCTACATCAGAGGACATTGTTTTTAATTTTTTTTCATAAAAGGAATTTTCAAAAACTGACTCCTGTCTTTATTTTTGACACTTTTTTTTTGGTGAATGAATAGGGGGACAATGTACCCCATACATCATCTGCAGACTGATAGGTTAGCGAAATGATTCAACAGAACCCTAAAGGGAATGCTCAAGAAAGTGGTTGAAAAACATTGTCAATACTGGGATTGTTTACTGCCATATTTATTGTTTGCAATAAGTGGTGTACCCTAGGCATCCACATGTTATGAAGGAGCTCTGTAAAGTGTTTAAAATTCAGCATTTGCGGACTTTCGTACATCATCTGCAGACTGATGGGGTAGTGGAACGATTCAACAGAACCTAAATGAAATGCTCAAGAAAGTGGTTGAAAACAAGGGTCATGACTGGCATTGTTTACTGCCTTATTTATCGTTTGCTTTAGGGGGTGTACCCTAGGCATCCACAGGGTTCTTGGCTTTTAAGCTGGTTTATGGGAGACACACCTGTGGATTGCTGGATGTTGTTAACGAGACATGGGAACAAGAGGCTACTCCCTATCAAAGCATAGTGGAACACATTGAATAAATGCATAGCTGAATGTCAGATTTAATGCTTATAGTCAGAGAACATTTGCAGGCTGCACAAGAGAGGACTGGATGCTTTTGTTGGAGCCAACTGCTGAGAGCAAATTCCTCCCAAAATGGCATGGAAATTAGATAGTAGAATAGGTAGGAAAGGTTAAATATGGGCACAGCTATAGAAGGAGAGACTCATTCCCTGAGGGCAGAAGCCCTAGAAAAGGAGACAAAATAACCACCCAGCTTGGTGGAAGAGGAGACTGGAATCCCATAAGGAGTTCACTCTGTTAGGAATGTAAGAGCGGTCCATTTGCAAGGAAATACGTGTCAAAGATGACAGTCCTGACCCCATCTATAAGGATGACTATAACTGTTTAACATGCCTTCAAGACAAAACATGGGAGGGAAAAATGACATTCCACAGAAGGCGAGAGGAAAACTTCAAGAGGGACACTTTGTTCCCATGTAGCATAATAAATGGTGTGGGGCCCCCCAGAAATTAAACAGGGGGAGCCGAGGCAGAACTACAGATGCCAAGGACAACAGAGATAAGAAGGATCTGTTCTTACAGAGGCTCTTTTAACCACATGCCGACCACGCTATAGTCGAAAGACGGCTACAGTGTGGTCGGCTTGTTCTAAGTGGACATCCTACGGACGTCCTCCCAGAGAATTGCTCCCGCGCGCCCCCTGGGGCGCGCACTCAGGGGACCCGGCGCATCACGGATCAAGGTAAACGGCCGCTATCAGCACGTCAATGACGGAGCGATCACATGTACACAAACCGGCGTTACATCATGACGCCGGTTCCTCCCTCCCCTCTCTGTACCGATCGGTACAGAGAGGGGAGAAGCAGAGAGGGGGAGAGACGGGACCATCGCTGTGGGCTGGATGTGTAGTGCCCACAGCGCTGGTCAATACACTGCCACCACTGTGCAATACTCTGCCACCACTGTGCAATGCTCTGCAACCACTGTGCAATGCTCTGCAACCACTGTGCAATGCTCTGCAACCACTGTGCAATACTCTGCAACCACTGTGCAATGCTCTGCAACCACTGTGCAATGCTCTGCAACCACTGTGCAATGCTCTGCCACCACTGTGCAATGCTCTGCCACCACTGCAATGATCTGCAACCACTGTGCAATGCTCTGCCACCACTGTGCAATACTCTACCAATACTGTGCAACACTGTAATACTCTGCCAATACTTGCCAATACTCTGCCAATACTCGCCAATACTCTGCCAATACTCGCCAATACTCTGCCAATACTCGCCAATACTCTGCAATAATTTTTAATAGAAACAAAGAATTATTTTTTATTTTTTTTACCCAATTTTCAGTATTTTTTGATTTATAGCGCAAAAAATAAAAAGCCCAGCGGTGATTAAATACCACCAAAAGAAAGCTGTATTTGTGTGAAAAAAAGGACACAAAATTCATTTGGGTACAGTGTTGCATGACGGAGTAATTGTCATTCAAAGTGTGAGAGCACCGAATGCTGAAAATTGGTCTGGTTAGGAAGGGGGTTTAACTGCCCAGTGGTCAAGTGGTTAAAGGAGTAACACCTTTGAGCACAAAAGGAGGGCTTTGTGTGGGCAAGAGCACCTTGGAATTCCCCAAAAGGGCACAGAAAGTCATGACAAAGGAGAGTAAAGGTGCGAAAAGTAACATGTTATAATATACAAGGTCTAACCAAGACCTAAAGGGAACCAGGGGAAAGGTGTTTGGCAATTCCATACAGAAGAGGTTTCAGGATGAGTAACGGGAACCATTTTTTAGGATTGGGATCCCTATAATCAAGCTAGGTGATAACTACTTCACCTGATAGACTACAGAATATGGGGGGTGCAATCTGCATCCCCCTAGAAAAGAGGGACACCAAACCTTGAGGTGGGGTGTGCCTAACTGGTGGGAATATTGAGGAAGTAGAAATGCTGGAAGATCTCTAGGTGAGAGTATATAGAGCAATTGTGTAATTGAAGATATTTGGTGAGAAAAGCAAACAAATGCACCTACAGAGAGTATGGCCAATGCAACCTTTACCAGTACTAAGCCAGTGAATGGAGTCAACCAGTACCATAGGCCATGTCTTTTAGAAGGCAAGAGCAGAATGACTTATCTGATCATAAAACAGGCAACTGGGTAATCCTTGACCTAAAATGAGAAGAAAGGGCATAAAAAACTCAGGGCAGAATATAAGGCTTGAATGCTAGAGAGATCTGTATGAAAAAGGGGTCTAGGTAGTGGAACTTCCCCACATAGTCAGGCGTAGAGTTTTAGTAACCTTGAGTGAAAAAAATTGGGCACTGACTGTCCCAAAGAAGTTTGCGACAATAACTCAAGAGAATTCTCATAGAAGGGCAACCGAAGGGTGCCATTACAAGCATGTTCATGAACACAGGGTCTACGACTGACAAAATGTTTACAACAAGAATGATGACAGGGTTAGATCCAAACACCCCAAATAGTAGAAGGTCATGTGAGGAGTCTGAAAAAGAAGGAAGAAACATAAGCATTTGGCCATGAGGTTCAAAGATTTGACTTATGCCCCATACACACGATTGTAAATTCCCACAGCAAAAGTCTGATGTGAGCTGATGTGAGCTTTTGGTCGGAAATTCCGACCGTGTGTATGCTCCATCGGACTTTTGCTGGCAGAATTCCTGCCAGCAAAAGATTGAGAGCAGGTTCTCTATTTTTCGGAAATTCTGATCGTCTGTAGCAATTCCGATGCGCAAAATTGCTACGCATGCTCGGAAACAATTTGACGCATGCTTGGAAGCATTGAACTTAATTTTCTCGGCTCGTCGTAGTGTTGTACGTCACCGCGTTCTTGGCGTTCAAAAGTTCAGAGAACTTTTGAGTGACCGTGTGTATGCTTGAGCGGAATTCCGTCGGAAAAAACATCCAAGTTTTTTCAGATGGAAAAATTCTGCTCATGTGTATGCGGCATTATGACCTGTGTAATAAAGGATCTCCAAGGTACCCTGGTAAATAAATGTTCAGGGTGTGATTACAGGGCTAATGATATAGCACCATGGAGTGTGGTGATTTTTCAGCAATGTAAGGGCTACCTTGAGGTATGAATAGATGGGTTGCATAACCCATCACCTGGTGTTTGCTCTTAAAGTTAGAAAATCTCTCATATGAGACATGAAAGTAGCAGATCTATGAGAGACCAGGCAGAAGCATAGCTACTGCAGTGGATTTAGTGACAGGTTTACAAGAGAACCTCGTTACTGCAGTAACTTCAATAGATGTTGCATCCCTTAACGTACACATGTAGGATTTTGATAAAACCTTGTTATTGACTATTCAATAGGGAAGTGTGCTTGTGGATAGTGGGATAGGAACCCACTTTCCTCTGTAGCTGCATCAATGTATTCCTCATAGGAATTCCCAAAGCTTGCCCTTGAAAAACATACATAAAAGGCACATTTACTGAGCCCAGTCTGCCAACTAAGCTTTAAGCCATAAAATTCTGCGCATATGCAAAGAAAGTAAGGACATTCTGGAGATCTGACGAATCACACTTTTCTTAGGATCTACACAGAATAGTTTGAACACAAGAGTTGTAATCTTGCAGCAAGAATGGGATTATCTAATTCAGAGGACAGTTCACTATTCAGTTCAGTGTTCCATAGTCTGGGCAACAGACAAAGTGGCAATATCCAGCTTCAGGGCTAAACCTGCCAGTGAAAAGGAGGACTTTAAAAGAGTCTTCATGTGACTACCAACTGAATCCTTAAAGGAGGGAATGCCCTCAATAGGCACACTAGATTTTTAGTGCAAGAATGGTCAGGTCCATAGTGAGAGCAGTCCATTTCTTTTTAAATTCCACTTTCATGGGGTAGTTAGAAGGAGTAAATTGGCTCTCAGACTTGAGACATAGAGTCGTGGTATAAGGCTCCATCTGCTTGATCAAGAATAAGGAAATGGTTTCTAGGAATAGGGGTTTCCTTTTTTGTACCAATAGGAATATGGGATATGTGCAGCACTAGGTTGGCTAGCCAGAGATTAGTACGCACTGCCTCAATGTATGAATCCACAGGAGCCAGCATGTGGCAGGAAGCTGAAGAAGTAATTCTGCTTTAGTCTGACAGGCCGCATGTCGCACGTCTGTGAGGAGCCCGATTCAGTGGTGTCAATGTAGGACCTTGCTCCAAGAAAAGGAAATTAGGGAGCTATCAACCTGTAAAGAGTTTTGGAGTTTCCTCAGCTCCCTCTCCCAAGTGCCTGTAATCCGCCATTGTTAGGTGAGGATCTTCCCCTGCTGGGGTGTTCATGGTATGGATGAAGGAATTACAATAATGCATGTGCTAACCAAGTTCCTCTAACGGTGGGGTTGACTTACTAAAACTGCAGAGTGCAAAATCTGGTGAAGCTGTGCATGTTAGCCAATTAGCTTCTAACTTCAGCTTTTTCTATTTCTTTTGGCTCACACTGAATGCAGCTTTGAAATTGTGCTACTTCACTTGAAATCGCACTATTTCAAAGTTGCATGTCATTGCAACTTCAGGTGCGACTTGGCTGACATCTGTGCGACTCCATGCAAGTTGCACCTGAAATTGCCAAAAATAGTGCAGGAAATACTTTTTCAAATCGGTGTGGCACCACAAACAGCATCACACCAATTTGAACAGCTCCATTGCTGACAATAGGTTGTGACTTTTCATGAGATTTAACCTGACAAATCACATGACAAGTCGCACCATTGTGAACAAACACTTAAAATTTAACAACAAAACCTGGAAATTGATTGGTTTCTATGCACAGCTGCTCAAGATTTTGCACACTCCACTTTTAGTAAATCAACGCCTGTATCTTTGTGGTATCTGGCAACAAATGAGACAGTAGGCCATCTGCTTGAATTGATGTTAGAAAATGGCAGCTAAAAGTGTGCATTTAGGAGTCTTAGGGGTACTACAAAGCAAACATTACATGTCCGGCCCCTCTGCTGCAGGGTCCGGGTATTGTTCCTGAAATGTACATCAAATATAAATGATCCTGAAACTGCTAGTGAGCCATAAAGCAATAAGCAGTCCAATGAAATTGTCATTACAAGAAGCAAAGGAAAACTTGTGACAAACAGAAAAAACCTTCTCTAACAGGAAAAGCCCATCACCTAAGGACACTATCAAAAAAACTGGACCCTCGCATAGTGGTGGTGGGGAGTTATATGAGTAAATGTTGGGGGTTGTTCCTTCAAAGCTTTTACCAGTGTCCAATCACCTTAAGGTAACTGCATATAACGTATGGTCTAAAATTCAATTCCTGTGTCCTGTATGCATAATTATTCAATTGTGGCAAAGGACTGTCCCCTGATAAAATAGGCTTTAGGAACACTTCGGTATCACTTGTTGGGCTGGCCCTTTGAGCTGGTGTCACACCATGCCCCCCCTTACCTGGATGAGATAGTAAAATTACAGGATCTCCAGGATCACCACGTGGTATCTTGCTCTCAAAAGGATTTAATTAATGATGAGCTCACGCGTGTTCGCAAACAGCACGTGCAGAGCCCGCCAGGAAGTCGGCACTGGGGAGCACTAATCACAAGCAGTGAGACATTTCTCGATCTCTGCAGCCACGCATCGGGACACTGCTTGTGATTAGTGCTCCGCAGTGCTGACTTCCTGGCGAGCTCTGCACGTGCTGTTTGCGAACACCCTTGAGCTCATCCTTAGATTTCATGTGTTTAGTATTCTGGGAAAGTGCATTAAAATGTGGACAGCCTTTCCTGGGTCTATTGCCATTTTGTCTGAGGCAACAGTGGAGTGATATGAAGAGAGTCAGCCTGGGGCAGGATGGGAGGGGGGTTCATTTTGGAAGGCAGATATGGCTTAATAAATAGATGAGCCCAGAGAAATACAGGTTTTATGTTGTGTCCGAAGAGGGGAGAACTGTTTGTACTTTCTCCTGGCTTGGGAGCCCTTTGTACTAAACATTAACTGAACTGTGTGTCAAATTACTGTTTTCTCCTTAGATTCTGACAAGCGTTTAACTGCAGTGTCATGACCCCGTGTTGTCACTGTAGCTGCTTGGACTACCATAGTGTATTAAAATGTAAGAAGTGGTTGAGGTTGTTAGTTCTGTAATGGATGGTAGCCCCCCTGATGTCCATGTACACCTGTAGTACTTCTGGAATATAGTAATTTTAGAAGTGATTTAATACAGGAAAATTATGTGTAACACTACCTAATCTTGCCCACCTTCTCAATTGTCTACTTGCAGCTGACTTAAACAAAACATTTTAAGCAAGGTAAAGGACCATTTCTTAAAATAATTTAGTAATTATTGTACTGGATAAAGGAAAATATGAATCTATGGATGGACTTTATGGGATAAAACAAGCCATCATATCCAAATACACTATTTGGCTCTTGGGCGGCCGTCAATACATGTAGTTCAATCAGGAATTTCTGGATAACGTGTCGTACAATGACGACACTAAGATTTGTTTTACTCTGATATTTGCACTGTTCAGTATTCAAACCTCTCTCATCACATATTGATCATATTTGTGAATCTATGTACAATGTGCCATTAGCACATTTTAGCCTGGCAGGTCTGAAATACCTAAATATTTTTTATAGTATCAATACAGATTTTTAATCATAATAGATTTTATAAAAATATATACTGTTGTACTATACATACCAAAAAAGTTATACTTACCAATAACTTTAACAAGATCATCTTCCTCTTCTTTGCTATCAACAGTGTTCTGCTTAGTAATAGTAGTTTTCCTTGATTTGGATGCTGTTAAAGTAGGTTGTAATGGTGCCACTGTGCTGGTATCAAGTGTTGATGCTTGGATAGGTTTTATGACTACTGTTGGACTGATAGTGCTTTCTGTAGTCTGTGACGTTGTTGTAGCCTCCATAGTCGTTGGAATTTGGTCATCCTTAGCCTGGTTGGTTGTGTATTGAACTGTGGTGGCTTGCTCTGTTAATTCCATTGTTGTGAAAGTGGCTTCTGAACTCTTCCTCAAGGAAGATAATGTTGAGATGATTCCTATACTTGATACATCATACAGTTCTGTTGCCAATTTGGTTTTAAAATCATTTGAAGTTGATGGCTCACTAGCTGAAATTGGACCTTCTGTCGTACTGAGCTGCTGAATTTCATGTTTTATCAGTTGGTCTTCAATTAGCATGTCTATGGTGTTGTCCCCACTAAATGCATCATCCTCTGAAAGTTAAAAAGAATATGATAAGGTAAAGTTACCATTTAAGTCTCAGACAATATACATGAATTCTCTACTAGCCTATAAAAAAAACAGTTCTTTACTTTCCTGTCAAGAGGCGGGTAATGCAGCACATATTTAGGTGCAAATTTAGACAGCTACAATTATGTATACAAATGCCTTCTTACAGATAAGAATCCATGCACACTGGCTTAAAAAAAATCTGCTTCTACAGGAGTTCTGTATTTTGCCTGTAGAAGCAGCTCAATGTTATCCCCTGTCCATGCATATTAGGACATTTAGAGGCATATTTTAAGCTCAGCGTTTAGAGACAGGAAAAAAAAATGATGGTTTGTGTTTTTTAAAAGGAGCTTTCTGGAAGAAAAAACAAAGGGGAACTGACGTTTTTTTAAGCCCAGTGTGCATGGAGCCTAAAGGTTAACTGATTAATATTATTCTTACAAGGTATCCGTGAAGGTTTATCCATTATTCTTATTTTCATTAGACATCAGTAAAGGTTCATTTTTTTAAACTGGCTATACACTTAGAATTTTAGCAGATTCAGAGGAATTTGGATTGAATGACCCTCCAGCCAAAAGGTCCAGTGTTGGAGGGGCGACCAAAATTTCTTAAGGCTCCAAAATCCCCATTGAGAGACAGGATTTTTAATGCGACCAAGTCCCCAGAAGCAACAGAAGAACTGACAAGGTGTGCAGGAAACCTTCCCAGCCTGGCAAGCTGGAATCCATTGCAAGGATCCTCCAAGAATTGAGATAAAGTATTTCCCAAACTCCAGAACTGGACCCCTAATCTACCAAGTCAGAGATAAACTGGGCCTCGATGTCAGGTAAGTCGGTTTAATGAGAGACAGAACAATATTGTCCCACAATTAAATGTCGACTCCAAGATAGCTCTGAAGAGATATCGTCCCTCAAATATAATGCACCACAAACACTTTTCACAGGCCTGCTGTGTGACCTAACACTGTAACTAAAGAGGTCTCTGCATGTGCAAAGAAAAAAATATATGGGAAGAAATAGGAAATATCCGCTATCCATCATTTGTTCAGAGATGCCATTATGAGCTCCAGGTGCTTCACAAATATAGAAGCATCGTGGCGGAAGACTTGAGCCTGCCTCATGAGACCAATCCATGCCCCTAATGTGTGACCAATTAGAATCTCAGTCATTGCATCAGGAGGATCTTACCAGACAAAAACAAGGTTTTGGAGAGAATCTCCAAGTGTTCTTCTATGGGAATTTAAGACACTGGTGCATCCTCCACAGGAATCAGCAGTGCTTTATTAGGGCAGCACTGCCGAATCAACATTGGGAGCAGTCTGGCTCAGATAATGTACTCCTCCAATGGGTATCAGGCTTGGAAAAATTTGGAAGACATGAATGGCTAAGTTCCCCTTTGTGAATAAAAAAATAAATGCACATTTTTTTGCAGGAAAAAGGGGAGAGGATCCCTGCCCTTTAAGAGATTTATGGCGCCGGAAGGTGGGGTGGGGGTTAATACCACGTGAGCGCCATAATTGGCTGTCTCGGTGGTCACGTGACCCAAAAACTCTCGATCACAAGGAGGGATCGGGAGCTTTCGGTCAGGTGAAATTAATTGTGTTGGGAGCGTGCAGCGAGTGCGCTCTTGGCACAGGTGTTTGGGCAGCAATTATCACAAATATGTGGCCCCTCTGCACTAAGGACCAGGCTCAGAGAGGCCGCATATTTGCGTACGGCCGACACCAAGGGGTTAAACTCACTTAATGCCTTATCTGCATTCAATTAGCCACAGAACCTGTGTAATTAATATGTGTTCTGTTTTAAAGGGATGAGGTGGCAACCCTACCGCCCACCCGAACTGTGACAATACAGATGGACAGGACTTTACATTTGCTGTGGCAATTTTAAGTCTGACATGCAGCATTTCCTGCCAAACACTCCCATTAAGTTCAATGGGGCCTCATCCCATGGTCTCTCAATGTAAAATTGCCATTTAGGCTTAGCTTTGCAATTTACATGTGATACAACAAATTAAAAAATCTGAAGATTTTATTAAAACTGAATTTGAGGCATTTTTTTTTGCATTTATTTTTGCATAGCTAGTACATTGGTCCAGCATGGACTAATGTATGTATGCATATCTCATACCTGACCAATCCCTGTGTAAGCTGTAAATCATTGTTGCCGCTACCACATGGGCAGCATTAGTCTTCCAGGTCCAGTACGGAGCAGCTGCAATTCTGCCTAGTGACTACAGGGGATTGCTTGTGCCACAAAAATCTTTGTATTTGTTCATTGAATACAGCCCATTCTCTAGATGTCCAGTCTACAACTTTGATGCGCTTTCAATGTGAAGGGTTGAGTAGAGATTTTATGATAGGGTGTAACAACACAACATAGTATTGGAATTTAACCCTGAAGACTGGGCAAATAGGCTCAGTAATTAATTTAACTAACTTTAATTAACTTATCTGTCACCCTGATATCCCACTGAGTGAGTGTCAGCTGAGAAGTGTACCCAAGGTACACTATTATGAAGGGGGAAGGAAATGCTTACATTCGGTATACAGCTTTCTTTCTTTATTTTTCTCTTTTCCATGATGTCTCAGGGTTGCACTCCTTCTTAGCATTTCTCCTGTACACTTGTATCTACCTGATGTGACATATATTGAAGAACTCTATATTTTGCTAAATATCAGATTAACTGACTTTTTTGTAACTCATTTCTTTTACAATAAAAGGATACATTTTGGGAAAAATCCCTAAAATGGGTGTGGCAAAAGTACAGATGAGCATCACATAATTCATCCTTGTAGACCAGACAGACCCATTCATTGTGAAAAAAATTTATAAAATTGTACGTAGAAAAAAGATCTTACCTTGGAGACTGCACAAAGTATGCCACAAATTTGGAAAAAGAATGTATTTTGGAAAAAAAATATTTTTACACACTATGGGGGGTGTATCTATAAAACAGTAAATTTGACATTTACTAAACATTCACTGCAGTGGTATCTTTCTGATAAATGTGGTTTAAATTTACAGGAGCTTAACTAATATATAGAATAGAGCATTCATATAGAACTAATATATATAATAGAGCATTTATAAAAAGTGCATGAGATTTGCGGGGGTGGGGGGGGGGCAGTAGAAACAAAGCATAGCATCGACCTGGACAGCACCATAAGCATTTTCGTACACAATATAGAGGTATCTGGCCTTTGTCTGTAACAGGCAGCATTTGTCAAGCATTGCACGACAAGGTGGATGAGTAATACAGTATACCCTTCATGGATCCATCCACTGAGTGACACCAGCATTAGGAAACATTTTTTAGGATTCAAGAAAGATATATTTTTGCTTTTAAGATTTTCCACAATAAATAATGTAGAACAACTTATGGACTTTCACTCAGAGTAGAAGGCACAGTCTTGGAAACAGAGAATAGATCATTCATAAGGGATTTTCCAGGTGTGTAGTAGCAACAGACGACTCATCAACATCACAGACATTGACCCATAGAATAAACAGCTTGTCATATTTTTTTTGTAGAGATGAATGTAGTTTTCTTTTTTAAACCAGCTTGAACAGCTTAAATTAAAACATAGGTAAGGATTAAAAGAAGCTGCATACTTAGTAAGTGATTAAATCTGCTGCAGAAAGTGCAACAAAAATGAGAGTTTAGTATTACTTGAAGTATCACTGTACATATGAAGACACCATGGAGAGTGGAGTGAAACCCCTGCAAGACTAGATGTGAGTTTTTCTAATTTGTCTCAAACATCGAATCACTGGAAAGAAGAGTTTGCTCTGTAGGTGGATCTCACAGTAGCACCCAGAGATGAGACGTATGAAGGCAAAGGGAAAAGGCAGATCATTTTTGCAGACTTTAGAGTAAAGTATACCAACATCTTGACTTTGAAAGACTATATTAAAGTATTTGATAGACATTGTAACCCTAAAAAGAATGAAACTGTAAAAAGATATGCTTTTTCCTGTGGACAGCTATATCACAGAACTAAAAATGCTAGCAGCAAACTGTGAGTTTGGTGATTTCAAAGACTCTCTCATCAGAGACAGGATAGTGTGTGCAACATAAGTCTCACCTCAGAGAAAGACTTCTAAGAGAACAAGCTCTGGGTATGAAGAAATGTAGGCACATAGGGGCAGGCGGGTGAAACTTTCTCCATGTTCCCCATTAAATTGTTGGGCACCAAGTGTGGGTTTCATGGTAGGCCTACCCCGGGGTGGGTTCTTCTGGGCTAAGCCAGGTGATGGGCGGGGTCACTCATTCTAGCACAGGGGTTACACCTCACCCAAAGTCGTGTTCACCATTGCTTGGGACCAGGCAAGGGCCACGGTCATGTGAAAGTCAAATATTAAGACAGTCCCCCAGCTCAGAGATGAGCCACTTGTGTGTAGTGGTACAGTGTTGTGTGTGGAGTTCCTCCAGAAGATGCTGTTCCGTGTACTACACACTTGAACAGGTGTATGTATTGCATTAGAAGGTACACGCAGAGCCTATGCCCACTTCACCAGTCAGCGTACCTCTGTTACCTCACTCCTAGTAACATAATGAGGTCCCGCTGAGCACCTAGCACAGACCTCATACCTGCTCAACTTACCGTATTTATTGGTGTATAACACGCACCCTTTTCCCCTTAAAATCAGGGGAAAATCGTGGGTGCGTGTTATACGCCGATCCCCGCTGATTGTGAGTGGAGGATCGAGCCGCCGAGATACATAGCCAAGGGTACTCGGCTCGGCTTGCGCTCACAGTCACGCCCAGTCCCGCCCTATGATGGACATAACACAGGGACTGGGCGTGACTGTGAGCCGAGTACACTTGGCTACTCTCAGCTCCGCTCGGGACTGCGAGAGGACCCGAAAGCTGCCGAGATACAGAACTCTGTATCTCGGCGGAGCCATTTTTAAACTGCAAGACTGCAATGACAAGGCTACACTGACAAGGCTGCAAATGACACTGGGGCAAGGCTGCAATGACATATAGAGTAGGAGGTAGTGGTGCGCTATATACTACCTCCTACTCTATATTTCTCTGGGTTCAGATATTTCCCTCAGTGTGTGCAGCAATAATTTCACTTTATTCATTTGAGTCGGCGCAGGAATATTTGACTTTTATTCTAAGGCTGCAATGACAAGGCTACACTGACAAGGCTGCAAATGACACTGACAAGGCTGCAATGACACTGGACAAGGCTGCAGATGGACACTGATAAGGCTGCATTGATGGGCATTTAAATGTTAGTTTTTTTCCTTAAAATTCCCTCCCAAACTTGGGGTGCGTGTTATAAGCCTGCGCGTGTTATACGCCGATAAATATGGTAACTCTTCTTCGTACCTAGTGATCAAGCTATAATGCTGATCCACTCTCGAAGACCGACAGAGACAGACTGCTAGGGAGGGAGCTGTAACACTGGACCACCTCACTACTGGAGGACCTTTCACCTAACCGGGTACCACACCAATGACTGGTTGCAATTTAACTTCTTGATGTTGTAATGTTACCAGAACCCCTAGTGTGCTGTTGCTGACTCAGACCCTAAAAATTAGATACAATGGCTTTGAAATTACAGAGCTCAACTATTTTAGGATCCGTGGGTGGATGCCATCTGGTCCAGGTGCTTTATCCACCTTTATTCAGTCTATATATTTCTGGACCATATCCCTTTTGAGCCAGTGTGGATCATTTGGGACTGTGTCACTACCAACCCCATTATGTACATGAGCTCCCCCATGCTCCTTTGTATACACAGAGCTGAAGAAAGTATTTAATAAATTTGCCTTCTCTTTGTCCCCAGTCACCTACTCTAGATTATTTTGTAAAGGGCCTATATGCTCAGACCTGACATTTTTACTATTAATATATTTGAAGAATTTTTGGGGGTTTGTCCTACTATCTGTTGCAATCTGTTTCGAGTTTTTGCGTCCTTGATTTCTTTTTTACATATTCTATTATATTCTTTGTAAGATTTAAACAACACTAGTGTTCCTTTATTTTTATATTTTTTAAAGGCTATTTTCTTATTGTTTATAGCTTTTTTAACTTTGGCCGTGAGCCACATAGGTTTCATTTTTAGCCTTTTAAACTTATTGCTCATGGGAATATACTTTGCAGTGAGTTCACAAACAGTCACTTTGAAGAATTCCCATTTCTGTTCTGTGCTTATTGATGCCAATATTCCCTCCCAGTCCAAGTCCCGGAGAGCAGCCCTCATCCTTGGAAAATTTGCTCTCTTGAAGTTAAAGTGGATGTAAACCCACTCTCATCCTTTCTAAACTACTGCAATATTGGTTATCTAGAAGGATATACATGCCTCCTGCATGTATACTTATCTGTCAAATGTCTCCCCTCTGTCTGCCATGAGACACGAAAAACTGCAGATTTTGTTGGTGGGTCTGTTTTCCAGGGCTCAGTGGGTGGAGTCATGATGTCAGTAGACTCCCCGCCCACCTCTACACTCCCCTTATCAACATGCATTTTCTCCTGTGTATTTCTTACACTGAACTTCTGCTATGATCACTAACATCCAGTCAAAACCCTGAAAAGTCCCCACCTGACTTCAGCATGCCAAATCATGCTGAGGTGTGGAACAGCCAATCCTTGCAGAGCAGCAGAAGAAAGGAGTGGGAGGGAATTAAAAAATAACGCATGTCTCTTAGGCTAGTGCAAGAGATATGTAAATCACCTGTCACTCACATCAAGGGGGAGGATTTGACAAAATTTTTCTCTGTTTGTCTTTGAGATTTATCTCACTGAACAATAAAAGAGGATTGCTCAGAGCTGGATTAACTCTTTGTGGCAAGACTGGGCTCAAATGATAGGAAATATTATACTCTACATTATGACATCAAAAAAAAAATCTCTGCATGGTTTGAGATTACCAGGTCCAACAGAGCATTCTTCCTAGTTGGGGCCTCAATAAACTGGACCATAAAATTGTCCCGTAATAGGGTTATACATTTTTGCCCTTTAGCTGTCCCAGCAGTGTCATTACTCCAGTCAATTTCTGGGTAGTTAAAATCCCCCATTATTATCACCGTCCCAGCCCTTGCAGCCCTTTCAATCTGTGCAAGGAGCTGAGTCTCCACCACCTCATTAACATTGGGAGGTCTATAACAAACTCCAATGATTAAATTTGAACTACGCCCATCTATATGCAGTTCCACCCATAATGCTTCAGACTCATCACACACTCCATCAACCTGGTACTCTTTCACACTCGCTTTGAAATCACTTCTCACATAGAGACAGACCCCGCCACCTTTCCTTTTTACCCTGTCTCTCCAAAAGAGTGCATAGCCAGGAATATTAATAGCTCAGTCATGTGAGGAATGAAGCCAAGTTTCTGCAATACCAATTACAGTATCTCACAAAAGTGAGTACTCCCCTCACATTTTTGTAAATATTTTATTATACCTTTCCATGTGACAACAATGAAGAAATTACATTTTGCTACAATGTAAAGTAGTGAGTGTACAGCTTGTATAACAGTGTAAATTTGCTGACCCCTCAAAATAACTCAACACACAGCCATTAATGTTTTAACCGATGGCAACAAAAGTGAGTACACCCCTGAAATGTGAAGTGCCCAAGTGAAAATGTCCAAATTGGGCCCAAAGTGTCAATAATTTGTGTGGCCACCATTTTTTGTTAGCACTGCCTTAACCCTCTTGGGCATGGAGTTCACCAGAGCTTCACAGGTTGCCACTGGAGTCCTCTTTCACTCCTCCATAACGATGTCACGGAGCTGGTGGATGTTGGAGACCTTGCGCTCCTCCACCTTCCGTTTGAGGGTGCCCAATAGGGTTTAGGTCTGGAGACATGCTTGGCCAGTCCATCACCTTTACCCTCAGCTTCTTTAGCAATGCAGTGGTCGCCTTGGAGGTGTGTTTTGGGTCGTCGTGTTGGAATACTGCCCTGCAGCCCAGTCTCCGAAGGGAGGGGGATCATGGTCTGCTTCAGTATGTCACAGTACATGTTGGCATTCATGGTTCCCTTAATGAACTGTAGCTCCCCAGTGCCAGCAGCACTCATGCAGCCCCAGACCATGACACTCCCACCACCATGCTTGACTGTAGGCAAGACACACTTGTCTTTGTACTCCTCACCTGGTTGCCGCCACATACACTTGACACCATCTGAACTAAAAAGTTTATCTTGGTCTCATCAGACCACAGAACATGGTTCCAGTAATCCATGTCCTTAGTCTGCGTGTCTTCAGCAAACTGTTTGCAGGCTTTCTTGTGCATCATCTTTAGAAGAGGCTTCCTTCTGGGACGACAGCCATTCAGACCAATGTGATGCAGTGTTCGGCGTATGGTCTGAGCATTGACAGGCTGACCCCCCACCCCTTCAACCTCTGCAGCAATGCTGGCAGCACTCATACGTCTATTTCCCAAAGACAACCTCTGCATATGACGCTGAGCATGTGCATTCAACTTCTTTGGTCTACCATGGCGAGGCCTGTTTGGAGTGGAACCTGTCCTGTTAAATCGCTGTATGGTCTTGGCCACCGTGCTGCAGCTCAGTTTCAGGGTCTTGGCAATCTTCTTATAGCCTAGGCCATCTTTATGTAGAGCAACAATTCTTTTTTCAGATCCTCAGAGAGTTCTTTGCCATGTGGTGCCATTTTGAACTTCCAGTGACCAGTATGAGAGATTGAAAGCGATAATACAAAATTGAACACACCTGCTCATTATTCACACCTGAGACCTTGTAACACTAACGGGTCACATGACATCGGGGAGGGAAAATGGCTACTTGGGCCCAATTTGGATTTGGATTTTCACTTAGGGGTGTACTCACTTTTGTTGATAGCGGTTTACACATTAATGGCTGTGTGGTGAGTTATTTTGAGGGGACAGCAAATTTACACTGTTATACAAGATGTACACTCACTACTTTACATTGTAGCAAAGTGTAATTTCTTCATTATTGTCACATGAAATGATATAATAAAATATTTACAAAAATGTGAGGGGTGTGCTCACTTTTGTGAGATACTGTACATCAAAGCTCTCCTCGTGCACCAGAGCTTTCAACTCACCTATTTAGCTTGGCAGACTTCTGGCATTGGTGAACAAGCACTTTAATGCATTATTACATTTTTGATCTGGTGTTTTTCATATCATGTTTAGTAGTGCAAATGGCACTATAATTTCCAAAGGTTGTTTGCAACATGGAAACTTTCTTGTCACTTGCCAAAACCCTCCCCCCATCTATCCCCATTCCACCATCCATTAATGTCTGACCCTTAACTGACCTGTCTGCCCGATGGAATTCTAGTTCACCTTCCCCCCCTTAATCTTAGTTTAAATACTCTTCCAGACTTCCCATAAACTTCTCCCCCAGCACAGCAGACCCCCTTCCATTCAGGTGCAAACCATCTTTAGCATATAGGTTGCGCCACAATGAAAAGTTAGCCCTGTGCTCTAGAAACCCAAATCCCTCCTCCCTACACCGGGTCTTTAGCCATGCATTCAGCTCTCTAATCACCCCCTTCCTTTCCTGTGTTGCGCATGGCACAGGCAATATTTCAGTGAATATCCCCTTGGAGGTCCTTCTCTTCAACTTGCAGCCTAGTTCATTAAATTGATTCATAAGGAGAATCCACCTTCCATGTATTCTGTCATTGGTTCCATTACGTAATGCTGCACTACAAATATTACAGTATACTGCTCCACAAATAGCACAGCACGCCCCCATACCCATCAGCACACCTTTGTAACGCCTCAGCACATCTTTGTACCCCCAGAACACCCCTGTACTCCCCAACACATCTCTATACCTTCAGCATGCTTTTGTACCACTTTGGACATCTCTGCACCCCCAGAATGCCTCTGAACCCCTTAGCATGCCTCTGTGCCCCAGAACATCTCCATATCTACATTTTATTCTTGTACCCCCCGAGGACACTTCCGTAACCCCTTGCTCATTTCTGCATCGTCACACACATCTGCACCCCCGTGCACACCTTCACAGCCCCCAGCACACTTCTATTCCCCCACAATGCTCTGCACTCCTCATATGTATCCCAGCACACCTCTGCACCTCCAAATGCCTTTGTACTCACAAGCATGGGTTTTGTACCCCCAGGGGGCCCATGCAAACCCCCCCCCCCCCCAGCCTGCATCTGCACCCCCAGCACACTTCTGTACCCCCTCGTACACCTCTGCACCCCCAGAATCCTCTGTATCCTTCAGTAAGTCTACATAAGTCTCAGCACCCCTTTGCACATCTCTGCAACCCCCCCCCCCCCCTACACACTCATACACAAAACTCTGCACTACCGATTGGCATCTCTGTGATGCCTGTTATAGTGGCCGAGCAACTCACTGTACACAAGCCAGTGCCTGTCCCAGTCAGACGCCCCTCCCCCTCCACTGTAAAATGTGAAGAGATCTTGTGTCTGAATTTGACCAAGTCATTACAAGCTTAAGTTAGACATAGACAGTTTTTTTTTTTTATGTTCAGCCAACAGACAGGGTCCCATTACCCACACAAATTAGGTGGATGGAGAGATCGTTACCCCCCATTACCCACTTCCCCTCCCCTGGAACATTGCCCAGCTTTAGTCTTTTATTAACTGGGGTCTTATATCTGAAGAATGGAATAATTTATTACAAACCTCAGTTTAGTAAAACAAAAAAACATAAAGCCTTCTTTTATTTGACACAGTACACAAAAGTATGACTATGTGACTGCCCTCTATATTGACTGAAAATTACACTGCAAGAAAAATATTTTTGTTAATGTGACCTAATAGGTGTGGAAAATCAAATTTTACTAAAATACAGCATGGTCAATATATGTATGCCAAGAGCAGCAAATAAATACATAGATTTGTATTGAACCTGGTAATTTTGAAACGGAAAAAAATACAAATTTAATAATCTTTAGAAGCCAAGATTTATAAAGAAGCAGACTCAGGACAAGCAGGAAATCCAATATCTGACCTCAATATGATGCCACACCTGTCCCTGCTTTTACCCTAAAGGCTGGTACACACGGGCCGAGTATCCGCCAGTTTAACATAAACAGGCCACATTCGGCCAGTGTGTTCAGCAGCCTGTCCTACAGAAGCTGGCCTCAAAGAATATGCTGGAAAGGCAGCAGCCGATTAGCATCTGATCAGCCATTGGCTGCAAGTGCTGATCAGTGTGTCATTGGAGGTGGTGGGGCACTCCCCCCTGTCAGAAAATAATAGTAAAGGGGAGAGATCAATGTACTAACATTGCTTGTGTTCGTACAGCGATCTGTCAGTGTGTTCCCTGCATAAGTAGCTAACAGGCTGATTTTAGAGGCTCTATAACCCCAGCAAAGCATGATCCACTTTGCTCCAGCTGGGGAAAACAATTCCTTCCTGATCCCACAAGAGGCCATTGGATATTCCCTGGATCCACTTTACCTATAAATGTTAGTATTCAGTTATATTATGTACATTTAAGAAAGAATCCAGGCCTTTTTTAAAGCAATCATCTGAGCTAACCAGAACCAGCTTTTGAGGGAGTCTATTCCACATTTTTGCAGCTCTTACTGTGAAGAAACCTTTTCGTATTTGGAGATTATATCTCTTTTCCTCCAGATGTAAAGAGTGCCCCCTTGTCCTCGGTGATGACCTTAAAGTGAATAACTCAACACCAAGTTCACTATATGGACCCCTTATGAATTTATACATGTTGATCATATCCCCCCTTAATCTCCTCTTCTTAAGATAGAATAGATTCAGTTCCTCTAATACATCTTATAGCTGAGTTCCTCCATGCCTCTTATCAGTTTGGTTGCCCTTCTCTGCACGTTCTCCAGTTCCCCGATATCCATTTTGTGAACTGAACTGCATATTCCAGCTGAGGTCTTAGGCCCCTTTCACACGGACGGTCCATTCAGGTCCGCCTGTCAGTTTTTTAGGCAAACCTGAACGGACACTCCATAGACCTCTATGGAGGGATGGATGTCAGCGGTGACATGTCCGCTGACATCTGACCCGCTCTGATCCGAAAAAGTGTGACGGAGGAAAACCCTATTTTTCCATCCGTCTGCAGTGATGACGGACTCTCATGCGATCTCCCATAGGGGAGAGCGGCACTCTGACAGGTCTGTCCCTGCACAGAGTGCAGAGACAGACCTGTCATCTTCCTGCTCAGCGGGGATCGACAGAGCGATCCCCTGCTGAGCAGAGCGGGCTCCGTACACGGACACGTCCGTGTGAAAGAGCCCTTACTAATAATTTGTACAAGGGTAAAATTATATCTCTCTCTCTGGAGTCCATACCTCTCTTAAAGTGTAATTAAACCCAGGACCCGTATTCACTATATCTGGTCTACTACAGTACACAGAACATGGAAATGCAATTATTTTAGTAAATATAAACTGCTAAATACCTTTTCTCATCAGCAGTATATAGCAGTATTGTGACTTCTATCAGTGTCTGGTTAAAGCCTGTAGGAGAAGCTTTCATTCTACTCTGACTGTCCTATAAGGCTGCAGGATCCCTGGCCCTCTGTCTGGACAGTGCTGATTGGCCCTGTGCTGATCACAGCACCCTCCCAAAAAAAAAAGTCTCTCTAGAGACTAACAAGCATTCTTTACTGCATATACAGACTTTTTACTATTGTGGGTTTAGTAATGCTCCAATACAAGAAAGGATTTTGCTCACTTTTGAAACCGCAACTTGACATGCCATTATTATGCTTATGATCTAGCAGAACACCCAGATCCTTCTCCACCATTGATTCTCCCAGGTGTACTCCCCCTAGTATGTATGATGCATCCATATTCTTAGCCCCTTATATTTATATTGATGTTAGTCCTCTATAGTGTTATATCGATAAACATACAATCATGCCCACTGTGATAACGGGTTCTATTTGAACCCTACAATTTTGAAGCAATTTATGAAATACTATTTATAACTTATGATTATGATTTACCAATGTTCAATATGCTTAAAAATGTCATAATTTTGGAGTAAAAAATCAAACAACACAGCATCTTTTAACCCATATATCTACAATTGATGTCATTATACAGTATATATAAAAGGTGACTAACATAGCATTATGCCTACTGTGATAACAGTTCCTGTTTGAACTCTACAGTTTTGAGACAATTTGCGATTTACAGTTTTTTTTGGGTGTTTAATATCATTCTTCACTTTTTTAATATGTGTTATTAATAAACAATGTGACTTTCACATTGTTTGGATAATATTTGGATCTTTGTTGGTTTTCTAAAAAACAAATACTTGATAAGTATAGGGGTAGAGGGAGTAAGGTGTATTACCTTATTCCTCACTCCAGCAGCCTGCCTCCATGCTGTGTGATTGGTGTCTAGGACTGAGCCGACAAACCTCCCCCCCCCCCCCCCCCCCGGGGGTCAGTTTGTAGCAGAACATGTGAAAAGGCAAAAAATTTGTGCGAACATGTGAACACCGTTAAAGTCTTTGGGATGCAAACATGAAAAATCAAAAGTGCTAATTTTAAAGGCTTTTATGCAAGTTATTGCCATTAAAAGTTTTTGGGGACCCGGGTCCTGCCCCAGGGGTCATGTATCAATGCAAAAAAAAGTTTTTAAACTGCAGTTTTTTCGGGAACAGTGATTTTAATAATGCTTAAAGTGAACCAATAAAAAATGAAATATTCCTTTAAATATCGTGTCTGGGGGGTCTCCTTAGACTGCATGTAAAGTAGCGCATCTTTAAAACTGCTCGTGGCTGTAATGTATTGTTGTATTCTGGCAATAAAGATTAAAATTACTGGAAAAAAATGCTTGGGTCCCCCCCCCCAGTCCATTACCAGGCCCTTTGGGTCTGGTATAAATATATTAAGGGGAACCCTGCGCCAAAAATACCTCCAAAAAATGGTGTGGATGTCCCCCCAAAGTCCATACCAGGCCCTTCAGGTCTGAGCCATGATTGGCCAAAGGCACCCTGCCTTTGGCCATTTATGTCTCTCTCTGAAAGAGTGCGCTGTGATTGGCCAAAGCATGCAGGTCAGATGCATACTTTGGCCAATCATCAGACACTAATGCACTGCGTTCTCGCAGTGCTTTATAGGGCGTTCCACTATGCTCAAATTTCCCGCGAACGCCCCATATTGTTCGCTGTTCGGTGCATGGGCGAACACTCGACGTTCGAGTCAAACTTATGTTCGACTCGAACACCGAGCGTCCCCAAACAATGGAGCTGGTCTCATTTTATTCAGTGGTACCCAACCAAACGTTTGTGTAATCCTTCCAGTGTCGTGCTGCAGATAATAATATAATGTAATGTAGTTGTGCTGAGGTTTATCTAACCTCTGTAGATAATAACACGTTAATGATTATAGCTGACTTGACTTCAAAGGCAAGGCATGTCCACGCACAAATGTATCAATAAACTGCTGCTACAGGTCATCATATCAAACTGTGAAAACTCTGTGAGGGTGGTATAGCAAGGTGTATACTTGGGAATGTCATACACAGCAGTATCGAGTAGTGCCAGTACAAAAATTTGTGACAATTAGAGGTCTAATCCAAAGAAGAGCTTTAGAAAAAAAACAACATGTTTTAGCGAAATTGTCCCCACCCCCCATCCACCCTTCCTTTAGGGTTTACGAAGTGGAAATGGTTGAGCTCAAAGTGAGATGCAAATGAGGAGACCTGTAATGAGGCTTGATCTGAACTGTCAAATTGGGTCACAGTGCAAACAGCTGGATAAATGCAAGGGTGTTATCCGACCACATACAGTATTTCTTGAAAAAATTTATCTCTAGCCAAAATCTTTTTTTTTTTGGATAGAAGAGGTAAGTATTAAAACCCCTGTCTTGTTTCTCTTCTGTTGTCCAAGTCTCATTGGGGATTTTATTTTATGTTTATAAAACCCCTGTCTTGTTTCTCTTCTGTTGTCCATGTCTCATTGGGGATTTTATTTTATGTTTATAAAACCCCTGTCTTGTTTCTCTTCTGTTGTCCATGTCTCATTGGGGTTTTTATTTTATGTTTATAAAACCCCTGTCTTGTTTCTATTCTGTTGTCCATGTCTCATTGGGGATTTTATTTTATGTTTTTCTTTCTTTATTTCCTGTTACAGAGCTACAATAGTGAAAATAAAGCTCTCCACAGTGAGGGAAATCCTCTCTGACCAAGTTATGACCAGAAGAGGTATCATTATTGGAATATTTTCTCTCTATTCTTGTTCCAGTGACTACCATAAAAACCAAATTTTTTCGATTTCCCTTCACTTTCTGTCCTGATGACAATTTTCACCAGGACAACTAAACAGATGAATCTCCCCAGCAGGGATACAGACAGCAATACAAACCTGACAAAGCTTCTTCCCATTTTCAACTCTACGGGAAAATACAAAAAAATTTTTTGGATAGAGATACATGGTACATTTGAAATTGAGTCCATTTCTATTCTCATACTGTACACAAGCCCCACAATTTGCTTTACATCTACAGACATAAGGAATCAGATATCAAACTGGTTTGCTTTCTGTTTGTCCCAAGTCACCAGCTCAGAGTTAACAAAATATAAGATGTATTTTCTTCATAGCTGTAGGTTAGCAACATAGTTGTTAGGTGACTGGAGAAAGAAAATCAAGTCGTGCCAAAGCTCTGTTGACAGTTTTCTGCCAGTATATCAAGAAACACTTTACAGAAGCTGTGTGAGCAGGAAGGCCTCCTGCACACTGGGTGTTTGCCCAGCTCTTCTTAATGCTTTTCTCCTGGCAGGAGAAAATCAGTGTCAAAAACGTGAACTTTTTTGTAAATGCATTTAGGCGCGTTTAGGCAGGTCAAGCTCTTAGGCATTAATTCATTGAATTGGCCAGAATAATAATTTAGGCTATAAATGTGCCTAGTTTTAACGTATGTTTAGTGGATTTAGGTGCATCAAGTATTTAAAAATATTAGTTTATTTTAAAGATGTCTCTTAAGATGTACTATATACCCACCTTGGCAGGATTTAAAACATTGCTATATTGATGATCGGTATACAGAGCTCTGCCCCATATGGTGTATAGTTTACAAGTCACTGACTAGTACAGTGTTTTCGAGAACTGTCATCCAATATGTTCTCCAGACTTGCAGTAATACACTGCAGGAGTATACACTGATAATAGCATAAAAACACATTCAACAGACCCCTTATAATTCACCTTTGATGATAAGTGGCCTCCTTCCTCCCACACTGCCCCACATAAATTTGCAATGGAGGAGCAGTTGCGTGCAGGATTGACATCTTTTTGGGCTTAGCTAGCTGTCACAGCCATCTGAAACCTTCCCTTGTCTTTTTTCCTGAATAATAACTCTAACTGAAGGAGACATACCATGCTGCTGTGATGCTGCTTTGACGGTGAACTTGGCCTAAAGTCTGCTGAAATCAGTGTCCTCACTTGTCACTGCTTTCCTTTGATGAAGTGGATCTTTGCTCCAGGAAACAGTTGAGTAAATATTATGTGACAATATGCTATATTTTGCATGTGTGCTAAAATTACTTATGTTTGACAAAAATGATATACATTCACAAATGACATACACATATAAAGGTCTCGTGTCAATAGGTTTAAAGTGGATGTAAACCCAATGTCATCCTTTCTAAACTACTGCCGTAGGAGTTATCAATAAGGATATACATGCCTCCTGCATGTATCTTTACCTGTCAAATGTCTCCCCTTTGTCTGTTATGAGACCCAATATACTGCAGGTTCTGTGGGTGGGTCTGTTGTCTGGAGCTCGTGGGTGGAGTCGTGATGTCAGTAGACTCCCGCCCACCTCTACACTTCCCTTGTCAATATGCATTTACTCCTGTGTATTTCTTACACTGAACTTCTACTATGATCTCTAACATGACTTCAGCATGCCCAATTATGCTGAGGTGTGCAACATCCAATCCTGGCAGAGCTAGCAGAAGAAAGGAGTTGGAGGGAATTAAAAAAGAATGCATGTCTCTTAGGCTAGTGCATGAGATATGTAAATCACCTGTCAATCACAGCAAGGGGGGGGGATTTGACAAAGTTTTTCTCTGTTTGTCAAGATTTATCTCACTGAACAATAAAAGAGGATTGCTCAGAGCTGGATTATCACTTTGTGGCAAGACCAGGCTCAAATGATAGGAAATCGTATACTCTACATTATGACATAAAAAAAAAAATCGGGTTTACATCCACTTTAAGTTGTAGATTTTGCGATTCGGCACTGTGTTGCTTTAACTGACAATTGCGCGGTCGTGCGACGTGGCTCCCAAAAAAAATTGACAACCTTTTTTTCCCACAAATAGAGTTTTCTTTTGGTGGTATTTGATCACATCTGCGGTCTTTATTTTTTGCGCTATAAACAAAAGTAGAGTGACAATTTTGAAAAAAACATATTATTTTTTAACTTTGCTATAAAAAATATCCCCAAAAAATATATAAAAAAAACATTTTTTCCTCAGTTTAGGCCAATACGTATTCTTCTACATATTTTTGGTAAAAAAAAATAGCAATAAGCGTTTATTGATTATTATAGCGTCTACAAAATAGGGGTTCACTTTATGGCATTTTTATTATAAATTTTTTTTTTTACTAGTAATGGCGGCGATCTGTGATTTTTATTGGGACTGCGACATTATGGTGGACATGTCGGACAATTTTGACACATCTTTGAGACCATTGTAATTTTTACAGCGATCGGTGCTATAAAATTGCACTGATTACTGTAAAAATTACACTGGCCGTGAAGGGGTTAACCACTAGCTGGTTGGGAAGGGGTTAAGTGTGTCGGGAGTGATTCTAACTGTTAGGGGAGGGGCTGTGTGTGACACATCACTGATCATAGCTCCCGATCTCAGGGAGCTATGATCAGTGACAGTGTCACTAGGCAGAACGGGGAGATGCTTGTTTACACTAGCATCTCCCCATTCTTCAACTCCGTGAGACGATCGCAGGTATCCCCGCGGATATCGAGTCTGCGGCACCCGCGATCCTACTCACGGAGCGGCGTGCACATGACCACATTTTCAAAGGGACATACCTGTACGCCCATTTGCCCAGCCGTGCCATTCTGCCGCAACGTAAATGCACATGCGGTGGTCGGCAAGTGGTTAAACTATACTACAGTGTCCCATTATGTTCTCCAAGAAATAGACTTTACAGGTAAGCCAAAAAATAAAAATAAAATTGTTATACATTAGTTGACAAATACCATCTTTTTGTGTCCTTAAGACAGGTATATTCCAAAGCACTGAACCTGGGATGGAGGGGAGGGGTGTATTATTGTATATGGTAATGCAAGACCTTTCCAACAGGCCCCAAAAGGAAAACCAACCAAAAAAACCTCATGCAGCAATCTGCAAAAAAACACTTTGGCCAAATGAAGTTACCCCACTGGCTCTAACATGCACCTGGATTTTTTTTAATGACCAGGTAGCAGCTTTACTGGACTATTCCTTGAACTCAGCCTGCCTTTTACCTGGACTGTCACTGAACCACGTTATCTGTTCACTAACCGCAAGTATCTGTTTACTTTGCTAAATTCGTATCTGCCCTGGCGTGGTGGCCAGGCACTATAGCATTGTGTATAAGTCCTGGGGGCAACTGTGTACTGGTAGGCCTGCTTGCCTTATAGGAAAGGGGGATGCTATAGGTGAAGAAACACAGTAGCCAGCTATAGTGTCTGACCACCTGCATTGGGGTAGACGTGACATTATCACAAGCCTTTAACAAAAAAATAAAAATGTCTGTGAAGTTGGACTACACACACAAAAAATGACACACCAAGTCCAGGAACTCTCTTTGTGTGTAAACGCACCTCCAGCAGTAACGCAGGAGCCAGAGCCCAAAGTTAACCCGCCTGGTCATTTTTCTGGTGACCCCCATATGTTTTACAACTTTAAAAATAGTTGCATGCTATACTTTAAGCTTAAAGTGGTTGTAAACCCTATTTTACAACCTTATGCTACAGGTAAGCCTATATTAAGGGTTACCTGTAGCTACCCAGGATATCTCCTAAACCTGCACAGTTTAGGAGATATCCCCTGTCCTCTGCATGTGCCCATGTCATCGGCAAATGCGCACTGGGGAAAACTGAAGCAATGGCACCTATGTGCCGTTGCTGCAGTCTCCGTGCCATTACCGGCGGCTCCCACGCGCATGCGCGGGAGTGACGTCATCGCGGCTCCAGCCAATCACAGCGTCGGAGCCGCGATACCAGGAAGTAACTCCGGGACGACATGTCGGCAGCCAGAGGGGGAGACGAGGACTGCTGCGGGGGCTTTGATCTGAGGTAAGTAATACATAATGAGCTAGTATGCATAGCATACTAGCTCATTATGCCTTTTTCTTGCAGGGTTTTTACTTGAGGGTTTACTTCCTCTTTAAGCCACACTCCTTTGGTTCTGAAGCACAGCGGGTTGACCTGATTATTACATGGTTGCAAGGGACCAGCCAGAGGGTCAGTTGAAGCTTTTTTCAAGGCCTTAGGTTTACTGTATGATGATCCTGACCGTGCCCACTTAGCTGAAACTTGCCTTAGGTCATTACCTCAGGATAAACGTACTGCTAAACAATACGGTTCTGATTTCCGCCGCTGGGCACCTGATTCAGGGTGCAATGACCCTGCTCTAAGAAGCCAGTTCAGGTTAGGCTTAGCAGACTCGATCAAAGACTCCTTAGTACATTACCCTGAACCAAAGTCATTTAATGAAGCCATGCAAGTAGCCATCCGTATAGACAGGCGTTTACGGGAAAGGTATACAGAGAGGTTTGTTTCTTTGCCACCCAGTATGCTGCCTACTTCTTATTCTTCATCAACCTTTCCTGAGCCCTCTCAACCTCTCCTGGAGGATGAGCCCATGCAAATCGGCACTACCCATTTATCCTCTGGGGAAAAGGCTAGAAGATCTCAGGGACTCTGCTTATACTGTGGCAACCACGGCCACTTTGTTGCCAGCTGCCCTAATAAGCCGAGAAACTCCAAGAGTCTAGTGTGGGTGGGGTCTGTTTCTATAGACCAGGGGTCTCCAAACTTTCTAAACAAAGGGCCAGTTTACTGTTCTTCAGGTTTTAGGGGGGCCGGACTTTGGTCAGTGTGAGTAGAAAATGTCCTAGTGTGTGAGAAACAATACCTCATCATTGGTGTCAGTGGGAGGATTAGTGCCCCATCATTAGTGTCAGTGGCAAGACTTAGGTCCCATTATTGATGTCAGTGGGAGGAACAATTCCTTTTATCATTGATGTCAGTGGCTGTAATTATGGCCAATTGTTGGTGTCAGTAGGAGAAATAGTTTCTTATATAAGTGGGAGAAGTAGTGCCCCAAGGGCCAGACAAAAGCAAGCAAAGGGCCGGCCACATTTGGCCCCCCAGGCCTCAGTTTGGAGACCACTGCTATAGACTATACTGTGTCAGTTTCCCTTGGAGAGAAACTATTTGTTTCTGCACAGCTTGGCTCTGCCAAGTTTTCTCATCACCTCTCAGCTTTCATAGATTCTAATGCTGCCAGCAATTTTATCGATAGGGACCTAGCACACCGTCTACAGATTCCAGTGACTAAGGAGCACAGACCCTTTTCAGTCTTAGCTATTGATAACACTCCCTTGTCCATGGGCCTGGTCACCTTGTGCACTGGAAAGGGGGCTGCTATAGGTGAAGAAACACAGTAGCCAGCTTTAGTGTCTGACCACCTGTGTGACAACTTGGTTTTGGTATTTCAGGTATCGTGGGAAGGAGTCATGACAGCGTTTGGATCCGAAAATGGGCGGTGTTTTGGTGGTCTTTGACGGTGACGGTGTATCAGAGGTGATCGTAAATGGGTGGGGGGCTCAGTGAGGCACCTACACTCCTGGTAGAATGAGCCAGCATTGAAAAAAGGTTGGGGTATTTTGGCCATGCTGGTATTGGCATAAAAATGGGGACATTTAGGCTACACTGGTCATGACAGTGTTTCCAAGTGGGACTCCAGTGTGCATAACCATTTGCTTTTATATGACTCTGTTAAAGCAAAAGACGCTAACAAGTCTATTGAATTCTCTGCAGGCCACCTCTCCTGCCAATTCAAAGGGAAACTGTAGACTTGGCGCATGCAAGAGAGACTCTTGCATGATTGCTGAATTGACATCAGGTAATCCCTGATAACACGAACAACATCCAAAATGTAAAGTGCTTTGTCCCCCTGCATCTGAGGCTTAGGACAAAAACAAGGCAATGCAATGTCCTGGTTGAGATGCAAGGCAGAAATCCCCTTAGGCAAAAAATGATAGCTGAGGCTGAAGAACCACCGTGACAAGGTGGAGCGCCAGGAAAAGCTCCTTAGAAGAAAGGACAGTCAGTTCAGAAACCCTACGAGCTGAAGTAATGGCAACAAGAGAAATTACTTTATGCGTAAAAAAACTAAAGGAAGCTCCCAAATGGTTCTTTCTGTTTTACATGATTCTGTATTCATGTAAAACAGAAAGAACCAAATTGAGATCCCACAAAGTCAATGGCAGTAAGACCAGAGGAGCAGTGTGTATGACCCTCTGTACAAAGGCATGCACCTTTGAAAAAAAGGACTGCTAAGGACAAAATATGATCTTTTCTCATACTTAAGGCCAGATGAATATCAACTCCCATTTAGGGGAAGTCCAAAATACAGCCGACAACATAATTGTGAAGATAAAAACTCCTAGCCCCACACCAGGCAAAATAAGACTTCCAAGTTTTGCAGTAAATCTTCCTTTAAGCAGTCCTCCTAACCTTTAAAGAAGTAGGAAAGACTGAATAAGAGACTCCCCTGATTCTCCTGACCTTGGCTTCAATAGCCAGGTCATTAAAGAGGTTGTAAACCTCTGAAAAAAAAAAAAAAACCTGCAAGACAAAGGCATAATGAGCTAGTATGCATTGCATACTAGCTCATTATGAAATACTTACCTTAGAACGATGCCCTGCAGTGCTGCCCACACTCTGCTCCCACGGCTGACATCTTTCTCGGAGTTACTTCTGGTTTCGCAGGCTCCAGCACTGTGATTGGCTGGAGCCATGATGACGATACTCCAGTGCATGTGTACGGGTGCCACCAGTCACGGCGGGCCGTTCCTTCACTGACGATAATGTCGGCGACAGCGTATATAGTAAATATCCCCTAAACGGTGCAAGTTTAGGGGATATTTACAAGACCTATGGGTAAGCTTTACTATAGGCTTACCTGTAGGTACAATTAAAGAGGAAGACTTTAATTCCTCTTTAAAGTATGTGAGTGCAAAGAAGTATGGGAGATCAGACTTTGCGCAAGCAGGTCAGGCCGCTCCAGAGGAACTCAAGAACTGTCCTTGATGTCAGAACACCACATCCTCCTGGGCCAAGCTGAGACTACCAAAATCACAGAGATTGCCTCCACCTGAATTCTGTGAAGCAGAGGAGGGAGAAGCTGTAATATAGGGAAGACATAAATAAGGGAGATCTGGTCCCATGGCTTCACCAGAGCATCCATGGCAAATGCCTGGGGATCTCTGGTTCTAGAGCTGGAATTGTCCAGTTTCACATGCACATGGAAGCCAGATAGTCAACCTCCAGAGTGGCCCACTGATGACAGAGTTCCTCAAACACCTCTTTGTAAAGAGCCCACTCCCCCACAGACAACTATTGATGACTGAGGAAATCCACCTGCAAAATTGTCACTCCTGGAATATGAATGGCAGACATAATGGGAACATAAAGCTCCACCTAGGTCAGGATGAGATCTACATCCTCCTAGGCTACCCGACTCTTGGTGCCTCCTTGATGAGTAATGCATGCCATGAGCGTGACTTTGTCTAACTTGAGCGTTAGAGGGAGACTCTTCTGCCATGTCAACCAATGCAGAAGAACAAGACCAATTGCCTGCAGTACCGGGATGATGATGGGCTAAGACCTCTCCTGTGGCAACCAAGTTCCTTGCACCAGAAGGTGGTCCAGAAATTGCTCCTCAGCTTGTGAAGATTGTGCCCATTGTCAGAACCATCCAGGAAAGGAGGCGAAAGCCTTTCCCATATGGGGTGTAAAGACAATGTAGAGTCCAGAAATAACATCCTCTTTCCCATATCATCAGAACATTCTACTCTGGAGGCCCAGAATAAAACTGGACAAAGGGAACTGTTTTAAAGAAGGCAGTCATCTTTCCCTAGACCCTCATGCAAAGGCAAATTAAGGGATTTCTCAGCATCTAGAGTAAGGATACCTATGTCTTGCAGGACAATTCCATGGTTCAGATGGTAGATGCACCAACTAGAAATAAAGCGTTGCTGGATCTACTTATTACCAACAATACAGACCTGATCCCGGATGTGGACATACTGGGCAATTTAGGAAACAGAGATCACAGGTCAATTGGCTTCAGTATAAATCACACAAATAGGAAACATAAGGGGAATACAAAGACACTGAATTTCAAAAGAGACAATTTCCTTAAACTATGAACCTTGCTAGAAGGCATGAATTGGGATAAAATCTTAGGAACAAAGAACACGGAGGAGAGATGGGTGTATGAGTAAGCACTTTATTTAGTGCGAAACGCGTCAGCTTTGGTACCCCCTCCTTCGTCTTGCTGTGGACCATTGGATGTGATGTGATTCCCATTTTTCAATAAACTACACAAGATTTTATCTTTTTCCGGTGTGCGGCTGTCCAGAGTTTTTCCACTGCTTCCCACGGAAGAGAGATGGGTTTGCTTTCAAGAGCATATTAAATAAGGGCATTAGCCAATGCATCCCATTGGGTAATAAAATTTAAAAGAGCAAACAAAAGTCCTGTATAGCTTAACTCCAATGTAAAAATGCAAATAAAAGCAAAGGAGATGGCCTTCCAAAAATACAAGGTTGAGGGATCATCATCAGCATTCAGACTTTATAAAGAATGCAACAAGAAATGTAAGGGTGTAATTAGGGCAGCTAAGATGGAACACGAAAGATGCATAGCAGAGTAGAGCAAAAATGTATGTAAACAGTAAAAATGGGAGGACAGACCATATTGGCCCCATAAAGATTGAGGAAGGACATTTGGTTACAAAGGATGGGGAGATGGCAAAGGTATTTATTCTTCTCCTCAGTCTTCCCGAGGTAATCGGGGGCTTCAGTAACCAAAACTGCAGTGTTTATCCTCATGACACATCACAGGAAGCACCACCATGGTTAACAGAGGACAGAATTAAAATAAGACTTGGGAAACATAACATTAATAAATCCCTGGGATCAGGTGGCTTGCATTCGAGGGTACTTAGGGAACTCAGTAAAGTAATTGCGAGACCATTGCTCCTAACTTTTACTGACAGTCTACTGACTGGAATGGTACCAGCTGATTGGAGAAAAGTCAATATAGTACCAATATTTAAAAAGGGTCCAAACATCCCTGGGAATTACAGACCAGTTAGCCTAACATCAATAGTATACAATCTCTTGGAGAGGATGATAAGGGACTATATACAATATTTTAGTAATAAGAACGGTATCAGTACCAGTAATCAGCTTGTATTCATTAAGAATCGTTCTTGCCAAACCATTCTATTAACCTTCTATGAGGAGGTGAGTTGACATCTAGATAAAGGAAGGCCCGTGTATCGGGATTTTGCAAAAGCATTTGACACAGTTCCCCACAAACTTTTACTGTAAAATGTAAGGTCCGTTGGCATGGACCATAAGGAGAGTACATGGATTTAAAACTGGCTACAAGGACGAGTTCAGAGGGTCCTGATAAATGGGGAGTACTCGGAATGGTCAGGGGTGGGCAGCGGGGTCCCCCAGGGTTCTGTGCTGGGACCAATCCTATTTAATTTGTTCTTAAATGACCTGGAGGATGGGGTAAAGAGTTCAATCTCTGTATTTGCAGACGATACTAAGCTTAGCAGGCCAATAACATCTCTGCAGGATGTGGAAACCTTGCAACAAAGATCTAAACAAATTAATGGGGTGGGCAACTACATGGCAAATGAGGTTTAATGTACAAAAAATTTAAATAATGCATTTGGGTGGCAAAAATATGAATGCAATCTATGCACTGGGGGAGAACCTCGGGGGGAATCTAGGATGGAAAAGGATCTGGGGGTCCTAGTAGATGATAGGCTCAGTAATGGCATGCAATGCCAAGCTGCTGCTAACAAAGCAAACAGAATATTGGCATGCATTAAAAAGGGGATCAACTCCAGAGATAAAATAATTATTCTCTTCTCTGGTCCGATCACACATAGAGTATGCTGTCCAGTTCTGGGCACCAGTCCTCAGGAAGGATGTACTGGAAATGGAGCGAGTACAAAGAAGGGCAACAAAGCTAATAAAGGGTCTGGAGGATATTAGTTATGAGGAAAGGTTGCTTGCACTGAACTTATTCTCTCTGGAGAAGAGACGCTTGAGAGGGGATATGATTTAAATTTACAAATACCATACTGGTGACCACACAATAGGGATACAACTTTTTCACGGAAGAGAGTTTAACAAGACACGTGGCCACTCATTAAAATTAGAAGAAAAGAGGTTTGACCTTAAACTACGTAGAGGTTTCTTTACTGTAAGAGCGGCAAGGATGTGGAATTCCCTTTTACAGGCGGTGGTCTCAAACTATTAGATAAGCACCCGAACGACCACAACATACAGGGATATTCTATGTAATAGTGACATATAATCACACACATGATTGGACTTGATGGTCTTTTTTCAACCTCACCTACTATTGTAACTATGTAACTATGCCTGCAGAGCAAGGCTGTTTACCTGTGAGGGGATAAGATTTACTGGGGCAGTATCCAGGGACAGGTCCAGAAATTCCAACCGCTAAGCTAGGAGCAATGCTAATTTCAGAGAAGCCAGTCGAACCTCTCCAGAATGCGCACTATGAGAGACACATTGTTCTCCAAGAGAGAAGAATATTGCCCCTTGTGAAGAAAGTCATCCAGGTACCCTATAACAGGAGTATCCTGGGTCTGTAGAAGGCCCAGAACCAGAGCCAGGGCCTTGGTAAATATTCTGGGGGCAGTGGACAGGCTGATCAACAGGGATATAATTTGAAAATTACTTTTCTTTACCACAACCATAGGAACCTCTGGTGAGGGAGCAAGATTGGAACATGTACAGTAGGCAGGAATCATGAAAATTCACAGATGCCAGGAAGTCCCCCGGTCAGAGAGATGTCACTATTCGAGTGCACCAATTCCATCCGAAACTTCAGCAAGTGAGGAATCCTGTTGGGATATTTGACATCCACAATGGGGCAAACATTATGGATCTCAAAAGAACCATAAAGAGGTTGGAGTAGAAACTGCAGAATGTTTTGTACCCTGGAATCTGAACAATTACTCCCTGAAAAGGAAGATGATTGAGAGCTTGCAGAAGAGACAATCTTTTTTGTGGATTCAAAGAAATATTTGAAAGCCTGAAATGTGGAGGGGGGGAAGCTCCGAAATTCTATCTTATAGCAATGAGCCACTATGCTGCGGACCACTTGTCCATTATCTCCCAATGATTTCTGCGTGAGGAGCGCTGGTCCCCTGTTCAACCCTTATGGTGTAATCCTGGGTTGGCTCACTTCCATTTGGTTCCAGATCCCCAAGTGTGGGGGTGATGCGGTGTAAAAACACTACACGTGATATTATGCCTGCGGGTAAGTTGTCGACCTTTCCTTATCTTTCTCTGGCGTTTCGTGTGCCAGGGTGGATGTTCAACTGCACAGTGCTGTCAGAGCTCAGTTACCTACTCAGCTTCTCCTCCAGCTAGATCCTGTTGAATAACTGCTATCCCTAGATGCTCTTGATAAACCACTATCTGCACTGTACGGGACCCTGCTCATTACTCATTCTCCTAAGATTGAGAGGTTGTGGGATTTATGGAAGGAGGACATTCCCTCCTTGGACAGGGGGGACTGGGAGGATTGTCTTGAGCAATGCCCTAAGTTGCTGTTCTGCTCCAGGGAGAGTTTTTGCTTTCAAATGTTCTGGGAGTGCCCTAAGGTCCAAGCCTTTTGGCTGGAGATCTTTGACCTGCTAAATCTTAGGCATTGGCTAGCGGTCCCTGTGACTCCAGAGTTGGCCCTGCTTGCGATCCCTGATGATGCTCAGAGATCATATCATAGTAAATTGTTAATATCTTACCTATTCTCTGCTAAGAAGAACATTTTATGTAAATGGTCATCTCCCACCCTTTCTGCTATATCATCCTGGGAAGCCATGATTGATGCTGCATTGTCCCTTTACAAGTTAATGTACATCAGTCGTGGATATCCTTGGAAATTCGATAGTCTGGCAACCTTTGATCTCCCAGTAGAGTTATCTTTCTGTGTAATGCCCCTTCCCCTTCGGGGACTGTTTGATGTTCCTTGGGGCACCCTTGCCCTTGGTTGGTGCCTTTTATCCCCCCCTTTTTTTTCCTTATTTTCAAGTTTATACTGTTCTGCTTCTCCGCTGGGATAATGTCGTTCCCTTGTCTCGATAGTTGATATCAGTCCTCTGGCTATCGTAGAAATCTTTGAATACACCTGTATACTCATGCTCTTTTATGTTATAGCATGTCAAAGGTTCTTTTCTTTCTTTGTATAATGTGATATATTCTCCTTTAATAAAGCAACCCTGATTGTTTTTCAACCTATGTTGTAAGGAAAGTCACATTCCCAGCAGCAGAATGAAGCCAGTGCGGGCATATGCGCGTATGCATGGCTCAGCCCACACCTGTGCAGAATGGAAATGCAAGACGTGCATTAGTGAATCTGCAAAAATGAACGTGTACACTCCACTCTGGTTTTGGTGCCCAGTGGCCTATATAAACTGAAACACTGCTGAAGAAAATTGTTGAGTGGCTTTAGCTTCTCCTTGTTTATCTTAGACCTGACCTACTGATTCTGCCTCACTGTGTATGACCTGGCTTACCTTATGGACTTTGTTACTGCCTTCTGCCTTGCATCCTGTCTGCTGCTACTGACCTGCAGCTTGTTTTCTGGGCTCTTTGCCTCCTGATCCAGTAATATGTTGTTCCTGTGCCCAATTCCCTGTTGCCCGCTAATCTTCAGCATCCATTTCTATGCATCTGGCTGCATCACAGATCTAGCTCAGTCTGCAAACCCAGCATTTGTGCCACTCTGTGCCCTCACACTCTTTGTCACCACCTTCAGGAGTAGGGTTGCCACCTCATCCTTTTAAAACAAGACACATAATAATTACACAGGTTCTATGGCTGATTAAGGTGGTAATTAAACTCGCTTGGTGCCTTATCTGCATTAAATTAGCCTCAGAGCCTGTGTAATTCATATATGGTTGGGTTTAAAGAGATGAGGTGGCAACTCTATTCAGGAGTGCTGGGCAGGAAGTGCGAGATTAGCCCCCTCTTGCCAGGTACGTGGTACCTGCCCTTTTTTGTAAGCAGTAAAAGATGACTCCTACTCCTAATAGTAACCCCTGCCATTGGTATCATAAGACACAATAATATAACTAAGCATTGATATCAGTGGCAGCAATAGTAACCGTCAGTATTGATTTCAGTGACAGCAATAAAAGTCCACAGCATTGGTGTCAGTGGCTGCAATAATAACCCCCCCCCCCCCCACATTGGTGTCAGTGGTTGCAATAATAACCGCCCATATTGGTGTCAGTGGCTGGAATAATAACCCCCCACATTGGTGTCAATGGCCGCAATAATAACCAACCACATTGGTCTCAGTGGCTGTAATAATAGCATTGATACTGGTGAGCACTGGTGTTGGAGGACATGATAATAACCTGACGCATTGGCGACAATAATAGCAAATAGATGAAGGTGTATGGACCCTAAAACATGCTAGTTTAGTGGAGGTACTGCATCACCCTATACACAGATTTGGTGCCTGTTTATGTTCCAGCTTGGAACAATTCCCCTAAGTGAAAATGTCCAAATTGGGCCATTTTTCCTCCCCAGTGTCATGTGACTCGTTAGTGTTACAAGGTCTCAGCTGTGAATGGGGACAAGGTGTATTACATTTGGTGTTATTGCCTGTCAGTGCTCAGACCATACGCCGCACACTGCATCAAATTGGTCTGCATGGATACACAAGAAAGCCTGCAAACAGTTTGCTGAAGACAAGCAGACTAAGGACATGGATTACTGGAATACGTATTTGGTGCAGATGGTGTCAAGCGTGTGTAGCAGCAACCAGGTGAGGAGTACATAAACAAGTGTGTCTTGCCTACAGTCAAGCATGGTGGTGGGAGTGTCATGGTCTGGGGCTGCATGAGTGCTGCCGGCACTGGGGAGCTACAGTTCATTGAGGGAACCATGAATACCAACATGTACTGTGACCCAATGAAGCAGAGCACGATCCCCTCCCTTTGGAGACTGGGCCGCAGAGCAGTATTCCAACATGATAATGACCCCAAACACACCTCCAAGAAGACCACTGCCTTGCTAAAGAAGCTGGGGGTAAAGGTGATGGACTGGCCAAGGAGCACAAGGTCTCTAACATCCATCAGCTCCTTTATGTCATCATGGAGGAGTGGAAGAGGACTCCAGTGGCAACCTGTGAAGCTCTGGTGAACTCCATGCCCAAGAGGGTTAAGGCAGTGCTGGAAAATAATAGTGGCCACACAAAATATTGAAACTTTGGGCCCAATTTGGACATTTTCACTTAGGGGTGTACTCACTTTTGTTGCCAGCAATTTAGACATTAATGGCTGTGTGTTGAGTTATTTTGAGGGGACAGTAAATTTACACTATTATACAAGCTGTACATTTACTACTTTACATTGTAGCAAAGTGTAATTTCTTCAGTGTTGTCACATGAAAAGATATAATAAAATATTTACAAAAATGTGAGTGGTGTACTCACTTTTGTGAGATACTGTATATACAGAGCCAGCACAAATTTACAGTACCTGCTTGTGACCAGTGTAGTGCGATACATTGGATTATTTTACAATAATAACCCTCAGCACTGTGGTATCAGTGCCTGAATTAATAACTTGCAGCATTGGTGTCAGTAACCACAATAATAATGCCCCTGCATTGGTCTCAGTGACCGCAGTAATAGCCCCCAGCACTGGAACCAGTGAACCAGTACGCATCGCTGTGGGTGGACAAAATTATAACCCCCAGCATTGGTGTTAGTGTCCACAATAATAACCCCCTGAATTGGTACCAGTGATCACAATGATAACATCCAGCACTCGTGTCAGTGACCGCAGTATTAACCTCCAGCATTGGTGTTAGTAGACGCAATAAAAAAAAAAACATTTGTGTCACTGACAGTACTATACAACATTTACACATCTCCTCCCTTTATTGGGGTATAGTCAGTGTTTTCTAACCCCCTCTTCATTGGTGGTCAGTGACAGTGAAATTTAACCCCCTATCATTGGGGACCAATTAGCTGACTACACGCTCCCGCAATGCTCTCTCTCTCCCCAAGGCCAGGATTTGCTTGTACTTTGGGTGAAGATCACTCTGTTTCCCAGTAGAATCTATCAGTGCTGAGATGCAGAGAATTTTCCAGAACCCTGCACTCTTCTGCTGCTCTGGTGCTCAGAAGAGGTGTCGGGCTGCAAGCAGAGGGCCAGCAGGCTGCGTGCTGGGCGCCACTGCCTGCCATATGTTGTCAAGAGATGCTGAATAACGTAATATACCTAAAATATCTATTAGGCTTGTTGACAAATCCTGTTTGTGACAGATACAGTATGCAAAGTCTTCTACCTGGAGCAACATATCTGGCTACTGCATACATGATTAGCGACAATCTTGAATTTAGGTACCTCTATTTACAGATGCCTAAAGCATAAAACCCAATTAAAGTATTTTGAATATATTAAAATAAAAACTATATGCCCAGTGTACAGATTACAGTGTGCTCAGAATGAATTAATCATCTTTATACAATGTCTTATTGGGAAGAATTAGTTGGCAACCTAGTATGAAGTGACTTCAGTGGGGACAGGCTATAATTTTTATAACACTCACACTTCTGTTGATGTCAGCATGTAAGCAGTCACACTGTGGAGTAAATATAATGATGTCAAATAAATGAGTTTAGGTAATATACAAGCTGCACAGTACAATGTTCAGCTCACATTCATCAGACATCCATGATAATATTTTTGCCAGTCTGTATTTGGTGACTTCACCAGTAGCAGACCATAATTCTTTCTAACACTAGGAAGTTGCTGATTTGAAAACATGTTTTTCCATTAGCCTCTCTAAGAACCTGAAAGGACATCAAGCAAATAAATAACAGCTGTTGCTAGGATTGTAGAAGATCTGGCGAACCCTTGGGCATACCGAAGAGAGAAAAGCTGTGCCAAACATACAGGGCATGATTTAAAGAGGCATGGTTAATTAAAATCTACACCTAATCTCTGTAAATAAAGGTATGTGAAAAAGTAAGTATGCCCTACGGAAATTGTTGGCTTTTTCAACACCAAAACATTACATATTGATTTAAGGAGTGCCTACAGACAAAGGTGATATACTTGAATAACATACTTGAATAACAACACAAACAATTGCCCTTTTCAATCATTTTTTTAACAAAAATATCAATAGATGTAATGGTGTGCTGTGGAAAATGTAAGTACACCCTTGGCTTCAAAAGTTAGTATTGTCAATTTTAGCTGAAATTAATTATTTTAAGTGTTTTGCACAGCTGCAACTAGTTTTCTTTTCAATATGTTTATTGATTTTATCATAGGAAAAACAGTATAAATGGATAGATGTCCACAAATTAAGAGTATGGAAAATTTAAAGTGGTTCTAAAGTCTTAAGTTTTTTTTTTGACCTTAATGCATTATATGCATTAGGGAAAAAAAACCTTCTTTGCCGCAAGATCCACCCTCACCCCCTTATACGTAAATGAGCCCAATCTCGATCCAGCAATGTACAAAAGAGCAGCTCGATGCTGTCTCTCTCCTCACTGGACAGATTGATAGCAGTGAGAGCCATTGGCTCCCACTGCTATAAAACAAATGCTGTGATAAGGGATGTGGGGGGGGGGTATAGACCCCCCCCCCTGTCTGTGTCTATAAACATCATTTGTATACACATGGTATGGAGGATTTGACAAAAGGACAACAGTACAGTTTAATTAAGGAGATGGTACTGGTTAATATGGCATCTGCATGTCATTTGGAGAGGAAGTTTGAAAACAAAAATAAGAGAAAAGAGAGAAAAAGTAGGAGAAGGGGAGAAAAAAGAAGGGGGGGGGCATGACGCAGGAGGTGTCCAACCATCTTGGAAGGGTCATCGCATGGTGACTAGGTTGGGCACCGAAAATGTCAGATGGTGATGCATAAGCCGTGGGTTCCAGATCATGAGAAACTTATTGTGAAGATTGGTAGGGATGCTGGTTAGTAGTTCATTGATGAAGAAGCCATTTTCAGAGTCTTAATTTCAAAGTAGTGAGCAAACTGCTTTTTCCATGCTTTGGCAGTTGTTAGTTTAGAGGCCAATAGGACAAAATGGGCCAGTTTGAACTGAGTTTTAATGATGTTCAGGGATTTGTAGAAGGGCAGCCAGGGGTCCTTAGATATTTGGATTCTGAATAATTTACACAGAAGCGTAAAAGACCCTGGTCTAAAAATGATCAAGCATTGGAGAAGATTACCAATGGTTTAACATCCCCTAAAATATAGACATGCATGTCCAGGAAAAATATAAACTAATCGGGGTGGGACTAGGTACCACCTGGTTCATAACCTTATACGTCAATTCAAGAGTGATAACATTGATGGTGCAAGATAGCTGAAGGTGATTCAAGCCTCGGTAGGAAAAGGGGGTTACCCATAAGAGGGAGTAGAGGAAGGTGGGTAGAGAGTAAATCATTATAATATTTAACACCATCCCAGACTTTTAAAGTGTGTTTCATTACGGGGCTCATTGTAGGTGGGCATAAGTTAGGGAGTGTCCACAGTAGAGATTTTAGCATTACAGGGGCACAAGAAGTTGCCTCTAGTTCTACTCACAAAGGGGCCTCGTTAGCTGCATATAGGGGTATAAGAGGGGTGATCTGAGCAGCTTGGTAGTATTTCATACAATTTGGAACACCCAAACCCCCTGGGTGCCTATGATTATACATGGTTGGTCAAATAAAAGGCAGAAACTGATTTGAAAAGATTTAATAGCAGAATAAGGAATCGGGATTGGGAATATAGAATATTTAGTGATATAGAATTTTTGGGAGAATGTTATTCTTGATAAAGTAAATCCTCCCCATCCAAGAAATGGGCTGAGTGGTCCAAGAGGTTATGTGAGTTTTGAGATTGTGCAGCTCCTCCCCACAGCCCTCCCTAAATACTTACTTGAGCCACATCTTGATCCAGATCTATGCCAAATAGCAGTGGCACTTCTCTCTCTCTCCCTCCTCACTGGACTCAATTATAGCAGGGGGAGCTGTTGATTCCTGCTGCTGTCAATCAAATCTATTGACGAGGGAGGTGGGCAGGGCCGCTGATAAGCCAGTACAACTGGCCCTGTTGTACCGGGCCCAGCCAGCAGGGGGGGGCCTGGGCAATCTGAACAGATTTCAGAATAAAACTGCACAGGGCTGACCGAGGGAGGAGGAGAGCGTCACCCCAGGAGCCTGGACATCGCCACTGCTCAGATAAGACACCCCTTGGGTCTATGGATAAGAGAAGAGTGGACTTGTGTTCCTGTCAGCACCCAAACCTCCCTCCCCCTCCTCGGGAAGGACAGAGCAAGCAGGACAACACACCAGAGCCCTCCTCAAGGCAAGATAACGGATGACAGATTGCCATCTTCTCCTGTGAGTCACCATTATTCTGCCTCCGTACAAATATGTGCTGTAAACTTGCACTGTACCTCAGCAGGACAGTTATGGTGAAAGTGAAAGGCCTGCATATGTTAGGAATATAATTGGACTTTTTAGGTACTACACACAGATGCATTTCACAAAATCATTCTTTTTAATATATGTGTATGTAGAATATATTTATGTAGCACCTGAAAAGTCCTAGTATATTCCTAACAAATTTTAAAGTTGAGCATTAACAGCAAAGAATGTGTATACATATATATAATACAGCCCATCTCCATGAAAATAAAGTACAATCTTGCAGTGTGTGGGGGGAGGGAAGAAAGGGGGAGAGTAGGCTCTTTCACTTACCTGTTTTCATGCTACAACCAGCTTCAGGGCTCTTTTCCTCCACCAAAACCTCATCCTCATCACATACCATGCAGGAACATGGTATGGTATGATAAGGGGGCTGGAGTGTGAGCAACTGAGCATAGTCAGTAAAACATACACAGGCACTGTGGGGAACCAGTCGGTGCTGGAAGAAGCCAGCTGAAGCAGCAGGGATCGGCCAAATTTTGATCTCTATGTAGCCCTCTCTGTTAGACAGAAGCCGATCATTAGACCACCTTAGTATATTCATGCCATCCCACATACTGACTCCTACCACCCTGACCACTTCAAATTACTGAAGTGGTCATGGTGGTTAGAGTGTTCCTTTAATATCTCTCAGAAGAAGTAAACCTCTGTATACTGACTCCATTTCATTTAATCATCCTCTTGTTGTGTTAAATTGGTGAGGGGTGCTCTCTGTATACCCTAGGCTCTCTGTATACACCAGCCTCTCTGTATACACCAGCCTATCTGTATACACCAGCCTCTCTGTATACACTAGCTTCTCTGTATACCCTAGCCTCTCTGTATACCCTAGCCTCTTTGTATATACTAACCTGTATATATACTGTAGCCTGTCTATATACTCTAGCCTGTCTGTATACACAAGCCTCTCAGTATACACTAGCCTCTCGGTATAGGGGCGGGGCCAGGGGTGGGGCTGAAGGAGGGACCAGGGGTGGGGCTAAAGGGGCCCCGTTAGGTAGGCTGTACGGGACCCCATGATTTCTATCAGCAGCCCTGGAGGTGGGGATGGGGTTGAGCCACACTAGGTGTGTCAATTGCCCAGCTTGGGATCGAAGCAGCTTTCTCTGGTGGCACACAGAGAAGAGGAGGAGCCCAGAGCACTGGCAGGGGACCCCAGCAGAGAAGGATCGGGGGTTACACTGTGCAAAACCATTGCATAGAGAAGGTGAGTATAACATGCCTGTTTTATTTATTTTTATATAACTTTTATCTTTACAAAATCACTTGAATTGTGGCGAGTGTGGAGCTGGGCAAGTAAACGTAAGAGCCACAGATTTTTCTTTGTTAATGTGAAAGTAAAAAATTTGAGAACATTTGTTTAAAATGGAGAATTGTTGGGTCAGAGTCAATAATAGGTTATCCGCAAAGAGGTTGACTTTGTAGGTTTGGTGGCCTGATTGTAGGCCATGAATGCTTGAGTCCGATCTGATAAGGCACTCTAGGGTTATTAAGGCAAGGACAAACAGATTTGGGGAGAAAGGACATGCCTGGTGGGTTTCCCCTTTCAATAGATATTGTAGTGGAGTTGTAATTTAAATATCTGACCATGGCTGTGGGGTTAGGAAAGAGTGATTCCAGCCAGGCTAGAAAATTCCCAAAGCCCCAACTTTGCAGTATACAATGTAGGTAGTCCGAGGAGATCACATCAAAAGGTTTGTGCATGTTGAGAGATAGTAGCATGCCCTGTAATTTGTTATGGTGTAGGAGGTGTATAAGGATGATCACCTTACATATATTGTCAGGGGCTTGTCTCGTTGGCCTCAAGCCCACCTAGTACTTGTGAATCAAGGTGGTAAGAAATGTGATATCTATGATGAGAAGCAATATAGCGAGTGGAAGTTGTCGGGGTCCAGGTGCTCTTTGCCTGGTTTTGGTAACATCAATGAAAAAAAGGGCATCCAAGAGGTGCTGGGACTTTGATATGCGTTTAGGAAGGTAGTGAGAGGGAAAAAAACATGTGATGGGCCCACTAGCTCAAGTTAGGCTGCTCACAACAGAAAAGGATACCCTCCAGTGGGTACTTCAGCAGGTTGCCAGAAAAAGACGTGCATATATGGAAGGAGAACCAGACCAAAAGATAAACTCCCCCTCATAAAACAAATGCAAAAGTTTCAGCCTCCTAATAAAGCACTTCCAAGCAGAGGTGTAGCTATAGGGGTCGCAGAGGTCGCAATTGCGACCTGACCCCATGCTTCAGGTGCAGCCCCCCTATCACATTTGTCTACACCTGGATGAGAGGAGCAGTGGCATGTAGCAGAGCCAATGCCCTGTATTTTGCTCCTGCAGCTGCTGAATACCTATTTTTCACTTGGATGTTATAAGTTGCACTCAGTAAATACAGCTAGATAAAACAAAAACTGTGTCTGTCTTCATTTCAGACTGCAAAGCAACAAAATGTGATTATTTTGAGGGGGTGATTATTTTCTATACCCACGGTACATATTTTAAAGTAAACCTACATCAGGATCAAAACGTTTCACAAACATTCTCAAACAAATGTCAATATATATATATATTTATGGTCTAGAGCCCTACGGACGACATGAGTAACGATGACACATAGGAACAACACAAAACTCACCAACATGAAATAGACCTGAAAGTGTGCCTTGGTCTACCGTATGGTACGCCAAAATAAGGGGGCATACCCTAGATAAAGGATGATAAGAAGTAGTTATGGAATAATGTGGAATGAGTATTCAGTCTGGGGTAAGAATACTTGGAAGAGGCTTTTAAAAGGGGAGGGTGGGCGGGTATCACGCACAGGAAACCGACAAAGACCGGCGGCCTTTGGGCTGCTTAAATACCCTCCGGGCTCCTCCCATAACTTCAGGCCGGTACCCGGCCTTCCAATTTATGGTCTAGAGCCCTACGGACGACATGAGTAACGATGACACATAGGAACAACACAAAACTCACCAACATGAAATAGACCTGAAAGTGTGCCTTGGTCTACCGTATGGTACGCCAAAATAAGGGGGCAAAAACCTTCAGGTAGGGGATAATTATTTATTAAAGGCAATGTCACTGAGTAAGTCGAGCAAAGGCCTGAGCCATCTCTAACTGAGGGTTAGGAATGTAGCGAGAGAAGCAGGCCGATTTCCACCGACCCAGTTTCTTGATCACGTGGTCCGGAACCAGCTGTCTTGAGGCCGTCGTGGCCGCCCCGATCCGGAACGAATGCCCGGAGTACTGGCTGGGGTCCAACTGAAGATTGCCGAGAAGGACACGGACATGTTCCACGAACTGCGACGAGTTAAGGGGTTTTACCGGAAAGGGTAGAAGCGGACTGGCCCCTGGGCGGTCGGATAGCAGTGCCGTCAGGCGGTCCAACACGGCAACTGGGCACCAGTTGTTGTGAGTCCTGTACAGGTGAATATCTACTCCGGAACCTCGCTGCTGAGTTTTGGATGTCGCCAAGTGAAGGACGTAGTGATCCTGGTGGCGATAGAGATTACTTCTATGCAAGACCGGACCGGCTGGGTGGCTGCGAGTGAACTCGCTGGGCCGTAGAAACCCATAAAACGCCATGTGTATCGCAGCCTGCAGGACGGTGCTGAGGAGGAGACCGAAAGGGGACCTATCCAGGATGTCAGACATCCCCTTGAAGATCTCCCCCGTGATAGGCAGCCGCTTTGGGCTGACTGGCGGCTGGTGTTTCTGAACTCCACGTAGTAGAGCCCTCACCGCGTGGCAGGAGAACACCGAAGGCCTAGCGGGGTCTTGAAGTGACAAGTAGTGCTGCACTCCGGCCACGTACTGGCGTATCGTGCTGTGTGACAGTGCTAGGTGTGAATGGCGATAGGCGATGAATGCCATGACCTGCTTGAGGCTGGAAGACTCGCGAGGCCACTGGGGCAGGAATTTGTTAAACGCCCTCCAGGCCGTCCGGTAGGCCCGACGGGTGTTGCGGGCGAGCGAGGCGTTGATGATGTTGGTAGCTGAGCGTAGATGTGGGGCTAGTCCAAGGTCAGTTGTGACCAATCCGGGATAGTGGCTGAATGATGGCAGGCTCCTGGCATCTGTTCAAAGAAAGAAATAAAGTTAAAACGGGAGAGTGCGTCCGCTGCTGAGTTAAACTTCCCTGGAATGAACGAGCAGTAAACATTGAACTGATGCTGTAGGGATAGCTGGACCAGTCTGCGGAGGAAGGACATGACGGGCCTGGACTTAGACCTGCCCTTGCTGATGATCTCGGCTGTGGCTTGATTGTCTGTCGAGAAAGCCACAGTCTGTCCAGACCAAAGGTGACCCCATAGGTGAGCGGCTGCTACAATAGGAAAGAGCTCAAAGAGGGCTGACGTAGTAGTGAAGCCCGGTGTGGCTAGTGCTTGAGGAGGCCAAGGGGCGGCGAACCACAAATGGCCAAAAATGGCGGCGCATCCTGTGGATGCTGCCGCGTCGGTCACCACCTGTGGTGACTGCGTGGACACGACTGGGATGAACAGGGACACACCGTTCCAATCACTAAGAAAGTGTTCCCACATGGCCAGATCTGCCCTGGCTGCAGAATCCAGCCTGATGACCTGGTCTGGGTCCTGAGTGTAGGACAGGAAGACCAGCAACCGGGACACGAAGGAGCGGCCCTGGGGGATGATCCTCACAGCAAAGTTCAGCATCCCGAGGAGAGACTGAAGTTGCTTCTGAGTACATCCCCCCCCCGGGTGAATTCTCGCAGAACCGTCCTGATACGGTCCAATTTATCTGCGGGAAGGCTGGCCTGCATGGCAAGCGTGTCAAGGTCGACGCCCAAGAACGTGATCTTGTGTGCCGGGCCGTCAACCTTGTGCTCCGCTATGGGGACGTTCAGATTGTCGAAAACCGTCCTCAACTTTCCAAGGTCCCCTGGGGGAGCCCCGGGCGGTTCTATCAGAAGGAAGTCATCCAAATAATGGATGACCTCGTGGCACTGTGCCTCATGGAGAAGGATCCACGCCAGGGTCTCCGCGAACTTGTCAAACAGCCAAGGACTACTCTTAGACCCGAAGGTCAATTTGGTCGCGAAATAATTTCGCTCCCTCCACTTGATGCCGTGCCAGCACCACAGGGAAGGATGAATGGGCAGCAGCTTGAAGGCGTCGGATATGTCCGCCTTCGAGAGCCAAGCACCCACCCCTGCCCTGAGAATGGCCTGGATAGCCATGTCAACCGAAGCGTACTTCAGCGAGAACTCCTCGGAGGGGATGAGCGAGTTGAGACTGGGAACGACGGAAGAATGAGGCGCTGACAGATCATACACCAGACGTTTTTTATTTGAAAACTTTCCCTGCACAAGCCCAATAGGGCTAACCCTCCAGATGCTGAAGGGAGATTGACAGAACGGGCCTATCATGAAGTCCCGATCCAACTCCGTCTGCAAAAGGACGTCAATCGCTGGCTCATCTGTTGCTGCTGAGCGTAGGTTCGGACATTCGTGGGTGGAGTGGGGCAGGGTGATGAGCCCGGTATGAAACCCATCAGTGAAGCCTCGGATGAGGTAGCTGGCGAGTGACGGAGTGGGGTGTGAGGTCAAGTAAACACCGAGCCAAAGGACATTGACCCGGCTTAGTCATGGTTTCTTCTGTTTGACCTCACACAGGATCCTGGGGTGCGCCCTCTGGCATAGGGTGCAAACGTGCAAGAGCCGGCACTGGCTGAAATTGCAGGAGCCGTAATTAAAATTGTTGCAAATGGCGGCTCCCCCAACCATCCGCACCGGACGTCCCAACTTGTCCATCTTTTGCCCATGCGCCGGGGCCTGCTGAGCCTGGCTCGTGCTGGTAGAGGCCGTGCTAGCTATCGGATGGACAGAGGCTATGTTGGCACACCAGACCGTGGTGTGGGACGCTGACTGACAGACAGCACATAGCGGGGAGCGAAGGCCTGCGAAGTGGCGGCAGAACAACTCCGTGTCCACTACGCTCCAGTCCGTTGCCAAATGAAACTGTGAGAATCTGGCTGCGGCTTTGGCCGAGAAGGACCGATGATAGTCGTAGAACGCTGAGCCACCGTATTTGTGGCCCAGGTCTACGATCAAATGGAGGTAGAGGTCCAGTTCCTCCCGTCTGCCGGGGGAGGCTGAGCACAGCACGTCTCTAAACATGCCGAAAGCGAGCGTGAACTCGGGCACCGTGAGCTTTCTGTTGAGCCTCGGATCCTTCGCTTTCAAGACCACCGAGACGTCCCCCCAGGTGTAGGCCTTGTTCTCGGCTAAGTCATGGACCGAGATCAAGAGTGAGGCCAGATTAACGTCTCTGCCCTCTAGAATGTCCTTCCTTACGCTGGGTGGCACCAGGTGGGAAGGGTGAACGGTAGTCGCGGCAAGCTCACTACCTGCGGCCGGTGCAGTGATGGCTGGGACCACCGCAGGGTCCGGAACCGTGGCAGCCGGGCTGGCCTCTAGACGAGACACCCTGTCCTGGACCTCAATGATTGAGGAAGACAGGGAAGACACGAGGGTGTGTAGCTGAGCGACGGCGGCTGAAATCGATTCCAGAGACGCCTGCTGGCTGCTGGGGCTTGCTGCGGCCGGTGGTGGGAAGAGGAGCCTGAATAGCTCCGCCTTCCTGGCCGCGGACGAGAAGGGTATCCCTCTGCGTCTCAGCTCGGCGGACAGCCTGGGAATTGTCCATGCCCTAAGAGACTGGACACTGCCAGCCTCGGAGGCTGACGCCGGAGATAGCGGGGTGGTGAGGTCGTCGCTGCCGACTGATGACATGGCGGCTGCCAAGACCTGTTACTTGGTAGACGGGTCACGTGTCTGCAGGCTGGGCCTATAAAAGGTGACAAGAAATGAGTTTGGACGTGTCACCTATGATATACATACCTGCCACGAGAAAGCAGGTGCCCCCCGTGCCCCTGCGTTTTTTTTTTTTTTACCTGCTGGAACCCTGATCAAGTTGGCGCAGGTGGACCTACTGAATCCGACTGACCTGAGAGAGTGTGAGAGAAAGTACCTATTTAAGAGCCTAAAATTGCTGCCGTCCAGAGCGACGGAACCCAACGTAGATGATAACAACAGGCGATAGTGACTTGAGTCGACTGCCGAGATCGCTGTGGGATCAAATGACAGATGACGACATGAATGACTGACTTGACATGTTGCCTTAACTGAATGAACTTCCCGTGACAGGGCCCGGCCCGTTCGTACCGTATGGGGGTGACTGTGGGCCGGACTCTGGAGCACGTACAGAAATGAGGCAACCATGAAACGAGGCCAACTGCCTGGGTACGCTGAGGCCGAACTGTGACATCCAGCTGCCACCGGGTCCGACTCCAAGCTCCCCCTTTTTTTTTTTTTCCTTTGTAGAAATGCGGCCGGCCTAGGGCACGCCGGCGCAAATTCGTACAGGTGGGTGACCAATTAACGCCGGGGCGTGGTAAGGTGACACAGAAATGATATAACATGACAAGGGCAAGAATCAAAGTTTTTTATTTTTTTATTTTTTTTTGCGACTCCGCCCCTGGCGCATGTATTGAAATGAGGCCGGGCCTAGGGCACGCCGACACGAATTAGTGCGGGGAAGTGACTGCATTCATGCCGGGCGTGGTAAGGTGACAGAAATGAGATACCATGACAGGGGCAAGAATCAGGAATGTACGCAAACCAGTGATGCGATTCCGCCCTTGGCGCATGTATTGAAATGAGGCCGGGCCTAGGGCACGCCGACACGAATTAGTGCGAAGAAGTGACTGCATTCATGCCGGGCGTGGTAAGGTGACAGAAATGAGATACCATGACAGGGGCAAGAATCAGGAATGTACGCAAACCAGTGATGTGATTCCGCCCTTGGCGCATGTATTGAAATGAGGCCGGGCCTAGGGCACGCCGACACGAATTAGTGCGGGGAAGTGACTGCATTCATGCCGGGCGTGGTAAGGTGACAGAAATGAGATACCATGACAGGGGCAAGAATCAGGAATGTACGCAACCAGTGATGCGATTCCGCCCTTGGCGCATGTATTGAAATGAGGCCGGCCTGGGGCACGCCGACCCGAATCAGTGCAGGGAAGTGACTGCATTCGTGCCGGACGTGGTAAGGTGACAGAAATGATATACCATGACAGGGGCAAGAATCAGGAATGTACGCAGCCAGTGATGTGATTCCGCCCTTGGCGCATGTATCGAAATGAGGCCGGGTAGTCGTGCATCTGGATCGCCCCGATCGGAGCATGCATGGATGCGACCGGACCAGGATCGAAGCGATGGCATGAACGCCCTGTTTAACTGATGCGAAATGATTTAGCATGACCGAATGGCCTGATACGTTAGCCATGTTTGAAATGATGAAATGATTGTCATGCTAACACGTGAAATGTTTCGACACGGTCGAAGTGATTCGTACAACTAGTATGCCAACAGTGCTTCGGAATGTAAATAGCGATTCGGCACGCTCGCTGGCGCCACCGATTCGGATAATGGCAGGACATGAACGATACGTGTGAGTGCGAACTGCACCCGTGCGTGAGTCATGTTGAACGATTCGGAGACTGCGTAGCACGACCGCGTAAGGGAACCCTTGAGTGCCGGATGCGGCATCGGTCGGAGTGTTTGTGGCGGGCGGCCCTGAATGTGCGTGCCGCTAGATGGCTCCCGATCGTGTACAACAAAAAACGTGCGAGTAAGTGTTTAGGTTTTGAGACAAGCAGCGCGTGGTTCGTGAGCTACGCAGACCACAGTTTAGTGACATGATAAGCAGTGCATGAGAACGTAAAACATGGGAGCCGAAGCCCTACCTGCGACAGCCGAACCAGACTCTTTGTACGAACTGCGACTCGGCGACACGAGTGCGACACGAAGGGACAACACGACTTACGAACACGGAAACGCGGGACTGCAACAAGAAGAGACGGACAGACGAAAACGGAGCTCACGAACCGGCACCAACAGCGCTTGTCTCGAACGAGTCGGTCCTAGATGTCTGACGTATCAGATATCACGCACAGGAAACCGACAAAGACCGGCGGCCTTTGGGCTGCTTAAATACCCTCCGGGCTCCTCCCATAACTTCAGGCCGGTACCCGGCCTTCCAATATATTACTTTTTTTTATGGAATCAACATATACAGTTGGGCCAAAGTCAGGGACAAATTCTAAGCTTCAAAATTACTCATACATATAAATCAAATACTGGCTCACCCTCTCGATGTCTTACAAAAACAGTAAACTTATTATACACCTCTCTATCCCAAACTGATCACCATAATATACTCACAACTCAGTCTTTTAACTAAATCAACAACCAATTTAGTAGTGAGAGAACAACATTAAAAATAGCAAAACTTCAGAGGAATGGCAACAAGTTTGGCCTACAGTCTTCTCATGCTCTGTCAACATGCCAGTTATTAAAATGGCATTTAAGGTATATGGTACCAAGCAGACTGGCACATCTCCATCCTGCTTGTTCCAATTCAAGCTTTAGAGGCTGCAATGCTGCCGGAGTGCATCATATCTGGTGGACCTGCTCCATGTTAGGCAGATTTTTTGACAAAGTTCCTAAACACCCTTTTTAAATATTCTCTCCCTAAAGACCCTTGGCTTTGGCTTCTTCACCTCAAACCTCTCTGTCTCACCAAATCTCATTTTAACCCCTTAGCGACTGAGGGGAAGACAAATGTTAATGCCTGGACACAATTTTGCAAATTTGACATACTGTATGTTTGTACTAACTGTTTTTTTCAGGACAAATCTGGCTTTTTTTGGTGGTAAATGGTAATGGAACGCCCACCATCCTTATACGTCAGCTGCCATAACCCTGGTAGAATTCCCTTCCACAGGCAGTGGTTTCAGAGGGAGCATTGATAGTTTCAAAAACGATTAGATAAGCACCTGAACGACCGCAACATACATACAATGTAGTACTGACATATAATCACACACATAGGTTGGACTTGACGGTTTAAGATAAAAATGGTCTCTGTGGTGGATTCGCCACAAGATCACTTTTATCGGTGGTGGGTGAGGGTCCCCACCCTCCCGCTGCGATCCGGTGCCCTCCGCCGCTTATCGGAGCCGTCGGCAGCGGCGGAGGCAATCGGATCCTTCCTGTGGCCTGACATGGAGACGAGTGAGGGGAAGATGGCCCCCACTCATCTCCATATCATTGCAGGGCAGAAGCGATGTCAAAACATCACTTCCGCCCATAGCTCTTAAAGGGACATTTTTTTTCTTTTTTTTTTTTTTTATGTTTTTATCTTTTTTATTGCATTTTAGTGTAAATATGATATCTGAGGTATTTTTGACCCCAGATCTCATTTTTAAGAGGTCCTGACATGCTTTTTTTATATTACAAGGGATGTTTACATTCCTTGTAATCGGAATAAAAGTTTCACATTTTTTTTTTTAAATAGTGTAAAAATAAAAAAATAAAAGGTAAAATAAATAATAAAAAATAAAAAACATTTTTTAAACGCGCCCTGTCCCGACGAGCTTGCGTGCAGAAGCGAAAGCATACGTGAGCAGCACCCGCATATGAAAACGGTGTTCAAACCACACATGTGATGTCTTGCTGCGATCGGTAGAGCAAGAGCAATCATTCTAGCCCTTGACTTCCTCTGTAACTTAAAACATGCAACCTGTAGAATTTTTTAGACATCGCCTATGGAGATTTTTAAGGGTAAAAGTTTGTCCCCATTCCACAAGCGGGCGCAATTTTAAGCGCGACATGTTGGGTATCAATTTACTCAGCGTAACATTATCTTTCACAATATAAAAAAAATTGGGCTAACTTTACTGTTGTCTTATTTTTTAATTCAAAAAAGTGCATTTAAAAAAAAAAAAAGTGCACTTGTAAGACCGCTGTGACAGAAAGTATTGCAATGACAAAAATGTATAATGTTTGGGGGTTCTAAGTAATTTTCTAGCAAAAAAACAGTTTTTAACTTGTAAACAACAAATCTCAGAAAGAGGCTTGGTCCTTAAGTGGTAATCTACCTATTTTTTCTTTATTTTTACATTTTTTTTATTATTATTATTATTTTTATAAATTTTTTTTACACACTTTTTTTTATTTACATCTTCCTCTTCTACAAGGAAGGGAAGATGCAACGTATCTTCCTCTCCATTTAGAATAGAACGTAAACACAGGGACGGACTCACAGTGACTCATCACTTTGACATCCACCGCTGTGTGGCGTGCTCCCAGCACAACGAGAGGTACACATATATGTGGCCCCACGGAAAAAAGCCCAGTCCAGTGAGGCCGCATATATGCATACCGTCAGAGGGAAGGGGTTAAGCTAACTATATATGTGCTTTTAGCCGCTAAACAAACTATCACTAAGCCCTGGTTCACATTGGTACGATTTGACATGTCAAATCGGCGGCAATGGCACCGTCCTAATCGCCTAATCGCTGCATTTGTACTACTTTTTGAGATTTCAGGCTGTGATTTACATTGACATCTGTGCAGAAACACAGATGTCTCTGAAATCGTGGCAGAAATCGGGACTGACATGCAGAAGTGAAATCGTGCGAGTTTAGCTGAACTCGCACGGCTTCATTCCCGCAGCTCAGTGTGAACCTGGGCTAAATCATGGAAAGAAGTATTTGTATACTTTATGAAAGTTAAACTGGGCTTGGACTCTTTGTCAATTAGAAACTTACAAGCATACTCATTGATACCCACAAGAAATTTCTCAGTGTGATCCCCATGGACCCAATACAGTAATGACTCACTTCCAATCGATAGTTATACTTCTCTATAAACATTAGAGTGGAAAACACACATTGGAACTTCTGGAGTGTTTCCTTTCCTCCCTAGGCTTCTATCCCCCTCTCCCTACCTTATGTAAGATCCCCCTTTTTCAGCTCATGCTTTATTGTCCTTCGCTATCATATGTGGTACTTTATAAACATTTTTATTCTATATAAACTTAACAGTGAATGTAAGCAATGTGTAACTCTCTGTAACTATATGAAAACTAACTAACTAAGTACCAACACTTTCAGTCAGGGACTCAACGATATTGAATACCAATACTTTGCGGTGCAATTTGCGTCAATACAAAAAAAATTGTCGCAAATCGCACTGCAAAGAATTGCATGTGATTTGAACAGGAATGCGGGGCAATTCCCCCCAGTACCCCTGTGTGTTTATAGAAAGGGAAAAGCGCCATCTAGTTGTCAGTTTATTAAAAATGTTTGAACTCAGTACATATCCGGCTAAATGCAAAATCTTCATAGGTGTCCCGGTCCTGCCGCTGATAGCAAATCACAGCCACTGTAAGTGCTCACAGGGCTGGAGGAGAAGTTCCAGGACCCTGTGTGTATAGGGCGGAAGTGAAGTCAGCTTGGGGGCCGATAGGCTCTACATCTCCTCCAGCCCTGTGAGTATCTCCAGCGGCCGGGATTTGCTATCATTGGCGGGACCAGGATACCTATGCAGATTTTGCATTTGGCCGGATATGTACTATGAGTAGGGGGAAATTACATGTGAATTTGTCAGGATTCGAACCGCATTCCTCTTCAGATTGAATGTGAATCCTTGCAGTGCGATTTGCTCCCATTCATTTTGTATTGACGCAAATAACACCACAAAGTATCGGTTTCAGTATCGGGAGCATTTGCGCATATACCGATACTTGCGCAAATGCTTGGAATTGGCGCCATTACTGGTATTGGTGCATCCCTAATGAAAACTCTTTCTAATAAAAAAAAAATATTGAAAGTGAAAACATTTGACAAAAAATAGGTTAGCACATAAAAGGCTCCTATCATACATGTCAAATTATCCTCTGCCAACAATGCTCAGGTCCACAAAAATACCAGGACTTCCAGATGCTTGGTGATTGGCCAATTGCTGTCACATTAGAGTACTCAACCTTGTGTAAGTGCCAACCAAAGTGACTCTGAACAACATAGAACTCCTTTCTTCACTGCCTGCCACCAAGCAGGGTGGTTGAGAAAGCAAATAAAAGTGTGCACTGTTGGAGAGGGGGCATTAAAGCAAATTGTTTGGTTTGTCCTGTGTGGGCAAAGCACAGATTTGCTTAAAGCGGCGTTCCAGTCATTTGTGTGTTTATTAAAAGTCAGCAGCTACAAAAAGTGTAGCTGCTGACTTTTAATAAATGTTCACTCACCTGTCCCACAATCCAGTGGTGCACTCACCCTGTGTCCTCCCTCAGTGGTGCCCGCATCTTTACTATGGGCACCTGGCTGTGACAGTTTGCGGTTTCACGGCCGGGTGAACACTGCAAATGTGTGAGTGGCGCTGCGCTCTGTGACTGGTCCCAAAGTCTTCATGTGTCCCAGAAGACTTCAGGAGTGAGGGGGGGGGGGGGAAACTGATCGCCTAAGGTGACCGGACCGGAAGTGGGAGTGGGTACCTGTCAAAATCAGGTATTCGCTACCCCCCTCCTCCCCAAAAGCTAAGTTTCACAAACAGGAGTCAGGGAGGAGACCTTAAAGTGGAACTTCCCCTTTTTGATGGAGCTTCACTTTAAGGAAGATATTTTAGACATATTTATTATTTATTCAGAAAATAATAATGCTTACCCCTACCTGCACTGTGCTTTCTAGAATAATATTTATTTTATTTGTGAACCTTTTTTTAGTTGTACAATGTGCTTTAATGATCATATGGCATATGCAGTTGACAAATATTACAAAATGAAAAATAGTATATGAAGCACATAAAGTTACATAAATTTTCACTTACGCAACTCATCCATGTCACTGTCATCTTCTGTATCTTTGGCCTTGTAAAATGTTACACCTCGGACAACAGGCTTTTGGACCGGTTTTGATCTTACTTTAATTTGACGTGAAGAAATTGGCCACCTTCGAACTTGCTGAGGTGGTGGAGAATGGGGCTTTGGATCTTCAGCTTTTGCCTGTTCATCTCTAAGAAACCTTTCTTCATACTTTTCCTAATGCACATAAGAAATATGAAGAATCACTCAATCAAGTAATCAGAACATTTAAATTAAAGAGTTGTAAAGGGGGAAGGTTTTCATTTTAATGCATTCTATGGATAAAACGATAATTCTCCCAATCTACAAGTCTCTGGTCTGGCTGCACCTGGAGTATGGCATCCAGTTCTGGGCACCAGTCCTCAGGAAGGATGTGCTGGAACTGGAGAGAGTCCAGAGAAGGGCAACAAAGCTAATAAAGGGACTGGAAGACTTTAGTTATGAGGAAAGGTTACGAGCATTGAACTTATTCCCTCTGGGGAAGAGACGCTTAAGCAGGGATATGATTTCAATGTACAAATACCATACTGGTGACCCCACAATAGGGATAAAACTTTTCCGCGAAAGAGAATTTAAAAATACATGCGGCCATTCACTAAAATTAGAAGAGGAGTGGTTTAACCTTAAACTGAGTAGAGGGTTCTTTACTGTAAGAGCGGTAAGGATGTGGAATTCTCTTCCACAGGCAGTGGTTTCAGCAGGGGACATTGATAATTAAAAAAAACTATTAGATAAGCACCTGAACAACAACAAAATACATACATAGATATACAATGTAATACTGACATAAAAGCACACATACAGGTTGGACTAGATAGACTTGTGCCTTTTTTCAAGCTCACCTACTATGTAACTATGTAAGTTTACACCCTTCATGACCGAGTCATTTTTGTGATACGGCACTGCATTATTTTAACTGACAATTGTGCAGTTGTGCAACGCTGTACACAAATAAAATTGATATCCTTTTTTTCCTACAAATAGCTTTCTTTTGGTGGTATTTGATCACCTCTGCGGTTTTTATTTTTTGTGCTATAAACCCCCCCAAAAAAAAAAATAAAAATATATTTTACTTTCTGCTATAAAACACATCCAATAAAAATGTAAAAAATCCGATTTCTAGCATCTACAAACTCTGGGATATTTTTATGGAGATTTTATTTTTTACTAGTAATATTGGTGATCAGTGACTTATAGCAGGACCACGATATTGCGGTCCACAAATCGGACACTAAGTGAAACTTTTTTGGGGGCCAGTGACACTAATACAAAGATCGGTGCAAAAAAATGTGCATTGTCACTGTACGAATGACACTGGCAGGTGAAAAGGGTTAAACTCAGGGGCGATTAAAGGGTTAAATGTGTCCCTTGGGTGTGCTTTCTTACTGTGTGGGGGATGCTTTAACTGTGGGAAGACAGAGATCTGTGTTCCTGCTTAGCACAAACACAAGATCTCTGTCTCCCATACTAAGAGAACGGCTATCTGCCTTGTTTTGCCGTTCTGCCTCTCTCTGGAACGATCGGCGGGTCCCAGCAGACATTGGGTCCACCGGACCCGCTGATTGGCTCTTGCTGTGTCCAATCAGGTATGTGATTTTGCGCAGGAGATCCACCACCCTGCTGTACGTTGGGCGGTCGGCAAGTGGTTAATGATGAATAATCTGCAGGGAAAGAGATATATCAGGGCAGTTTTGTTTAGGTCTGGTTCACACTAATGCGATTTCAGATGTGACTTGAGTCACACAAAATTGCATGACATTGAAAAACACATTGTGGTGCCCATTCACATTAATGCAGCACAGCACGGTGTAATTTTGGAAAAGGGTTCCTGTACCACTTTCGTGCAATTTCAGGGTGATTTTGGTCACATAGACTTCAATGAAAATGCACCTAAAAATGCATGTACGTGCATTTTGATGCATTTTTGTAGGTTGTTTAGGAGCCAGCACCCACCAGTGCTCTAACAACCAGTAACTCATCCCTGCTGTCATCTGGGGATTGCCAGCTGATAGCAGAATGTAGCAAAGGAGCCTGTCAGTGAAAAAAAAAAATGGCCTGGGGTTCAGCCCAAAATCCATAACAAGGCCCTTCATGTTGTATTTTATTAAGATAAAAAGCACTCACATTTCAAAAGGAATCAAATAGCTCAATGTCACAGGATGGAGACACAGACGCGGCATTCCCAGCTCCGCCTAGCGTGATCACAACACCGCCAACCTCACGCGTTGCGCCTCCCAAGGCTTTCTTCCTTCTTGCCTTTTATGTGTGTATGCCTGTCATGTGGAGCTGAAGATTTTGCTATAGCATTAGCAGAGTGCCTGCTGACTCCTATACAAACTGCTTGCATAATCTCCCCTGACAAGTGAGGTTCATTACAGCAGGTGAGAGGCCACCCAAAGGTGGGGTGTTCGGGCACGGAGGTGATTTACTTAAGATACTACATGGTGTATGGGACAAACACGACCACTGGATTTTTTCTGTCTTTGATACACTGAAAATGACAGGAAATGGACTATATTTGATGCACTTTATATGCATCTATATTTTTTATGAAATGGACTCTATACACATATTATATGGACTTTAACTGTATTCACTTTATATATTTTTTTCTGGTATGAGATACACCTTATCTTTTTAGCACTTCATATATAGATTTATTGCATGATATATATTTGCTTGGTTTATTATAATTATGTCTAATTATTTAAAATTATTTATTTTTAAAATGTTTGTCCTTTCCACTTGTTTGCCTTACACATATGATGAATTGAGTTTATGGATCACCAATTGAGGCCACTATATGATATGTAATATTATTTATTTATATTTATTTATTGACTGGGTTACATGTTGCACTTTACATATTAAGGGATAGCGCTGTATCATTTCTAGATTAAGCAACTGATCAGCACAGCACATTTAAAATCTGCACATTACCCAGTGGCCAGCAGTGAAGAACATGTTGTCTGAAAGGATGCCAGGGATGCGTTTTTTTATTCTGGCTCATCACTCGTCATCACTTACACTTGTAGTCTCTAAACTCAATGCATCTGAATAGGTGGCTATCTAGAGGGGTACTGAGAAATCAGAATGACTTTTAGACACAGGCATAAAGGGAGTAAATGCAGATCTCTAAATTGATTTCTTGCTGCTTCTGTGTAAATTTACAATAGCAGCCTCTGCAGTGTCAAGAAGATTTATGATGTAGTAGACATGGGAACTGTCAAAAAGTTGTTTCGTTTCGTTTCGTCCCGTTTCGTATATAAAAAAATTCCGTTCGAATTCGTACGAAATACGAAATTCGGACGAATCGTAATTTTTTTTACGAATCGTTAGTAAAGTTACGAATCGTTACGAATCGTTACGAATCGTTACGAATCGTTAACGCGGCTAATGAATTGTTGGTTCTCATAACACAGAGAACAATTCGAATCCAACTACAAATATCGAATTTCAATTTCAAGTTACGAATCGTTACGAATCGTTATGAATAGTTACGAATCGTTACGAATCGTTATGAATAGTTACGAATCGTTAGTAAATCCAACTACCAATATCGAATTTCAACTAATTTGAACGAAATTATTATAGCAGATATAACGAATGAATTCGAATGAATTCGAATGACAAAGTGTCATTTTTGCAGAAAAAAAAAAAGCGTAGGGGTCCCCCCAAATTCAATAACCAGGCCCTTCGGGTCTGGTATGGATATTAAGGGGGACCCCAGCCAAAAAAAAAAAAAAAAAAAATGGCGTGGGGTCCCCCCCAAATATCCATACCAGACCCTTCAGGTCTGGGATGGATTTTAAGGGGAACCCCGGCCAAAAAAAAAAAAAAAAAACGGCGTGGGGTCCCCCTCAAAATCCATACCAGACCCTTTATCCGAGCACGCAACCTGGCAGGCCGCAGGAAAGGAGGGGGGGACGAGAGCGGCCCCCCCTCCCGCCTGAACCGTACCAGGCCACATGCCCTCAACATTGGGAGGGTGCTTTGGGGTCCCCCCAAAGCACCTTGTCCCCATGTTGATGAGGACAAGGGCCTCTTCCCCACAACCCTGGCCGGTGGTTGTGGGGGTCTGCGGGCGGGGGGCTTATCGGAATCTGGAAGCCCCCTTTAACAAGGGGACCCCCAGTTCCCGCCCCCCCCCTGTGTGAAATGGTAAGGGGGTACAAAATACCCCTACCATTTCACCAAAAAAGGTGACAAAATGGTAAAAATGACAGGAGACGGTCTTTGACAATTCCTTTATTAAAATCTTCTTTCTTCTGGTCTTCCTTTCTTCATCTTCTCCTTCCGTCATCTTCTTCCATCGTCTTCTTCCTTCGATTCGCTTCTTCTTCCTCCGGTCTTCTCGTCCTTCTCGTCCGGCGTCGTCCTTCTCGTCCGGCATCGTCGTCTCTTCTCGCAGGCCGCTCCTCGCAATGGGAGGCTCCCGCTCTGTGAGGCTTCGCTCCGGGTGACAGGTCTTTTATAACGAAGGCACCTGGTGACCCCGCCCCCTCTGACGCACGGGGACGTCATGTGGAATTCCCTATGGCTTTCCCCATGACGTCAGAGGGGGGGCGGGGTCACCAGGTGCCTTCGTTATACAAGAATACAATATACGAATACAACAACTAACCAATATGTAATTTCAACTAATATGAAAGAAATTATAATAGCGGATATAACGAGTGTCATTTTTGCAGGAAAAAAAAACTATTTAAAATCACGAGTCGCAGCTATTGCCGGCAAATGAATTGTCGGATCCGTAATACAGAGAACTGTCATTCATTGAAGTCATTGATAAAAAAAAGCGTAGGGGTCCCCCCAAATTCAATAACCAGGCCCTTCAGGTCTGGGATGGATATTAAGGGGGACCCCAGCCAAAAAAATAAAAAAAAAATGGCGTAGGGTCCCCCTCAAAGGGCCACATGCCCTCAACATTGGGAGAGTGCTTTGGGGTCCCCCCAAAGCACCTTGTCCCCATGTTGATGAGGACAAGGGCCTCATCCCCACAACCGTGCCCGGTGGTTGTGGGGGTCTGCGGGCGGGGGGCTTATCGGAATCTGGAAACCCCCTTTAACAAGGGGACCCCCAGATCCCGGCCCCCCCTGTGTGAATTGGTAAGGGGGTACTTTTGTACCCCTACCATTTCACCAAAAAAGTGGCAAAAATGGTAAAAATGACAGGAGACAGTCTTTGACAATTCCTTTATAAAAATCTTCTTTCTTCTTTCTTCTGGTCTTCCTTTCTTCATCTTCTCCTTCCGTCATCTTCTTCCATCGTCTTCTTCCTTCGATTCGCTTCTTCTTCCTCCGGTCTTCTCGTCCTTCTCGTCCGGCGTCGTCCTTCTCGTCCGGCATCGTCGTCTCTTCTCGCAGGCCGCTTCTCGCAATGGGAGGCTCCCGCTCTGTGAGGCTCCGCTCCGGGTGACAGGTCTTGTATAACGAAGGCACCTGGTGACCCCGCCCCCCTCTGACGTCATGGGGAAAGCCATAGGGAATTCCACATGACGTCCCCGTGCGTCAGAGGGGGCGGGGTCACCAGGTGCCTTCGTTATAAAAGACCTGTCACCCGGAGCGGAGCCTCACAGAGCGGGAGCCTCCCATTGCGAGGAGCGGCCTGCGAGAAGAGACGACGATGCCAGACGAGAAGGACGACGCCGGACGAGAAGGACGAGAAGACCGGAGGAAGAAGAAGCGAATCGAAGGAAGAAGAAGATGGAAGAAGATGACGGAAGGAGAAGATGAAGAAGGAAGACCAGAAGAAAGAAGAAAGAAGATTTTAATAAAGGAATTGTCAAAGACTGTGTCCTGTCATTTTTACCATTTTTGTCACCTTTTTTGGTGAAATGGTAGGGGTACTTTTGTACCCCCTTACCATTTCACACAGGGGGGGGGGGCGGGCTCTGGGGGTCCCCTTGTTAAAGGGGGCTTCCAGATTCCGATAAGCCCCCTGCCCGCAGACCCCACAACCACCGGGCACGGTTGTGGGGAAGAGGCCCTTGTCCTCATCAACATGGGGACAAGGTGCTTTGGGGGGGACCCCAAAGCACCCTCCCAATGTTGAGGGCATGTGGCTGGTACGGTTCAGGCGGGAGGGGGGGGCGCTCTCGTCCCCCCCTCCTTTCCTGCGGCCTGCCAGGTTGCGTGCTCGGATAAGGGTCTGGTATGGATTTTATGGGGGACCCCACGCCGTTTTTTTTGGCTAGGGTTCCCCTTAAAATCCATCCCAGACCTCAAGGGTCTGGTATGGATTTTGAGGGGGACCCTACGCCATTTTTTTTTTTTTTTGGCTGGGGTCCCCCTTAATATCCATCTCAGACCTGAAGGGCCTGGTTATTGAATTTGGGGGGACCCCTACGCATTTTTTTTATCAATGACTTCAATGAATGACAGTTCTCTGTATTACGGATCCAACAATTCATTTGCCGGCAATAGCTGCGAGTGATTTTAAATAGTTTTATTTTCCTGCAAAAATGACACTGTGCGGGAACATTTCTCTATATTAGATATACTGAATCTCGAATCATTCGAAGCATTCGTTATATCCGCTATTATAATTTCTTTCATATTAGTTGAAATTAGATATTTGTTAGTTACAATACAACATTCGAATTGTTCTCTGTATTACGGGAATCGGCAATTAGCCGCGAGTGATTTTAAATGTCTTTTTTTCCTGCAAAAATGACACATTGTACAGAGAGAGTTCTAAACACGGGAAACATGCCCCCTTCTATATACTATATACTCTATAGTATGTCTATGAAGGGGGTCATGTTTCCCGTGTTTAGAACTCTCTCTGTACAATGTGTCATTTTTGCAGGAAAAAAAAGACATTTAAAATCACTCGCGGCTAATTGCCGATTCCCGTAATACAGAGAACAATTCGAATGTTGTATTGTAACTAACAAATATCTAATTTCAACTAATATGAAAGAAATTATAATAGCGGATATAACGAATGCTTCGAATGATTCGAGATTCAGTATATCTAATATAGAGAAATGTTCCTGCACAGTGTCATTTTTGCAGGAAAAAAAAAACTATTTAAAATCACGAGTCGCAGCTATTGCCGGCAAATGAATTGTTGGATCCGTAATACAGAGAACTGTCATTCATTGAAGTCATTGATAAAAAAATGCGTAGGGGTCCCCCCAAATTCAATAACCAGGCCCTTCAGGTCTGGGATTGATATTAAGGGGGACCCCAGCCAAAAAAAAAAAAAAAAATGGCGTAGGGTCCCCCTCAAAATCCATACCAGACCCTTGAGGTCTGGGATGGATTTTAAGGGGAACCCTAGCCCAAAAAAATGGCGTGGGGTCCCCCATAAAATCCATACCAGACCCTTATCCGAGCACGCAACCTGGCAGGCCGCAGGAAAGGAGGGGGGACGAGAGCGGCCCCCCTCCCGCCTGAACCGTACCAGGCCACATGCCCTCAACATTGGGAGGATGCTTTGGGGTCCCCCCCAAAGCACCTTGTCCCCATGTTGATGAGGACAAGGGCCTCATCCCCACAACCGTGCCCGGTGGTTGTGGGGGTCTGCGGGCGGGGGGCTTATCGGAATCTGGAAGCCCCCTTTAACAAGGGGACCCCCAGATCCCGCCCCCCCCCTGTGTGAAATGGTAAGGGGGTACAAAAGTACCCCTACCATTTCACCAAAAAAGTGTCAAAAATTGTAAAAATGACAGGAGACTGTCTTTGACAATTCCTTTATTAAAATCTTCTTTCTTCTTTCTTCTTTCTTCTGGTCTTCCTTTCTTCATCTTCTCCTTCCGGCATCTTCTTCCATCTTCTTCTTCCTTCGATTCGCTTCTTCTTCCTCCGGTCTTCTCGTCCTTCTCGTCCGGCGTCGTCCTTCTCGTCCGGCATCGTCGTCTCTTCTCGCAGGCCGCTCCTCGCAATGGGAGGCTCCCGCTCTGTGAGGCTCCGCTCCGGGTGACAGGTCTTTTATAACGAAGGCACCTGGTGACCCCGCCCCCCCTCTGACGTCATGGGGAAAGCCATAGGGAATTCCACATGACGTCCCCGTGCGTCAGAGGGGGCGGGGTCACCAGGTGCCTTCGTTATAAAAGACCTGTCACCCGGAGCGGAGCCTCACAGAGCGGGAGCCTCCCATTGCGAGGAGCGGCCTGCGAGAAGTAACGACGATGCCGGACGAGAAGGACGACGCCGGACGAGAAGGACGAGAAGACCGGAGGAAGAAGAAGCGAATCGAAGGAAGAAGATGGAAGAAGATGCCGGAAGGAGAAGATGAAGAAACCGAAGGATGAAGAAAGAAGATTTTAATAAAGGAATTGTCAAAGACCGTCTCCTGTCATTTTTACAATTTTTGCCACTTTTTTGGTGAAATGGTAGGCGTACTTTTGTACCCCCTTACCATTTCACACAGGGGGGGGGCAGGATCTGGGGGTCCCCTTGTTAAAGGGGGCTTCCAGATTCCGATAAGCCCCCCGCCCGCAGACCCCCACAACCACCGGGCACGGTTGTGGGGATGAGGCCCTTGTCCTCATCAACATGGGGACAAGGTGCTTTGGGGGGGACCCCAAAGCACCCTCCCAATGTTGAGGGCATGTGGCCTGGTACGGTTCAGGCGGGAGGGGGGGCCGCTCTCGTCCCCCCTCCTTTCCTGCGGCCTGCCAGGTTGCGTGCTCGGATAAAGGGTCTGGTATGGATTTTGAGGGGGACCCCCACGCCATTTTTTTTTTTTTTTTTTGGCCGGGGTTCCCCTTAAAATCCATCCCAGACCTGAAGGGTCTGGTATGGATATTTGGGGGGGACCCCACGCCATTTTTTTTTTTTTTTTTTGGCTGGGGTCCCCCTTAATATCCATACCAGACCTGAAGGGCCTGGTTATTGAATTTGGGGGGACCCCTACGCTTTTTTTTTTTTTTTTATATCAATGAATGACTGTTTTTTAAATAGCTTTTTTTTCTGCAAAAATGACACTTTGTCATTCGAATTCATTCGAATGCATTCGAATTCATTCGAATGCATTCGATTCATTCGTTATATCTGCTATAATAATTTCGTTTGAATTAGTTGAAATTTGATATTGGTAGTTGGATTCGAATAATTTGGAGCTGAAATTCGTAAACGGAATTTTTCCTGCAAAAATGACACTTTGTCATTCGAATTCATTCGAATCCATTCGAATTCATTCGAATTTCGTATTCCGGACGGAATTCGTAAAAAAAAAAAATCGTACTACAGATTCGTAAATTCGTACGAATTTCGAAAAATTCGTACGAATTACGAATTCGTACGAAACGAATCGCACATGTCTATGATGTAGCAAAGTTATTTTTTTCACTATGAATACTCAGGGGTAGGCAACCTTTTGTACATAGTGTGCCTAAAAATGTTTTCAAAGAAATTAAAAGGGTCAGCTACATAAAAATAAATGTCAATTTCACACTCTCAATCACGAAAAAGGAACTACTTGAATAATAATAAGAAATTAATATTAACCTTTCAAAGATCAGTGGTAAGTAGTAACATAAATGGGTAAATATTCTGAGTGATCAACAGAGTGCAATATTGGTTTTAATATTTATTTTATACGTGGAAATATTTGCTCACACATGTAAATAGATCCAAATGCAGATAGCATTGCCAAGTCTATCTTCACCAATTTCTTCACCTTCACACCTCAGATCAGCCCCAATTTCTTCCCCTTCACACCTCAAACCAGCCCCAATTTTTTCACCTTCACACCTCAGATCAGCCCCAATTTCTTCCCCTTCACACCTCAAACCAGGCCCAATTTCTTCACCTTCACATCTCAGATCAGCCCCAATTTTTGCTGCTTCACACCTCTGATCAGCCCCAATTACCGCACCTTCACATGTCAAATGAGACTACATTTCTGCACCTTCAGACCAGTCCAAATTTTTGCACCTTTGGAAATCCTATGAGCCTCGGTTCATGTACCTTCACACTTCAGATCAGACCCAATTTCTGCTCCTTCACACCTCAGATCAGCCTAAATTCTACACCTTCAGCTCTCATGTGAGTCCCAATTCATGCACCTTTAAAATTCAGATCAACCCCAATTCCTGCACCTTCATGTGAGTCCCAATTCATGCACCTTTAAACTTCAGATCAACCCCAATTCCTGCACCTTCACACCTCAGATCAGCCCAATTCCTGAACCTGCACATCTCTGATCAGCCCAATTCCTGAACCTTCAGACCTCAGTAAATCCTGCACCTTTAAATCTCATGTGGGCCCCAATTCCTGCACCTTTACACCTCAAATCAGGCTCAGTTTCTGCACCTTCAAATCTCAAATGAGCCCCGATGCATGTACATTCACACCTCAGCTCATTACCCAATTTCTACAAATTCAGATCAGATAAGCCCCAGTGCATGCAGTTTCACATCTCAGATTAGGCCCAATTTCTGCGAACAGGATTTGGTAATCACTGCTTTGGAACTTCTGTTGGATCTAAAATAGTAGTTCCCAATAGCTGTTCAAAGAGATAGTTGTGTCCCAAAACCATAGAGCAGCTACCACCAGTCCTATTTAATGCTTCTGCAGAAAAACAGCCCTCAGGGTGTGAGCAAGCACGCTGACAGGAAGGCTCAGGCTAAAAGAGCACTGCAGTCCTGTAATTACCTGTCCAAAGCCAGAGCACAACAGCAGGCAGCCTGGGTTGTCAGACTCCACACTATTTCAGGCTCAATGTGGGCTCAGAGTGAAGTGGGCAGGAGCTCAAGTGGGCAGGTGAATAACGAGCCCGGTGAGAACCATCTGCACTGTTTTCTATGAACGTGGGTGGGAGCTTAAGCAGGTGGGTGTCAAAAATTACTT